>BSEG01000013.1:7500-1207500 GCA_036245055.1 Diospyros kaki
TAGCCATTTATTCTTTAGCTGTGTTTATTCTAGACAGGTGTTGCAGCAGCTTAGATGTCATGTGAAGTTTTCCTGGCCCTGGAGGAGTTGGGAGCGTGGTGTTACTTGGGCTTCTCTTCATTGGCATGGTAGATCCCCGTGGATGGTGGCTCACCGGCTTACTCTTCAGGCTACGGTGTATTTTATCTGGAGGAAGCGAAACCAGCAGCACTTTCAAGACAGTGAGCGGCCTCCGGCCCAGCTCGCGTACTAGATTCAATAGGCGATTTGGGTGAGGCTGGCTTTCATGCAGTTCTCTCGGTCCTTGCAAAGCATTGCCTTGACCCGTTTCTAGCGTCTCCCTCATTCTTGCCTCTGTTCATGTCCGGATGCTTGATCTCCTTCCTTTCCTTGAGGGCCCTCAGCGATTTGTCATTGCTGTCTACTTGGGTTTTTTCGAGCTATCTTGTTTTCCCTCCTGTTGAGGTGCTTTCTTGCATCGAGTGTTTGTGGTGCAGTATCCCCATTTTTTCTCTTGTTGTTGTTGGCTAGTGTTGTTGTTCTGCTCTTTTATCTCGGATCAGCCTTGAGGTGTTTGTAGACGGTTGTTTGTTGTTCTACATATTTCTTTTTTACAAAAAAAAAAAAAAAAACCTTAAACCCTCAACCCTAAAACCCTCAACCCTAAAACCCTAAACCCTAAATCTCAAACCCTAACCCCTAACCCCTAGCCCCTAACCCTGAACCCAGAAACCCTAAACCCAAAACTCGAATCCCAAAACCCCAAACCCCATAACCTCAAACCCCACCCCCAACCCCCAACCCCTAACCCCCAAACCCTAAACCTTAATGCCTAAACCCTAAACCCCAAATCCTATACACTAAACCCTAAAAGCTAAACCCCTAACCTTTAAACCCTAACCCATAAACCCTAAACCCCTGACCCTGAACCCCAAACCCTCGACTCTAGATCCTAGACCTTAAACCCTCTATTTTCTAGGGAAAGATTATCCTTTGACCTCTCTCTAGTTTCTCTTCTCTATGTTTTTTGTTCCAGGGGTGTTTTGTGTGCTTCTCATGTGGGAACGGTCGAATTTTCTAGCCAGTTCACCGTCCAAATGTGTCTTATCCGTTGTTGTGCATGTTAGATGGAAGCGTACCTCGTGGAAGGATTTTATTCATGCTCAAGTTTCAAGTTTAGGTTATGACTGCACTCTCACCCTGCAATTAAAACACAAAATAAAACACAATAAAAATTTTATATTTTCCAAACCGCCGCTAAAAAACCACCGCAAAAAAACCAGTTTTTTGTAGTGTTTATACTCATCAGTGTACAAGTGCAGTTGTAGTCCAAATTTAAATTTATATTTTCTGGATGAGTCCAGGTCGTCCACTAAGAGATTTATTTATGGTAAAATAAAAAGAATGTCACACACAAACATACACATTTGGACAAATTAGCAACAAGGTTTTTTATGGTTTTTTATGGTTTTTTAGACAACATATACGAGGAAATAAAACAAATCAGAAATTGAAATAATTACTGAATGTAAGAATATGAAATTAGATAGTATTTGGGTTAAAACAATTTCAGTGCCAACCCGTTGATTCTCAAATTTTAACAGACAAGGTTAGTAACATTAATTTAATTTCAGATATGAGAGTTTGTTATTAAATGCAATTAGATATGATGATAGTTCTAATTTAAGCAATCCCCATACATGATATGTGAGATTCTAGTTTAAGCAACTATCATAAATCCAATTACAATTAATACACAAAACAACTAAATTAATCATCCGAGTTTGGGTATGATAGCATTTTCAGTTCTAGTAACTTTCATACATGGCATGAAAGCTCTAAGTTAGGCTTACGCTTCAATCCAAACCTAGTGATTTCTTAATTTAAAATTACACACTCATATTGAAATTTAAATTAATATCACTCATTTAAAGCGTAACTTTCTTTGGGAATCATGGGCGTTGAACACTGTCATTGTCTTAACCTAAGATTAGATTTAGCTACTCATTTCCATTTGAAAGTTAATTGATAGGAATTTAAATGACGTAATTTAAATAACATAATTTAAATGACAAAAATTAAAATAGCAGAAACTAACCGGCCATTTAGGCGGTGGATAATTAAAAGACTAGAATTAAAATTGCAGAAATTTAAAGACATAAATTAACCGGCCATTTAGGCGGTGAATAATAAAGTAACAATAAATGACATAAGAATTTAAAAGAATAAAGAAATGAAGTAAGATCACAAGAGAAAATAATAAAGAAAATGAGAAAAAACAAGAACAATTCTCAAAGAGAGAATTATAAGGAAACAACTAAACTTTTATTCAAGAATAATAATCACACTTACAAATGCAATCAAGTGACCTATTTATAGGCCACAAGATGCAATACAAACCACACAATTTCAATTATTCAACTATACATAATTATATCTAATGGGCACTCACACACTTAAAGTTAAATGAATTTTATCTATAATACATAATTAAAGTTAAATGGATTTTAGCTAAAATACATACCTAATAAAACACTCATAAAGTTAAATAGATTTTAGCTATAATACACAACTAATAGTTAAATAGATTTTAGCTAAAAGACACACATAATAAAGCACTCACATAAAAAATAAAAATAGATTTCTATAAATTGATTTTTTAATCTTCATTAGGATTAAAAATAATCCTTGGGCCTTCTTCAAATGATATCTTTCATGGGATGCTCAAGTTGGGTCTTAATTCTTCATGGGCTTTAATTTTTTCATGGACTTTAATTCTCCATGGGCTTGAATTCTTTTTTCTTTTTGAGCTTGAATTCTTCATTCTTCATGGGCTTGAATTCTTTTTGGACTTCCAAGCCCACCTTCTTCATACCTATAAATAAGCAATTAAGTATTAGTAATAAATTATATATTATATATATTTATATAATATACTATATGGTATATTATATACTTATATATTATATAGATAATCCATGCATGCATTTCATTGAGTATATATATGTATTATATTTACATGTTTATTATAATATATTATATATTATATATAGATATATATTACACATAACTATTCAATTAAACCAATTTAAAATCAAAACGGAAGTTATAATTATAACAAAAATTTTATAAAATTAACCACTAATCATACTCCCCAACTTAAACATTGCTAGTCCCTTAGCAACCAGACTATACACTTGCCAAGCTTTATTCGCAATAACTGTATGAATGTAAAAATTTCAAATTCGAAACCGAAATACATAAAATCGAATAAGTAATTTAGCATTCTAAATCAAGTTTTTAGTTAAAGGTCATATAATCTCAGGAATGGCAATTAGGATAACCAACACACAGACTTATTCCTCGAAGTTTTGACTTTAAACCTTACTATAGATTTTTCCTCCAATAAAAAGGATTCCTCAGGTGTACACACAAGGGGGTGCACCATTATAAGAGTAAATGTAGAACAAGTTCAAAACTTGGTGTCATCCCAAATACAAGGAACGTATTTTCATGAAAGAACAGGAAAAATGACATAGCTTCATGACTGGAATAATGCTCTAGATGAGTAACTTTTGAATTTAAACATGATTCCCTACTCCAAACTCGAATTCTGAGATCACATGATTTATAGCATCAAGAGGGACCAGACCAGGTTGTAATGGGGCTATGAGGTTAATACTGGTTGTCAAATAAAAGGGTAAAGTGTGCAAATGGTGTGTTAGAATTTTTTTTTTTTTTATAACACTAATATCAAACTGGACAATTTTTTTTTTTTTTTGAAACACTTGTGTTGAATAGCTAAGATAATTCCTTTTTTTTTTTCTTTTTCACTTTTTTTCTTTTTTTTCTTTTTTTTTAAATATAAAAATAGCTAGACAGACTAATTCTCATAAACACACCAGGTTGGACAAAATTCATATGGTTATGGGTTAAACGAGGGTAACGAAAAAAATTGTACTACAATTGGCTCAATGGGCTAGCAAGGGAGGTTAATGTAAAGAAAGAAAAGGTTAATAAGCCCAAAATGAAAGAAATTGATCCCCCTATCATGCTTCAAAACAATGCTACTCAGTCATCTAATTTAGAATTTGAAACCAGTCAAATTCATCAGCTATCATACTAAACATTCAAAGCAAATTGATGTTTTGAAGCCATTGAAAAGATGAGATAAACAATAAAGCATATTTAGAGTAAATGTTATTTCACTCAGAATTAACGGTTATTAGGCTCAAACACTCACTTGGGTAATAGTCTCCACTTCTATTGAGGGATCATACAATGTATTAATCAGCTAATTACTGTTACCTTTGACATTATGACCAATAACCAATTTTAAATTTTGAATACCCGATGAATGCAAATTACTTGTTCTAATGCATATACGTTTTCAAATAAGAAATCAATGCATTCATATTCCGTATTGAAAACTTAACCAGCTATTAGTGCATACCTCCAAAGCTTGAGGAATAGCATTATTTAAAACACACAATCTTTTTTTTTTTTTTTAAGGAAAAGCAGATAAAGATAATCAATTCACACAAGACTACAAGCATGCAATAGCAAATTCATAGTTAACCATGAACTAGATAATTCATAACTAGACCTTACACCCCTCAACCTCAATTGCAGTAATAAAATAGGGTTGTTAGGAATACCTGTAACTCCACAAGTCCATAGATTTACTGTGAACTGCTAAAACTCAAATAAACAAATAAGTATACCATATAGTTATATATTTATATTTTCAAACCAAAATAAAAATTTCATGCAAGTCATAAGATAAACAAAATGCGTCTTAAGAGTACAAAAAGTACTCCTTACTCAGCCATCTTATCATAGACTTATCTAATAACATTCCACAAATTTTTTTTTTATTTTTTTAGGAACACAACCAAGAAAAATCCTACAAGTTGCACAATAATTAGATGCGTCTCAAGAGTACAAAAAGTACTCCTTACTCAGCCATCTTATCAAAGAACACTCCTCACAGTGATAAATCTAAATTAATCGGACCTTTTTTACGTTTGTTTCTGATTGTCTCCTCAATGGTAGATGCAGAAATGAGAATCTTTCTTGCTGAAAGAGAAATGAACTTTTGATCCACAGCCTGATCAAGAAACGAGAGCAACCCATCAAAAAAATGGTTAACATTTAAAAGTCCAATGGGTTTGGCATGTAGATCGCTCTTGGCCCAAGAGATTATACAGAAGATTTCTTCAAGTGTACCAAAACCTCCTGGTAAAGCAATGAAGGCATCTGACTGATAAATCTTACAAACCATGCGCTCAGACATAAAATTCGTTTCTATAAGTTGACCGCGTGTAATCCCAGAAATATGTGGTTCAGCCTAAGGGATTGGTATTACACCTACCACATATGATTTTCTAAGATGTACAGCTTGTGAAACACAACCATTCAATCCACGACTTCCCCCTCCATATACCAAATTAATTCTTTTCTCTCCTAATTTTAGGCCAAGTTCGCTTGTTGCAAGTACATAACAACTATCGCTCCCAAGTTGAGAGCCACATAGTACACATATGGTCTTGATTCGACGAACTGACTGACCTTCCATTTATGTTTGTTCCTTCTGTATGCCCTGAAGAGAGGTTTGGTGATCAAAAGCAGTTATACAAAAATTCAACAATAAATAAACACAAACAAAAATCATGCATTTGTACAAGTAGTTGTGATTGTGGCTCACATCTTCCTCTGGTTTTACGTCCAGAAATGGCTTAAACACTTTCTATGAAGTGGGGATAGGCTTCCCATCCAATTTTCTTATAGATTGGCAAACAATGTCGTTTTTAGTCAGATTCCCAAGACTATAGCGTTGGTTATCACTTATGAACTGAGTCCATAAAGCAAGAAGTTCTCTTTGCACTATTCCACATGGATGCGTCTCAAGAGTCAACCGAATATCATCCAAAGACTCCTTACTCAGTCCATCCTTTATGAAACTAATTTTATCTTCTCGATTTAAGGACGTAAACCCCACAGATTTGCATTGTGTGTTACATGTCCAACGAGCACACTTGTGACAACCATTCACTCTTTTCGCTCTTCGTTTCTTCGCAAAACTACTCTTTCCCAAACCTGGAAAGTGCTTAAAATTAGATGAAGTTTCGCCAGCTAATCGAACTTTTGCTTCGATCAGCTAACGAATATCTTCAGGGATGTTATTACGCATCAATATTCTAAGTCTTTCACACCTACCAGCATAAATTTTTTTCAAATCATTCATTGGGAGAGATTGATAGTACTTGCGAATTTTTGAGAGTTGAAGATCCATTTTTTTTTTTATAAAAAAAAATAACTATAATAAGAGAAAAGTAAAAACTATGAATTTTATAAAAGGGACGAGAGTACCTGATTGGAGAACAACACAAAAGAGAGAAGACTACGCTTGCTTGCAAAAGTGTGGCTTGCTTCATACAGATATGCAGTCTCTTATAGAGCAATGGGCGTCACTATTCTACACTTGGCTTGAGACATGTCATAATTGCACTGACACACTTGGTGTCGTCTAGCGTCTCATTTTTTAACATTTGGCAGTGTGCTTCTTTCTTTATAGAGCAGTGTGATTGCATTGCCCGAGAAAAGTGACTACCACCAGCGTCAATTTTGTCTCCTTTTTTCTCTCTAAAAAAAATAATAATAAATAAATAAAATAATGATAATAATAATAATAATAATAATTTTTAATTTTTTTAATTTTATTATATCTATTTTTTTCTTTAAATATATATTTATTTATTTAAAAAAAATTATTTTATTTTTTTTTAGAATTTTTTTCTTTTTTTCCAGTTAAGAATCAAATGAGTGGTTGCCCACCTAATCGTATAATAACTCTCATTCATTACACCACTTTTAAAATTATTTTTAAAATTATGTAAATTAATTTTTCTCATGAATGCACATACATATTTTGAAAATGTATCATCCGGAGGTGTTGGTTTTATTACATCAGAGCACGACACATTAATTCGCACAAACACCTCACACATGTCTGGTTTAATTTTATCCCCAATAACATAGATTATCCTAAAAGGTAGAAATTTAGGCTTAAATGTAGATAGACCTATGACATCTTCACATTTTGACTCTCGAATTTTATCATCTTCTTCCTCCCAGGTTTTTTCTTCTAAACTTGTTTCTTTTTTGTCCAATTTTTCTTCTATGATAGGGTACACCATCCTTGGGTCATCGGGTCTCTCAATTGAGTCATCACTCTTAGGAATGGGTGTTGGTTGGACTGACTCATGACTTATGAAATTTTGATTGGGTTGGGTTGGAAACTCGTCAAGCTCACTTACGCTCAAGGTTTGTGTTAACAAGGTCAACTGATCTAGAATATCACCTAAGGCCTTAGAGGTTTGGTCTTGAAATTCGACCACTTGTGTAATAAAACTCATTTGACCTTGCATAAACTGATGAAGGGTGTCCTCTAAAAAATTTGCATCCTGAGGTTGATAAGTATCAAATCTAATCCCTTGTTCTAACTCGAATTGGTGAGACACTGGAGAGAAAGGTTCATGAGATTGGAACAAAGAGTCATCACTCAAAGGATAATTCCAATGGTCATAGGAACTGGAGAAATCAGTGTAAAGATCTGGGTCGTAGCCCGACAAATAATAATTCTCCCTCTGACTCTAGTTAAAAGAGAACCTCTCCTCACTAGGCTCGAGATGGCCAAATGCATTAGAATGCACAGAAATGCTAAAATACTAAGACATAGAATATGAAAATGACAATCCAACGACAGATGATGATGCTAATGAGTCAATTAATACTTCAATAATCATACCTGATCGTAGTCTCTTACATTGTTTAGTAACTAATATATATATATATATAAAAAAAATTTATTTTTAAATTTTTTTTAATTTAAAATTTTTTTTCTTTTTCTTTTTGCCTCAATCTCCCCGGCAACAGCGCCAAAATTTGACTGCACTCTCACCCTGCAATTAAAACACAAAACAAAACACAATAAAAAATTTATATTTTTATTTTCTTTATATAGGTGAGAGGTTTATACTCATCAGTGTACGAGTGCAGTTGTAGTCCAAATTTAAATTTATATTTTCTGGATGAGTTCAAGTCGTCCACTGAGAGATTTATTTATGGCAAAATAAAAAGAATGTCACACACAAACATACACATTTGGACAAATTGGCAACAAGGTTTTTTATGGATTTTTAGACAACATATACGAGAAAATAAAACAAAACAGAAATTGAAATAATTACTGAATGTAAGAATATGAAATTAGATAGTACTTGGGTTAAAACAATTTCAGTGCCAACCCGTTGATTCTCAAATTTTAACAGACAAGGTTAGTAACATTAATTTAATTTCAGATATGAGGGTTTGTTATTAAATGCAATTAGAGATGATGATAGTTCTAATTTAAGCAATCCTCATACATGATATGTGAGATTCTAGTTTAAGCAACTATCATAAATCCAATTACAATTAATACACAAAACAACTAAATTAATCATCCGAGTTTGAGTATGATAACATTTCCAGTTCTAGTAACTTTCATACATGGCATGAAAGCTCTAAATTAGGCTTACGCTTCAATCCAAACCTAGTGATTTCTTAATTTAAAATTACACACTCATATTGAAATTTAAATTAATATCACTCATTTAAAGCGTAACTTTCTTTGAGAATCATGGGCGTTGGACACTGTCCTTGTCTTAACCCAAGATTAGATTTAGCTACTCATTTCCATTTGAAAGTTAATTGATAGGAATTTAAATGACGTAATTTAAATAACATAATTTAAATGACAAAAATTAAAATAGCAGAAACTAACCGGCCATTTAGGCGGTGGATAATTAAAAGACTAGAATTAAAATTGCAGAAATTTAAAGACATAAATTAACCGGCCATTTAAGCGGTGAATAATAAAGTAACAATAAATGACATAAGAATTAAAAAGAATAAAGAAATGAAGTAAGATCACAAGAGAAAATAATAAAGAAAAGGAGAAAAAACAAGAACAATTCTCAAAGAGAGAATTATAAGGAAACAACTAAACTTTTATTCAAGAATAATAATCACACTTACAAATGCAATCAAGTGACCTATTTATAGGCCACAAGATGCAATACAAACCACACAATTTCAATTATTCAACTAGACATAATTATATCTAATGGCCACTCACACACTTAAAGTTAAATGGATTTTATCTATAATACATAATTAAAGTTAAATGGATTTTAGCTAAAATACATACCTAATAAAGCATTCATAAACTTAAATAGATTTTAGCTATAATACACAACTAATAGTTAAATGGATTTTAGTTAAAAGACACACCTAATAAAGCACTCACATAAAAAATAAAAATAGATTTCTATAAATTGATTTTTTAATCTTCATTAGGATTAAAAATAATCCTTGGGCCTTCTTCAAATGATATCTTTCATGGGATGCTCAAGTTGGGTCTTAATTCTTCATGTGTTTTAATTTTTTCATGGACTTTAATTCTCTATGGGCTTGAATTCTTTTTTCTTTTTGGGCTTGAATTCTTCATTCTTCATGGGTTTGAATTCTTTTTGGGCTTCCAAGCCCACCTTCTTCATACCTATAAATAAGCAATTAAGTATTAGTAATAAATTATATATTATATATATTTATATGATATACTATATGGTATATTTTATACTTATATATTATATAGATAATCCATGCATGCATTTCATTGAGTATATATATGTATTATATTTACATGTTTATTATAATATATTATATATTATATATAGATATAGATATATATTACACATAACTATTCAATTAAACCAATTTAAAATCAAAACGGAGGTTATAATTATAACAAAAATTTTACAAAATTAACCACTAATCAGGTTAGATGTAAGCAGTTGCTGGTTCAAGCTTGTAATGCTAAAAAAGCAAGGTTTCTGGTAAAAATGGATGTGGTGGATCTCCAGGTTCTACCTGCTCAAAGTAGTAGAAAGGCAACTTCTTCCTCACGCATTGTAAAGATGAAGCGATCGTATATGATACTCTCTAGGCTCATTTTTAAGGCGTCCAGTTCTCTGAAACCGAAGGCAGTGGATTTCCTCTTGCTCATAGAAGCTAGGTCACCTTCATCTCAGGCTATGGAGGATTTTCAGGTTGAATAGTGTTGTGAAGAACTCTTAAAGGAAGATAATAGGATTTCGGCACACTAGCCTAGTCGTGAGAGGGTAAGAACTACTTGCGCGAAGGACCTTGGAGGTATGGAGGGTGACAGCGAGCTAGAGAAGAAAGACCAGGTTTGGTCGCTATGCTTGCGTGAAGCTTCATGCACGGCGGATGGAGAGAAGGTCGGTTAGGTGCGATTCGGCAGTAGCACGAGTCAGATCGTTTCGTTCATGGCGGACATGGAGTCAACGAGCCTTCTTGATGGTTCCAGCTTCGCGCATGGGTGTTGTTCGTTGAGGCCCTTATCCGAAGCGTCGTCCATGGAGGTTGGTTGGGTGGAGTTGAAACTAAGGTAGCTGGAAAGCTTGTTGGTTTCTTCCTGTTTGGCAAGTGAAGCGACGGCAAGCGACCTTCAGTTGGGTTCTTCCATGGCTGACATGCAACAGTCACCTTGTCATCTTCCTTGGTTTGAAAAGAAGGGGCCCCACTTTCATATCAGTCTTACTCAATCAGCAGCAAGAGATAGATGGCATTGTGGAAGCATTAAATGCAAATGGCATTTTGGGTATTGATGTGAATGGGTCGGGTCGGGTCTCCTCTTCTTTTGGCCGAAAGTCTATGGCCTCATTAAATGCTCCCTGCAACCTTGTCTCCTCTCATCATGAGCTTGGGGTGCTGAGGTCTGGGGGTCTAGGTTTCTCTGATAAGGATAGCGTGTCTCAGTTGCCCAAAGCTTCTCAAAGGGCTGGGCTTTCTCATGATGTGGTCCCGAAGCCTAAAGGGAATGAAAGAGCTTTTAAGGCCTCACATTTGGCAGGGGCCATAAATTCCAATCCATCTGTTAACATGGATTTGGATCAGCAGCCTATTGGGTTGGAAAATCAGATAAATGCAGCCCATGAGTCCCCAGGCCAGTCTCCATCTATCTTAGGCAGTCCACATCAAAATTATATGCAACTAAGGCCTAGCTCCTCCTTGAAAAATCAGGGTCATGCCAGATCTTGGGCAAATGTTGTTGAAAATTCTCAACCACAGATGCCTACAAAGCTTAAATATATCCCTCAACTAACCAAGGTTTTTGGTGGCATTCTGAGAGTGCATCTATCTATGGAAGCTCGTGAGAAGGGTGCAGCTCAGCAAGAGAATACTTTACTGGGGTATTTCATGGAGAAATGTCTCCCTTTCCAAGTGGTCCAGAATCTAGCGATGCGGCTATGGAAGAAATATTGCCTCTCCGAAGTCCAATCGAATAATTCAGGTTTTTTTCTTTTTCAGATTTATTTCCTATGATCAAATGATGCAGGTTTTTTAAGCAGGTCCATGGCACTTTTCCTAGCAGCCTTTATTCCTTCAATGTTGGGAGCCAAAACGATCAGGGTAAGAGGGTGGGCCTTTTCATTTCAATAACCATCTGGTTGACCACCCTTCTTTTGCTCAGACAGTTCAATCTGGATGGGGCTTAGAGGTGGATGGCTGGCCTATGTTGTGTCTCATTTCCAAGCTCAAGGTTATCAAGCATGGGATCAAGCTCCTGAACTCCCAGCAAGGTCATGTGACTTCGTGGGTGTTGGGCCTTAAAGACAAACTTCATGAGACCCAAGGGCTTCTTCTTTCCTCCCCATCTGACGCATCCCTTCATGCCCGCGAATGTGAGCTTGCCCGTTCTTATTTGGAAGCACTATCTCAAGAGAATGATTTATTTCGTCTTCGTGCTCGTATTTGATGGAATGGGGAAGGGGACCGATGTTCCCATTTCTTTTTCCAACAGATGCTTTCTAACCGCAACCTTCACCATATTCATAGTCTGGTCCGACCTTATGGTTCCCATACGACCTCGGAGTCGGAGGTCCCTCAAGTCCTCTTATCTCATTTTTGTGACCTTCTCGGGCCCTACTCTAGAAAGACTAGTTTTAGCCGTGAGTCTTTGGATATGTATGTGGATAGGGCTATTTCTCCAGAAGTCTGGCTAGATCTTCTGAAAGATGTTTTGAATGAGGAGATTCGATCTACCCTGTTCTCAATGGGGGATGATAAAACCCCTAGTCCTGACGGTTTCATTGTCAAGTTTTTTCGACATGCCTGGGACATTGTTGGGGCAGATTTTGTTGCGACTATTTCTAGCTTTTTTCAATCCAGCAAGTTACTGGGTGAGTTCAATGCCATTATCATTAGCCTTGTGCCCAAGGTTCCCCACCCGGAGTCTCCTAATCAGTTCTAGCCGATTTCTTGTTATAATGTTACCTATAAGGTCATTTCAAATATTCTTGATAATAGGATCAAGCCTCTGTTACCCCAGCTGGTTAATGTCTCCCAGAGGACCCAGACTGCCTTTGTGCCTGGTCGTTTTATAAGCGATAATATCCTCATGGCACAGGAGTTATTGCATCAGTACCACATCACGAAGGGCCCTACTAAATGTGTTCTTAAGGTTGACCTTAGTAAGGCTTATGACTCGGTGGATTGGGAGTTCCTTATCTCTATTCTTCGCCATATGAACTTTCCCCCGCCCCTTTTCTCTCTTAGATCAAGGTCTGTGTGACTACAGCCCATTTTTTAGTTAAGGTCAATGGACAACTCCATGGTTGCTTACTTAGTGGTCGGGGCCTTAGGCAAGGGGACCCTCTCTCCCATTATCTCTTTGTCCTTATCATGCAGGTCCTCCATGATATTATTACCTATCACTCTCATGCAAATGACTTTCGTTTCCATTGGAAGTGTGATAGGTTAGACATTGTCATGCTTTCATTTGCTGATGGCCTCATGCTCTTTTCCAATGGTGACTAGGCTTCTATTCGCGTCCTTAAGCAATGCCTAGATCGCTTTGCTGACATGTCAGGGTTAATGGTGAATCCTGCTAAAAGCTTTTGTTTTATCTGTTGCGGCGACCTTGATCTTCGTGCTTCTCTGGTGCGGGAATCAGGTTTTAGTCAAGGTTCTCTTCCTATTCATTATCTTGGGATTCTTCTTATCTCGAAGCAACTCACTTATAATGATTGTCATCCTATCTTGGGTCGTGTTCGCTTTAAAGTTGTCTCTTAGAGGGGTCGTTTTCTTTCTTTTGCTAGTCGTCTCCAGCTTGCTCAATCGATCTTGTCTACCATTCATGTCTATTGGGCCTCGATTTTCGTGCTCCCCAAGAAGGTTCTTAAGGAAGTGGAAAGAGTCATTTGTGTTTTCTTGTGGGATGGCCCAGATCTGTCTCCTTATAAGGCAAAGGTTGCCTGGTCTAATATCTATTTCCCAAAAGACCAAGGAGGCCTTGGTTTGCGTCACCTCTATACCTAGAACCAAGCTCTTGCTGCCAAATTAATATGGCTCCTCATGCATGCTTTTTCTGAATCCCTTTGGATTCGATGCATCCACTCGTATCGTATTAAGGATTTGTGTTTCTGGCTTTTTACGCCTCCTTACTCCTCTCCTTGGTATTGGCGTAGAATCCTCAATCTTAGAGGCGTTGTTCGACATCTCCTTAGATGGAAAATTGGTAATGGTCATCGAGTTTTTCTCTAGCATGACCAATGGCATCATTTTAGTGTGTTGGTGGATTTCTTCTCTCGTTATTTGCCTAGGCAGACGAGCCTTCCTTCTACAGCTAGGGTTTCCTTTGTTATCTCTCAAGGTGGCTGGTCGTGGCCCCATGTGGAGCTGTCGAGGGAAGCCCAGCTTATTTTAGAGGCTTCGCCTAGTCTTCCTCGGATCCCTTCCTCTGACCTCCCTTGGTGGATCCCTACACCTGATGGTTGTTTCTCGGCCCGTTCTACTATGAATGCTTTGAGATGCAGGAGAGCTCGAGTCCCCTAGTTTCGTTTGGTCTGGCACTCTTCCAGAGTCCCTTCCTATGCTTTTATCCTTTGGTCGGCTTTCAAGGAGCGTTTTTCCACTTTATATCGGTTAAATCTTTATTTGGCTTTTCCTAACAAGTGTTTCTTGTGCAGGTGCACGATGGAGCGTCATAGCCATTTATTCTTTAGCTATGCTTATTCTAGATAGATACTGCAGTAGGTTAGATGTCACGTGAAGTTTGATTGGCCTTGGAGGAGTTGGGAGCGTGGTGTTGTCTGGGCTGCTCATCGATGGCATGGTAGATCCCCGTGGGTGGTGGCTCACCAGCTTACTCTTCAAATTGCGGTGTATTTTATTTGGCGTGAGCGTAACCACCGTTGCTTCCTTGATAGTGAGGGGCCTCCGGCCCATCTTGCGTACCAGATTCAGCAGACGGTTTGGATGAGGCTGGTTTCCATGCAGTTCTCCCGATCCTTGCAAAACATTACCTTGGTTCGTTTCTAGCGTCTCCCTCATTCATGCCTCCACTCATGTTCAGGTGCTTGGTATATTTTCCTTCCTTATCTCTATGGTCTCTCAGCGGAGTTGACGTTGTTATCTTCTTAGGTTCTCTCTCTATCCTGGTGATTCACCTGTTGTGGTGCTTTCTTGCCTCATGTGTTTGAGGTGCTTTGTTCTCGTTTTTCTTTTGTCTTAGGTTGGCTAGTTTTGTAGTTCTGGTTTCTTCTCGGGGTTTGGCCCTGAGGTGTTGGTAGACGCTTATGCGCTTGTTTTTTTCTTGTTCTATATATTTTTTATTTACAAAAAAATAAAAATAAATAAATAAATAAATAAAACCCTAAACCAACAAAGTGTGCAAACTTCAAAAGTCTATATACGACTTGAAACAATCCTCGAGACAGTGGTATATTTGTTTTCATAATGCAATCATGTCATAAGATTTCAATATGATAAATGAAGATCACTGTGTGTGTACGAAGAGATCAAAAGATAAGTTTGTGATCTTATCTTTATATGTAGACAACATATTAATAGCTGGAAATGATAAGGAGTATGTCAATCACATAAAAGAATTGTTGTCATCCAATTTTGAAATGAAAGACATGGGTGAAGCTGCATATATCCTTGGAGTTAAGATTTCGATGGATCGTTCAAGGAGATTGTTATCTCTTTCTCAAGAGCCATATATTCATAAGATTCTTGAACGATTTAATATGAAAAATTGTAAACCCTTTGATACTCCTATATCAAAAGGTGAAATATTGAGCCAGAAATTGTGTCCCAAAACTCCACAAGATAAGGAACAAATGAGTAAAGTTCCTTATGCAAATGCGGTTGGAAGTCTAATGTATGCTATGATGTGTATTAGACTTGATATATCTTATGCCGTTAGGCTAGTAAGTAGGTATCAATCCAACCCAAGGCCAGTACATTGGAAAGCTGTGAAGCATATACTTCGATATCTGAAAGGCAGAGCTGATTATTCATTGTGTTATCAAGGAAATGATCTACGTTTGGAAGGCTACACCGATGCTGATTGGAGAGGAGACATGGATGAAAGGAAATCCATCTCCGGATATGTTTTCTTACTTAATAATGGTGTTATAACATGGACTAGTAAAAAAACAGTCATGTATAGCCTTATCCACAATGGAGGCTAAATTTGTGGCATTTTCAACAGCTGTACAAGAGGTCGTTTGGTTAAAATGGTTCATGGATCATTTGGGGATATATAAGAATACTATTAGCCCAGTGTTAGTCAATTGTGACAATCAAGCAGCAATAGCATATACAAAGGACCCTAACTATCATGGTAAAACAAAATATATAAATATCATCAAGTATAATTTTGTGAGAGGTATGGTGGCACATAATGAAGTGAACATGAAGTACATTTCTACACAAAATATGGTAGCAGGTCCTCTGATGAAGCCTATCTCGAAAGAAGTTTTTGATAGGCATGTAGAAACATTGGGTTTGCATAGATGTTAATGTACACTTATATTCATCATTTCCCGAACATGTTTACTTGTACAAGTTTTATCATTTAATGATAAATTTATGATTTTCTATTCATGTATTTGTTATATATCATACGTGTAGATTTATGTTCTGTGCATAAATTCTGACACAAAGTATGACGGACAGATAAAAGATTGGGCCTTCTCACACAGGTAGTTGTCTCTGTTACTTAGTGGAATGGAGATGAGATAGTATTTTAAGTTTTATTATCTAGATGATAATAAAATAGAGTTCAAACTTAAAATACATGATGTCACTCTAATAAGAGAATGTCTCATTCTTGAAATGGACAATGAAGTGATTTTAAATATCACAATATTTGTCTTGAATGCCAGATGTGAGTTCTGTTTAAAAGTGAATAGATATGAACTCAAGGTTAAACATTATGTATGTATGTTTAGTTTATCATTTATTCAGTATTTGGAATAAGTCATACGCTCTAATGGAAAGGAGAAAATACCGTAATATGTGTTTTCATACCACATATGCACAAAGTCGATCGATAAGGATAATCAAAGTCTCTAACTCTTGCTATTAATTCTTTATCATGTGGCAAAAGCGTGGCGAACAAAGATTAGTATTGTGCTTCGTCAGTCTATAACCCCTTATAGTCGACAAATATAAGTTCTTGCATCATATTACACACAGTAATGATGTGCTCGCATATATTTTGTCTTTCCACTATCCGATAAACATATAACTGCCTTTTCATTTTCATAACTTGGACTCTTTGGGCAGCAGTTCGAATGATTTTTGGGGTTCGCACTCGTGTCATTTTCCTGAAAACGAATTAAAGGAAATAAAAATGACAAATTAAGAATTTGACAAACAAATTCTTTATACATTTTGTTCAAAACAAAATGTATATTATGGACTCATTCACGTGTAGTTAACTAATAACCTCAAAATGTGCCACATTGAAAAAAATTATTATTTACAATCGATAATAATGTCACTAAAAAGAGCATGCTTGACTTCGTTCTTAAGAGTAAAACTGTAATTTAAGAGAATTATTGAAGGCTCAAAATGCAAAAGCATTCGTTTCTCTTCTTGGAAAATAGGACAAAAAGTACAACTCAGCTCAACTTGTCAAAGTGCCATCTTTTGTGAAGAAAATGAAAACAGCAAAACAAATAATCTTGCTTTCGTTGAGAATCGGAAGCAAGACCTCCCCCTTGCTGAACGGGTGCTCTAACCAACTGAGCTACGAAAGCCGCTGCTATTCTTTAGCTAATAACTTTAAACATATTTTTCCTCTCTGATTTTGGAACAGTTTCGCATCCGTACATTACAGAAATTATACAGGGAGACCAAAACAATTCAGTAGATAAGATTATTAAACCCCGCACATTTAAGACCCTCTCCATCATCACGCCTACTTATTTGTCTTCATTCCTCTCCAAGGCGGCTCGCTGGCTGGCTTGCCTTTGGAGGGTAGAAAGTAAGGTGAGAAAAAAAGTCATATTTATATATAACTTTACTATCTATCTTCAAGATCTGAGGATCATATTCACACTGTAACCTTAGCTTTTAACCCCGTAATTTTCCAATCTCAAAGCCAGCTTTATTATAATTACTACGGAAACTCGCCCTCTTTTTTACTCTTCACCACCATAAAATTGCCTTGGCAAGATTCTTTCCCCATGCCAAATTTGGGTCCAGCAAACCCGGATTTGTTCTCCATGAACCCAGATTTAGGTTTGGCTGAACCAAAATAAACAAGTTGCCAAATAAACGAAGCAAACCAAGCCGATGGAAAAAGCACAGCATCGAAACTGAAAGAGATTGATTTTTGATAATTCATTTGGCAAGTAGTTCCTGTTTGAGACTCTAAATAAAAGCACAAATGTTTTAAGAAGTAGAACATGGGAGTCAGATGGCCATAGGTAACAAATGTTCACCACAGCTGTCCACCGGTTTTCAATTCATAATTTTCTTCCAACAGAACCGGATATAGATTTTGTAGCAGAAAAACCCAGCTTCACACCAGGATTGCACGAGCCTTTACTGACAAGATAGATAGATATCAATGCTTTAAGCTATTCAACTTCCTCCAGGTAATCGGCAATTTCAGATGGTGTTAGCACTCTGCCATTCAAACAAAAACATGCCCAAGTGATCATTCACCCCAAACATGGCAGAGTCAAGGACTCAAACCACCAGGAAATAACAAGGGAAACTTACCTAAATTTTTTGTCAGTGCCAATTATCCCAATCTCGATGTTCTTTTCAGAGATCTGCCCTTCAAATCTGGAGAAATACATCAAAGACAGGTTACAAAAGGGCATTCAAAATGGTAAAGACGAGAAAAGGGCTAAGTTTTGATTCTTTTGAATGGCACCAAATGCCAAACCCATATTCCTGTGGCAGCACATGCCAAAAGATAAAAGAGTTCTATAGGATCGTGAAGAACATAGTAGTTCAGAGCTTGAATATATTTTATGTTTGATTACACTTGCACCCTACTGACAAGTCTTTGGATGCATTCATCCCTTCGAAACAAAAATTTATTAAATCATTTTTTGGGTGGAAATGGTCTAACCCAGTCCACCCAAAATAAATATGTTTGCAAAGAACGAAGGCCTAAAAGATTTGTTAGAAGAAAACATCAAACACTGAGCAGGGAAAATATTCATGCACAGATAGAGGAGCCTGAGCATGATAATCAAAGAGAAAAAACTTCATAAGCAGCCCTTATTTCTCATGCATTACAAAAGTTCATTTTCTTACCCCTCCTTCAGGGTCAAGATTGCCGTGTGGACAGCATCATCAAGCTCCATGTCATCCGTGTACCTGAACAAAACATTCAAATTAAGTCCATATCATGAATTAAGACTAAAGGACTGGTTCAACACGATTTCTAGAAAACAAATATCAAATTTGGCTGCATTCATACAACTTCAAAGTACATACAGCAAAGCCCAAGGCCTCTCTGGTTTAGAAAGAGGAGGGAGGAAATGACAATCACTTTAGAAGACCATTTAGAGATTACCATGCCATACAAATAGCAAGAATCATTTGGAACTGATCAAATTAATCTCCCTCAATCAAAGAAAAAGATAAGACAAACCCAACCAAAAAAAATACCATTTCTGTGAGATGTAAACTTAATCATAAAAGAAAAGAGAGCTAATGCATCAGCAAGAAGCATTTCACAATGTCGAATAATTGTTTTATGGGTTTGGAAGAATTAGCCAAAATTGAAATTGAACAAAATACAAAAATGACAATTTGGCAGCCGACAAATACAAAAGATTTTGTAAAAGCTTTAGCAGTTAGGAAGCTACAAGCCATGGACATCACAGTTTACACTATAATGGTCATACCTAGATGAAGGTAGCAAACAATAGAGAAAAAAGTTCATGCTGAAAGCTCAGGTAAAGTAAGAACTGATATGATTAGATGAAAATGGTGACATAGAAATAGAATCCCATGATCCAGTCAAGTTTCAACCGTCAACCATTCATAGGATTTTTCAATTCACTAGTCAAGCCAAAAACGAGTTAACAAAAGAAATTTGCACAAATCATGACTGCAACCAAATTATCTTACCTCTTCTCAAGAAATGTCTTAGCATTAGAGACATTCTTCCCCATCGCTGAAGCTTTCCAAGAGAAGTATGAACCTGATGGATCCACCTAGAACACAATCCCCCCAACCCCAACAAAAGGAAAAAGAAGGGGTAACGTAAAATCCCACATCAAAACAGCTTGTAAAATGAAGGGGGGGGGAAGAAAGAAAGAAAGAAAGAACAGAAGAAAAACAGTAACAAGATAATAATTATAAAGCAAGAACACATAATGAGTACCATAATTATGTCAACACAAATATCGTTAGACATGTAAGAACATGTGGCCATGCCAGTGACATGTCCAATACTTGCGTTGGTTGGAGTTGGATCTTACTTGAAAGCTAAAAGTCCGGTCTTACTTGAAAGCTAAAAGTCCACTGTACTTCTTTAGAGTCTTCATAAACATTGGATGTTAAATGATATATTTAAGATTATAATGGTATATTTGCAATTATCTTCTGAAGCTTCTAGCTTATTTACTTTTAGTTGATAGACTTGTATGCCATTCACATTTATTGTCCAATAGAATATGATCGATGCTTCATGTAGCCAGTCCATATGGTCAGAGATAGGCTTGGTATGCTGTTATAGTGTATGATTGATGCCACCCTATTTCTTAAATGGGTAAATAGCAAAGAACATGGCATGACCCTAAGACCAATAGAGGGGCAATATTGTATTAGGGTTATAATAGTTTGTTAGGAGATATTTTACAATCTATTAGGAGCACATGGGTGTTGTTAGGAATTCAATTAGCAGCCAGCTATGCCTATAAAAGGTTAATTGTGAGAGGATGGAATATTATGTGAAATAATAATTGAATTCTCATTTCTCTCTTAACTCTGATCTCTCTTTCTTCCCTTCTGATTTCTCTATACTCTCTCTATTCTCCCTCCCTTTCTGCTAATTTCTCTCCCTAGTTTCAATTCTCTCATTTTTATTTCCCCCCTAATTCCAATCTCAACCCTGGGAAACCCTAAGAATGTGACAAATGGTATCAGAGCCAATCAATTCTCGACCGTGATTCCTGCAATTCATAGCAGTGAACCCTGGTAGTCCTTGTTCGACTTTTGAAGATAGAACAAGCTAATGATCATTGGTTGAGATATCTAGAAGTTTCCAACAGTAATTAAGGTCTAGATTGTGAAGACAGGCAAAGACCAAACAGACCCAATCAACTTTGAAGCAAGTCTAGAGCAATTAGATCTAGGTCGCTGCAGGTGACTCAGACAATTCAATGAAGCTCATTCCGACAATCCTCGACTCCGAAATTGGATTGAGGGCTTGTTGATTCACAGCCATTAGCAGTCATGACCAACGATCGAGCACAGATCGAAGGAAAAAGTAGTCGTCAATCGACGATGGCAATCATTAGCTATAAGCCACAACAATCGATTATAGGTTGCCAACTGCTCTGAGGCGATCGATTACCCAAGGCGACTGTTGTGAGGCAATCAATTACCCAACAGATCTAGGCGAATTCAGTTATTGTGTGTATTAAGTTTCCATAAGACCTAGGCGACGATTGGAAGCCATTCATTCCAAGACGAACTCAAAAAAAATAAAGTGAAAGTCAGGGGAATGCTGATTATTGGTGATTGTTGAACATAAGCAATACCTAGAGGCTGTTCTTGGTTGCTTCTATCCTTTAAGCTTAGGCAGTTTTAGCCGGTTGTGAGAAAGGAGATATCAACTGCAGGTAAGGTACTACCTAGAGTCTATTTGCAAAGACTATTAATCGATTCTCTATTTTCGAGGAGGTCCTTAGAAGCTGATCAAGAGGCTGATACAGAAGTGAATTTTCAAGGATTGAACCTGTCAAGATGGCCGAAGGTCTTTTGGAAAGTGCACAGCCATTTGGGAAAACATTCAAGGAAGAATGTGATGCAACGAGGAAAGTAATCAAGGACGTCAATAGAAAGTTAGATGACTTTTTGATTCTATTTTCACATAAATTCCTAGTTAGTATTCTGGCCGAATTCTTTTCTAAGGAGTACTATGTTCCTTAAATCAACTTAGAGATAAATTCAACAACCTCATGCAAGAAGAGTCTATAAGGTCAAATTTGAGGAATTGAAAGCGTTGATACTTAATTCTCAACTGACCTTGAAGGAATCTTACATTGTGTTGAAATTTATTGATGGTCTTAACTCTTAACAATGTGTTGAGACCAATTATGAAAATGATGTGTCCTGCCACGGTAGAACAAGTGGCTGAGAGGATGAGGCTTCATGAAACAGCACTAGAAGCCATTTCTAGAAAGCACAGGTAGTAGCCTAATGGTTACACTAAGAGCAACCAGCAGATTGGAGGTATCCCCAAGACTGCTGATGCCCTAAGATCCAGGCTGGTTGTTGCAAGAAGTGAGGAAAGACCTAAAATGGAGCAGGCCATTCAGGAAGGCAAGGGAGGAAGGGCAGCTACTAGAGTAATTGTTGGAAGAAGTTAAAGTTCTATAGGAGATTTAAGTAGACGTGGACTGAGGAAAGAGTCCTAGCAGCAACTGAGTCCTAGCAGCAACTGAAGATAAGTTTTTTGTGTTTTGTATAATTGTTGTAAGTTAGATAATTCTATCTAGCTTCTGTTGTAATCTGTAAAATAGCTAGATAAGTTGTAATCTTATCCTAGAAAATATGAGGTTATCTAGGAGAAAATCTAGGAGAATTATTAGGATTCTTTGTGTATTTATATTCGGCCTCTATCAACGGAATGGTATGGTAGTTTCGTTCAATCCTACCAAATTTCTTCATGGTATGAGAACCAGGTCTTTGTGGCAGTCAGTAAAGAGTTCTATTTCAAATTGAACTCTCAAATCCTCATAATGGCTGAGATCCCACAGGTGAGTGAGACCACCACCCCAAATCTGCCACCTTCCCGGATGAATAATCCTCAGTTTTCAGCACCTAGAACAGTCCTGGATAGTCATTCTCTCCAAAAAACCGTGCATAAACTGAATGAAACCAATTTCCGTGAATGGTCCCAATTAGTTATGCTCGTGATTAAAGGGGAAGGCAAGATGGGCTATTTGATAGGAGAAATGGCAAAGCCGAGCACAGAATCAGCCACATATGGGGCCTAGGAAGCAGAGAACGCTATAGTGATGGCTTGCTTAGTAAACTTCATGGAGCCAAAAATAGGGAGGACATTTTGTTCTATAAGACGGCAAGTGAGATTTGGGAGGCTGTCAAGGAGGTATATTCAGACCTTGAAAACTCAGCACAAAGCTTCCAAGTCCGGTCCACCATCCGAACAACAAAACAAGGTACTAACTCGGTGACACAATATTATAATACCTTGGTTGAGTTGTGGCAAGAGATGGATCTCTTTTATGAGATCACATGGGAGTGCCCAGCCGATGGAAGAAGTATGAGAAGAGGGTGGAAAAAGAAAGAGTGTTTGATTTTCTCCATGGTCTCAATCCGGATTTAGATGAAGTACGGGGAAGGTTGCTGGGGACTAAGCCATTTCCATCATTAAGGGAGGTCTTTGCAGAAGTAAAGAGAGAAGAGAGTACAAAAAAAGTGATGCTCTCCTCTGCTGGTCATTCAGAAAACGAGGGGTTCTCTGCTCTGAGTATATCAAAGGGAAAGGCCCTCAATCCAGCCAAAAGTGACGTACAGAGAGACAAGCCATCGTGTGATCAATGCCATAGGCCCTATCACACAAAGGAGACATGTTGGAAGTTACATGGGAAGTCAGCCACTTGGAAACCAAGAAACCAGCAGAAGGGTACTCAGCCTGCATATGTGGCAGAAACGGAGAAAGGTACTCCAAACCTGCTTGCGTTGACTGATGGTCAGTTGGAGGCCCTACAACTACTTAGCCAAACTAAAGTGCAGAATGGTGCTGAAATCTCAGATAAGCCGGTGGTGTCCTTGGTGAATCAAGGTAATATAGGTTGTTCTTTACTATCTAAAAGGTCTTCTACTAATTGTTGGATTGTAGACATGGGAGCTTCAAACCACATGACAGGCTCCCTCAAAACTCTATCTGATTTTGAACCATGTAATCAGGACATAAAAGTGTTAATGGCTGATGGATCAAGATCCTCAGCTCAAGGGAAATGAAAGGCTTACATAGAAGGTTTAACCTTAGATTCAGTACTCTTTGTGCCAGACCTAAGGTGCAACTTGATTTCAGTAAGCAAATTAACCAAGGAAAGGAATTGCTCAGTAACATTTTTTGGTTCTCATTGTGTTTTTCAGGACATATCCTTGGGAATGATGATTGGCAAAGCTGAGGAAAGAGAGGGATTATATCAGACAAATCAGCTTGAATTACCTACTGATTCTCGGTTATTTTTTCAATCCTCGTTAGCTACAGCCTTTGAATCTGAATTAATATTATGGCATCAAAGATTAGGCCATCCGAGTTTAGAATATCTCAAGGTTGTGTCCTTTCAATCCTATCTATCAATAAAATTCAGCATTTCAATTGTGAACATTGTATCTTAGCCAAGCAAACTAAGAATCCTCATCCTAAACATACCTATAAACCATCAAAGCCATTTCATTTGATTCATAGCAACATTTGGGGACCAACTAGGACTCCCAACTTGACAAACACACAATGATTCATCACATTTATTGATGACCATACTCGGATGTGTTTGGTGCTCCTACAACAACATATCCAGCCGTTATTATCCCACTATGTGGGGTTGGCTACATGAATTCTAGACTTCTATGTGAGTTATATCTCAACAGACAGTTTGTCTAGAATTCATATTTGGATCCGACTAGGTTTTACGCTGGCTGTCGGCTACCTAACGTAACCATCCTCCTTTATCCGGGCTTGGGACCGACAGTGGATAATATTCCCTGGCGGAGTAATGATGAAATGAAGTTTGAACACTATCTTCACATGGAGAAATTTCATGAGATGGTGGTGAATGAAGATAATTGATATAGTTGTGTTCCATAACTTAGTTGACATGTGTTTGGTGTTCCTAATGAAAGATAAATCTGAAACTTAACATATATTCAAAAGGTTTCATCAAATGGTCACCAATGTTTTCCAAGCTCCTATTCATATTCTAAGATCAGACAATGGCCGAGAATATTTTTCAAATGAATTCCAACAATATCTCAATGAGCATGGTATCTTTCATCAAAGCTCATGTCCCTACAATCCCCAACAGAATGGGATAGCAGAAAAAAAGAATCGGCACCTCCTTGAAACTGCAAGAGCCTTAATGTTTGCCAAGTCAGTTTCTAACAACTATTGGGGAGAAGCAGTCCTTACCTCAGCCTATCTTATCAACCGGTTACCCTCAAAAATTCTAGAGTTTAAAACTCCCTTGAATGTGCTCATTGAATCTTTTCCTCACCAATCTAGGGTCCTAAACTTTCTTCCTCTAAAGATTTTTTGCTGCATAGCTTTTGTCCACAAAAACCAACTCTCCCAATCTAAGTTGGACCCTAAAGCCCTTAAGTGCATATTCATTGGTTACTCTCCCACTCAACAAGGATATAAATACTATGATCCTGCTAACCGAAAATTTATTGTCTCATGTGATGTCTCCTTCATCGAGAATCAATCTTTTTTCAAGAACCATCAGCTGCAGGACAGTTCACCACATCCAAATGATGTGTGGAGTACCCTATTGCCTGTCACTGATCATTCCTACCCAAACTCTCCCATTGATTCCCTCCAGCAATCAGAGAATTCTCAGGACAGTTCCCAGCCTAACTCAGATTCTAGTTACTTAGATCAGCAAGGGGATGAGAAAGAAATTACCAAGAATCCAGGAGAAGATCAAGCTCAAGATAAACCACCTCTTAAGGTTTATTCTAGAAGGCCTCATATTACTCAGCTGAACCCTTCATCCAACCTGGGGATAAGTCCAGAAAAGATAGAGGAAGGAAGGCCAGTGATTGAAGACATAATTAAGGATGACGACCTTGGACTCCCTCTTGCTATGAGAAAAGGGGTCAGAACTTGTACAAATCACCCTATCTCTCATCATCTTGGATACTCAAAATTATCCCCTACATACTGGTCATTCACTGTCAGTCTTGATAATTTGGCTATTCCGAGAAACATTCATCAGGCTCTACAAGATGAAAATTGGAGGACAGCAGTTATGGAAGAAATGGCAGCCTTGGAAAAGAACTACACATGGGAAGTAACAGCACTACTAGAAGGAAAAAAAAGCTGTAGGAAGCAAGTGGGTCTTCACTATAAAGTATATATCTGATGGGGAGACATTTGCACCAATGGCAAAGTTGAATTCCATCTGTGTTCTACTATCTTTGGAAACTAACTTAGATTGGAGACTACACAAACTGGATGTAAAAAATGCCTTCCTAAATGGAGAGCTGGAAAAAGAAATCTACATGAAAATTCCACCAGGTTTTGAAAAGGAGAACACACGAGGTAAAGTATGTAAGTTAAAGAAATTTCTTTATGGGCTTTAATAGTCTCCTAGAGCTTGGTTTAAAAGATTTAATGACACTCTTCACATGCTTGGATATAAGCAAGGCCTGGCTAATCACTCTCTTTACCAAGGTAGAAGGAGATGGGAGGAGAATTATTTTGATTGTATATGTTGATGATATTATCATCACAAGTGATAACATCCAGGGAATTGAGAAATTGAAACAGCAGTTGATGAAGGCATTTGAGGTAAAAGCAATAGGGGAATTGAGATACTTCCTTGGATTAGAAGTAGCAAGGAGCAAGGAGGGCATATTTATATCCCAAAGGAAGTACATCCTAGATTTGCTGCAAGAAATGGGTAAATTAGGATGTAAACCAGCAAACACTCCCCTAGAGCCGAATTGGAAAAACAAGGAAGAGAAAGGAGAATGTCCGGTTGATAAAGGAAGGTACCAACGCTTGGTAGGAAAGCTGATATATTTATCTCACACTAGGCCAGATATAGCCTATGATGTGAGCATCTTAAGTTAGCACATGCATCAACCAAGTAAAAGGCATCTTGAGGCAACTTACCATATTCTCAGGTACCTCAAAGGAACACTTGGAACAGGACTATTATTCAAAAAAATCAAGATAGAAGGCTAGTTGGCTTTACAGATTCTGATTGGGCTGGTTCGATTGAAGATAGTAGATCTATGTCAGGGTATTGCACTAAGGTTTGAGGAAATTTAGTGACTTGAAGAAGCAAGAAACAGCAGATTGTAGGCCAGAGCAATGCAGAAGCAGAGTATCGGGTTATTTCTCAAGAAATTTGTGAGATGATATGGATAGAAAGGTTAATGATTGACCTTTCCATGCCTGTGTGATCACCTAAAGTGCTCAATAGTGACAACAAATCAGCGATCAGCATCGTGAACAACCCGGTTCAGCATGACCGAATGAAGCATGTTCGAATTGATAGATATTTTGTCAAGCAATATTGGAGATGATTGGAGATATGGATGAGGATAATTCAAATGTTGAAGATGAATTGGTTTTTCAGGATGATACATTGACATGGGGTTCAGTAGCACAGATGTCTGGAGTTGGGGAAAAGGTACACAGTACTAGACAACAAGCCAAGTTGAAGGGAAAACCAAAGGCTTCAAGTTCAAGCTCTAGAACTATCAATATAGTAGTTGAAAAAGAAGAGGCTGATTTTGAGGATGAACTGGAGAAGGAGGTGGAGGAGAACTCAGATGGCTACAATTCTAATGAAGGATATGAGTTTGATGAGGACTTAGATGATGATAGTGATAGTGGTCATGAATCATGACCATTGACGACTATGAGTACCACTATGAATGTTGAATTGTTGATGTTGAACTAGTGTGCGTTTGTTTGATGGTCATTGAAATATTGGTATCATTTGCTTCTATATTGTGGAATACTGTATTTGAGTGTTATATTCTTTTTTTAATTTTTTTCTAATATTGCGCCTTACTTCACTTAGGCACGCGCTTTAAGTGCGTCTTGCGCCTCAAGGCGATAAGAGGCCATTGTGCCTTGAGTGCGCCTTGTGCCCGTGACTATTCTAATGCCTACTATCATCGTCGTTGCCGTGAACAGCCTTCGCTGCCACTGCCTAACCAAATGCCCCAACTGTTGCAACAATAGTCGCCTCTATGAGTAGCCTCCATCACTACAAACTGAAAGCAAGAAAGAGAAACAAAGGAGAGAGAGAATGAGAGAGAAGACAAACAACCATAGTCGTCGTTACCGTTAGCCTTTTGTCATCAGCCAAGAGAAAGAGATAGAGGAGGGATTTGAGAAAAGAGTGAAAAATGAGAAAAGAGAAAAATGGGTTTACATATAAAGGTATTTTAGTCATTTTATAAAGTTTAATAGTGCTTAACTAACGGTAGGAGAAAACTGCAACATAACATTAAATCTCACGGATACTCTGTATTTTCTCAAACATTAAGAGGAGTTTTGCAATTACCCTAAACCTCAAGGGTACCGCGTGGAATTTTCCTTTCTTAAATTGAACAGTATTTAAATTTACAGGTTGAACAATACCTTCCATGTTAATGTATTCATATTTCCTGAACATTTTGGTTTTATGTGAATACTATAGCTAAGAAGTATAAGAAATGTGTTATTATGGCTATAACACCACCAGATCCTCATCCAATACTAGCAATCAAAATGTTATTATGGCTATAACACCACCAGATCCTCATTCAATACTAGAAATCAAAATGCCAATACTTCAGCTGATTGCAAATGAAGGGCACACTAACATGGAAGAGAAAACACACCTATTACCCGACAAAGTATGTTCCACGTTGATACCATATTGTAATTACAAAATACAACGAAATGCAGCAATTGGTGGGGCTACAAATGGTAGGTTGGCATCCATTCTAGATTTGCAATACTTGATAGGTTTGTTGTAAATAGTGGAACGAACTAAGGTAGCCTACAGAGGTAGAGACTAATAGTGGGGGGTCTTTGTCACAGTTGCGCTGTGACCTCCACTGAACTTCTAACTCAGTATGAATTGGAAGCAGGCGCTAGAGAACCATGAGGAATGAGGGAGGTTTGGATAGGCAGGAAGAGAGAAAGAGTGAGAGAGAAATGGCGAGATAGAATGCAGAAAATGGAATCAGAAATTGGTTAATTGATTGATTCTCTTCCAGGGGACTAACATAGTACTTATAGAACCCATGGGTGCTGCCACAGCAGACCCTCTCTCTTCTAACAGATTCTTTTGTCCTATTCTAGCCCCTTTACACCTAGCATAACAACCTAACAAACACCAGCTGGAAATGGAAAAGTATCTATTTAATAAGGGAAAGAAAATAGCTAATCTATACTTAATATCCGCAGCAAAATTTCTCATACTTCCAGCCTTCCTCTTGATTCATGACAATACCCCTCCCTTCAGCGATTTCTTGTCCTCAAGAAATATTCAAGAGGCTAGCTGCTCTCGAAAACTTTTGTAGTAATTGAGGGAGGTATTCCCAGGTAGCCCTTTTCGAGGACTCTTCTTGCCACTTTACCAGCACCTGGATGAGGGGGGCTCCTTGGTGGTAGACCACCCTTCTTTCTAGTATAGCCTCGGGCTCCTTCTCTCCTTCCTTCTCCTTCGGTAGTGCAAGTAGCTCGGGGTTAACCCTCTCCGCCTGGGGATGTTATCCACTGTCGGTCCCAAACCCGGATAAAGGAGGAGGGTTGTGTTAGGTAGCCGACAGCCAACGTAAAACTTAGTCGGATCCAAAACATGAACTCTAGACAAATTATGAAAAATCGTTTGAGCGTGGGCGTAACCCTTCATAGCGACGCGCTACACTGCCCCCGTGTAGTGACAAGTGAGCTAGGGCCGCTGCATCGGCGCCCGGATGTAGTGATAAATGAGCAAGGGTTCCCGCATTTGCTTGGACGAATGTGGGTAAAGAAGTTAGTCCAAAATCAAAATCAAAATCAAAATCAGAACCAAAATCAAAATAAAAAACAAAATCAAATTCAAAGTCAAGGCCAAAAACAAAATCAAATCCAAAGTCAAGGACAAAAACAAAATCATAGATTAAGGATTGGGTCATGGAACATAGGAACATTAACAGGCAAAGCTATGGAAGTGGTGGATGTGATGATTAGGAGAAAAATTAATATTATGTGCCTTCAAGAGACGAGATGGATAGGGAAAAAAGCAAAAACTTTATCAGAAACTAGATATAAAATATGGTACACAGGAACTGATCGAGCGAAAAATGGAGTGGGGATTATTATGGATAAAAGCTTAATATATGAGGTAGTGGATGTTAGCCGAGACCTCACCCTTTATAGGATCACACAAACTCTCTAACTAGGTCTCTCCTTGATATACACAAATCAGTAACTAAGAACAATATCAAGAACCAATCAAGAATCACTCAAACACAAGAAGTTACCCTGGTTCGACCTTAAGAAAGGCCTACATCCAGCTTGGCTTTCGCCTCCACTATCTTGAAAGTTTGTACAAGATTACAAAGCACTCAACTCACACCTAGCCCATACAACCTGAAAACTATATTGAGTTGATACAAGAAGATATTCCCTCTTCTTATGTGTTTGATCTCTACCCAAGATAGATTTCTAACTCTCAAAGAAAGCCCCTTACCCAAAGTCATCCCCACGGCCCCTATTTATAAGCAAATAGGTGGGAGATTTCAACCTGACCGATCTGCCCAAGAGGCAGTTACAAACCGCTTCGGTCAGCCCTAGAAAAAAAAAGAAATAAAACTTTCTAGAAACAAGATACAGCCAGCATATTACATAAACAATGCTACTTATATTTACAAGCTCTAATCTAGTACAAATGCTTCAACAAATTCTCCACCCATTTGTCTTGATTTAAGCTTCTCACAATTCTTTAAGACTTTAGTTTCCAGTTTTCCCCAGCTGAATAATCTTCAAACAGTGATGAAGCTTGGCTGCTGGGACTGGTTTTGTAAACATATCTGCTGCATTGTTTTCACCTGCCACTTTTGATAAGAAAACACATTTATTTTCAATCATTTCTCTTATAAAATGAAATCTAACATCTATGTGTTTTGTCTTTTCATGGTGTGCCTGATTTTTAGATAGGTGTATGGCACTTTGACTATCACATAGTAAGGTTGCTTTCACATCTACACCTAAGAGTTCACTAACTAACCCCTTAAGCCATATAGTTTCTTTAAAAGCTTCCGAAAGGGCTATATATTCAGCCTCAGTTGTAGACAAAGCTACTACATGTTGGAGACTTGATTTCCAGCTTATTGTAGAGTTCCATAATCTAAATATCCAGCCTGATGTGGACCTTCTTTTGTCTATATCAGCTGCATAATCTGCATCCGAATAACCTAGGATACTAGGTTGGCTTCCTATCTTAGCACCACCATATGTTAGACAAAAGTTTTGGGTTCCTGCTAGATATTTGAGCATCCATTTCACTGCATTCCAGTGGGTTTTGCCTAGATTTGCCATAAACCGGCTTACAACACTCATAGAATGTGCTAAATCAGGCCGGATACATACCATACTATACATTAGGCTTCCTGCCGCACTAGAGTATGGGATATGCCTCATTTCCTTTCTATCTTCCTCACTGTTTGGGGACTGGTCTAAAGACAGCTTGAAATGGGGTGCAAAAGGCACACCTACAGCCTTTGCATTTTTCATTTTAAACTTGGATAGAACCTTGGCTAAATAGGAATTTTGAGATAGGTATATCTTCCTATGTTGGGTGTCTCTAGAGATTTCTATTCCTAAAATCTTTTTAGCTTCACCTAACTCTTTCATTTCAAATTCAGCTTTTAATCTTTTCTTTAAGAGCTGGATTTCTTGATGGGATTGACTTGCAATGAGCATGTCATCCACATATAGGAGTAAATACACTGAAATGTTAGGGGAAACATGCTTATAATACACACAACTATCATAGGAGCTTCTCAAATACCCTTGGCTAATCATGACCGTATCAAACTTGCGGTACCATTGCCTTAGGGACTGCTTAAGTCCATATAAGGACTTCTTTAGCAAACATACCTTCTCCACCTCTCCTTTGGCTTCAAAACCCTTAGGTTGATCCATTAGAATCTTCTCTTCTAAATCCCCATGAAGGAAGGCAGTGGTAACATCCATCTGCTCTAGGTTTAGGTTTAAGTGGGTTGTTATGGCTAAGAGAACCCTTATAAATGTATGCCTCACAACAAGTGAAAAAACTTCATTAAAATCAATACCTTGGACTTGAGTAAACGCCCTAGCAACTAGCCTAGCCTTATACCTAGGCTTAGGGTTACTTCCTACCCCTTCCTTGATTTTAAACAGCCATTTACAGCCTACTATGCGCTGTCCCTTTGGTTTTTCAACCAATTCCCAGGTCTGATTTTTATTTAAAGAATCTATTTCAGACTTCATGGCTTCTTGCCATTTTCCAGCATCCTTAGAAGACATTGCCTCTTCATAAGTGAGAGGTTCTTCTCCCCCTATTTCGGTTGCACTGGTAAAAGCATAGGCTACCAGATCTGAATAACCGAATCTCTTGGGAGGTTTTCGGACCCTAGGTTGCCTATCTCTAGCAACACTATATCTATCCAAGTTTGGTTTATCTCCTAAACTGGAATCTGCATCACTGTCTTCTTCATCTTCATCCTAATGTGAAGGTTCTAGGGCCTGATCAATTTCTTGGATGTAATCAGAATTATTTCCCTGAAGTTCATGTGCAGTTTCAGAGGGTTCTGGGGAATTTTCAGGGCTTACACTTGGAATTTCAACTTGGACAGCTTCTATATCCTTCTCTAGACTATGCTGAGGGTTAAGGTTAGTAAACTTAATGGTAGAGGATTCATCAAATGTCACATCCCTTGTGATTATAATCCTAGGACCATCTAAATCCAAGTTCCAGAGCTTATATCCCTTAACTCCTGAGGGATAGCCTAAAAATATGCATTTCTTGGCTCTAGGCTCTAGCTTTCCTTGTTTTACATGTGCGTATGCTAAACATCCAAAGACTTTAAGGTGAGATAAGCTGGGTTTATGGCTTGTCCACCTTTCATATGGTGTTTGGAAGTTAATGACTGCAAAGGGAGATCTATTAATAATATGGGCTGCTGTGGACACAGCCTCACCCCAAAATGATTTTGGCAAACTTGCATGAAAGAGCATACATCTTACTCTATCTAGCAAGGTGCGGTTCATCCTCTCAGCCAATCCATTTTGTTTAGGGTTTTCGGGGGCTGTCAAGTGTCTAACTATGCCTCCTTCCTTGCACATTTGTTCAAAATCCCTATTGCAAAACTCTAGCCCATTATCGGTCCTAATAATTTTTACTTTTCTGCCCATTTGATTTTCTACCATTTTCATCCATGTCTTAAAGGATTCAAAAGTATTATCTTTAGACTTTAGGACATATACCCAAAGCATTCTTGAGAAGTCGTCTATTATGGATAAAAAATATCGGGAGCCCCCATGAGTCATGGTTTGAGCTGGGCCCCATAGGTCTGAATGAATGTAATCTAGGGGTGCTTTTGAAGAGTGGATTGTTGTTTTACTGAATTTAATCTTTGTTGCCTTCCCATAAATGCAGGATTCGCATTTGTCTAGGTTTAGGGACTGACTTATCTGTAAAATACCTTGTTTGGCAAGTTCTTTGAGCCCTTGCTCACTGATATGTGACATCCTTAGATGCCACAACTTTGCCTTGTCATGGGAATTACAGCTTACACTAGCTGCTTCACCACTTAAAGTGGTTGCTTGAAGAAAATAAATTTCGTTTCTTAAAACAACCTTCATGCATACTAGGGAGCCTTTATAGATTTTAATCTCTCCACCCTCACCCTTGAATTTATAACCGCATCTATCCAATTCCCCAAGAGAAACCAAGTTTCTCTTAAGATCCGGAACATAGCGAACTGCGGTGAGGGTTCTATGAGTCCCATCATGCATTTTTAATTTTACATCTCCTACCCCTTTGACCTTACATTCAAAATCATTTCCTAACAAGACCTTTCCTCCATTAGTTTCCTTGAAATTTTGAATCCATTGCTTTCTAGGAGTCATGTGGAAAGAGCAGCCTGAGTCCAAGACCCAATCTTGGCTGTCATTGTTGTCAGTAACAGTTAGTGCATCAGCATTATCATAACCGGTGTCACACACATTTACCCCACCATCAGATTTTTCCTTTTCGGCATAATCCTTCTTCCTTTTAGGACAATGCCTCTTGATGTGACCCTCTTGTTGACAATAATAACATTTAATCGGCCCTTTCCCATTTCTAGATTTTGATCTGGATTTTCCTTTGTTTTTATGGTCTTTCTTAGGATTTCTAGACCTTGCAGTTAGGGCATCTGCTGGGGATGTTTTACTATCCATCCTTATCCTCAATTCTTTGGAATTTAAAGCCCCTATAACATCCTCTAGAGATAGTTTATCCCTACCATGCTGAAGAATATCTACAAAATTTTCATAGGACTTAGGTAAAGAATATAGGAGAACTAAAGCTTTGTCTTCTTCCTCATACTTAACATCTATGTTTTCTAGGTCTAGACATAGCTTGTTAAAATCATCTAAGTGATCCTGAAGTTTTTGGTTTTCATTCATTTTAAAATTGAAGAACCTGGCTTTGAGGAATAACCGGCTGGAAAGAGTTTTCTTGAGGTATAAGTCCTCCAATTTCTTCCAAACTTCTGCAGCGGTCTTCAGCCTAGACACCTCCCTGAGCACTTTATCTCCAAGGCTCAGTATAAGAAGACTGTAGGCCTTCTTCTTGATCTGCACTCGCCCCTCAATTTGGTCAACGATTAGAGTTTGAAGTTCTTTCCCGGTTGATTCTCCCTTTTCTGCTTCTTCTTGTTCCAGCGCTTCTTCCAGTCCAAGACTGCAAAGAAGTGCCTCCATCTTGATCTTCCATAGGCCGAAGTCATTGCTCCCATCGAACTTGTCAATATCTGACCGAGAAGCAATCGGCACCATTTCTTGATTTTCCTAGGATTGCCTTCTGCAACTTGAGACTCTAGAGGTGTTTATCCAAACCAGAGGTGACCGGCTCTGATACCAAATTGTTAGCCGAGACCTCACCCTTTATAGGATCACACAAACTCTCTAACTAGGTCTCTCCTTGATATACACAAATCAGTAACTAAGAACAATATCAAGAACCAATCAAGAATCACTCAAACACAAGAAGTTACCCTGGTTCGGCCTTAAGAAAGGCCTACATCCAGCTTGGCTTTCGCCTCCACTGTCTTGAAAGTTTGTACAAGATTACAAAGCACTCAACTCACACCTAGCCCATAGAACATGAAAACTATATTGAGTTGATACAAGAAGATATTCCCTCTTCTTATGTGCTTGATCTCTACCCAAGATAGATTTCTAACTCTCAAAGAAAGCCCCTTACCCGAAGTCATCCCCACGGCCCCTATTTATAAGCAAATAGGTGGGAGACTTCAACCTGACCGATCTGCCCAAGAGGCAATTACAAACCGCTTCGGTCAGCCCTAGAAAAAAAAAGAAATAAAACTTTCTAGAAACAAGATACAGCTAGCATATTACATAAACAATGCTACTTATATTTACAAGCTCTAATCTAGTACAAATGCTTCAACAGTGGATGTAAAGAGAATAGGGGATAGGATTATTATGGTGAAGATTAGTCTAGAAAGAATGACTATGAATATCTTTAGTACATATGCACCACAAGCGGGGTTAGGTGATGAGATAAAAGCAAAATTCTGGGAGGACCTAGAGGGACTCATACAAATGATACCAAGAGGAGAGAAAGTGATTATAGGAGGTGACTTAAATGGGCACGTGGGTAGAGACAGAAACGGATATAGAGAGGTACATGGAAGGTATGGATTCGGAAAAATTAATAATGAGGGTAAATCTATCCTAGATTTTGCTATGGCATATGGGCTCATTATAACCAATACGAGGTTTAAAAAACGGGACAAACACTTAATCACATATAAAAATATCACCTCAAGCACCCAAATAGATTACTTCCTCATGAGACAAAAGGATCGGTTATGTTGTAGGGATTGTAAGATAATACCGGGATAGTGTTTGACTACTCAACATAGACTTCTAGTACTTGACGTCCAAGTAAGAAATTGGAAGAGAAAAAATCACATAAAACAAAATCCAAGAATCAGGTGGTGGAAATTAAAAGGGAAGAAACAACTAATATTCAAAGAAAAATTAAGGGGTAGAAGGGAATGGAATGGAGAAAGACAGACAAACCAAATGTGGAAAGAAATGGCTAATGCTCTGAGAAGCACGGCAAAGGTAGTCCTTTGAGAGACAAGTGGTAGAACCCCTAACCTTAAGGAGTCTTGGTGGTGGAATGAAGATGTACAATTGAAAATTAAAAATAAGAAAACTTGTTATAAGGCGGTATATCAATGCAACAATGAAGAAAATCAAAAAAATTATAAATAAGCAAAAAAGGCAGCAAAAAGAGCTATTAGTGAAGCAAGGTCGAAAACATATGAGAATTTATATAAACGACTTGATACAAAAGATGGAGAAAGGGATATATATAAATTAGCTAAAGCAAGAGAAAGAAAAACACGGGATTTAAATCAAGTGAAATGCATAAAAGATGACAATCAAAATGTTTTAGTAAATGAGGGAGCGATTAAGGAGAGATGGAAGGAGTATTTCACAAAATTATTCAATGATGGGGGTGACACGAGTTAGGTTGGGACATCTTAGTAACTCCGAAGGGAATGTGAGCGACACATTCTATCGACGCATAAGTTCAAATGAAATAAGGCAAGCTTTAAAAAAGATGAAAAATCATAAGGCAGTGGGACCAAATAATATACCAATAGAAGCATGGAAATGCATGGGAGAAGAGGGCATCTCCTGGCTAACGCAACTATTTAACGCGATCCTTAAATCAAAAAAGATGTCAGATGAGTGGAGGAAGAGTACTTTGGTTCCTATATACAAGAACAAAGGAGATGTTCAAAACTGTGAAAATTATAGAGGAATTAAGTTAATGAATCATACCATGAAACTCTGGGAGAGAGTAATAGAGCAGAGGCTTAGAAAAGAAACAAATGTGTCAGAAAATCAGTTTGGTTTCATGCCTGGCAAGTCAACAATGGAAGCTATATATTTACTGAGGCGTCTAATGGAAAGGTATCGGGATCATCAGAAGGACCTACATATGGTGTTTATAGATCTAGAAAAGGCCTATGATAGGGTCCCTAGAAAAGTATTATGGAGGATTTTAGAGAAGAAATGAGTCAAAATAGCCTATATACAAGCCCTTAAGGACATGTATCATGGTGTAGAGACAAGGGTCAGAACATGCGGAGGGGATACTGAACCATTTACAACTACAATAGAACTGCATCAAGGTTCTGCACTAAGTCCATACTTATTTGCCCTAATAATGGATGAACTCACTAAAGATATTCAGACAGATGTGCCATGGTGTATGCTATTTGCAGACGACATAGTGTTGGTGGATGAAACAAAAGAATGAGTGAACACTAAGCTTGAGTTGTGGAGAAACAATTTAGAATCTAAGGGATTTAAATTAAGTAGAAAGAAAATAGAATATATGGAATGCAAATTTAGTAAAAATGCAAGAGTGGATGATGTTATAATAAAATTAGAAGACCAAATCTTACAAAGAAAAGACCATTTTCGATATTTGGGATCAGTGATTCAAAAAGATGGAGAAATTCACGAAGATGTTGCACATAGAATTAAGGCAGGTTCGCTAAAATGGAGAAATGCATCAGGAGTGTTATGTGATGGTAAAATCCCATTAAAATTGAAAGGAAAATTTTATAGGAGAGCTATAAGACCAGTCTTGCTGTATGGCTCAGAATGTTGGGCAGTCAAATACCAGCATGAGCAAAAGACGTGTGTAGCGGAGATGAGGATGTTAAGATGGATGTGCGGACATACAAGAAAGGATAAAATTAGAAATGAAGTTATTCGTAATAAGGTAGGAGTAGTGCCAATCGAGGAGAAGATGAGAGAGACTAGACTAAGATGATTTGGTCATGTGAGAAGGAGACTAAGAGACGCTCATGTGAGGAGAGTTGATGAAATGGAACAATTAGTCACAAAAAGAGGTAGAGGTAGACCCAAGAAGACTTTGGGAGAGACATTAAAGTTCGATATGAAGTATATGGATCTAAATGAAGATATGACAAAAGATAGGAATACATGGAAGTCTAGAATTCATATAGCCAACCCCACATCGTGGGATAAAGACTGGATATGATGATGATGATGATGACATGAAAGACTGAATGAATTCTTGATCCTTCTGGCAGCCGCAATTGGTAAGCTACCTTACCAATCTTAGCGGTTATGGAAAACGATCTGAAGTACTTAGGGCTAAGTTTGGAGACTGGCCCTTGGGAGATGGACTTAAGGTGTGGATACTTGAGTCTTAGGTAAACACTTTCTCCAACACTGAACTCTCGATCGCTCCTTCACCTGTCGGCATATTGTTTCATTTGGTTTTGGGCTGATGCCAGCTCTTGTTTGAGTTGTTGCAACACTTCCCTTCGCTGCTGCAAGTACTCTTCCACATCTGGGGTAGTGGTGTGCCCTCCAGTAGCCGGTAGGGTCGGTGGGCTATACCCAAACACTGCTTCAAATGGCGTTCTCCTTATAGAAGCATGGTGGCTGGAATTATACCACCACTGTGCCAATGCCAGCCACCTATGCCAACTCTTAGGTTGCAGCAAACACATGCACCGAAGATAGGTTTCTAGGCTTTTATTGACCCTTTCTATTTGCCCATCAGACTGAGGATGGTAGGCGGTTGAAAGGTTGAGTCCTATGCCTAGATTCTTCATCAATTCCCTCCAAAAATGGCTGGTAAACACCTTGTCTCGGTCAGATACAATGTATTGAGGAATCCCATGCACAGCTACCACTCTATCCATGAATGCCCTGGCTACTTCTTGGGTGGTGTAGTGGTGAGCCAGTCCTATAAAATGTGCATACTTAGTAAGTCAGTCTACCACCACCATTATACAATCCTTCCCCTCTGACCTTGGCAAACCTTCGATGAAGTCCATGGACACACTTGTCCATGACTGGGCCGGTATTGGCAAGGGTTGCAGCAGCCCTGGGTAGGCCACATTTTCTTGCTTGCACCTCTTACAGGTATCACACCCCATCACGAATTCTTTTACTACCTTCTGAAGTTGCGGCTAATGGAACAACTACCTCACCCTCAAGTAAGTGTTTTGGATACCCGAATGCCCACCTAGGGGAGAGTCATGCAGGGATTGTAGGATTTTTTTCTTGAGTTCCTCATCGTGGCCCACTACAATTCTTCCCTTATACCTCAACAGTCCATCAACCATGGTGTAGTCTTCGGTTTCCTTGCTACCCAGGGCTAATTTCTCCCGCAGGCTCTGGATGTGTTCATCTCCTTCATAGCTATCCACTACCTCCTTGCACCATTCAAGAATCACCACGGTTATGGGAGCTGCAACACCTTCCTCTTGACACCTTGATAAGGCATCAGCAGCTACGTTTTCCTTACCTCTCTTATATTGTATGGAATAATCTAGCCCCATTAGTTTTGCCATTCCCTTCTTTTGCAACTGGGTTTGGAGCTTTTGTTGTAGCAAAAATTTCAAGGACTCGTGATCAATTTTGATCATGAATCTCCCGACTTCTAGGTAGTGCCGCCACTTCTCAACAGCCATAAGAATAGCCAAAAACTATTTCTCATATATACTCAAGCCTAAGTGTCTTGGACTGAGGGCTTGACTTAAGAAAGCCATTGGCCTGCCGTCCTGCATCAACACAGCCCCAATTCCCACTCCACATGCATCTGTTTCCAACACAAACGGCTTGCTGAAATCTGGCAGCCCCAACGTGGGGAGCCCACTCGAAGTTCCCTTTCTGCTTCCTGCCCCCACTCGAAGTTCCCTTTCTTCAACAAGTTGGTGAGGGGTTTGCTAGTAATCCCATATCCCTTCACAAATCTTCGATAATACCTGGTGAGCCCAAGGAAACCCCTAAGAGACCTTATGGTCGTGGGTTTCGGCCAATTGAGCATTGCCTCCACCTTCCTTGGGTCGGTGCTGACTCCTTTGCCCGAGATTAGGTGTCCCAAGTATTCCACTTGGTCCTAACCGAATGCACACTTGGACTTTTTGATGAATAGCTGGTTGTTTCTAAGGACCTCAAAAGTGGTTCTTAGGTGGCTAAGATGTTGGTCCAAGGTGGGGCTATAAACAAGGATATCATCAAAAAACACAAGTATGAATTTCCTTAGGTAGGGTTCAAAGACGGTTAAGCTCGAAAGGCGGTCTTGCGGACGTCCTTGAGCCTCATCCTGATTTGGTGGTAGCCCGAGCGCAAGTCCAGCTTGGAAAAGAATTTGGCCAGGTTAAGCTCGTCCATTAGATCTTCAATAAGGGGTATGGGAAACTTATCCTTGATGGTTAGAGTGTTAAGCTAGCGGTAATCTACACAAAAACACCAGGACCCATCTTTTTTCTTAACTAACAAAACTGGGGAGGCAAAGGGGCTCTGACTTGGTCTAATGAAAATCTGGCTTATCATTTCTTTCACCATTCTTTCAATCTCGATTTTTTGAGCAGGGGGGTAGCGATAGGATCTGATGTTTACTGGTTCAGTATTCGGTTTTAGGTTAATGGCATGGTCTAAGGCTCGGTTAGGAGGAAGGGTATTTGGCTCCAGAAAGAGGTCCTTAAATTCTTCCAACAATTCATCAATAAGTGGTAAGGTGCATACCTGGTCGGTTTTCCCTTGTTGGTGACTGACAGTGAGCCGTAGCTCCCCTGGCTCCTCTTCCTTAATATTTTCTTCCACTTCCACAATGGAGAACAGCTATGTAAGTTAACTCCACTTGCTTCTGAGGACACTTTGAAGCCTTCTTCTTGTAATCATCTTGCAGGTAGCAACCTCTCTCCCACTAGTGAGTGTCATTCTTCTCCCTTCCTTTTCAAAGGTCACCTCCATACAGTTGAAATCAAAGCATATGGGACTCACCTTTTTCATCCAATTCACCCCTAAACCAACATCACACCCTCCTAATTGCAGCAGCTTGAGATCTGCCTCGAACTTCTCCCCCTGCATTTCCCATACAAATCTCAGGCAGGCCATGTTACTCACCACCCGATTTCCATTAGCCACTGTGACACTCAGAAGCATTGTACTAGTGAGCTGACACTTCAATTTCTTGGCAGTGCCATCGTTGAGGAAGCTGTGGGTGCTTTTGCTGTCAATTAGGATTGATAAGTTGCCTCCCTTCGGCTTGCCTTCTACCTTAATTATCTTGTTATTGGTGACCCCTTTCAGTGCATGGAGAGATATCTCCCCATTATCCTCTATTCCCTCTTCATTGATTACTTCCACTTCTTCTTTGCCTTCTACTTCTTCTTCCCCTCGGCCCTCCAATAACAGCAAGTTTGCATTGGTGGCCCGAAAAATATCTGTCCCCACACCTGTAATAGGACCCGGGTTGCCGTCTAGGATCAATCGGCCTCCCTCCAAGGCTGGAATTAGCAAAATTCCTTCCTCCAACATTACTCCTCATCATCTCCTTGTCGACCCCTTTGCTACTTCCTCCATGCTGCCAACTCCCCACGTGTGCAGTTCTTTGTTGCTGCACCTTCTGCTTCTTTAACAGGGCCTCCACTACCATTTATTGCAATCTGGCACTCTCAGCCGCTTGCTCCAAGGTTCGTGGCCGGATCATCTTTACCATAGGCCTCAGTTCTTCGCTCAGGCCACTGAGGAAACTAGAGACATAATATGCCTCTATTAGGTGAGGATCATGGTTACTCATCACAGATCTCAACTCCTCAAATCTCCTTAAGTAGGTTCCAACATCAGCCACCTGTCTTAGTTTGTTAAATTCCTCAATAGTGTCCGACATGCTCCTCTCCCTAAACCTCTCACACAACTATTCAGAGAACTCCCTCCAAGTGTAGTGCTCTCACCCCCGTGACCAACCTTGGAATCATGCATCCACCCCGTCATCGAAGTAAGTTGCCGCTAAAGCAACCCTCCTTTCTCCTGGCACATTGTACCACTCAAACAACCTTTCACACTTTCTTACCCACCACCTAGGATTGGTCCCCTCAAATACGAGTATCTCTATTCGAGGCATGGGAAACCCTGGTGGTGGAGGTACAGTTCGGTCTTCCCGTTCCCCACCTAACAATGCCTCAGCATCATCACCTTGCTCGACCACAATCTCATGGGCTCTATTTTCTTGATTCATCCTCTCGTTCTGTAATATAGGGTCGCTTCTATCTCTATGAGGAAAATCGGGAGATAGCCTAACCTGATTTTGGCGAGTAAACATCAACATAAACTGTTGAAGCTGATTACCCATCTCTTCCCTCATCTGGTTGATATCTTCTCTCATTTGGTTAAGTCCTCCTTCCACCCTGCGATCTACTGTCATGATCACATCATGATTTTTTGGGTTGCTGACTTCTAAGTGGTCCACCCGATCCTGGAATTCTCCCACTGTCAAGCTGAGTTGCTGGAGCTGCGACTCCATGTTCTTCATGCGTGTTCCTTTGGCCATCTTCTGCAGTCTTAATACTTTTTGCCAGCACCGAGGCTCTGATACCAAATGTCACAGTTGCACTGTGACCTCCACTAAACTTCCAACTCGGTATAAATTGGAAGCAAGCGCTAGAGAACTGTGAGGAAGGAGGGAGGTTTGGACAGGCAGGAAGAGAGAAAGAGAGAGAGAAATGGAGAGAGAGAAATGCAGAAAATGGAATCGAAAATTGGTTAATTGATTGATTCTCTTACAGGGGACTGACATAGTACTTATAGGACCCATGGGTGCTGCCATAGCAGACCCTCTCTCTTCTAACTGATTCTTTTGTCCTATTCTAGCCCCTTTACACCTGGCATAACAGCCTAACAAACTACCAGCTGGAAATGGAAAAGTATCTATTTAATAAGGGAAAGAAAATAGCTAATCTATACTTAGTATCCGCAGCAAAATTTCTCATACTTCCGGCCTTCCTCTTGATTCGTGACAGTCTTCAATTGATAACAAAATTGTACGGTGCCTTGTCACACTTATCCATTGAAGGTCCAATCCTTGTATTACAATATGGTATTGTTCATGCCAAGAAAGACAAAGTCAGTTATTATTCATGACCTAATTACTCATGGAGAGGGTAGCACTATTAACGAAGGAGTGACACTAGTGTCTTTTGATCATCAAGGCCATAAAAACTTAACCAAAGTGTGTCTGACAGTGGGATGTGTATTCACATGTTTTCTTTCAATGTCTTTTCAAGGGAATCCCCTCCTTTTATGTATCAAATTAAGGTAAAAATTATCTTAGAGAATAATCCTTGCTTGATTGATGATTCTTTAATTCAAGCCCCTCCATTGAAGATTGAAGAAGGTCCTCGAGCAAGGAGTTCCTATAGGCATGCAGTCTGGTCAAGGAGGTGCTGCAAAAATCCTTATAGTAAGTGGGTTGTAATAGGGCAAACCAATAAGCTGAGAATGTACATGAGTGCTCAAGAGTCAAGACTTGGTTCAAAGGTAACACAAGGGATATGATACCAATAGCCCATTTGAACTGATACAAGTAAGAGAGTTCATGGGATGAGCACATAAATATGTATGGGACATCATGAAGATATGCTCAATCATCAAAAGAGTGTTCGTGGAGGATACTAAGATGTTGCCCACAAGGCCAGTGCACAAAAGTCATATTTGATTGCAATTAGAGGAACAGAGTTGACGGAGTGGGAGTGACAAGCATGTCTACAAAATGAAAGCTTAAGATAACCATGGCATATATAGAACATATGAGAGATTGAAAAATGTCAATTTTTAAATAGACAAAAGTAAATGATTAGCATGCCTTTCCTATTCACTTCCAACGTGCAAAAGTAAGCAGTTTAACTAGTTAATAGTTGTTATTTCTTCCAGCATGGTAAAGAAACCAGGACCTAAATGCCCTACCTGATACAGCTGTGGACCCTTATCATCAAACCCAGCAACCAACAGCGAAACACCAAATGGTCGAACACCACTGCAGAGAAAACGAAGTAGCTGTAACAAAAAGAAAATATATACAATACCCAAGCCATAAGGCACAAAGATTATGAAATATTGCGTGTGTGTGTGTGTGTTGGGGGGGGGGGGGTAACTAGTCAGTATAGGGTCACAAGTCCGTTTGACTCAAGTTCAATTGCTTGAGATCAATTTAGGCTACCTACAAAAACATTCGAATTATATTTTTTCTTTTCAAGCAACGGCTTCCAATCTCAAGGAGTGCTATACAAATAGGACAATTAAATACATTATTAAAGGTTTTCAAGAATCAAAAGGTCAAATTTCAATAGCCACATTAATGAAATTCATCAAAATTAAAAGAAAGAAAAGAAAATTAAAAAAAAAAATTATCCTTTTCAATCAAGCAAGTTGCTTAGGTCACAGCATCTTGTAACTAAGTTGCAGTCACTTTGGCTACCATGATTTGACCACCTAGGGTAAGTACCATAAACAATTTATCCCTCTGTTTCTTCTACTCAGCAAGATCAGCCGTGTAATAGGGAGCATGGCATTAAAATCTGTAACAGCAGACTCAATTCAACCCAAAAAAGTAGCCACATCCGAATCTTCCCTCTAAATATAGAACAAATTACTAATGATAGTGTATAGGCGCACCATATCATTAGTGTACACCTGCTGAGCATGATACCAAATATGAAAACAGGTCTCATAAATGCAAATTAGAGGGACTAAATCAGCATCTACTGACTGCCACAGCAATGTAACCAACTGTGCATCCACTCTATCCCATAAATTCCTATCTGATTCAGGTATATCAGATAGCTGTTTAGTCAGAAGATTACTTCCACCTTGCCCTCAAAACCACATTAGGACAGAAAGATAATTCTTGCCATTCAATTCATCAGTTGTAATAGCAGGAATACCAGAAAATGATGGCAGAGTCCTAGGAGAGGATGAACTCACCACTCCAGAATTTGATGAGGTCATAGCTCAAACCTGAAACAAAATTGACTAGATATAGACTGATTGGGAATCACCTGAGATGGAATCCAGGTGCAAAATCTCAGATTGAACAAGAATCAACAGATCAGATTGAAGAAGCCACCAAACCACTCCAGACCAGATCAAGATTAGATTGCTCCAGACCAGATCACGGTACTACCAAATCGATAGACCAGATCAAGTGAATATCCAGTTCTAGGTCATATCACAACATCTTGTTACAGAAGTTCAGATCAATTACTGAACCAACACTGATCTCTCACAACAGAGCAGATCGGGTAACACATAAACCGTAGGTTATGAACTCTCTCTCTCATGTTATGGCTGATACCATGTGAAGAGAAGAGAGAGAGAGAGCGTAGTTCTCTATTCACTGTTAGGTATATATACAGCTCTACAAAACAAACTAATTAACTCCATACAACTAAGAGAAACAGAACTATGTACAATAATACTAAGCTGTATCCTTCAAACACCAGCAAACAGTAGACAAAATGACGCAGTATGGGAGGAAGAATCAGCAAAAACAAGAGCAAAAATTCTGCAAAAACAGTGTAAAATCAAATCTGAAACAAAGATATGAAATTAGGGTTTAAGAAAATCTCAAAAGTTGAATGAGAATAAAAACAGCTCCCTACAAAGTCTCTTAAAAGACTATTTATACTAGGTTACTAATCCTTGATCACATAGGATCTGGTCCTTGATCACAAAGAATCCATCTAACCTAAGGAATCTCTCTTTTTATAAAAGTCCTATGCTAGTCACATGAATAGTCACTTACTAAAACTAATAAATAAAAAGTTATTTAAAATCTAATAACTTAAATACTAGGCATAATTAAACAAATAAAATAAAATAAAAACACTATAACAAAAAAAACTGCTCCTGCATCACAAAATATCTTGCCAAGAACAAAAACAATGCCACATTCAAAAGCAGAAGATATAAGTACCTTGCTTTGCAAATATAATCCAGAAAGTTGATGGATATTTTAATAGAATGGCAAAAAAACCCAACATGTATTAGGCCTATAAGATGAAATGATAAATCATGCAACCATTAATACTTACCCAGACTGAGTAAACTCCTGCATAACAGCAGCGGTTTCCCTTACAAGTTGAGTGACTGGAATTGGTTCCTACACAGTACCATCATGACATATCATCAAGCAGGTTATTATGGTTGTTAAAGCTGTATAGGTAAGTAAAAGGAAATTAAAAACATAGAGACTGTTCTAAATTTCATAAATGAATTGCCATTGGCATTTCCTTTGGGTGGTTTTTTTTTCCCTCTTTTTTTTGTTTTGGTGGGGGTGGGGGTGGGGAGATTGGAGGTTATTCAAAACCACTATAAAGGTGCTGTTCTAGAATGTTAAGACTTATGGAGGAGATACTAACTTTTCTAATTACATCAAAATTCCACTCAGAACCTTTAACTCTTTGCTCTAGTGATAGATGAACTCACTAAGCACATCAAGAAGAGATGCATTGGTGTATATAACTTTGATGAATAAAACAGAAATGCACGAAAACTAAACCCATGTTATGGAGAAATACCTTAAAATGTAAAGGTTTCATATTGAACAGGTCACAACTAAACATACCAAATGTAAATTTAGTAAAAATAGAAATGTGGATAATACTGTGATGAGATTCAAAAATCGCATTCTTCCAAGAAAAAAATCAGTCTAGGAATATTGGTTATGCTCAAAAAGATTGGAAGTTTATTGAAGATATTACCCACAGAATCAAGGCAAAATAGTTAAAATCGACCTTTTAATGTTTTTTGCAATTATAAATTTCTTTAAAAGAGGCAAAGTTTTGTCACATACCTACTGCTTATAGAAGTTGTACATGATTGGGTAGTTATAGCTGATATGGATTGTGCCTAGATAGGAGCTATAATCAATTGTACTCTCTGTTTTTGGCAGGCTTGGTGCCTTTTCCGTGACTGCTGGGATCAGTATATATACAGACTGATCCAACCCAATTGAAATATCCAGAAACTACAATTGAGACAATTCTGATTCCTCCCTCCAAATTCTCTCTCTCTCAATCATTCTCCTTCTTTCTCTCTCAATCCTTCTCTCCCTCACTCTCTGTTCTTCCAATTCCCCCTAGCCCCTTCTCTCCTGCTAAATTGGTGACAATTCACAGTCAGATCCTTAGATCAGACAAGTTTGGTAACAACAATAAGGTTGCTCCTTTATGAATGAAATATCACACGGTCAAATTGTGGAAACAACCTGTTTGTTAAAAAGCAAAGGTAACACTGTGTGTAAAAAATGACCCTTGCAAAGTGAGGAGCGTTGTGCATTGAGAGCGCTGTCTATAGAATCTCTTTAAAACTAAAAGAAAAGTTTTATTAAACTGCTATAAGACCAGCCCTTTTGTATAAGACAGTATGTTGGGCAATAAACAGCAACATGTGAAAAATCTGAGTGCAACTGAGTTGGGAATGTTAAGGACAATGTCCAGAGAGAGAGAGAGAGAGTAAGATTGTCCCTACAACAACAACAACATATCCAGCCGTTATCCCACTATGTGGGGTTGGCTATATGAATTCTAGACTTCTATGTGGGTTACATCCCAACAGATAGTTTGTCTAGAATTCATATTTGGATCCGACTAGGTTTTACGCGACATTTGTAAGGAGGTTTCAAGTTCTCTTCCACTTAACAAGTGTTCCTCTTCTTAAACATCACCTTATTGTGGTTTCATATAATAGCAACACCACCAAACCTAAACTGCTCTAGTTGGGGTTGACTAAATGGTGTCTAGTGTGCCAATCATCTTTATCCATGACTATCTTCTATTGGGCTAATGTATCTTATGTTATTGCCTAAGAGTTCTCTATAATGTTTCTCTCTTCGTTCTGTATCTCTTGCCACAAAGTTTACGTATTTTATCCACTATAGTAATAGGTGCGTTACTGGTATTTGTTTTACATGTCTAAATCATCAGAAAGACGAAGTTGACACCCTGTCAGACCCATATTACCAAACATTCTAAAACATACCACAATTAATAAAAAAAATCATGTAATAAGAAGAAAAAAGGAAAATTCCTTTCATTTTCTTCAGCCAATAAACATTCAAATCTTGGTAGACAAAGCAGGTACATTTGACAAAAGTATGCTTGCAATGCAAGAGAAAATGAGGAAAAAGACGGCAGACAAAGCCACAAAAATAATTCACTTTGGGACTTCCAAATATATCCTGTAGCAAAGCTTCAGGCCATGCATGACAAAAAGAAATAGATTGCAGATGTTAGCTGTTGAAAGGTGACAGTTGCTAAAATTTATTAGATACGGACAACTCATTTTTGTGTTGCTGCTATCATAATGATGCTGAAGATGGTAAAAAAGATGGACTTCTACATACACATTTGTGCATGCATCCAACGAAAACCAGTTGTCTTGATCTCATAAAAACCTTTTAAAAAAATCTTTTTGTGATAAAACAAAAACCTGAAAGGCAAAACTTATCAAATAAGACAAGGACAGAAAAGTTGAAAGAAAGCTAATCTAGGATTTTTCATATTTTCCCAGGCCAGTTTATAGTTTCAACTTGGACCAGCATGTTCAAAAATTGCTAAACCAGGCAGCAGGTGTGGTGGTAAATAATATTGTCCTATGTAACTTGTTGGAGCCAAGAAAACAGAATGTCATTTTATATCAATTTCATTCACAGTAGCCAAACAGGGGCAACAACCTTGAAGCTAGTGATTTCTAGAAGCAAGTGGATTTATTGAGTGAAGAGTATGTTATGCCTAGTAAATTCCTAGTAAAACACTCAAATTTCATACAAAACAAACCCTTGGGAGGAAAGGGTGTTTTAAGGCCAAAAAATCAACATATTCAGAAAGCAATAAGGCAGTAGAAATAAAACAGTAAGAAACAGAAACTCACTTTGTATAGTCGATGATATTGTTCAGCTTGCTTCCTACTCTTCCTAACTAGAACTCGAGAGTCAGGACCCATCCCGCTGCATATGAAAAGAATTCAACTGGGATAAAGGCACATGCCCAGGGAGTAAATGAGAAAAAAAAATGCAAAGGAAAATAATTATTACATCAAATAACGTGACTCAAAATGAAGGATCCCATCACACAGGGTACTCAACAAATTGCAGTTCAATTGGGGCCACCAAAAAGATTCACCACCTAGTACTGCTGGAAGATAAACATCTCAATGCTCCAAAAGCTGATTCTAGGAGATTTAAAAACCAGCACATTATAAAGTGAAAAGCCGATCTGAAATACAGAATAGCAAGAACACCAATCTCCCATTCACTCAATGACTTCTTTTTAGTGTTTAAGACCTTAACAAGTTTCTCTTACACCCTGTTTGGAATGAATGAATTCACAAAATTTTGTGGAATTCATTTTCAATTCAAAATTTCATGTTTGGAATGAAAAAAAAAAAAATTGCAGGTCTCAATTCTAGGAATTCAATTCCATGGAAATGAACATAACTAAACCAAATTCCACCAAAATAGGTGGAATTTGCAAATGAATTCCACAAACATAAACAAACAAATTTTGTGGAAAATACCCACCTTTCTTTTCCCATCTCTTTCTCACTTATTATATCAGGGCTACTTTAGGAAGCAAGAGCAAATGAAATTTCAACTCTAAAAATTTATTCCAAACATAAGTTTGTGGAATTCAATTGAATTCCATATTATAAGTTCTCTCGTACCAAACATAAGAATTCATCTGCAAATGAATTCAATATTTTAAATTCATTAATTCCAAACATAGCATTAATGTTGCTCTTCCATAATCCAAAGTTTCTAGATAACAATAAGGTAGTAGGATAGACACAGGACAACGATATCAACGGAATGACTAAAGCATTAGATGTTTAAACCTGTATACGACTCCAATGTTAGGGGTCAAAGTCTGAATCTTTTGCACCTGCAATCCAATCATCAAAGAATCATAGCTAACATCTGCCTATTTGTTTTAAACAAAAGAAAAGACAGCACTAAAACTGCAAATGCTTAAAACAATTATTAACATAAAAGACAATACATAAAGTTACTAAAAAAACTCAATATTGAATAAATAATGAAAGTAACTACACCTTAAAATAGAATGAAACCACAAGCTTGTTTCTTTTGTTCTTTTTTATGGGATAAATTACAAACCCTGGTCATCTAACAAATACATCCAACAAAACATGCTGCACAATGGTGTGATAGGTTTCAATTTAATACAAAACAAAGGAAAGGCAAGATCATCCAGGCCATAGCTGCCAAAGGTACGCCTAGGCGAAAGGCACACAGACATCACCACAGAGGCACAGTGCCATGATTGAGGCCCTGCCTAGGCGCGCAAGGCACAAGATGCGTGTCTCGTATATGTAAGTAGTTTGCAAGCATTTTGAATAAATGTGCCCACCATGTGCCTGAGGCTCGCACTTCGCCTTGTGCCTTTGACAACTATGATCCAGACAGCACTCATGCATCGTTATCAGGTAGCCAATCTAACTACTTATTTGTTCGTTTTAACCTTTTTTATACAATAAATATTTCTAGAAAGGTGTCAAGGATAAAACCTATACATAAAAACTAGGCCAACCACCACTCAAGCCCAGAAAACCGCAAATGTTAACCCAAAAAAATTGGCTTATAGTGAACCAACATTATACAAAAGCCAACTATACAAAACAGCAAAAGAGAACTCTCCAATCCATAGGTAACTCAACATCCCAAAAAGGTCATTTGATACATCTTCCCCCAAATAAGAAAATTCAAAAAAAAAAAAAAAAGAAAGCATGCGGCATTCACCCTCGGTAATTCAAGTTTCACTAATGGTCCTTAGGAACACCCAAGGCATCCCAAAAATGGGGAGCACAAAAAGCTGTATTTCCTTCTCTAGTTCATCTATCTAACTTCTGATTGAATCCATTCAAAAAACACGTTTCTAATAATCAGTATCAAAAAAAAAAAAATACTAAATGCAAGTTAAAAGGTAATGGAATCTAAACCAGAGAATGTCACCAACACCAAAACCTCAATCCTATTAGGTGGGGGATGGGATTGGCTAAATGGATTATTAGTCAATTAAGATAAAGGCATTTGATATTAGATGATAAAATGCCTCAGTTGTTAGATGCAAATTAACAAGATATAACATTTTAACAAAATTGCAGCATGCGTTGGCATATATGTTGGACCATTCAGTTCAATTTTCTCAACCAATTAAGTTTCTTAAATAATTGCCTCATCTTGGAAAAATTAATCAAATAAAGGCTACTTTTTGATGCAATGTTTTCAGGATAGCTCCATCAAATGACATATGAGCTAAGAAGCACCATTATGGACAAACAAACTAAGAAATTTTCAAAAATCAGGACATGGCACTTGAAGAGCATGAAGAAGTACAAGAAAAATTAGGACCACTCATGTTAGAGTTTGTCTAGAGTATTAATTGGCAGTTGTAGCAGTGAATTTGTTCAAGTAATCATGCGGATTTAGAGGGTATGGAGAAGCAGTGGAACTCATTGTAATTAGCTATTAAGTATGGGGGTAAAACCGGAAATGTCATACCCGGTTATGATGTCTAGGAGTTACCACCCTACCGTTCTATAAATAGGGCAGGGGTTAGGCATTTATTGGAGGCATGATATGAGTGTTCTCACGAGAAAGCTTCAGAGATAGAAGGCTGTGATTAGAATAGTCTCTTGTAATCTTTTGGGAAACTTGTAATCGTGAAGGTGTAACCTGCTATACTGATCATCATTCTTAATCAAAGAAGGTTGCTCTCGGTTCTTGGAGGCTAGATGTAGCACCATTCACGTGGCGTGAACCAGGATAAATTTGGCTGTGTTCTTGTGTGGTTTGCGCTTTCTATTCTTGTTCTTTTCAATTCCTGTTATTATTCTTTCTGTTGTTTCATATATCAGTGTGTGTAAGTGGTATTTTGGGTGTGTAATCAGTCTTGAATAAGGCATACCAGTGCTCCCAATTGTAACAACTCACTTGTATACCAATAAAATTTAGATCGATATGCAAAAGAAAAAATAGGTGCAATGAACCACAAGAACAACTGAACATCAGTGAGGACAACAGTCAGCATCACCAAAACTCCTCATCAATTTTAAATGCGGAAGACAACAATGTACACTTGATCCAACTAGAAATTGCTAAAGCTACAAATTCAGAATTCACAAATCAAGGGAAAAGAGTGGGGTGGTGCCAATGACCAAGAAGAGGTTTATTTGCAATTAAAAGAACAAAAATGGGAAAAAAAATATGAGCAACCCATATCCATGGACAAAAGTGTATACTAACCGATGTTTCATCAACTAAGATAGATGGTAGCTTTTTCTCTGTTGCAATAACAACGCCATTAGCAGCTGCAAACACCAAAACATGTAAGACACATAAAATAAAATTAAGCACAAGAACATGAACAGCTGTAGTGAAGATTCTAAGCAAGTAAGTATCATAAATCTCAAAATTCCCTGAATGTACCATGATATGTAATTAGATTGCAGAAATAGCTATCATTACATGCACACTTTCAGGCATGTATTAGATATTGGGTAAAATCATTGGACACATACAATAGCACACAAACTACGCATAGCAGGTAAGCACACAAATTTATGTGTGAGCTTGTCATGCCCCCAAACAAGTTTAGACCCTAATTGCAGAAGAAGCCACCATAGACCCTTACCACCAGGCCAACCATAGACCGTGGGACATGATATAAAAATGCTTTTTTAACATCAAAAGTATTAGTTTTTACCTTGAAGCAGTGTTATTAAAAGCTCAAGGCGCACTAAGGCGCAAAAGGGTGTTAGAGCCTGAGGCGCAAGGCGAGGCGCGCGCCTGATAGAACTAAGCGCATGCTTACTAAAAAAAAGATGTAATGACCCGTTGGTGGGTCCGGGACACATATATATATATATATAGATTGGAATGTAACCCACATAGAAGTCTAGAATTCATGTAGCCAACCCCACATAGTAGGATAACGGCTGGATATGTTGTTGTTGTTGTTAGATTGGAATGTGATAACTACTAGTATTAACTTTATGTGGTCTTTCTAGGTGATGTACAAAGGAAAGGGGAAAAAGTCAAAGATTTGACTTAAGAGAGAGTGGGTCCCACCATGGTTTAAGGTAGTGTGAAAATATTGTATAGTGTTGATTTAATGTTTAAGGTAGTATTTGTACATATGGGATTCTCATTTTAGTGTTTTGTGCACCAAGGGCATTTAAGTAATTGTGGGAGGAAGGGTGTACATATATATAAGAGAAAAGGGCTTCTTTTGCATGTAAAGGAAAGAGGAGAAGGGACCGTTCGGGAGAGGAAGCAAGAAGGAAGGTAAGAGTTTCTTCTTCCTCCTTTTCTCTTTGATTGATGGTGTGAAAAGGGGTTGGGAGACTAAGGGTTCTTCTCTATTTTTCTCCCTCTTTGCTAGGTTGTTGGAGGAAGTGTGAAGTAAAAGGGTTTTGAAGGCTTGTGGCTCAAGAAGGATCATCAAAAGGGCTCTTAAAGGCAAGTTCTAGTTTCTCTTGTCTCTCTTGTAAGTTTGAACTTGGTGTTTGAGGATTTAAGCATGAACATTCCATATTTTTCTAAAATAAGGTTGTGTTGGAGGGTTATGTAGAAACCTTTGTAAATCTCCCTTGTGATTAGTTTAATCTTGTTGGTCTTCTTTAGGCCTCAAAGTAGGGTTAGTTTCACCCTACAATCCTAAGAGGAATGATGCTTTTGGGTTAAGGGATGGTTTGTGGGTGTTTTTCCCCTGTTTTGGTTGCATTCGAGCGTGTTCGGGGGTGTTTTCCTTGATCCCGGTCGACCGTTTGTCCATAATCAATCGACAGATGGGTGCAGAGGGTTCTGTCAGTCGACCGTTGCCTTAAACGGTCAACAGTTTGGTGTCAAAGCTACTGCCGATCGACCGTTCACTTCCCATCGGTCGACCGTTTTTCACGTTTTCAGCCTACGCATGCTCCGCTGTTTCGAGCATAACTTTTTGTAGAAATATCGGATTTGCAAACCGTTTGAAGCATTGTAAACCTAACTTGATAGGCTTCGCTTTGGCATAGAATTCAAGTCATTTGGATTAAATTTGAGTATTCTCCTCTTGGTTCCAATACCACTCTAAATGTTCTTGAGGGGAGGTATGTTTTCATCGACTTGGCATTGAATCCATTTATGGGCATGGCTTACCTATACCTATATGGTCTTGTGCATGTGGTGCTGGTGGGTTAGTCATTGGGTGGGAGCAGATTGTCCTTAAGGGTGCATGTACTCATGAGCAACACCCTAGGAGTGAGCTTTTCGGCCCCAATGATCGAGTGACTGGTGTGTGACTATGACCTTGGGTGGAAGCTGAATGTCCTCAAGGGTTGCGGGGCGAGTGGCCCAGCCCTAGGAGTGAGTTTTCTGGCCCCAAGTGTCGGTGGCGGTTGGGGGTCTTACACGAGGTTTCATGGTATCGCTTATGTCTTGGGTTGTATGGTATGCATAGCATGAGCATGATTCCTTAGTTTATATTCTTGTTTTATTGAGTTGACCGTGATGGGTTGTTGATATTTCTTTATTTTCGTATCATGCTTTTTTTACTCGTTGTTATACTTGCTGAGCCTTGTGGCTCATTCTTTTCCTTTGCATCGTTCCAGGTAAAGGCAAAGACAAAGCAGAGGGCGAGTCTAACAGGGGCTGATTTTGTGTCAATAGATGTGTACAGAGCTCACTAGCAAGGGAAGGTCTAGGGATGTTTTGTGGAGTACTGCTAGTGTTAGCTGGACTCTCGAGCCGAGGGTGCATATATGTTTTGATGGCTATGACTTCATGTTTTGTATGTAGAAGATGTATCTTTGGGTTCAGTTGTATGTGTATGTTTAACGGTTTGTTATGACATTTTGTTGATTTTTCTGTAGTATGTGATGGTGGTGTCGATTAAGTTGCTTTTATATCATTCTTCTAATGACCCTCTCACGAATCCTCTATGCTAGCGGGGGCTCCGGAAGGCGGGCCATTACAAAAGAAAAATAGATGTCCTACTTGAAAAATAAAATATAAAATAAGTCATAATTCCTAATGACATATTTACAAGTATGTTATCAAGTAAATTAAAAAATTCAACATATACTAATGAAAAGAACAGTAAAAAATGCCAAAAAATATAATCTAAAAGTCTTTAAATCAACTTAAATTAAATCTTTAAAAAAATTATAGGTCTTAAATCTTAATCAAGATTAACTAATTATGCATTTTAAAAAATCTAAAAATCATCCTCATCATCAAGATCAAACATTTCTATATTTTCATCATTAGAAGCATCACCTCTAATATCTTCTTCCACATCATCTACTCCTCTTGTTGGATGATTTCTATGGTTTAGAAATGTGATGATAGTTTCATACATTTTTTTGGTAGGTAATATACTAGACTTGAATTTGCATATTTCTTTGTTTTGGTGACTTAATGTTGCATTTTGTTATTGCATGCTTTGAATTTGTTCAATTCTTCCTATCCATCTTCATATAGTTCAAATTCAATTGGAGCATTTGAAGTAGTAACCTTTTTACTTATTGTCAAATTTGTAGTTGAAGCAATAAATTTAAACCCTAAACAGTAAAAAATTAAATAAAGTAACAAACAATGAAATAAAAACCATGAAAAAGAGCTAAAAAGCCCAAGGCACGCGTCTTTGCCTAAGGCGCTGATAGGCCCCCGATTTTCTTGACTTACCAAAGAAGGTCCAAGGGGCAGGGGGGGAAAGGGGGTAAATTGGATGGCTGGCATAATAGCCAGCCATGTTGCGTAAGGGCAGGGAAGGCAAATTGCTGGGTTGTGTAACAACCCAGCAAGTGCGTGTAACAGAATTCAGTTGGGGAGGAGTAGGGGAAGAATATGTAGGGGGGGGAAATGGAAGAGGGGGGATATCTTTTGTCGGGTATTGAATTTTGGGAGAGTGAAGGGCTTCTCGAACGCCCAGTTCTTCTTATAATCGGACTCTTTGCATTCAGTTTCAGTAAATCGAATTTGGGATTTCATCATTTTGGTATCAGAGAATCACCGATCTTGATGGTGAACTTGACTGACCAACAACAACAACAACAACATATCCAGCCGTTATCCCACTATGTGGGGTTGGCTACATGAATTCTAGACTTCTATGTGGGTTACATCCCAACAGATAGTTTGTCTAGAATTCATATTTGGATCCGACTAGATTTTACGCTGGCTGTCGGCTACCTAACGCAACCCTCCTCCTTTATCCGGGCTTGGGACCGGCAGTGGATAATATCCCCTGGCGGAGTAATGATGAAATGAAGTTTGAACACCATCTTCACATGGAGAAATTTCATGAGATGGTGGTGAATGAGGATAATTGATATAGTTGTGTTCCATAACTTAGTTGACATGGTGAAACCAACAAGTACAATATGGAAACACAACATTGAACTTGACTGACCGAGTAGGAGAAATAGAAGGGAGGATGGAAGGCATGCAACTGGGAGTGGAGGCCATGAGGGGTGAGATGCAAACGGTGGAGAAGAATGTCGCGACCCTGTTGGAGCAGTTTGCATGGATGAGAACGAAGTGGGAAGAGCAAGAACGGGAGCGGAAAAGCAAGGAGAAGATGGGAAGCCAACCTACGGAATTCTTTCAAGATTCCGAGGCGACCCTTGATGTGGGAATACGGCGCGCCGAGACAGGTGGTGGCGATGGGAGTTGGCGGCCGGAAATCAGAGAGCGATGTTTGGAGATGCCTTTCTTCGAAGGCGACGATCCGGACGGCTAGATATTCAGAGCCGAACGATATTTTGCGGTGATGGGGATGACTGATGAGGAGAAGGTAGATGCAGCGGCTTTGTGTTTGGAGGGAGCTGCTCTGTCGTGGTTCCAATGGGAGGAAAAGCGGCGAAGGGTTAGAGGCTGAGAGGACTTCAAGTTTCTGTTGAGAAGTCGCTTCCAACCCACCCAAGAAGGCTCTGTTGAGGAAAGGTTTATAGCCCTCTGGCAGAAGGGAACTATTATGGAGTACCGCCAATGCTTCGAGACATTGGCATCCCCCCTTGAAAACTTACCAGAAGCCATGCTAGAAGGGCATTTCATAAATGGGTTAAAACCTGAAATCAAGGCTGAGTTGAGGGTGTTGAGGCCAAGGGGTTTGGGGCAGATGATGGACTTAGCCCAACGGATAGAGGAGCGGAATCAAGTGGTTCGGGGAGGGGCGGTTGGAGCAGGTTCAAACAAGGGATCAGCTGGGCCAAACCCAATTTCAATTTTCCAGAGAGAGGGAATTCTGCCACCCTCACAACAGCCCCAAAAGCTGACAACAATCCATCCTCCTAACCCAAATCGGCCACAAACCTATGGGCGAGCGGGTAATCCACCCTTCAAGCGACTTAGTGAGGCGGAGTGGAAGGCAAAAAGAGATAAGGGCCTATGTTTTCGATGTGATGAGAAGTATACTATAGGCCACAAGTGCAGAAACAAAAAGCTGCAAGTAATGATGATATATGATGAAGAGGTAGAAGAGGAGGAAGGGGACGAAAGGTTGGAAGAGTTAGTAGGAGAGCTGGGACAGGATGGGGAGGTAATTGAGCTCTCCATGAATTCGGTGGTGGGCTTGACTACCCCACAAACTATGAAGCTCAAGGGAGACATCGAGGGGCAGCCGGTGGTGGTGCTCATAGATGGTGGGGCAACTCATAACTTCATAGCAAGCGAGCTGGTGCGGCAATTGGCATTGCCAAGGGAGGAGACAGCTGGTTATGGAGTAATTATGGGGACTGGAATAGCAGTGCAAGGTGCTGGAATTTGCAAGGGAGTGAAGCTTAATCTCCAAAATCTGCAACTCATAGAGGATTTCTTACCGCTGGACTTGGGAAGTTTGGATATGATTTTAGGGATGAAGTGGCTAGCGGCTGTTGGTAAAATGATTGTGGATTGGAAGGCTCTCACGATGAAATTTCAGGTAGGAGGCATGACAGTCACCTTACAAGGGGACCCAAGCTTGAGTAAGACCTTGGTATCCTTGAAGGCAATGGCAAAGGCCTTTAGGGAAAATGGGGAAGGAATGCTATTAGAGTTGGGAACCATGGCAGCAGGGATCAAAGAAGCTCAAGAGGCAGTTCCAAAAGTGCTAGGAGGGTGTTGGCTGAGTTTGAGAAGGTTTTTTCGACACCGGAGGGGTTGCCACCTTGCAGGAGGAAGGATCACATCATTAACCTGGTTCCGGGAACCACACCAATGAATGTAAGGCCCTACCGATACTCCTATTTGCAAAAAAATGAAATTGAGCAGCTGGTGGGAGAGATGCTGGCGGCTGGAATTATACAGCCTAGTTCCAGCCCATTCTCGAGTCCAGTTTTGTTGGTTAAAAAGAAGGATGGAGGGTGGCGTTTTTGTGTGGACTATAGGGCCTTGAACAAGATCACTATACCGGATAAATTTCCTATACCTGTGATAGAGGAGTTACTTGATGAGTTGCATGGTGCTAGGGTCTTCTCCAAGCTCGATTTAAAATCTGGTTACCATCAGATTAGAGTTAAGTCGGAAGATGTTCCCAAGACAGCTTTTCAGACTCATGACAGGCATTACAAGTTCCTAGTAATGCCATTCGGGTTGACAAATGCGCCAGCCACCTTCCAATCTTTGATGAATGATATTTTTAGACATTATTTACGACGTTTTGTGTTGGTGTTCTTTGATGACATATTGGTGTATAGCAGGGATTTCGAACAGCATGCACATCATCTACGTTGTGTCTTAAAGGTACTAGCGAACAACCAACTCTTTGCCTATAGGAAGAAATGCATTTTTGGACAGTTGGAAATTGAATATTTAGGCCACATTATATCTCATCTCAGGGTTTCAGCTGATCAAAGTAAGATACAAGCCATGCTAGAGTGGCCTACTCCTACATCGGTTAAGGAATTGAGGGGCTTCCTTGGCCTTACGGGGTATTATAGACGATTTGTGCGGGATTATGGCAGATTAGCCAGGCCACTAACGGAGAGGTTGAGGAAGAATAACTTCTTTTAGGACGAGGCAGCCGAGCAGGTCTTCCAACAACTTAAGGCTAAAATGGTATCCCTACCCGTCTTAGCCTTGTCGGACTTTGGGAAACCCTTCGTTATTGAGGCTGATGCATCGGGACAAGGTATGGGGGCTATATTAATGCAAGAGCAAAGGCCTATTGCTTATTTCAGTCATGCTTTCAATCAGCTAGGGAGAAAAAAATCTGTTTACGAGAGGGAATTAATGGCCATAGTGTTTGCTGTCCAAAAATGGAGACATTACTTGTTAGGGCGGAAGTTTGTAGTACGAACAGATCAAAGGAGTCTCAAATACTTAATGGAACAGCGGGTAGTGAGTCCGGAATACTTGAAATGGATGGCGAAATTGTTGGGGTTTCAATTTGAGATACAATATCGGCCCGAATTGGAAAACAAGGCTGCTGATGAGTTATCTAGGATCTGCCACCCAGCACAAATAATGGCTTTAACAGTGCCTAAAGTGGTCCAAATGGATAAGTTAGCCAATGAATTGAAGGCTAATGTAAGACTGCAAAAAATTATTCGGGAGCTTCAGGTTGATTCTAATTCACACCCTAACTTCCAGCTAGTGGACAGTTTTCTCCTCTACAAGGGCAGGCTATACTTAACCAAAGGCTCCACTCTCATTCCATTGTTACTTCATGAGAGGCATGATGGCAGCATAGGGGGACACTCTGGATTCCTAAAAACCTACAAGAGGGTAGCAGCAAATGTTTGTTGGCAGGGAATGAAGAAGGAAATACTCAAATACGTAAGGGATTGCTCGGTTTGCCAACAAAATAAGTATATGGCTTTAGCCCCCGGGGGACTCTTGCAGCCTCTCCTAATCCCAAACCAAATTTGGGACGACATTGCTATGGACTTCATTGAAGGGTTGCCGAAGTCGGGCAAGATGGATTCTATTTTGGTGGTGGTGGACAGACTTAGTAAGTATGGGCATTTCATTGGGCTTAAGCACCCATTTACAGCTGGGGAGGTGGCTGGAATTTTTATTAAAGAAGTGGTGAGACTTCATGGAATTCCAAGGTCCATAGTATCGGATAGGGACAAAATTTTCATGAGCAAATTTTGGGAGGAGATGCTTCGACTACAAGGTACCAAACTCAACAGAAGCACAGCCTATCACCGTCAAACGGATGGGCAAACTGAGGTACTTAACCGAACTCTAGAAACCTACCTTCGCTGTTTTGCTTCCTCAAAACCGAAAGCTTGGTACATATGGCTACCTTGGGCTGAATTATGGTATAACACCTCCTACCACACCGCTGCCAAGGTGACTCCATTTCAAGCAGTTTATGGGCGAGAACCACCACACTTATTGAGGTTTGAGAAGGGAACCACCCCGGTTTCAATGGTGGAACAACAGCTGGTTGAGAAGACTCAACTGATGAGAGCACAAGCTGTGATGAAGAAGAGGGCAGATCTAAAAAGAAGGGAGGTAAAGTACAAGGAGGGGGATTGGGTTTATTTGAAGTTAAGGCCCTATCGACAAAAATCGTTGGCTGCCCGTGCCAATGAAAAGCTGGCTGCCCGCTATTATGGTCCATTTCAAATTGAGAAGGAAGTCAGTCCGGTAGCTTATAAGCTGAAACTTCCATCTCATTGTCCCATTCATCCGGTATTTCATGTATCACATCTACGGGAGGCAAGAGGGGCATTGGAAGCTAAAGTGGAGCTTCCTCAACAGCTTACTGAAGACCTTGAGATGCTGGTGGAACCGGAGGCAGTGCTGGGAGTGCGATCAAGATCCAGAAAAAACTTACAAGAGTTCGAGGTGCTCATACAATGGAAAGGGCTACCCCCATTGGAAGCTACTTGGGAACCTTACCACTTAATCCAACAGCAATTTCCTTTTTTCCACCTTGAGGACAAGGTGAAAGTTGGGGGGGGGGGGGGGGGGAGTAATGATAGGCCCCCGGTTTTCTTGACTTACCAAAGAAGGTCCAAGGGGCAGGGGGTAGGGGGTAAATTGGATGGCTGGCATAACAGCCAGCCATGTTGCGTAAGGGCAGGGAAGGGAAATTGCTGGGTTGTGTAACAACCCAGCAAGCGCGTGTAACAGAATTCAGTTGGGAAGGAGCAGGGGAAGAATATGTAGCGGGGGAAATGGAAGAAGGGGGATATCTTTTGTCGGGTATTGAATTTTGGGAGAGTGAAGGGCCTCTCGAACGCCCAGTTCTTCTTGTAATCGGACTCTTTGCATTCAGTTTCAGTAAATCGAATTTGGGATTTCATCAGGAGCCTTGGGCTGAGGTGTGCCTTTTGGTCTGCACCTACCTGGAATGCTTTCAGGCGCCTAGGGTGTGCCTTGGTGCGCCTTAGCCCTAGGCGCGCGTCTAGGCGGGCCTTTAATAACACTGCCTTGAAGAAAAGAATAAATTTAAATTTTCTCATGATTCTCACTGCATGCAATCATACAATTTGTGTGTCCATAACACAGTAAAACCATTGCAACCATACAACTTCTGAAATTCTTGTATATTTGAAATGGAGATAGTTGACTTCAACATGCAAACTTAATGCTTAGGACCTTAAAGATATAATTCATTTTTGAATGGAAAACATGATCGGTACATATTGTCAGATCCAAGATCTAACAGGGGAATTCTCAACTATTTAGAAGAGAATTAGGCAGAAGAATAGGGGGGGAAAGGGAAGAGAGTTTGAGAATTGGGAAGGAAGAGTTGAGAGAGAGAGAAAGAGAGAATCGTAGGAGGGAAATGAGATCACTGAAATTGTATTCCATGATTTCAAATGAGTTGGGTCAGATCTTATATACTAATCCACAGCTAGGAATGGGCGACCAAAGCGGTTACCAATTCCGAGTACAACTTGTAATGCATACATGAAGTACCACTCCTTACAACCATAACTACCCTAAATGTAATAGCCTCGATCTAGGTACATGACAACTTTCCCCCTTTTAAAATATTTCTTGTCCTCAAAAAATGCTAAGCAAATTGGCAAAGCTGGAAAATTGCTTGAGGAATCGGGTAGATATTCTCAAGTATTGTTGTCAAAGTGTAGAGAAGACAACTAGACAAGTACTTGGGTTATGGGAGCTCTGTGCTTGTAAATGATCCTTTTATCCAAGATGCTCGTCGATACAACTGATTCTACTTCTTCACTGACAAGAGGGGGATGTTTGACTAGCCACATTATTCCCGATAGACTTCTTAAATGGGTCTCATATATCTTAGTGCTATAGCTATCATATACCACAATATTATTAACTATTGCGAAAAATCTTGACTACAATGTTAGAACATTGTTAATTGTGCCCCATAATCCCATACCAGCTCCCACCCAAAAATGGGGAAAATTCATCAAAACTGAAACAAGTTCTAAATTGTCACAACCCTAGGGTTTGGCTAAGATTTAGGAAGTAAATTGGTAAGAATTAGAGGAAGAAAGAGCAGAAAAGGAGAGAAAGAGAGAAGAGAAGAGAAAGAATGGTGGGAGAAGAGAGAAAACCGAGGGAAAGCTAGGAGAATTGAGAGAGGGAAAATGGAATTCAATTGTTATTCAAATCATACCTTTCTCTAACTATGCCAACGTTCTGCTGTTATGAACTTAATCGCCACTTCGTCTCCAATTCCGAGCCTGAAGTGCTTTGCTCTGATTAATTTTCTAGTCACCAGAATTGCATCCAGGACTGTTGGAAATTAATCCGCCCTAAGCGTCGGAAATCACTGCTTCGATCAATTCTGCAATCTATTGTCTGAATTTGTTGCGGAATCGCCTTGGTTAATTGCTACGACTTCCGATTCACAGCCGAGAATCGTCGGCTCTGATACCAAATGTCAAGACCCTAAGGTTTAGCTAGGGTCTAGGAAGGAAATGGGAGGAATTTGGAAGAGGAACGGAGAAGGAATTGGAGGGAGCTATAGTGCAGAAATCAGAGAAATGAGAGAGAGCAAGGAAAGAATCATAGAGAGAAAATAGGGAAGGAAAATATGAATTCAATCCATTCTTTCAGCATGCATTTCACTACATATTATGGCCTATTTATAGGCTGTTCACTAGAAGTAGAGTCTAAGAACAACACCATGTGCACTACAACAGAACTAATAACAATTCCTAACCAACAATGTAACCAATTATAGCTTTAACCCCAAAAATACCCCAAGGGTCGTGACAATTCCCCCTCCTTGAAAGGTTTCTTATCCCCAAGAAACTTATTACAACCTAGCCGGTGATACTTCATCAAATGCCTCTCTTTACCAATTGGTTTCTTCTTCGTCTTTTCTTGTTCTTCTTTAGTATTTCTCTTTGCTGTTGCTTTCTCTTTTCCTCTTTCTCAACAATAACAGTATTATGGCCTGTTGCAACACTAATCTCAGCCATTGACTTCTTCCTTATTGCCATTAAAAATGATTTTGAATGAGCGGTCAGTCCTGCAACTCTATCTTTTCCAATCATAGAGATAATTGCAGACCTCTCTATAAGCAAAAATCTGTACAATACTCTCAATTCTTCTGGTTGCAATGTTACCTTTGTCTTGTCTTGTGTGCCCATGCCAATGACATTCGTATGAGATGTTCCAAGCAAATTGCCCGGTACAATCCTCTCTTCTTCCTCCTCCTCTTCTACCTCCGGATCACCCCAATGTTTAGTCTTATTAACTGGTTCTTCCTCATAGTTGGGCTGGTCTTGTTGCAGAATTCCAGAAACATCACCATCAAGCGGACTATCATATTCCTCAGCCGGAGGTTTGCCCCAACCTCCTACTTGCTGATTGCTAGAGTATACCATAGGCACACTTTCAGCAAGTATTTCCTCCTGTAGCAACTCAGTCTCATACTTTGCATCAGTTGTATGTACACCCTCTTCCTTTTCCACTGCTACTTCATCAACTCCCTGCAATACATGATGAACAGCCTTAGGAACTCCTATGACAACATTAGTTTTGGGCCTTTCTCCAAACCGAGTACACAAATCGATCACCAACTGTGGCCAGCTCAATTCCACCCTACCGTAGCTCCAATTCTTAAACCAAGCATCTGCAACGCCATCTAAATAAACTGCAGCCATGTGCACTTTCTCCCTTTCAGCTACTCGGTATTGGTAGAACACCCTCTCGCACCTCCTAATCCACCATTTAGGTCTATCTCTTTCAAACGCCGGAATCGCCATCTGCGATGCTGGAGATGTGGAAGGGCTTCCTCCAACTCTTCTGACCACATCTCCCTCCTCTGCCTCCAACCACTCCCCTGCTTCCATAGCATCATTAGGCCCTTGCCGAGATCTTGACGTCATTAGAATTGGTGTCGATGAAGCCTTGGGAGTGAAATTCGTCGAAAGGCTGGCATTAGGTTGTTGAACTAACCTGCTCAAGGGGACATGCAACTGCTGGCTAATTTGCTGGCTTAATTCAGCAATTTCCTCCCGGAGTCCGCTAAAGGCTCGATCTAAATGGACCGCACACTCCGATCGGTAGCAACTTGCTTCCACTTGAAGCTGATTGACACCAATTACCAGATTGTCTATCTTGGTTTCCAATCGTTTCATTCTCATCCCCTCTACCATGGCTGATTACCAGGTTACCCAATCAGATTCACCTCACCGAAGTGGCAGCCACCGCAGCGCACCTAGATTTGAATCGCAACGCCTCAAATCTGAGTCCTATTGCCTGAATAGCTTGGCCTTGCTTGCTGCCAAAACTCACCACACCAGCCCGCCACCTGCCTCTAATTTCCGATCGAAATGAATTGCTTGGTGATAGACCCAGCCCTCGCCTTCAATTAGAAACCTCTTACGATTGGGACAAGAGAGGTCGGAAGTTACGGAGTTGCTCCGTTGCAGTCCTTTGAGGAATCAACTTGAATAGCACCTCTCGCGCTACTTGCTGCAATCATTTCGTGTATTCTCCATCCAATTCCGAGCCTCAACACATGCAGCAAGTTTGCCAAAATCAAAGTGATTCAAGGATCACCTCCATCTCACCCATTCACCGACTGTTGCTTAGGATTTCCCTAAATTCTTGAATCGGCTGCTGTCTCTGGAATTCCTGGAATTCCCGGAATTTGCTGCTCTCGATTTGCCTCCTAATTCTGCTTGATATTCCGTTGGAATTCCTTCGGCCTGCGTTGTCTTCACTCCCGGGCCGAAGTTGCTTTGCTCGGCTTCGCTTTCCAAATCCGAACTTGCTTTGCTCAACTACGCCTTCCAATCTGTGTTCAATTATGTCTTGCAGTAGTCGTAGAGTTGGAGTGCCTAGCCCGCTCAATTTTGGTTCATCTCTTCTACCTTCGAGTCGACTTCCTTCTCGTTGGGTTCGATGCCTTCTTCTCTCACCCGATCACTGTCCAAGGCCTGGAGAACCACTAGCTTTGTTGCAATCTTCTTGGAGTCACTATCGCCACCCAATCACCGTCCACCGTCTTGCTTTTGAAGCCACTTTCGCTGCGTAACTCCTCCTTACCGGATTTGACTTCGTCACCGAGAGCAATAGCCTATGGCCAAATGCCGATCACGATCCTCCTGTTCTGCATCCGATTCACAGCGGATTCGAGATTGCTCAGACTCGATCACGATCGTTGTAGCCTCCGATCACTCCCATCTGCTTCTCTCTGATGCCTTAGTCTACTTCAATCGTGCCTTCCTTCTCACCCTGGTCACCTGCAACGACCAGATCTGGGACGCAATCAAGGACACTTGAGTTTATCGCCGATTCCAGATTGCGGCTAGGATTAGGATCGGATGCCTAGATCTCCTTGTTGAGGAGCGTCGCCTTCAACATTTAAGTCCGATCACTGTCAGAACTATCTTGGCCAATGTTGCCTTCAATACCGAGCCGATGTTTGCTTCGCACAACTTCGCCTCTCAATTCCGATTCAATTCCAAGCCAAATTGTACTTGCCTGAAGCAACGGAAATCGCCTGGCTCGTCGGAATTAAATGCCTGAATCACCCTAGCTAACTGCCAAGAACTTCTTGATCACCGCTCAATCAATTCCGTGGCCTTATGTTGCTGAATTTAGCTATTAAAATCTCCATAATCACAGCTGAGGAATGATTGGCTCTAATACCAAATGTCACGACCCTAGGGTTTAGCTAGGGTCTAGGAAGGAAATGGGAGGAATTTGGAAGAGGAACGGAGAAGGAATTGGAGGGAGCTATAGTGCAGAAATCAGAGAAATGAGAGAGAGCAAGGAAAAAATCATAGAGAGAAAATAGGGAGGAAAAATATGAATTCAATCAATTCTTTCAGCATGCATTTCACTACATATTATGGCCTATTTATAGGCTGTTCACTAGAAGTAGAGTCTAGAAACAATACCATGTGCACTACAACAGAACTAATAGCAATTTCTAACCAACAATGTAACCAATTACAGCTTTAACCCCAAAATACCCCAAGGGTCGTGACATAAACTTCCTGTAGGCTTGTACCAACTCTTTTATACAGAAAGAAATTTAACCAACTAATTTTGCTACATGCATATGGACTTGGATTTGAGTTACTTATTCAAATGATTTCATAATCCCCAATGGCCTAACCTTACGAGAAGTTTGTAAGAACAAACCACAATAACAAAGTAGAGTACAAGAACAAGAAAAGGTCTTGTTGGAGAAGTTCACAGTATATGCTTACCAGGTATGCATTGCATTTTATCCTGTTGGGTCCCCCCCAGCCCAAAAAAAATTTGTGTGCGTGTCTTCTTTAACTATTTGTCAAATTAAAGGCACCAATTCACTAGAAAATGAAGGAGATGGGAAGATTGGGCTCCTTTTGCAATTTCTATTAGTCAATTCTAGCCAACAAGATGACTTCACCAATCCAACTGAACAAGTTCCTCCATCCAACTAAACAAGTTCCCCCACAGAACAAGAAGAAAGACATCTAGGAAACTAAAGTTGTGTTCACTTCAACTCATGGATGACATTCCTTGAGTATTTCACTGACTGCCGCCTCACCAAATTCGCACCACTTACTCTCTATGCCACTTTATCGTCTAAACAAACTGGGATTTTTTTTAGGGTTTTGTGCGAATAAATCTAAACAAGGAGGCACGTCAACCATGCATATACATTATATGGGGGAAATAAATGGGTCTCATATTACCTTTAATCCCCAAAGATGTTTGGCCAGATCCAACGGCTGTTAAGGCATGTTCAATTTGGACAAGCTTCCCAGAAGGACTGTTCCATGTCATATCATTCAAAAGCAAAAAGACCATTCCGATTAGGGAATACACTTGTATATACGAAAGCAATTGAAAGTCTTATAGTGAAAACATAGGGCATTCATATACAAATTGAAACATTTGAGTCCATGCCTGAACGTAGTTAGAGAGAATGAGTACTGACTATCTCCCATGATCTATCGGACGAAACGAACGGGTAGAAACCTGAAAAACAAAATCGCATCCTTATAATCACAACAGAAATGTACATGTACACACACAAAAACAGAGATTCAGGAGAATATATATATATATAGAGAGAGAGAGAGAGAGAGAGAGAGAGAGAGAGAGAGACTACAGGCAGCAGGAGCGAAGAGAGCGATGTTTTTGAGTTTTCGGTCTGGGGTGGGGGTTTTGATTTCAGTATCAAGAAGGTAAGTCATGGACTTTGATCGGAGAGGTTTTCTTGCGGAAAAAGACGGGGTTAATTACATGGGCGCCCTCAACTATAGCTCAATATCATTTTCACCCCCTTTGTCCACGTCACATTGATTTTAGCTGGTTTTCATAAAATTTTGAGAATTCAAGGGAACGGGGGCTGGTCGGTCCGACTGCTTCCATCTCCACTCGATCAACAATGCATGGATTTCCACTAGTAATAATCATGGATTTCCAATAATACATGCACAAGATCAGGTCCCACAAATTAAAAATCAAATGAAATTAAGATAAATACATAGAGTATAATGCTCAAAATCTCAAATAATCCAACACTCTACCTTCAATCTTTATCACAAAGAAAAATCTCGAGTGATACACATTTATCGTGAGACAAGATCAAAAACGTCTTACGATATTCGCTTGTTCTAATCGTCGAGTGCCTTCTTAATCGGGTTGATTGAACTTTGCATGTGCACTGTTATTCTTCCTGCTCGGTTTAATTATGGATTTTGTTCGTGTATCATCTATTCTCCAAATTCTATCCATTTTATATGCAGACCAATGACATAAAGGGAAATAACAAATGTTTAATGAACTTGGGCATGGGTTTGTTGGACTACAGACACCAACGCCCCAACCCAATTTATTCTATATACATTTGACCTAATGAATTATTGGCCTAAATAAAAAATCTTTTTATTTATCAAATAAACTATATGAAAAATATCCATATAAAATCCATATGTACATTATCAATTATTTTAAATCACAAATCCTAACATTTGATTCATTAAGATACTAAATATACTATTTTTTTTTTATTTAAGAAAAACGTAGATTCAAATGAGTGCGTTTTAGGATTGTATGGCTCAACATTGTTCTGATTATATTATCTTTTCAAACTATCTTTCTGGTCACAGATGGATTTGTTTTTCTACGGGGAGTCTGAGGAAGTAAAGGAACAATAGGAAGAGGAAACACCTGTTGCCCCAGATTATGGAGATTATAGAGTTGTTGCCCTTAGTGGTATCAGCGATCAAGAGGGTGGCCAAATTAGTGATGTCCAGTGGCAATGGTCCGGTGATGTAGTTCCTGCAACTTTTGCTGCTGACTGGACTTTCGTTCTAAGTATGTATATCTTGCCACTTGTTATGTTTTCAAGTAATACAAGATTTGTGGAACATTTATTTAGGGGTGGTTTGATGAAGCTTTCATTTTTTATTTTGTGAAAAGTTTTCATCTTCATTTGCAAAAATTAAAACTGAACATGTTTGACTCCCATGCTTCTATGTTCAATTTTTTTTTTTATTGTTGTATTTTCTCCCCAAGTTCACTGCCTCTGGCAAGTTGCTGAGATACTGATGGCTCCCAACTGGAGTAAGGTCGTTGGCAAACAGCTCTGTTGAGATTTTGGTGAATGGTTGTGAGGGGAAATGAAGAAAATTAATACAAAATAAAAATTGTTAAAATACCTTTGTTCTGTAAAACTTTTGAAAAGTTTTCGGAATTTTTGAAAATAAAAACTGAGTAATCAAATGCCATTTTCTGTTTTCACTGTCAAAATAATAAAAACGAAATTGAGAAATGGAAACAGAAGTTCATCCATACCAACGTTAGCTTTCAGGGGGCCTAGTTTTTGTATACTTACATTCCATGAGTATTTTATTGACTCTCGCCTCACCAAATTCGCACCACTTACTTTCTATGCCACTTTATCTTCTAACCAAACTGGGATTTTTTTTAGGGTTTTATGCGAATAAATCTAAACAATGAGGCACGTCAACCATGCATATACATTATATGGGGAAATAAATGGGTCTAATATTACCTTTAACGGTTGTTAAGACATGTTCAATTTGGACAAGCTTCTTAGAAGGACTGTTCCTTGTCATATCGTTCAAATGCAAAAATACCATTCTGATTAGGAATACACTTATGTATACGAAAGCAATTGCAAGTCTTATAGTGAAAACATAGGGCATTCATATACAAATTGAAACATTTGAGTCCATGCCTGAACATAATTAGAGATAATGAGTACTAACTATCTCCCATGATCTATCAGACGAAACTAACAGGTAGAAACTTGAAAAACAAAATCGCATTCTTATAAAATCACAACATAAATGTACATGTACGCACACAAAAACATAGATTCAGGAGAATATATATATATATATATAACACATACACACACAGGCTACAGGTAGTAGAAGTGAAGAGAGCGATGTTTTGAGTTTTCGGTATGCGGGTTTTGATTTCAGTTCAAGAAAGGAAGCACAAAACTTTGATCAGGGAGGTTTCCTTGCGGAAAAAGACGGGTTTAATTACTCGGGTGCCCCCAACCATCGCTTATTATCACTTTCACCCTCTTCGCTGACGTCATATTGATTTTAGTTGGTTTTCATCAAAATTTGAGAATTCAAGGGAATGTGGACTAGTCAATCACACTATTTCTATCTCCACTCGATCAACAAGTTAACGTTGTTGCCCCCAGGGGCATAATTTGGTGGTTTTGACGATTTCATTTAGAGTATGTTCTGTCAGTTTCCTTGATTTAGCTTTTTCACTATATTTTGGGGTCAATAGGTGAAGGCACTAACGATGAGGCGTTACCCAAAAAAACAAATTGACTTTGTTTCATGACCAAAAACAAAAAAATGGCCATTCAACAATTAAACTCATTGATTAAATTGAGAATTAGATGCTTGTTTAGGATTTCTTTGTTTTTTATTTTATTTTTAACTGTATTAAAATGTAATTATATTTGAAATATATCACATGGAATCCTTTAATATATTAGCATTTTCTATTTCTTATGCAATATTACATTTGTAATTTTTATTAAAATAAAATTGGACACTACCTAGAGTTATAATTGAATCGAGCTAAGCCTGGAATAGTTCGAGCTTGGCTCAATCTATTTTTCTGGAGCTCGAGTTCGACGCTCGAAATCTTGTTTAAGCTTGAGTTCATTTTGTTATTCATGACCTCAGCTAGCTTAAAATTCATTTAGATCTGTTTGCAAGCCCAGCTTGAACTCGATTTGTTAATCTTGTTCTCGAATTATACTAGAACTCGGATCATTAAAAGTTCAATTATTTTGTTCGGAAGCCGAGCTCCGGCTCAACTCGACATAAACTTATTTATGAGCTCGAGTTTAAACTAATAATAAAATAAAACTCAAATTTAAATAACTTTTCATAGCATAACCATTAACCAAATTATGTAAAAAATACTATAAACATACCCAAATAAATAAGTAATTATGAAGTCCAAATAAATAACAAGTAATTTTGAAGTTACAGCTCAAAATATTACAAAAAATACCTAAATAAATAACAAGTAATTTTGAAGTTACAGGCCAAAACATTATAGAATATATTATAATAAATAATAAGTAATACTGAAGGTTTTGCCCGTAATTGATTCTACACCCTCTATGGTAATGAAAATTGAATCATATCTTCTTTTTCCTCCAAAGAAAAATAAAAATAAAAATATTAAAATTATAAATTACATTTATTATAATGAATAAATAAATAAAGAGAAGAAAAAAAATAGAGAATATAGAACTTACTTCTCTTTCTTTATTCTCAATCCCATAAAATGCTCTATACCAATCACTTGCACATATCAACATTTCAATTGTATATATGCCCAAAGATGTTCAATGTGGTTCAATTACTCTACCACTAGCACTAAAAGTTTATTCTGATGCCACAATTGTGATGGGAATAGATAAACTATCACATGCAATTTTTTATAAAATACGAAATTTCAGCTTGTTGGTTCTCCACCATTCTAAAGCATCAAACAAAGGATTTATATCTTCAATATACAAATGAACACTTTCATCCAAATCTAACTCCGACTTTGTTGTATTAATGGTGTCAACATTTCTTATAAAACTGTCAAACTGTCATCGTCCTCTTGTTCACAATTTTTCAAATAAACTAGGTCTAAAAGTAAAATCATCCTTATCTTTAATTAGCATTTGCTTATCGATGTTACTCATTTTATGAACCTTAACATACCCATCAAACAACTTGAACATCAATTATATGTTTTTGAGCATCATCAAATGGGTATAACACATCAAAAACAAACTCAATCAACTTCATTTTGTCCATAGGGTCTAAAACAATTGTAATTGAAATTAATATATTGCTCTCACGCCAATACTTGTCAAATTTTCTTTTCATTTTTTCCGTCATTCTCTGCATAAAAAGGTCACAACTCTTAACTGTTTCATCAAATATTTTCTTAATATTCAAAAGTTCAGGGAGAAATAAGTTTTAGGTTGGATATTTAGACCCTAAAATTATATTAGTGACCACATCCAAATCATTGTAACTACTATCTCTTAATTTATATCGATGAAATACATCTTTAAATTCCAAAACAACACTTAACATAGCATATGTCGCATTCAATCTCTCAGTGCAACCAAAAGTGAGTTTCCTTTTAGATAAATTCAATTATTTAGCAATATCACTAAATATTTGAAGACGAGTAAGAGAAATGCTAATATACTTTACACTCTCACACGCATTATGAATAATTTAATATGTGTGCACAACATCTTACATGAAAAAAAGACCCATCAAGATGAAGATTGTTACTATATTTCAAATTATCTTTTAATAAAGATAGCAGCATCATTATAAGAGGCATTATCAACCGTAACACTCCACAATTTTTTGTCAATTCTCCACTCCACTAAACACTTTTGCAATTCATCGCATATCATAACCCCAGCATGTGGAGGAGGAACATCAACAAAATTAAAAATATGTTTTTGCAATCTCAAATTTGAATCCACGAATCACCAATCACAAGCCTGTATTCGATTTTCTAATCTGAAATCCATATATCAGTAGTTATGTTAACCCGATTAATACTATCCAATAATGTCTTTATCTATTTTTTCTAAACTTCATAACTATTGAAGCAATCTTTTATCAAAGTTGCTCTATTGATCTTTTCTTAATTAAGGCTCACCGTTCTCATGAATAAATCGAACATTTCATATTTAACAAAATTAAATGGCAACTCATGTATCAAAACCACGTGAGCAAAGTGTTCTCTAACCTTTGCATGATCGTATCTAAAGTTTTAGATTACATTTACAGTTTCTGACTTAACAGTTGTCATAGCAATTGAAAGTTGTTTTTGTCTCTAAATAAAAAAACACATCATAAACATTTAATTTATTCAACAAGTATAAATTTCTTTTGTTTTAAAAAAGTATCAAATTAAATGCATGTTTAATTAATAGCAAAAAGTAATAAAAATGAGGGAGGGGTAACAAATATTCATGACAATTTGTTGTTGAATGCAAACTTTCAAATTCTGGAGAAGATGTGTTGTAGCACCAGATTAAACTATGCTAAGTTGATGCTTGCAATGAATGCATTCAACTTTTCTTACTTCCATCCGGATGTGTCACTTACTTGAATTCAGACCAATCTTTAGAAGTTTTATTTCTTTTCTTCTTTTCAAAAGGGTTATCATCCTCTTCATCTGCATTTTCTATTAAATTTTCATTTTGATTTCTAATGCTACCTTGTTCAAGCCATCAATAGGAAACATAGAGGACTCTTGAGTGGATTCCATCATTTGTGACATTTTATTCAATAATAAAAAAATCAAAGTGTGTTCAGGTTGATTATTTGATTTTCAATTTGAACAGTATAATTTTCAAAATATATTGTTGAACCTTTAGTTTGATTATTTGTGCTTGGAATGCAATTAGGAAACTTAAAAAATTCATATAAAAATAATAATAATGAAAATTGTGACCTTAGCAGAACACATTTTCAATTACTGAAAAATAAAGAATACAAACCAGAAAGAATAAAAAAACAAGGCAGCGTTTAAATTAGAATCAAACTAGTATTTTATTTTTGCACAAATGAAAAGAAAAATATAAGCAAATATATTAATACTGCATAACTTCAAGAATAATGAAATAAATTTAATACGCTATTATACATGCATACACAATTCATACAGTATATGAAAAACGAAAAATGACTCAAAGATGTATGTTTGTATGTGTGTATCTGTGTATATATATACTTGTTTGCCTACTAGAGGGCTGAGAAAGGAAGAGAGATTAATCAATGAGGACAATTGCTATCATACATGCATACATATGATGTATATACTAATACTGCATAGCTTCAATAACAATAAAATAAATTTCATATGTTATTATACATACATATACAATACATGCAATCGATGAAACACGGAAACGATTCAAAGATATATGTTTGTATGTGTATATATATACATGTTTGTATACGAAAGGACCAAGAGAAGAAGAAAAAATAATCGAGGAAGACAGTTGCTGTGTGTTTTGGATGAAAAAACAAAGGAGGAAGAAAATAGAACATTGAAACCTGAGAATGGAATTCATGCAAAAGAGAGGGTTGTCGTTTCTCTCTTTTTCATATTAATAATATTATATATATATATAATTTATGATAGCAATAGGGGAAAAACATTTCTCCCCCAATTTCAAATTTAATTTGAGTTTGCAGGTGTGTCATTGCACCTGCACAACTATCTTCTCAAATGTGTTCTCTTATTAATTAATTTATTAATAATATATATATAAATTATCCATAAAATATTATATAAAAATTAATTACACAATAATATCATTTTTCATAATATTAATTGTATATATATTATCAAAATAAAATGTTACATTAACTTTAACATATAATGTTTTTACTTAAAATCTTTTAAATAATTATTTTTTATAATTTTTATATTAAAATTATATTTATAAAAAACTCTTATTTTTAAAAATTTATAGTTACCCTTTATATTTTTAAAAATTACAATTTATCCCATGTTTTCTGTTTCTGACCTTTTAAAAAAAAAATATCGTTTCTGTGTTTTCGTTTTCTATTAGAAACGTCTCACATTTCTGTTTTCGTATAACCTATCATGCAATCATCTATGTGCATAGAGACAAAGAGAGAGAAGTGAGGGCATCTAAAAAATTAATCTTTTATTTTTTATATTTTTTTGGTATTTAAACGAATATTAAATAAGAATGTCACAAAAATAATTTAATGTATAAAAATAAAAATATAAGAAGAATAAGATTAGCGATAGAAAATGTTTAACAAAAAATAAAAAAATTGTAGTATTTAATATTTGATTCAAAATATATAAAATAAAATCATCAACTTTAGTTTTCAAATCTTGATTTTTGACCAAATTGCAGGTGACGATGTTTGAATGAATAAATATTTTATAAAAATAACACTAAATATATTATTAATCAGGGTCATTTTTTAATACTATATAGATATTGATGTATATATAGAGAAATGTATACCCTGATCATGTTTAATGTATAAGATTATTAATTTAAAGCGTTATTAAAAAATTAATATTTCTATTCTAAGTGTTAAATAATAAAAAAAGATAAAAGTATATTTATGTTATATTTAAAAATAGAAATATAGAGTTTTAACTTTAAATTTTAACCACTAAAATATGCAAATTATTAATTTAAGTTAAAAGTAGTTTTAAGTTTAAATTTTGTGTTATGATAAATTATTAATTTTTAAATAAAATATACAAATGATATTTTAAATAATTAATTTATATATATAATTTTATAATATTAAAATAAAACTTCGTGTATGTTTTATATAAAAATATAAATGACTATAGACATATGGTACCTTACAAATTAATGGATTAGTTCATATTTTATACATATTTAATAAATATTATCAAATATAGTACATTTATTGATGGTTAACCATTGCATGAAAAATAATATTTGACATTATCCTTAAACCTATAATATACCTTTACATATATGTTATACTAAATATGTATTTGTTTTAAATTAAACATTACATATTATATTATATATTACATAACATATCCGATATATGTGTTTGTGCACGCGCGCACGCATGTGCATGTAGGTTACATATATATTACATATGTATCCATATTATATTTTACATTACATATTCCATATATTTATACACCAAATTAGCATTAAAATAATATAGTTTTATTATTTTTCAATTACATATTTATTTGTCAAAAAATCTAGCTAGATATACAATAAATTCAATTAATATATATGTGATGAGGGAATATTTACAGGGGGGCAATTTGACTGTACTACCCTTGGGAGATTACCATTAACTTGGAGCCATGTGTGCCACTAAAAGCCAATATGCGATCGCCATGTGTCAAGTTCTAAGATATTTATAATCTCTACTATGATTTTGAACTGGAAAGAGATAAATAGGAAGATTGAGTCAACCAAGAATATCTCCAAACATTCAAAGAATTATCTCAATTGAGGAATGTTATCTTTTCTCCCTGCGGAAAGGGGATCGCCCTCTATTTTTGAAAGATATCTTATCTTCTAAGGGAAAGGCTAAGCGACATCTATAAATAGAGGACAGACTCTACAGGTATGGGAATCTGAATGCTAAGGGACTCTTCTATTATTTTTTCTATCACTATCTCTAATTTATAACCCTATGAACTGACTTAAGTGTCGGAGGGATTACGGGGAGCAAGTCCCCACCCTTTTTGCAGGTACTTGGTCTGAGACAGAAGAAAGTGATCGGCTCTGCATCATCAATATGTATTTGAAAAGAAATTCTATAGTTAATTCAATTAATTTTTTTATATTTATATATATCCAAATCCAATTAAATGTAAATATAATATAGGATATATTTTTATAAAAACAAATGTTATGGAACCAAGTGTATATTACATTTTTATATAAAAATATATGAAACTAAATATTGATCAAATGTGCTTAGCTTAAAGGGCTATACTTGTAATAGTTATAGGCGTTTTCTTTTATGCACCCACATATGCATCGTACATTTTCAATGGTCAGAATCGTGCTTAGAATGCATATTTGAGCCCAGACAATGCTTAGCTAATCCTATATTTATAGGAAATATATCGAAACCTAAATCTTGTACATTTAACAGAGAACAAGCAATACATTTATTTTCACCAATAACATTTAACCGTAGAGTCATACAAATCGAGAGAGTAAAATATACATCAATATAATTTACATAAGACTTAAAAATTGACATTTGCTAGCTCATTCTTCGACGGTCTCCTTGTTTTTTGCCTGGCTCAAATTACCTGGAATATGAGAATATTCCAGGGACATAATCCAATGAGTGTGATTTTGTGCACCTACTTTAACGCATTTGTACATCACCTCCATCCAATTTTAGGGTAAATTGGACAATTTGCCCTCCAACAATTGACTTGTTTTTCTTCTAATTTGAGGGTAAATCGGATAATTTATCCTCCAATTGGATGTAGGTGATGTGCATTTGCGTTAAAGTAGGTGAACAAATTTTAAGTGAGGTTTTATAAAATTTCATGCATGATATGTCAAGTGCAGTAGATATCATTTTCCTTACATGCAAATTATCATTTATGCGACCCTATTTCAAATGGAGGGATGTGCTTCAAACATCTATGATAGATTAGCGATACCACCATTCCATGCGATGCGTGCCAACATTTAAGAAATGAACATATGTATCACAACACATCATATGAATGCATTTTTATATGTATGAAACATCATATCTCATGACAAGATGCCCGACATGGTATTTGTGTATTATGTTGAGAAATAACCCTCGCCTTGATTTTGGCTTAACTAAACCTTAGGCAATGAATTGACCCTGGTTTTTTGGACTCTAACTGCACAAAGATTGAAGTAATATTTTTTTCTATTTATTATATATATATTTATCTTATTTTTCCTATTTTTTTTCTCTTATATATATATTGTACATTATGGATGTAATATGATATATTTAGTTTCACAACATTTTGACTCCAAAAATTTAAGAAAATACTGATTTACTCACCTTAGGTCTAGAAATTAATTATTTTATTCAAGAAATTTTAGGGTATTACACGTTCTCCTAATCGGTCTTCCAGAGGGCTTTATTATCTTCGATGTTATAGCGATGATCTCCCGAGCGTGGTCTTCACCGTTCACCTTTGTTTTGTTCTTCCGCTAGATTTTTTTTGTCATTGCCATCCATCTCCAATCCTTTATTCTCTCTGTGTGTATATATATATATATATTTAACATAGATATATATTTTTCATAATATTTTATTTTTTTATACGTGTATACGTGGAATTCACTCGAAATGTTTAAAAATATTAGATGATGTGTCATTTGGGCAAAGACACACGCGTCTACAATCGAATTTAGGCTTGGGATTAAATTGCACTCAATCGATCAAATGAGGACATTATAGGGGAATGTTTGGATAAAATCGCAAAAAAGTAAAAATATTTAGCTTTTTATTGTTGTAAACTCAATATATAATCATTCAACCTTAAGAGTTTTGTTTTGCATATCATCAAAGAATCAAATTTATTAAATATTTTTTTATTTATATTTTATAATAAGTATTTTCTCAATAAATTAAAATACAAATTTCTCAATAATATATACACATATACATTTACATATGTAGACATACTTGCATATATGTAAGTATGCATCACAAATACAAATATATAAGTATATGTGCACTTATATTGTAAAAACCAAAAAATAAAATAAATAATAATAATAATAATAATAATAACAAATATGAAATATATAAAATGATATATATATATTAAAAGAGAAAAAGAGGCATGCGGATCCGGTCGAATCCCGCCACCAAGAAAGGAAGGCTGACCCGTTTGAAACGGGTCAGCCATAAATTTTTTTTTTTTTTTGGGGGGGAGAGCCGACGGGCTCCCCAACCACCTCTACTCTCTCTTCCATTTTTTCGCTTGAAGTTTCTCTCAAATACACCACTGTAAATCGCCGATTTTGCAAAATCTAAGCGCCCAATCTTAGATCCGATCGCATTTTCACCATGAAAGTGGCCCCGATCTAGAAGTAGGTAAGTCTCTTAGTTTCATCGGCAATTTTTTCAGTATAGATCCATTATATATACATTTATGCGCGCGATTTGGGTGTCTTACCTGAAATTAAAACTTAGATCTACGAAGATCCGGCCGACAGATCTTGCTGATATTTGGGTATGTTGGTCGACGGGGGTAAGAGTGTCGAGTGGTTGCCTCGGATCGCCGGAAAAATGCCGGTGGCGGCTGGCAGTGCGTTTTCAATTGTGGTCGAAAATTAAAAATTTGATCTATAATAATTCAGCCGTTAGATTTGCCCCATTTTTTGATATATTAGCCCCATTGGCTTGGTGTTTCAAAAGGTAAGCTTTGATCATGGAAATCGCCAGCCGGCGGTGGTCGTCGCCAGCGGCCACTAGTGGCGGCGGTTATGGCTGGTTTAGGCTTTTTTTGGGGGTTGGCCCATGTTGACGGGGCCCAGCTGGTTCAGGGGCCAGCCCGTTGGGCTGGATCTGGCCCATTTGTGGTAGCCCTTGGGTCAGCCCAGAACCCAAGTTTAACCTGTTTAATCTTGACCATTGATTTTGACCCCTTATTCTGTTTGTTGTAGGGCCAGATTTCTAGGATTTTACTCAACTTCCTCCCCAGGTTCAGACTTGAGTTAGTCTTTTCCAGGCGAGTAGAAATATTATGTTATGCTTAACTTATGTTCTTTCACGTATATACTGCCTCATGCATAACTTATACCTGATCTTTACATGTGATTCTTGAATAATATGCAAATTGTTCTAACTGCATGAAACATTTTCATTCTTCTGAGAGAGACAGATGCATGGTGATTATGATATGATACCCTAAATGTTTCTTATTCTTGGATTATACAAATTGTTGAAAAATGGTGCATTTTAGGCACTAGGTATGATGATAGATAGATTTTGGGATATGCATAATGTCACGAGAAGAACTGGATTCATGGAATTTTTTTAATTTTTTACTGCTATAACTTTTACTGTTATAACGTTTGTTAGACTAGGGGGTTATCCATGTGCAAGTGGTTATAGGGTGGCAGAAGGTTGTTATAACCATAGAAGAGCAGGGTTCCACCATCTTCGCCACTTGTATAAATGTCCAATGATTATCATGGTTTGGCATCGAGAATATTGAAGAGAATTATACTCTTTCCCTCTTAGCTCTCTCTCTCTCTCTGTTTCTCATTCTACACTATGTACTTTGAGAGTGCCTTCCCAATTCATATCGAACTAGGAAGGAGAACACTGTCAGGCTTAGGCCATGACAACTTTGGTTTCAGAGCTCGATTTTGGCTAGAGCTCTTTTGGGGTTGAATCAATGGTGGAGGGGTACCCGCATGAGGAATCTCAAGTCACAACTGCAGCAAGTCAGCTCGTCTATGACAAACTCCAGAACAGAGTCGATTAGTTGGAGATTGGATCCAACCGGAATCATGAAGCAATCATGGTGATGGATTGCAAAGCTCGTCTATGAATAACTCTAAAACAGAGTCGATTAGTTGGAGATTGGATCCAATCGGAATCATCAAGCAATCATGCCGATGGATTGCAAGATGGAGAGCTTCATCGAAGGATTGTGTTAGAACTCGATTCTGACAAGGGAATTCTCTCGCAATTCAATAGGGAATTACGTGGGAATTGAGGGTTTGAACTGGAGAATTGAGGGATGAAGTGAGAGAATTAAGAGAGGGAGATTGAGATAGAAGTTTGGAAGGAAAATAGAGTCAATACTTTTCCATTCATACTCATTATGGCTACGAGCTTGGCTTATATAACCAGCCTTGGCACCACATTTTGAATTTACATTTGAATTATCTCCTAACTGCCTTTCCATCTTTATTACAATAGTGCCCTTCTCTAACAACCTCCTGCCCTTATTACACGAATACCCCTCTTAAACTGCGGGACCATGACAGGCTGTAACAAAGATTGGATGGAGCTCTCTCGTAGATGCAAGAGGATATAGGAGCACAAATACAACAATTCATGGTGATGTTAACTCGCCAAAATACAGTGAGGATCTCTCCTGATTTTTCTCCTAGGGAGAGAATCGAGTCTATTTTCCAAGGCAATAGGATGAATCGTAGGGAGGGGACCTCTGAAATTGAGATGGATCTGAAGGAAGAACTAGGAGGAGTAATGGATAGGGGAAGGTATGGTCATGTCAACCCTCATCAACCGGGGTTTTCCATGCCCTAGGTGGAGATCCCCATGTTCGAGGGGACTAATCCCAGATGATGGTTAAGAAAATGTGAGAGGATATTCAATTGGCATAACATACCAGAAGTCCAGAGTGTGTCTTTAGCCACAACATACTTCAATGAGGTAGTGGATGCTTGGTTTCAAGGGTGTACCTAGGGTGAAAGGAAACTATACTTGGGAGGAATTTTCGAAGAAATTGTGTGAACGTTTTGGTGAAAGGAGCATGATGGACGTCATAGAGGAATTCAACAAGCTGAGGCAAATTAGGGATGTGGGGGCCTATCAACGAAGGTTTGAGGAATTGAGATCTCTTATGATCAACCATAACCCTCACCTCTCGGTAAGGTAGTTAAAATTGGATCGTAAATAGTAAGATTTTAGAGACAATTAAAAATATCCTTTAATTTTTGTAAATATATGTTTATAATAACATAATTTTATAGAAAATGAAATAATATCATTTAGTAACCTGATTATTCCTTATTATAGCTTAAAAGATGATGCTTCCAAAATATAGTTCAAAACTCACAAGTTGGTATAGGCAATTTAGAGGCAAAATATACTTAAAATTCTTTAGAGGATTATTCCAACGTCCTCCAGCGGATTTAAGTTGCAATTTTTACTTGATTTAACATTAATTGCATAAGTAAATCAAGACAAACAGGTAATTAATTAATGGAGCACCCAACCCCAAATTCGATTTTGCATGGAATTTGAATCGTTTGGAGGTCTTCGAAACGTAAAATTATAAAATTGTACGCGTTAAATCGCGATTTTATAGGATTTTACCCCAAATTAGATTTTGCATGGGATTTGAATCGTTTGGGGGTCTCCAAAGCGTAAAATCGTATGCGTAAAATCAGGATTTTAACAACAATGCCTCTCAGAGGTCTATTTTGTGTTCAGTTTCATGAGTGGTCTTAGCGGGGAGTTTAGACCGATGGTTAAAATGATGAGGCCTCAAACAGTAGAATAGGCATCTGAGAGGGCCCGATTACAAGAGATGGTGGTGGAGGCTTTAATGAATAAGCAAACACAACAACAGAAGGGGGGTGATTTTGGGGACATCCAACCAAGGAGGAAGATGCTATATAATCGGGAGTTAATGAAGGGAAATAATGGAGCAAAGAATGTGGTTGGATCAAACTCAGGCCACAACACAACACCTTATGGGGGGAAATTAATTGAGTAGGGGAGACTTGCTAGCCTATGCTATCAGTGTAGGGATAAATATTATCCCGGACACTGGTGCAAAAGGCAAGTACTATTGTTATAAGCATCTTTTGCTTTTTGTTTGCTGGCTTACACCCAAGGTTCATCTTCCACAAATTTCTCCTCCAATGATGTCCCATTAACTTGTCTGGTAACCACTATTCCTTTCCTGGCATCTTGAATTGCTTGATCTATTGTCAGTAATTCATCCACTCCTTGCAAATTGGAGGTGTTAGGTAGGATCACTACAAGAAAAATAGGTATTACCGGCAAACTTTTCCCGGCGGCTTGAATAATTGTTGGGAAAATACCATAATCCCCGGCGGTTAATTTAAGCGCCGGGGATGTAACACAATCCCAAGCGGTTTTGAAAACCGCCGGTGATATTAAACCATCCTCGGCGGTTTTTTCAAAAACTGCCGATAATTTTAACCCATTACCAGCGGTTTATTTAGGTGTGGATAATTTTGGCCTATCCCCGGCGGTTTTAAAATCACCGGGGATATATGATTTATATAGCCCCCCGCGCGTCCCCGCCCCTCCCCGCCCAAATTAATCCCCTTCTCACCCCATTCTCTTCCAAAATCCCCCATTCTGTAAACCCTAACCCTCTCTCGCTCGCTCTCGCCGCTGAGTCACTGCCTTTCTCGCCATCGCTCACTCTCAGTCGCTCTCACCATCGCTCACGCTCAGTCTCTCTCACCATCGGTCACGCTCAGTCGCTCTCGGCCTCGCTCGCTCACTCTCAGTCGCTCTCGCCATTGCTCACGCTCAGTCGCTCTCGGCCTCGCTCGTGCACTCTCAGTCGCTCTCGCCATCGCTCATGCTCAGTCGCTCTCGCCATCGCTCACTCTCAGTCGCTCTCATTCGCTCACGCTCAGTCGCTCTCGGCCTTGCGAGTCACGTTGTCTCTCTCGCACAATCGCTGCCTCTCTTTGAATCATCAAGTAAGTCTCTATCTCTCTCGCCCTTTTTGAATCAAATTTTTAAAATTTCAATTCAATTAAATTCTATTTTATGCATACAAATTCGATTACAATTTATGGTGACGTTTAGAGTATAGGTTGATTTTGAGGTGATTAATTGCATTAGTTGTCTGGTTGCCTAGAAACTCAGCTATTGTCCTTTTTTTTCCCTTTAATTTAATCTAGGATTTATAAGCTAGCATAACTGAAGGTTGAAAATCATGGCTAGCTGCATTCGTTTCGATATAGATTTATTCATTACTTTCGTGATTCTCTGCTTAGACTGTTGGTTGAGGTTGCTCTCTTGATCTATGTTTCCTTGGGTCATTTTTTAGCACACTTGGAAGTAAACCTTCGTAACTGTGGTCTTTTCCGGATGGGGAAACATGTTGGAACTTATATGGAAATTGGGGGCGGGGGTGGATGACTGAAGTTGGAAGGTACTGGCTTGTAAATGATGTGCCAAGTACAAAAGTTGAAATTGCTTTGTTATACAATCTCGTTGTTTCACTGTACTCATAGGATGTCTGTTCAATTGGGATGATTATGTTTTTATTTTCTGGTGTTATGATGTTTTTATCGAAGGAAAAATTGTTCTCTCGTCCAATCTCGTCCAAAAATTGTTTTCTTTTTTGCCTGGACAATTTTGTTTAGTTTTATTTTGACTTATAAGAAAGGAAGCCCTTTAGTGATTGACTAATGTTAACTGTGTAAGAAAGGAGGAGAGTTGGCGATCATCTTCCTCTTCACTGTCTGGTGGCTCATATATTTGGAGAATTTTTTTTTCCTTATTTTTTGTGTACAATGTGTGATGGCAAAATTTGTGTTTGGATTTCTTAATTCACAAGGGTGTGCTTACTTGAGTAGGAGGCATCTTATGATGGTTTGAGTGTTCGAGATGAAGACTGGTACATGACTGTGAGGCAACTGGATGAAATGGAAGAAATTTTAGCAAAAGAGGGAGAGGAAGACCAAAGGAAAATTAGCAGGAAACCACTAAACATAACATATGATATAATTGGTCTTGCAGAGAATATGGCCATGAATAGAGATGGCTGGAGTTTAGGAATTCATGCTGGCCCACCTAGTGGGATTGAGGCTTGTGTTGTTGTAGGCTTGGGTTAAGAAGTCATGTCCTATTGAAGGACTAGATCAGTATGCTTATTTTGGCTCTGGTCTGCTTTAGATGAATGATGTTATGAATTTTCTCAAAATTTTAGGAAAGCTAGGAACTGCAATAGTTTGCTTTCTCTTTGTTTATTAATAATTGTAATATGATGATTTTATAGATACTAATAATGTATTCGGTTTGGCTTTGCATGGAGCCCTAGGGCTGAAGATTCCATGTGCTTGCACTTTCTCTTTGTGGCTGTTTTACGATGATTGGCTGATTGAACACCTTTAAATTTTGATTAGCTTTGATGAATTGTCCGGATCTTCTTCTGATGTTATTAATTTTGAAAATGTTTGTGGGATCTCAAAGTGGTATGCATTTGATGTTTCTTTAAGTAAATGTTTTTGTTTTGAGATAAAAATAGCTAAAGTGCTTTGGACAGATATCTGGAATTTTTATTGGTTGGTCCTTGCTGGCCCACTAAGTTTCGTCCAATCTAGTAACCTAAAAAGATAAAAGAATAAATAAATAATAGGGACCATTCTTGTTTTGCTGTACTATGTCTCTTCGTAGTTTGTTTTCTGGTGCAGGGCCCCAAACCCAGATAATGTGTTGGTTATGTGGACTCCAGTAGGGCTATTCTCCACCAGAAATTTGCTCCAAAACCAGAGGCTGTTCAAGACTAATTTTGTCTAAGAGAGCTGAACTTCCTGATTCCTCAACTCTTGAGACCAATGACTTTGAGCCATTCTCTGCTGCCAGGTGTTGTATCTTTAGAAGATCAAATGATAAGGTACCATACTTTTTCCTTCCTTTTCCTTCATACGTAGCATTGGATAGACATATACCATATCAACGCATCTTGTATGCTTTGTCTGGTTATTTGACTTTGCTGGCGGTTTTATTAAACCGCCGGCAATTATTTAATGCTGGCAATAATTTTCCCGGCGGCTTTTAAATTGCCGGAAAAAGTGAAAACTTTGCCGGCGGTTTTTGAAAACCGCCGGCAATACTTTTCCCGGCGGTTTTTAAACCGCCGGAAAAAGTGAAACTTTACCGATGGTTTAGAAATACTGCCGGTAATAATTATTTTTACCGGCGTTTTTAAAAACCGCTGGTAAATAGTATTTTCCGACGGCTATAAACCACCAGAAATATTTTCCGACGGAGGTATTTCCAGCGGTTATAATTACCGCTGGTAAAACTTTTACCGACGATTTTTTTACTTTTTCCGGCGGTTTTTTCACCACCGGAAAAAATCGAAACTCTTGTAGTGGATTCTAGCTTCTACTGGTATACTAACCTAAAACGTAATTGAAATCAAATCCAGTAAGTCGTCCAGCTTTTGGTTGATATTAGCAAAATGTTTCTTGAATGTTTTCTGTAATGAAATATCTCTGGTGGTTGTATTCTCTTGCTCGCAACGACCCATCTCCTCTTGAATTTGTCGCAAACCCAACTCCATGGCTTCCAACCTCACCTCCATGTGCTTTGTACATGTCTCTTCTGCCATTTCCTTGGTTGAATCCTTTTAACTTCACTCTGAACACCAATTGTAACTGCTTTCAGAAATCGCCTTGTTCTGCTCATCTTTAAAGCGTTGATAGAAACACCTAGATCCAACCAAGAACCAGACTGTGCTTATGCCAAATGTCAAGACCCTAGTCCTAAGTGATGTTTCCTTAGAAGATAGAACTTGAAATTGAGGAAGAAATAGCAAGAATAGAGGGGAAACAAACTGAAATTAGGGAGAATTGATAGAAATGAAGGGAGAAACCAAGAGAATGAGGGGAGAAAAATAGACAGAACTTGAGGGAGAACAAAGAGAATTCAATAAACTTGATAATTCATACATTCTTATTCCCATAATAAGGGTTATAAGTTAAGATATAAAGATATTACGGAGCTGTTATCACTCCCCCACTATCAATAGTTGCCCTTAAAATGCTCCATAACCTTCTAAATCGTTCTATAATTGATAATAACTTGAAAATACAATTAATAACTAACTCGTCCTGCAAAATAAAATGATCTGTTGCAAAAATAAACTACCCGACTTATCCTGGTCCTGACATTCTCTCCTCCTAAAAATATTGGACCAATATTTCTTCATCCAATCCCTAATTTCACTATTTGATTCATCCTTCTTAGATTGTAGGGTGCATAATTCTTGACCTTCATGTAATAATAACGCCAATTAGTTTTAGGCAAGAGTTGTAATTGCCTTGTATAAACTATGGTGTGGATAGCAATATATAAAGCTATAACCACATGGCCGAGTATCATTATGTTGTTATGAATTAAAAGATCTTCATTTTCTCTACAATTATCCCTTACTTTCTCTCAGATTCTCTTTTTTTCTCCCTACTTTCAGTCTATTTCTCTGTCATATCATTGGGTTTCCCTCTTATTCTGTCTAATCCTCTCCCATTTCTCTCTCTTTCTCCTACTCTTTCAATTCTATCTTCAAGAAAATTAGAAGTTAGGGCCAGGTTCCTGGCAAAGATTTACCTGAAGGATAAGGATAGAAAACCTGAAGGATATACCAGGCTATTTCTCCAAACATTTGTAGTCTCTATAGGCTAATTAAAAGACTAGCAGCCAGTCGTTCCTTTTGTGTCTCCCTATAAGGTATTAGTGCATGTATCTTTCACAGCACTAAGATGAATTTGGTCGGCCTAATGCACTAGGGACACCTTTTGTAGGTCCCTTAATGGGACTCAAGTTTGAGTCTCTGCATTGAGGAAATGCAGCATGGTTGCCGGCGTGATATAATTCAAAAGGCTTCCACTGGCTTTCTCAACTCTTTGACCACTTTACCACAAATCATTAAAAGAAGATCACATTCTAGTAGAAATAATTAAAGACCTATGTTTAATTGTACCAGTTTTCCATTTGAGGTTTTTTCCACAGAGTTACATGCTATCTTTAGGGGAAATAATGAATATACACACAAAGAAGCAAAAAAGATCATATATATGAAAAGGGTAGAAGCAACCTTCTTCATAGAAGCCATTACCCAAGTGTGCTTGACAATCTAAAAAAATGAGCAGTAATTGCCTACACAATCAACAAATGAAGTGAGTCTTTGGAAGCAAAACTACAACAACAAACACCATGTAGTAACACTAAATACCATAATAAATATCTATTGTTCATAGACAATATCCTGTTGATCCTTCAGATATGCAAAACAATATCTGTCAAGTAAGAAATTTTTTTGTAGGTACACTCATCATGTAATATCAATTGTGACAGATTTCATGTCAAAGAATGAGTTAATGATCCGATGCACAAAAACATGCTTGAAGCATGTTCAAACTTAGCTTATCATAAATCTGCATGAATTACTTTAGCTAACAGAAGTTATTTAAAGACCACATATCAAGTCAAGATACTGAATAGGACTTGATAAACCATTAAATTTAATGAGCGTTGATATCTACTTTTAATGTGCATAGTTTTCCATAATGTCATAGAAATTGCAATGCAGACCCTTTAAGTTGAGTATGAAACTGCAGAATAACAATACTAAGAGAAGAAAATGATTAATATCATAACTTCTAAAATGTCACCAAACATTGATGAACAGAAAATAAATTTATAGTGGAAAAGGATTTGCGCTAGAATGTTACAGACAGAGACGTTGGCACAACTACACAATCAAGCCTCTGTCGAAAAAAAATTTAACAAGAAAGGAAACAAATCGTACAATGTATATGTAGCTTATTGTCATATGCTCTATACAAAAACCATCTTGAATATGCAACCAATATACAAATTCAGTTAGGAATAATAATGACACAAATTATCCATAATGAAAATGGAAATTAGGTGCAAATAATAGAACAACGGTAATAATTGAACTGCATCATCAAACCTCAGAATTGAAAAACCTCAGTATGGGTGAATCGAACCTACTAAACCTCAGAACTGAAAAAACTTTACCTATTTGGTGTGTTGGTTGTGGCAGAGCTAGTGGTGTGTAACAGAGAGATGGGGGTTAGGCGGTTAGCTAGAGGAGACAAAGAGGTGGTGGCGGCGGCGGTAGAGCCAGTGCTCGTGTCGGTGATGAAGACGACAAGAAGGGCAGACAGAGGGATGGTGGCACTAGCTGATGGTTTGTGAAGGGAAGGAGACAGATAGAGATGGTAATGGTGGGTGACGTGAAAGAAAACAGAGGGGCAACCAGAGATGGTGGTGGCAAAATTCGACCAGCGATTATTGGCGGTGTAAGACAAAACAAAGAGAAGTTGGGGGGGGGGAAGGAGGATGGGGTAGGTGGAGGGGGAGAGAGGGTCTCCCCCATCCTTATATCCGACCCAGTTGGGTCGGGTCGCGCCAACAGATCAGGCCCGTCTATTTTCCTCATTTTCTCTTTATTTTCTGTTATATTCTTTTTTTATTTTAAATTAATATTTATTTTCTTATTTATTCATTACTATTTTATTATTATATATACTTTTTTTAAGTTTTACAAATGTTGATCCCAATGCCAACGTGACATTAACACCCAAGACTAATAAATTGCCCACACAAACAGTGGCAGATGCAGGCATGAGCTGCCCTGGGCTTCAGCCCAGGGCAGCTCACAATTAAAAATATTTTTTAATATTAAAAATTATTTTTTATTATTAAAAATATTTTTTTATATAAAAAATAATAAATTTTACTAATAATTCAGTCAAAAAAATTTCAGCCCACTCCAAAATTTGTGATGTGTAATTTTATATCTTAAAAAAAAAATTTAGTCTCCCCCTATATAAATTTCTGGATCCGCCCTAACACACAAAGTTATTGTTCAATTACATTACAAAAAATTACCATTGGAATAGTCTCCTTCGTTCATAAGCAAATATCTAATATCCATTACAACTATAATTATCTAACAAAAGAATTATAATTAAATCCAACTACTTATTAGAAATAAAAATTCTTATATCTAAAGGGAAACAAAAATACAAATCCAAAGACTAAATCCCAAGTGTCGATGTGTCCCCAATCCCATAGAGTGTCTATAAAGAGAGAATGTACCCAAAAATACAAGCCTTAGTAGGTTTAAGGGTTTTTTTTCGCTTTAACATGGGAAATCAAAGGGTCCCCGCTACACAGTCAACCTTTAGCTTGGAATGTCCCACGCTTTTCATAAACCCATGGTGCACCTATGTCCCTAACCTGGGTGAATGGGTAGGTCAGTTGTGGGCTAAAACTTAGGGCTTGACCCTTTGAATAGACACAGTTGAAGCACAGTTTGGCATTGAGACAAAATTAAAACCATGACCTCATTATATTCCAACCTCCTAAACATGTGTGGTGGACTAGCTATAAATGAACAATTCGTTAAACAAAAAAAGAAAAATAAAAAGAAATATACCAACAAAGCTAGGGTATGCCCTGAGCAAAACACCAAAAAGAGAAAATTAACACATCAAAAGAAACAAATAAAACAAAAGGCTTGGGGCTAGAAACAATCAAAACTTGTAGCCTTATTAGGCTAAAGAAAACAACTTAGGGAAAGACTCCAGAAATGGACTAGATCAAACCTTGTATAGAACGGGGAAATTGTAAGGTGGACAAGTGTGTCCACATTGCACTATAAATTAGGTAAGGAAGAAGGGATACTTACAAGGTTTAGAGTTTAAAATTCAAGGTTCAGGGTTTGGGGCTCTAGCGATCAATTTTTAGGTTCAGGGTCCTTGATTTAGCTTGTTAGTCGATATCAATCATATATTGGCAAGAGCCACTAGATCGTAGTGAAGCATATTCTTAAGTACTTGAGAAGAACTAAGGATATGCTCCTTGTTTATGGAGGCGGTGATGCCATATTGATGGATACACAGATTCGGATTTTCAATCGAATATTGATGATTGTAAATTAATGTCTGGTTTTGTTTCTCTCTTGAATAACGATGTTGTGAGTTGGAAGAGTTCTAAGCAAGAAATCATTGCACATTCAACCACTGAAGGTGAGTATGTGGTGGCATGTGATGCTGTTAAGGAAGTTGTTTGGATTTGGAAATTTATTTTCAGGGTTGGTGTGGTTCCATCCATTCTGTCACTGGTACCTTTGTATTGTGACAATAATGGAGCTATTGTATAAGCAAAGAAACCCTGGTTTCATCAAAAGTCCAAACATATTGGGTGTCGGTTTCACCTTATTTGAGAGATCATAGTACATAGGGACATGCAATTACAAAAAGTAGATTCAACAGATAATGTAGTACCCACTCACCAAGGCTATGACTCAATTACAGTTAGATCGGCATCTTGAGAAGATGGGTTTTCGATACTTGTTGATGGTAAAACACTAAATACATTTGTTGTATCTTTGTATATATTAATAAAAAACAAGTTTATCATCATTCATAAACTCTCCAGTTTGCTGTATGAATGGGTTCTTAGATCTCTTGTTTGAGAATTTTATTCTTAAGATGTTAAGACTTTGTGACAAGGTTCTCTAGTGACAATACTTCTTAAATGATCTCGAGTATGGACTAGCACATAGTTTACTACATTGATTAGTATGAGTTACTGATGGTAAGGGCGGTGACTCACATACCATATGACATGATGATGTCTCTAGTAAACTCGTGAGTGGTTGTTGGAGAACAATGCACTGAATTTGACATTAATAACTGACCACATGGTTTTGTGGATAATAGTCATATTATCTAGTTGCGATAGTGTAGTTGATCCTTAGACTTGAACTGACACAGTTGTCTTGTGTATTGGTGTACAGGATTTGCTAATGCACTGAACCATCTAATTGCGAGGTGAAGAGATTCATCTATGTGGTTTCATATCGTTGGTATATGGAGGCATGTGTTTAGGAATATGATCTGTCACCCTTGTCTTATTGATGAGGTGAACGTCCTATGTGGTCTACTATTGGTGTGATTGGATAGTCCCTAGCCAAGGCAGATAGAATATTAGGAAAGGTGTTTCCTAAGGTGTCATCTAGTCATACTAATAAGATCTGACACATAGTTATTGAATTTGTGAGTTTATTGTACCATGACTCTCACTCAGTCGAGACGTTAGGTGATGAAATGATTACATCATACAGTAATCATCAACTGTAATAAGTACACTTGAAGTTAGACTTCACTATCTTCTATATTGTCTCAAATCATTGCTAGGCATTTCTCAATAACTCCAAATCATCACTAGGGTATGGGGAGATCCTTTTGATGGGTCAAGGAATGTTGGTCGGTGCCAAACAGGTTTTGATGCTATTTGTTTGCTAGCGAACAGTGAACCTAGAAAGTCACACACCACATAGTGTTGCATCTGGTATCGACATTATATATCTATTGTGTCTTGGATATGTCATTAAATGTTAATGATAGCAGTACGTCAAAAGTTAGCACTGAGAGTTGACTGCTTTAGCTCTAGCAATCGACTTCTTTGGTAGTCAGCTGGGTAGGGCCGGCAATTTTTGACACGACCCAATTACACAACACGAAGTTAAGCGGGTTAGGGTTGGCACTAATTGGGTTCGGGTCATAAACGGGTCAACCCGTTTATGACACGGTTATTTTCGTGTCTTAGGCGGGTTAACCCGCCTAACCCGTTTAGACACAAAATGACACATTTAACTAAATGGGTTAACGGGTTGACCCGAACACATTAACACGATTATACACGAAATGACACATTTAATTAAAAGGGTTAGTGTGTTGATATGAATACATTAACACGATTATACACGAAATGACACGTTTAAGAGTAATTTATAAAAAATAAATTAAAAACAATTATAAGATTAAAAAAACTTTTATATATTCAAAAAATTTATGATTATAATTTAATATTTATAATTTAAGTTTTTGGATCTCAAGATTATAAAATTTATAAAAATAATATATATATATATACATATAGAGAGAGAGATAGAGAATTGAGGAAGATGGTGACAATATTCAAACTATTAATCTCTTGCACTACGAAATAGACATTTGATTAAGTGTTATTTATAATATTTTAGAATTAACAATTATGAGATATTAACACTATGGTCAAATCCAATTTGAATTTAATCCGATGCTCAATGACAACGATGGTTACTAAACACGACAGATCCCAACTCATCGATACTACATGGGGGTGGCATCTGGCTACTGCCAGTGTCATTAGAGTGAGGTAGAGAAGTAGCGTCGGAGAAACTAAGGAGTGAGACATTCTCTGTGATGATGGGAAATTCGAAACTCTAGTTTAAGTTTAGATCAGGTTAAAGATCACGTGCGATTAAAGAGTTACTAAATTCATTTGGTCAATTATTGATTGATGTTATATCATTTCTCTAAATTTGATCTCTAATCAATAATGATGAGATATTAGTACTATGGTTAAATCTAATTTGAATTTAATAAAAAAAGTTTATAATAATTAAATTTATTTTTTAATTTGTTTATAACAATCAACTCAATTACATCTATAAATGATAACTAAAAAATAACTAAATGTATAAAGATTAGAAAAAAAAACATATTAAGAGTTCTAAACTTTACAAAATGAATTCATAAACTAAGAGTATTATAAGAATTTTAGCCTATTATGTCAAAATAACCGTGATAGATTAAATTTTATCACAAAATTTATATTTTTTCTGCCATTCATAAATTTTTTTCTTGCAAAATTCAAAGAACGAGTGAAGTTGCAACAAACCATATTTTAGATTATTATTTTATTAATTATCATAATTATAAATTATTTTAATAAATTTTAATCAAATAATTAATAATATTATTTATATTTAACAAATAAATATTTAAAAAAAATAAAAATAAAAACCAAATTCCCCCCCCCCCCCAAAATTCCTTATTCCCGAAACCCTAATTCCCTAAACTCCCCCCCCTGTCGGCGCCTTCTCCCTCCCTCTCTTTCGTTCGCTGCCCTAGCCCTACCTCTCTCGCTCCGTCGCACCTCTCCCTCTCCATCGTCGTCGGCTGCTCACCTTCGCCATCGCTCGCTACTCGGTCGGCGGTAGCTCGTCCTCGCCCGCTCGCCTCGCTGCCTCTCTTGCCTGTTGCTGCTCCGTCACCATTCGCCATCGCCCTTTCGCTCTCGCCTTCTCTCTCTCGCCTCGTGCTTGTGACCGGTGGCTCGCTGCTCCATCGCTCGCCCAGCAAGCGTCGCCTCTCGCTGCTCTGCTCCGTCTCTCGCCCAGCAAACGTCGCCTCGTGCTCGTGGCCGGTGGCTCGCTGCCCCTTGCTCCATCTCTCGCCCAGCAGGTAGTTGCTCCTCCACTCAGTGTTCTAATTCTATCATTTGAATGCTAATTGATTGAAAACAAATGTTTGATTTTTATATGTTAAGGAGAGTTAGATTACTGTATTTGGGATTTGAATGATTGTATTTGGAGATTTAGATTACTGTATTTGGGATTTGGATGATTGTATTTGGAGATTTGGATGATGTATTTGGAGATTTGGATTAATTGCATGGATGATAAAATGTGGGATTTTATTGGAGTTTGTTATTAATATGTTATGTATGTATGTTGACAGGTTAATAATTTATGTTGGATAGGTTAAATTTTTTGTTTGTGCGTGAATAAAATTTTGTATGTGCATTGAATAGGTTTTTTTATGCATTCAATAGGTTTTTATATGTTACAGGTAAACGGGTTGGACAGGTTAATAGGTGACACAACACGACCCGTTTAAATTAAACGGGTTAAACAGGTTAACAGGTGACACGACACGACATGTTTAATTAAACAGGTCAAACAGGTGACACGACACGTTTAATTAAACGGGTTAAACGAGTCGTGTCGTGTTACACGTTTAATAAATGTGTCGTGTTCGGGTTGAAGGAATTTGACACGATTATTAAACGGGTCGTGTTTGGGTTTGCCTGAAACGTGTTATACATGTGTCTCGACACGACACGATAATGACCCGCTAACCCGAATTTGCCAGCCCTGCAGCTGGGTAGTAGATGGGAGTCGACTCCCGGTGCCGCCTCAGCCTTTTTTAGTGCATTCCACGTGGCGCACAACTGGAGAGGCAAGTGGGGGTGATCGGGCAGAGGAGAAATTGGATGGAAGAAGCAATTGGAAATTACAGAATGTCTCTACTTGGCTTCTGCCTTTGTCCTTTTATGTTTCTATTTCAGGAAATTAATTTGGCGTGAGCGTCACGCGTGAAAAGATATGTTTCTACTTCAGGAAATTAATTGGGCGTGAGCGTCACGCTTGAAAAGACACACAAGTGATGGTGATACAGAAACTTCAGCCTAGCATGGGAAGAGGTGTATGTAGAGGTATTGAATTGCACGTTAGGTGTGGACATACTAGGCCCTTCACACAGTGAGAAGGATCGGTCTCAATACATAAAATTACACGTTTAAACCCCAATTTTATCTCTATTTCACATGTGCAATTCTCTAATTACAATTACATCCTCAAACGTCAAATTAATTTACATTACAATACTGAAAATCCAAAATTAATAACTCATAACTTACTCGATAAGGATGATTTCTCTCCTGCGCCTTCACCAGACCTTTATTTCATCCCAAAACCACTTCAGGATTGATCCTTACGTAAAATCGAAGCTCCCTCAAGGTTCTGTTGACTTCCCGAAAGTCTCATACGATAATTCAATTTTGTCTGAAATACAATTGTACTGAAAATCGTTTTTGATCCGATTTCTTTCGATGCCATAATTCACGTTTCGAAACCCTCGTCAATCCTATATCCATTTCTTTAGGTATCTGAGCTTCAGGGCACTCCCTGTAGTTGATTCAATCACTCATAATTGTGAGAAATTATATTATAACCCCAATTTACTGAAAATTTCACTTATGGTTCAAGTTAAATTACAGTTGAGTCCTTTAGAAAATCTGGAATATTACAGTACTGGTATATCTAACTTAGCTAATCCTATATTTATAGGAAATAGATCGAAACCTAAATCTTGTACATTTAACAGAGAACAAGCAGTACATTTATTTTCACCAGTAACATTTAACTGTAGAGTCATACAAACTGTGAGAGTAAAATATACATCAATATAATTTACATAAGACTTAAAAATTGACATTTGCTAGCTCATTCTTCGACGGTCTCCTTGTTTTTTGCCTGGCTCGAATTACTTGGAATATGAGAATATTCTAGGGACATACTCCAATGAGTGCGATTTTGTGCACCTACTTTAACGCATGTGCACATCACCTCCATCCAATTGGAGGGTAAATCGGACAATTTGCCCTCCAACAACTGACTTGTTTTTCGTCCAATTAGAGGGTAAATTGGGTAAATTCTCCAATTTACCCTCCAATTGGATGCAGGTGATGTGCATCTGTGTTAAAGTAGGTGCACAAATTTTAAGTGAGGTTTTATAAAATTTCATGCATGATATGCCAAGTGTAGTAGACATCATTTTCCTTACATGCAAATTATCATTTATGCGACCCCACTTTCTGAGGCGTGTTATAACTTGAGATAATTCTGGGATAATAAATTTTTCTCTTTCAAAATTAATGCTAGACCATATCATTCCTTATATCTATCTCAAAATTTCTATTCATCTATCTCAAATAAGAATTTATTATAAACATCAAATGCAAAAGCTAAAATCGAACCTTAACTTTAACATGCTTCAAGACATGTTAACTATAACATTAACCATAAATAAGGTTATATATCATCATTCCTCAAAACATTCAAAATTCAATGTAGCAGAACTTAAATACATAGGCTACATAACTTGACTTGATATGTGGTCTTCAAATAACTTCTGTTAGCTGAAGTAATTCATGCAATTTTATGATAAGCTAAGTTTGAATATGCTTCAAGCATGTTTTTGTGCATTGGATCATTAAACTCATTCTTTGACGTGAAATCTGTCACTATTGATATTACATGATGAGTGTACCTACAAAAAATTTCTTACTTGAGAGGTATTGTTTTTGCATATCTGAGGGATCAATAGGATATTGTCTGTGAACAGTAGATATTCATTATAATCTTTAGTGTTATTGCATGGTGTTTGCTGCTGTAGTTTTCTTTCTAAAGACTCACTTCATTTGTTGACTCTGTAGGCAATTACTGCTCATCTTCTTAGATTGTCAAGCACGCTTGGGCAATGCCTTCTATGAAGAAGGTTGCTTCTACCCTTTTCATATATATGATCTCTTTTGCTTCTGTGTGTGTTTGTGTGTGTGCATTCATTATTTCTCCTGAAAATAGTATGTAACTCTGAAAAAAATCTCAAATGAAAAATTGGTACTATTAAACATGGGTCTTCAACTTTCTCCAGTAGAATGTGATTTTCTTTTAATGATCTATGTGGTAAAGTGGTCAAAGAGTTGAGAAAGCCAGTGGAAGCCTTTTGAATTATATCTCGCTGGCATCCATGCTGCATTTCCTCAATGTAGATACTCAAACTTGAGTCCCATTAAGGGACCCATAAAAGGTGTCCCTAGTGCATTAGGCTCGCTGCTTTGTGAGGGTTGGGAGAGGGGCATTTTTGTACACGACCTTATTCTTGCTTTGTAAAGAGGTTGTTCCCCCAATAAACCTGTGACTTGAACTAAAAAGAACAAATCTCTTTCTTTCCACTTAGTCTAAGGTTGACCAAAAATAGGAATTACAGACCTTCTAAGATAGCACCTTTTCCTTTGAAGCTAGCTATAGAAAGGTGGACGTGACAAAGATCTGCTGGGCAGGCCCCATTTTAGTGCTGTGAAAGTTATATGCACTGATACCTTCCAGGGAGACACGAGGAACGGGTGGCTGCTAGTCTTTTAATTAGCCTATAGAGACTACAAATGCTAGAAGAAATGGCCTGGTATATCCTTCAGGTTTTCTATCCTTATCCTTCAGGTAAATCTTTGTCAAGACCCTGGCCCTAACTTCTGATTTTCTTGAAGATAGAATTGAAAGAGTAGGAAAAAGAGAGACAAATGGGGAGGATCAAACAGAATAAGAGGGAAACCTAGAGATATGAAGGATAAATAGCCAGAAAGTAGGGAGAAACAAATAGAATCTGAGAGAAAGTAAGGGATAATTGCAGAGAAAAGGAAGATCTTTTAATTCATAACAACATAATGATACTCGGCCATGTGGTTATAGCTTTATATATAGCTATTCACACCACAGTTTCTATAAGGCAGTTACCACTCCACTACAAGTAACTGCTTATAAATCACTCTATAACCTCCTATATCATTCCATAACTGAGAATTACAGTAATAACCAACTCATGCAAAATAAGATAATATGCTGCAAAAATAAAAATAACTAGCTGGTTGTGACAACCTTCTGCAAAGTTAAGATGACTTGAATTAGAAGACAAGTCGTCACTCTTACTGTTCCTTTTGTCCCCAATTTTCATTCTCAAATGCTTTTTGGGATTCACATATGCAGACACAATAATTGAACTTGGTCTATTATTGAGAGCATAAAATAGAAAAACATGTTTTAAGCAAGAAGATACAGTTTGGAAAACTTTTGATTGACTACCCTTGCATTACAGCATTTGTTAGAAAAATGTTCTGCAGTTGATACATATTTTGAAAAGTCTGCAATAATGTGAACACATGGGACAATCAACTGCGATTTTATTGCTCATCTCATACATCATGGAGATGTAGAATATTTGTGGCTCATTAATGCTTTATGTAGTACATAGTTTGGTCAGCATCAACTGCATTTAGGCAACCAAGCTTACGCTCATTCATATTCATTCGTCATGTTATGTGCTGGATGTTTTACTATTGAGAACGATGATGACTTAAAAGAAGATCAAGCACCCGTGGCTGGATTGAACTTAGTTATCATAATTAGGTTTTGTAATTTTTGAATGGTTTATACTTTCATGTAATGACAATAGAGCAAGATATATTTGTGAAGTATGCAACATAGAGATGAGACTAAAGCAGTCTGAAAAATGTAGACATAAGTTGGTCAGAGCGACTAGATGAATGTGTGTCACTAGCAGAGTCCACTTTTTATATAACTTTTTAGTTATGCGTCATTCATCTCGTTTAAAGTGGGTTTTTCTCAAATGCAAGGTGTCATCCTTGGATTTGGTTTATCTTTGTGTGAATGTGGTCACTTGAATGGCCAAAATATCTCCATCAGATCAATCATGAACCCAAATCCACCTAGGGACAATTTCTATGATGATCCTTCAACTTTGACCTCTTCATTGGGCTTCCTCCTAGATAGTCTAAAGTGTTCAATGTGAGAATATGCCACAATTGAACACTCATTGAGCTGGAGGGAGGATCATGCAGCATGGAGCTGCACTGAGATTATGGCTTGGCATGAAGGTGCTGCAGATAAGTTGGCATTATTGCCTCAGGAAGATAGTATACACCGAGGCATGGATTTGATATGGCCGTGTTGAGTGCTTATAAATACCCATGTGGACATGGAACACAACAATTTAGATGAAATCACAAAAAGGATTTGTCAGGAACCAGAAAGATAATTAGGAGTAATTGGGTTGGGTAATTGAGATTGGGAGCAGTTGTTGCATTTAATTTATGGTTTGTTTAAGACTAAGGCCGTTACCTTCTAAAATAGGCTCTCCATGCTCCTTAGGTGGAAAGTCCTCCCACTGGCTTAATTGAGGTATCTTAGAGAACATTTGCAGGAAACCATCCATCCTCCTAGTCAAACCTTCCATTGAGGCATCTGTCATGTGACCGAAGGGAAATTCTTAGGCGGGAAGGGTATTCTGAATTGTATCGGGGGTACTATTGTAATAAGGGAAGGAGGTAGTTATGTGGAAGGGTGTAGAAGATGTAATTTGAATTGTTGGCGCCAATCCTCTAAGGATTGGTATATAAGCCATTCCGTGGCCCATAGAGGCATCAATGAATACATTCTGATTCAATTTCCAGCTCTCTCTCTCTCTCTCTCTCTCTGTTCTCTCAGTTCCCTTTCTCTTTCTTATTACCTTTTCCTATCAGACGCAATTCTCCATTGAATTGCAGGAGAATTCCCTTGTCAGAATTAGATTCTGACAGCATCCAACTTATTTTCTAGCGACTACATTCCTTCCTAGCTTTTGTTCGCCCCAGCCGCCAGTGCCTCCATTAGAGACAGCAAACTTGTCACTAGGGAGTTAACCTGGCTGACTTGTGCTTCTAGTTGCTTCATTTGGGTACCATCTGCCATTTCCTCTGTCTCAATTCTTCTAACTTTCTTTGAACAGCAATCAATAACCGTCTGAATCCACCTCTTGAACTGCTCCAACAACACCCTATTTTACTTGCCTTCAAGGTCTAGTCGGAGTCAATTGCTAGGGACACTAAACACTGCCGTGAACTGTTGGCTTTGCCAAGTTGTCAAGATCCTAGGTTTTGAATCTAGGATTTCTAGTGACAAACAATGAGAAGAATGAAAGGAAGAGAGAAAAGAGAGAACTGTAGGGAGAAAGCCTGAGAGAATAAGAGAGGGAAGCAGAGAATATTTAGGGAGAAATTGAGGGAAAACTTTAATAATTTTCTGATTGATCCTGTAATCTGGCATAGCTTAATATATATAAGCTATCCAGTTCTCTTTACAGCAGTTTCCACTCACCCGCTACCTCCCCACGAACCCACAACTGTAAATTAAATGCAACAACTGCTCCCAATCTCATTTTCCCAGCCCAATTACTCCTAATTATCTATCTGGTTCCTGACAGAATTCAGCAAGGTCATAATAAGATATAATCATGCAAGTCTATATACATGTGAAGATAGTGACCATTTCGCCCTTAGATGAAAATGCTAACAACATTAGGCTCTAATATATTGGAAAGAATTGGGGAATAGTATGACCTAATGTTCATTTATAGAAGGCTTGGCATCAGAAATAATAGATGATAACAATAGGTTTTCAAGGTGCTGACTTATTTAGTACTGCTCTTTGGTCCCATTTCAATTCTTTCAACTTGTAACAAGGCCCAAATGAGTCTCATATGCATCCATGTGATAGATGTGGATCCATTTGTCTAGTTTGTGAAACTGATTTGAACAGTTGGCAGGCAAGCATTAGTGTTTGAAATATGTTGGAAGTGGAGATACCATCCTCTTTCTTTTCTGCATATATTAAAATAAATTGAAAAGCTTAATGTCATTTCAGTATAGAGATAAATGGGCGTACCAGACTTACTCAATTCTTCTTGTTTAACCAGCCCAACATTCCACTGCTTATAACATCAACCAGCAGTCACGAAAGTTTTCTTAGCAATTGCAGAAATATTTGGGAAGAAGAACTACTATCTTCATCATTTTAATTGGAATAAATATACAGAGTACAGTCTTGATTTAGGAAACCTACAGCTAATTAGGAAACCTAAAATGAGAAATTACTTCTATAGTAATTAGGAAACCAAAAGCTAAACAGAGAGAGATTTGTTCTCTGCCCAAAAATAGGAAACACATTGACTTTACAGAATTTACAGTATAAGAAAACTTAGTAAATAGGAGACAGAATAATTTAGCCAGCTAACAGGGCTAATTAATCAGTCACTTGTAATCTCCACACTCCCCTTCAAGCTGGGCTAAATATATTGTTCAAACCAAGCTTGCAACTCAAGTATTCGTAACAATAAGATCGTCCTGACTGCTTTTGTGAAACTTTACAATGAGGATAGACATTTTACCTCTCAAAGTGACAAAGAGGGTGTGATCAGTTTGGCATTGAACATATCCATGCTTCCTGACTGCCTTTGTGAATCTTTTGAACTTGGCTTTAGGTGACTGCTTGAGTCTATAAAGTAATCTCTTTAGTTTACAGATCTTGTTCTTTGTGGTTTCAGTTTCAAAACCAAGAGGAATTTCCATGTAGACCTCTTCTTCTAAATCTCCATTTAAAAAACATTCTTTATGTCCAGTTGGTGGAGTGGCCAATCTAAATTGGCAACAAGGGAGAGCTGTACCCTGATAGTGTTTAGTGTAGCAACTGGGGCAAAAGTCTCTTAGTAATCTATACCATATGACTATGTGAAGCCCTTTGCCCCTAGGTGAGCCTTATATCTTTCAATATGTCCGTCTTCTTTGTACTTTACTGTGAATATCCATTTGTAGCCCACAGGGTTTTTTCCAATTGGTAATTCTGTTATGTCCCAAGTTTCATTCTTTTCCAAGGCTTGAATTTCTTCAAGAACTGCCTTCTTCCATCTCAGTTGTTTAAGGGCATCTTGTATATTATGAGGCACCTGCAACTTGTTTAAACTTCAAACGAATTTACTAAAAACAGATTAAAGACCCTTGTATGAGACGTAGTTCTGAATTGGATGTTGTGTGCATGATCTAACCCTTTTTCTCAATGCAATAGGCCAATGTAGATCATCATCAATAGACTTATCATTGGAATTGCCTTCTCTTACCCTCAGATTCAAGTCAGGTTCTTGATTAGTCCCAAGACATGTTTGTTGCTCAATCTTTTCTTGATTATGTTTCCTCTGAGAGTAGACTTGAAGTTCAGTGGTTGTTGCTTTTTGTTTAGTGGAAGGTTGTGAAGGATGGGGGTCAGGTTGTTGATGCTGCTGGATAGAAGTGGCTGGTTGCAGTGAGCTAGAAAGAGCTGGCTGTAGTGGACTAGAAATAGCTGGCTGCAGTGGGCTAAAAGTAGTTTGTTGCAATGGGCTAGAAAGGATGCAGCGGGCTAGAACTGGCTGGAATATTTCTGAGAGTTATTTCGAGGTCCCTCGCCCTGAATATCAATTTTGGAATAATAGGGTTGATTTTCAAAGAAGGTTATGTCCCTTGAATTATAGAACCGATTGTGTTCTGGAGAATAACATTTGTAACTTTTTTAATAAGGGGAATAGCCAAGAAATATGCATTTAATGGATTTGGGATCAAGTTTGTTGCGGAATTGGTGATGAATATGAACAAAAGCAGAACAACCAAACACTTTTAGGGGAATGTTTGAGATGACTCGAGAGTGAGGGAATGATGGTGAAGATTTTGAATGGGGGTTTGATGATTAAGGACTCATGAGGGCATTCTATTAATGAGATAGGTTTCCGTAAGAATGGCTTCACCCTAGAAGTGTTTAGTGATATTTGAGGAGAACAAAAGGGATCTAGCAACTTCCAATGGATGTCAGTTTCAATGTTTAACAGCCCCGTTTTGTTGGGGAGTATCCACGCATGAACTTTGATGAATATTTGCTTGACTTGAAAGATAGTTACCAAGAATAGAATTAAATTATTCCTTTGCATTGTTGGTTCTCAAGGTTTGAATTTTGGTATGAAACTAATTTTGGATCATAGAGTGGAAGCTTTGAAAGATCTGACTGGCTTCAAATTTTGTTTGAAACGTATTTTGTCTGAAACATGAGTAATCATGACCCTCACTTGTCTGAAACATATTTTGTTTCTAGCTTCCTTAGTGGCCTTAGTGAGGATTTGAGACCTATGGTGAAGATGATAAGATTACAGATAGTGGAGCAAGTAGCCGAGAGTGCCAAATTGCAGGAGTTGGTAGTTGAGGCCCTGATAAAAAAACAAAAGCAACAACAGAAGGCTGTATCCATGGGGAATTGGCAGTAAGGGGGAAATAGCAAGGGGTTCAACAGAGATTTGATCAAGGGAAATGCAGGGGGAAGAAATTTTGGAGGTCCATATTTTGGGGGAAGGCCTAATGAACCAAAGAGGTAACCTGGTGTGTGTTACAAGTGCATGGATAAATACTATCCCAGACCAATGCAAATGCTAGTTGTTACTTTTAAAAGGAGATAAAGAGGAAGAACTAGAGGAGGAAGAAGGAGAAGAGGTGGAAGGTTTCGGAGAAACAAGAGGAGAGGATAATGGAGAGATATCTCTCCATGCACTCAAAGGAATCACCAATAACAAGATAATCAAAGTTGAGGGTAAGGTGAAGGAGGGCAACTTGTTATTCCTTATTGACAGTGGAAGCATCCACAACTTCCTAGATGAGAGCACCGCCAAGGGACTCAAGTGTCCACTCACAGGCACACCACCTTTGAGTGTAACTATTACTAATGGAAATCGAATATTGAGTAACTCGACTTGCCTTGGATTCATGTGGGAAATGCAAAAGGAGAATTTTGAGGCAGATCTCAGGTTGCTTCAACTAGGGGGGGTGTGATGTTGTTTTGGGGGTGGATTGGATGAATGGGGTGAGTCCCATAAGCTTCGACTTGAACCGGATGGAAGTGTCCTTTGAAAGGGGGGGTAGAAGAATGACTCTTACTGGTGGGAAGGAGACTGCTACTTGCAAAATGATTACAGGTAAGAGGTTGCAAAGTGTCCTTAAAAGCAAGTGGAGTCAACTCACGCAACTATTTTCTATTGTGGAAGTAGAGGAGAAGCACAACGGAGGGGAATATGGGGAGCTGCAATTGATTGTTAGCCACCAACAAGGTGGCCCTAACCAGGTATACACACTACCCCTTATTGATGAACTATTGGTAGAATGTGAGGACCTTTTTGTGGAACCAAACACCCTTCCCCCAAGCCATGTCTTGGAGCATGCAATTAACTTAAAACCAAATGTGGAACCAGTCAACATCAGATCCTATCGTTATGTGCCTGTTCAAAAAACAAAAATTGAAAGAATGGTGAAAGAAATGTTGAGCCAATCATTTATTAGACCAATCCAATGCCCTTTGCTTCCCTAGTCCTTTTGGTAAAGAAAAAGGATGGTTCTTAGCGTTTTTGTGTGGATTATCGCCAACTTAACGCCTTGACCATCGAGGATAAATTCCCCATACCCCTTATTGAAGACCTGATGGATGAGTTACACCAAGCCAAATTCTTTTCAAAACTTGACCTACGTTCGGGCTACTATCAAATTAGGATGAAGCCCAAGGATATCCACAAAACGGCCTTTAGAACCCACCATAGCCATTTTGAGTTCTTGGTGATGCCCTTTGGGCTCGCCAATACCCGGGCCACCTTCCAATCCCTAATGAACCAAATATTTGAACCCTACCTAAGAAAATTCATACTTTTGTTTTTTGACGATATTCTTGTCTATAGCCCAACTTTATACCAACACCTTACCCACCTAAGAACCACCTTTGAGGCCCTTAGAAGTAACCAATTATTCATCAAAAGGTCTAAGTGTGCATTCGGTCTAAGTGTGCTATGCTAAATATGCAAATAGGAGGAGGAGTGATCGGGAGTTCAAAATTTGGGAAAATGTTTACCTAAGGCTTAGGTACCCTCATCTAAAGTCCATCCCCCAAGGGCAAGTATCTAAGCTTAGCCCTAAGTATTTTGATCCATTCCCCATAACAGCCGGGGTAGGCAAAGTGGCCTACCGCCTGTACTACTCGAGGGATCCAAGATCCACCCGGTTTTTCATGTTTCTTTACTGAAGAAGACAACTGGCAATGAGTGGGTTTTTCATGTTTCTTTACTGAAGAAGACAACTGGCAATGAGTGGGTTAATCTTGGGCTACCCGCACTCCCTAAGGAGAAGGAAGCCACTAAGGTGCCAAAGGCTATAATGGAAAGAAGAGTAGTCTACCACCCAGGGACCCCTCTCATTCAAGGGGGAGGACACTTGGGAATACCTTCCCCAGCTGCTACAACAGTTTCCAGGGGCAGCCAGCCTCTTGAATATTTCTTGAGGATAAGAAATTGCTGAAGGGAGGGATATTGTCATAGGAAGTGAAGGAGACTGAATTTTTGCTCCTGATTTTTGTTGCTTTAATTTTGTTGTTACTTTATTGTATTGCTGAAGTCTCTTTACTGCTTTTAATTGTATTTTCCTTTTCCAGCTGGGTAGTTTGTTAGCTAGTACTGCCAGGCATAAAGGAGACTAGAATAGGACAAAATAGTTGGTTATAGGAGGGGTGATCTGCTGTGGCAGCACCCAGGGAACAAACTATACATGCTCTTGAATCCTACTGTAAGGATGGATCAAAAATCAATCAAGAAATCTGATCTCTTCTTCTCTCAAACTTTTCTCTACTTTTCTCCCTCTAATCTTTCTCCCTTCTTCATTCTCCCTCCGTTCTTCTTCACTGTTCTTCAGCACACCCTTCTAGTTCACACTGAATTAGAAGAAGTTGCTATTGTCACAGCATAAGCAGTGAGAAGCATGCTTCCAATCAGCTGGTTTACCATGAATCTCCTAGCAGGTGTCCCTTCTGTGGCCCATTTTATGGTAGTGATCACACCAATGACGCCTTTTTTCTGTTTATTTTGTTGTTGATTCCCCCTAGTAGTTAGGGCTGAAGTTTACATATTTGGAGGAATGCTTGTTAGAGGTTTAGTACCTAGGATTCTCCCTGGCACTCCTAGGCTTTTGTTTAAACCTATAAGGAACTTGTACAAGCTCTTTTTCTCAACAATCTGTTTGTATTTGGCTGCATCTTCTGGACAAGTGCATTGGATATTATCATACTTATCCAACTGCAGCCAATGAATTAGAATACTAGGTAACACTAGACTCTCCCTACCTCAGATCATGAAGTATGCTCTCAATTTCAAATAACTCAGATGTATTTTCAATATGTGAATAAGCCTCCTTAGTGTTCTGAAATCCATGCAACATAATTTATAAGACATTTATCATGATAAAATATCTTATGGTCAATTATGATTTAGAAAGCATGTGCCTAATATATATGTGTGTGTGTCTGTGTGTGTTACTAAGCTAGAAACCTCACTTGACTAATCAATTCAGAAAAATTTTGGTTAGGTACTGCCATGTTTGAGTCCTCATGTTTACAACTCCATTCGAAGTATGAGGTCTAATATAATTTTGTTAGGTTGTGGATGTAATAACTTTTTTTTTATTATTATTATTATCTGATATCATTTTCCTTTTTTTCCATCTGACATCATTCTAGTCTCATAACAGTGCAGTCACTCACATTGCTGAGGGCCACTTGTGGAAGATAAAATGATCTGATTTTGCATTCTAAATGCTTGCTTACCACCACTGGACACTGAATCGGGCTACACTGCACTTACCAAAAAGGAAGAGAGAAGAAAAAAGGAATTTTCTTTTGAACTGTTACAGGAACCAACTGCTTGCTTTAAAACAATTCATCATTGAATGATAGATCTAGCAAGTTATTAATTTTTTTTATTTGTTTACTTCTGTAATTCCTTTGTTATAATTCTGTTTGTTTGGCTACATAATAACACAGAATATCTTTTTTTATGCTTTATAATCATATTTTTTTTGTAATTGTTTTTACTTCTCTCCCCCCCCTCTCTCTCTCTCTCTCATTTATTTTTTCATTTTTCATTTTCTTCTCAAATTAGAAGGGTGAACGCAGTGGCATCAGGAATGTATTCAACGAGTTGCTGAAAGAGATTGGAAATCCGGTTGAGTTTGAACTTCCAGAATGGTTTAATAAGTGGAAACCTATGCCCTACACCTTCATAAAGCGCAGTATCCATCTATCAAGAGTTTCAATGTTTTATTACCATTTTATTTAGTCCAGTTCTCCCTGCTTCTCCTCACACTTCTGTTTCATCAACTTCCACGCCCCCCACCCCCCTCAAAAAGAAAAAAAAACCACCCCCCACATAACATTTTATCTACGTTTCTTTTGCATCTTCTTCTTTAAATGGTTGTTGATGTGTGGTCTTGTAAACATCTCTCTCATTCTCTCTCCCTAGCTCCATGTTTTTTTTTTGGTTAACTGGTTTTAGACATCTATCTCACTAAGAAGATTAGGAGGCGTCTGGAGGATGATGGAATATTCTGTTCCTGCAGCTCATTGAGTGGAACTGCTGGTGTGTGTGGCAGGGATTGCCATTGTGGGTAAGGGATTTTATCAATCATGGTTGCTTTGTGTAGTTTGCAAACTATCTCTCTCTCTCTCTAATGATAAACTTGTTCTGTGATTCATGATGGTTAAGCTGCAGGCAGGATGTATTTGTTATTTGTCAGGGCCTTGCGTCCTGACAGTGGAATCTCTCCTTGTGAGAGAGGGGAGAGAAGTCTAAGAGAGAGAAATAGAGTATGATTCTGTTATGAAATTCGTTGATGCCTTTCTCATTCAATCGGGAGGCTTTTATAATTCCTCCTTAACACCAATCTTTTGGGCTGTTACAATTCTAACAGAACGAACAATTAGCAGTTACAGCTAACAGCTTTTAACCGTCTACTAACAGCCTCTAACCACTAACTGTTACCAACTCTACTCATCAGAAGACCAAATTACCCTTGATTTATCATAGGGGCGTAACAAGTACCCCCTGTTGAGAACTTTCTTGTCCTCAAGGAAGGGAAAGAAGCCTGGCCGCTTGCAAAAACTGCTGTAGTAAATCAAGGAGATATTCCCACGTGTTGTTGTCGGGATGGAGATGGGTCCATTGAACCAGCACCTGTGTAAGAGGGGCCCCCTGCTTGTAGATCAACCGCTTATGCAATTTCAAGGCCGATTCAGCTAGAGGTGGAGCTTTTGAAATAAGATCCGGCAAAGTAGGAGGATCCGGCTATGTGTCAACCGACTTCTTGAGCAAGGATATGTGGAATACCAGATGGATGTGGGACGAAGCCTGCAACTGCAGTTTATAAGCAACAGTCCCAAACTTTAACACGATGGGAAATGGCCCAAAAAACTTGGGGTTGAGCTTGGATACTTGACTGTGAGTAAGAGCTCACTACTAGGAGTGTGTTAGCTTCAGGTAAACCAAATCCCTCACTGAAAATTCCTGTTCACTACGCCTGCGGTCAGCAAATTGCTTCATCCTGTGCTGGGTTGTAGCCAACTTGTTACTGTTTTGCCTAAAGTAATTGAATGCTGGAGTTATGGAAGAAATCAGGAAGAAATAAAGATGATTTGGCAGCAATTAGTTAATAGGACATAAATGTAACTAAGTGTAATTTCTAAGGGTAGATTTGACTTTTATAAGTTAGTTATTTTTCCCTTAGGTAGTTTCGCCCCTCTAGTCTATAAATAGAAGGGTGCGGAGGTTAGCTTTTATCATCAAACATTCATATCTTTCATTCCTTGTGTTCGGATACAGTGAGAGGCGAGAGTAAGAGCTGTGCGATTCTAGTTCTTGTTGTCTTCATTAGAGTATTGTATTCGAGAGGCAAGGTGGAGTGAAAGAGGGGTATTCTTGTACTGGTTTCTCATTCGTTTCTAGCGGATTGGTTGCTGCTTGGATTGCTGGATGTAGTGCCATGTAAATGGCATGAACCAGGGTATATCTTGTGTGCTGCAATCTGGTTTGGTTTTCTCTACTTTTAATTCTGTTTTTCATTATCTGTTCTTCAATATTGTATGAATTCGGTAAGGTTTTTGAGTGATTCTTGAGAGATTTTAGTCTTGGTTTCAACACAACTCCCTACGCAACACTTCTTGTTGCTACTGTAAGTGGTCATCAGCAGTAGCCACCGAGGAAGACGGTAGTGTGGCCGATCGGTGGGGAGGCTTATAGCCAAATAGGGATTGAAAAAGAGACATTCAAATGGAACTATGGTAGCATGAATTGTACCACCATTGCGCAAGGGACAACCACTTGGGCTGGGCAACATACAAGCAATGTAGATAGGCCACTTGTGCCCTAGAACCTAGTTTAGTCCATGAAGCTCTCTTAGACCCTAATTGGATTAAGGCTATGGAGGAGGAATTTTTTGTCATCCAACATAATCATACATGGGATCTAATTCCATTTTCATCTGATATGAACCTAATTGGCTGCAAGTGGGTGTTTCGGGTTAAGTATAAATCTGATGGATCAATTCTTAAGCACAAGTTCCGATTGGTGGCTAAGGGATTTCTTCAAAACTCTGGGATTGACTATGCTGAGACCTTCAGCCCTGTTATTAAGGCTCCTACCATTAGGGTTTGTTTGATTGGCCATCATTTCCATGGAAAATGGCCATTTTCCACTCAAATTTCAGCTTTTGAGGTGTTTGATTGATCAAATTTTTCATGAAAAATATTTTCCAACTTGTGGTCACTTAATGCTCTTTTCCCACTTTTGTTGGAATTGGTTTTCTCATTGGGGGGGGGGGGGGTTAGAATCAATTTTCCATGGAAATGGAAAAACCCATACTAGTGTTCCCCTTCCACCACTGCCCATCAGCGGAGAAGAGAAGGATCAGCCTTGGCGGCAACGACCATTGGCGAGCAGTGAGCGATAGCGACTTGCAGGGGTGCCCATCGGCAAGCAGAACATAGGCGACGACGAAGGCGTGGGCGTGGACAGCCACGGCGGCGGCAATGGTGGTAGCAGTAGCCACTGATGGCAGTTGTGGCTGGGCGATGACGGCGGCTGTCGCTCAACTTGTTGGGCTGGGTGTATGTATATTTGATTTATTTTTTGAATATTTTGTGTATGTATATTTGATTTATTTTTTGAATATGCGTATATTTGATTATTTTATGTAGTCGATTATTAATTTGTGTATTTGATTATTGATTATCTACATGTGTGTGTGTGTGATTATTTTCATGGAAAATAATGACAATCAAACATCAAAAGTTGGAAAAGTACAACAATTTCTAGGTAAAAAATTAAACCAATCGAACACCTTCAATAAACATTTTTCCTGAAATTTAATTCTAGATAATTTAATTGCTTAGAAATATTTTCTTTCTATGCAAATTCTATGCTTGCAATCAAACGCACCCTTAGAGTTTTATTCTCCTTGGCTGTAACATTTGGATGGGACATTCAACAAGTGGATGTTAACAATGCATTTCTTAATGGAGACCTTATGGAAGATGTATATATGTCTGAGCTTAAGGGTTTTGTTAATTCTAAGTTTCCCTCTTATGCGTGTAAGCTGGAAAAGTCACTTTATGGTTTTAAACAAGTTCCAAGAGCTTGGTCCATGAAATTGTGGTCAGCCTTGCAAAGTTGGTGTTTTACAAGGGCTGTTTCTGATGTATCTCTATTCATTAAAAGGACTGCTAAAGTTGTAATATTCATTTTGGTGTATGTTGATGACATCCTTGTCACGGGTTCTAATCCTGTTGTCCTTCAAGCTTGTATTTAGGATTTGAACACTCATTTTGCCCTCAAAACCTTAGGTTCTGTCAACTATTTCCTAGGTTTTGAAGCCTATAGAGATGCTAGTGGTGTATATCTTACTCAATCCAAGTATACATTGGATCTGTTGAAAAAGGCTGCAATGCAGGATTGTAAAGCCTGTGATACACCTATGGACTTGTGAGTTTCATTGACTGATGAAGGAGATTCATTTTCTGATCCATCACTCTATAGAACTATTATTGGTTCTCTCCAATACTTGACCTATACTCAAATCAAATATTGCCTTTGTGGTAACAAATTAAGCCAGTTTTTAGCCTCTCCAAAATTGCAGCATTGTTTAGCTTGCAAATGTTTACTTCAGTATCTCAAGGGAACCATTGGTTTGGGGTTGATGTTTGCTCCTATGTCTAGTGATTTGTCCGTAACAGTATACACTAATACAGACCATGCTGACTGCAAAGTTACCAGGCGGTCCACCAGCAGGTTGTGTGTTTTTCTTGGTCGGTCCACCAGCAGGTTGCGTGTTTTTCTTGGTCCGAATCTGTTAGATTGGAGTTCAAGGAAGCAATCAGTGGTTGCTAGATCTGTGGGTGAGGCTGAGTATCGAGCAATGGCTCAAGGAGTAACTGAAATCTTGTGGTTAAAGTGCCTGTTTTCAGAATTGGGATATCCATTAGTTCAGGTTTCAATTTTGTGGTGTGATAACCTAGCAGCAAAGAGCATAACTGAAAATTCAGTTTTTTCATTCTCACACTAAGCACATTGAGATTGATGTGCATTTGTTTGGGGGAAGGTGGAGAATGGAGAGGTTGAAATTCAATATGTACCTACTCAACATCAAGTGGCTGATATTTTTACCAAGGGTTTGTCAAGGGACAGGCTGTCATTTTTATGTAATAAACTTGGGCTTTGCTTGTCACCTATGCATTCACAGTCCACTGCAGTTTCAGATATGTCAAGGAGGCTCAGATGTTCTACTTCTGACAGGAAGTCTAATCTGAGGGGGAATGTAGAAGAAATTAATATTGAATAGCTTTTGTGTATTGCTGTTATGCTTTGTATTATTGTTGTGATAGTTGCTGTATTTAGTTGAGGCTAATTAGTCAAGTTGTAAGGAGGTTATTGTCATTCTGTTGTAGAGGATAGCTGGTTATAAATATACTAGCTATACCTTATTTTCAGTTGGTTAATTCATTCTGGTTGAGGCATTATTCATGACTTTGCTTCTCGTTTTCTTGCTTTCTCTTTCTCTCTTATTTTCTTGTTCTTTCTGTTCTTACAGACAGTACACCCCATTCTTTCTTGTTCTTTCTGGCTCAGACACCCCATGCTTTATTTTTTGCCAAATTAGTCCCGGTACTTTACTTACATTGCCAAGACACCCTCTCTGCTAGTAATGACTTTAATTAAATTTTAATTAAGATAATATTAAATAAATCTCTATATAGATAAAAAAAGTAAAAAAATAAACAAAGGGTGGGTGGATCACTGAAGCCAACCAAATGGGTTTCCAGCTCCAGACCCCATCTATTCGGCTCCACCAATGGCTGGAACCTTCACTGGAGGTGGGTTCTGGATGGGTTTAGCTTCTTCTTCTTCTTCTTCTTCTACCGCTTCTGTTTTTGCCTCTTTCTCTCTCTTCATCACTGGGTTCTTGAGCAGCTAGAACCCATCATATGAGTTCTAAAGCGGGAGCCCATCTGTTGGGCTTTGGCAATATTCAGAACCCCCTTCCTGGGGTTTCGGCATTGACCCAACCTTTTTTTATATTTTTAGTTGTTCTTTTTTTATTAAATGGAGATTATATATCAGCACAAAATATGTTGTTAATTTTGAAAGGATGTGAACAATGATATCAATTATGTGCCAATTGAAATAAAGTGTTGCTTGAACTATAAAGTTTGACCACCATTTTCTGTTTCAGCATGCTATTTTTTTTTTACGTGGTTTATTCCTGTCTTTCTCCAGAATGCTACTGTCAACCTGCTCCTCGGGCTGTAAATGTGGGGGTTCATGTCTCAATAAAGCATTCCAGCATAGGCTTCCGAAAAAGATGAAGCTAGTTAAGGTATAACTTCTACTTAAATATTTTGTTAAATATATGGCACGTGTGTCAGCACAAAATGGTAATAATCTCACCTTTGTGGTGGTGGGGGCTGAATTGGAATATTTAGAATTTCCTCTTACATTGAGTAACATCTCTTGTTTAAAAATGATTCTAGAACAATTATCACTATAATCTTGAAAATACAAAGTCTAGAAACGAAATAATCCCTGTTCTATATGTCTTCGAAGTGTCCAGAAGGGGAACTCAAAACTTGTCCCCTTTAAAAATAGTAAAAATGTGTTGGACAGTTCAGGTGTGCATCTCCGACATGTTGGCAACACCAGCCTGCCAGGCCCCTATGTGTGTGTGCGCGCTTTATTGGGCGACAAGGTTTGTTTGGAGATTTCATTCTTGGGGAAACTTTCCTGGGGCAAGGCATCACCATAGCACCTGTTAGCAGTAGGTGAAGCCTTTGTTTGGGAGCTTTGATTGGGACAGTTTGATAACATGTACAATTCAATAGAGTGAGAAAAGATAAATGCTCTACTTGGGCAATTATTTCTTTTGTTTATACTATGTTCTGTCATTTTTATATGAGAGTATTCCCAAGTTAGTATCCTGTTTTACAATTTTGCTAAATTTTTATGGACTCTTGGTATCTTGCTAAGAAGCTGTGTTAGCTCTCTCCTTAATTGTGAATATGATGTATTCATGTTTTTAGATCTTTTCCTATTTATTTCTCTGTAATGAGAGACTCCATCATCATCGATCCACTTCATTTTAGACTAATGTCTCTAAACTTGTTAAGAATTTTATATGGCGGTCTCAACAATTTTCTGTCTCAAATGTCTTGCATTTGTTGTAGACAGAGAAATGTGGATCAGGGATTGTGGCAGATGAAGATATTAAGCAAGGAGAGTTCGTAATAGAATATGTTGGAGAAGGTGGCATTCATTCTTTCTTTATCAGCCGTCTGTTTCCTTTCTATCTGAAATTATTAATTTTTAGTTTGCAGATTCCCTCAACAGGAGTTTTGTAATGGATTATTTTCTTAAATGCAGTTATCGATGACAAAACATGCGAGGAGAGGCTTTGGAAAATGAAACACCGTGGAGAAACAAATTTTTATTTGTGTGAAATTAATCGTGACATGGTGATTGATGCCACATACAAAGGAAACAAGTCAAGATATATTAATCATAGCTGTTGTCCAAACACTGAGATGCAAAAATGGTTCTCTGCTCATTCTTACTGCAAATTCAAAGCTATAGTGGTTGTTATTTTACTCACTCAAGATTCTATGTTAGGATAATTGATGGCGAGACAAGGATTGGCATTTTTGCAACTCGGGACATAAAAAAGGGGGAGCATCTGACTTATGATTATCAGTATGTGCTGATATTCTCCCTTCATTTATTCATCAGATGATTTGTCTTACTTGCTTATTCTGTAAAGCTTATTATCAGGTTTATGCATATGCCAAGGGTAACCATGCCTGAATGGCTTAGTAATGAGTCAATGACAACAACCATATATCTGTATTTGCTGGAGCTAACCTATTTAATTTGGCAGGTTTGTTCAATTTGGTGCAGATCAAGATTGCTACTGTGGTGCAGTAGGCTGCAGGCGAAAGCTAGGTGTTAAGCCAAGTAAGCCTAAGATTCCTTCATCAGATGCTGCATTGAAAATTGTTGCATGTCAAGTGGCTGTCTCGTCTCCCAAAGTGAAAGCAATTCTTTTTGGGAAAGATGTAAGTATTGATGTTTGATTTATACTGTTGAGTATGACTGTGAAATATGATGGCATCTTCCACTTTGTGCGACATTTCCTGCATTCCTGAGAACATTGTATTTTGTGATGTAAATTCTGTGCTAGTGCATTTATTGAAAATATTGCTTCAGGGTTTTGACCTAGTAATTCTTTGCAGTTTGCGCATGTCAAAATTTATGCAATTGAAATGTTATTTCTTTGTGTTGTTTTTTTTTTTCTTTTTTTGTTATAACATCTTGTTTTTAGAGTGAACGCATTTGCTTTTATCGGCTTCTGTAGGCATTAATAAAAAGCAGCTCTTTATTTTTTTTTTTTAACTCGTTCTTGCCCAAAAGTTACTTGTAATGTGGATCATCTGGTTGACAGACCAGGGAAGCGACATGCTATTTAACATGGTTTGAGATGTATTTTGTCAGAAATTGTCCTATGTACTTCTAAATGTGAGCATCATTTTCTTTCAACAATTTGACTCCCCCCCCCTCCCCCTTCTCTCTCTCTCACACGAGCACGCGCGCACACACACACACACTAATCATGTCAAAATGCATTTTTGATAATATATTCCCCCTTTTCCTTTGGATATTTTCTTCTCAAAATTGATAGCTATGTCTCAATTATACAATATATTTTGTGGGAAAGGAAAACAATGAGATGATAAGTATAAAAAAAAAATTATCATATTTTTGAATAGCTAAGCTTCTTGTTCCATCTTTTAGAATGCACAAATGAAATGTAAATCGTGTTTCATTTTATTTTTGATAAATCGTTGGATGTATTGTTTCCCTGTTCTCTCTTCCCCTCTTTGATCTCTTCTCTTCTAGGAGGGTATTTTGTTCTGTTGGTTTCAATTTGAGAATAACTCACTATTGTTGGTTGGTTTAATTGATATGACACATCTACAAATACAATAGAGATGTCTTACAGTACTTGAGATGATGTCATGTATATTATTTTATGTTCTTGATTACCTTGGCACTTTCCCCTTGGGGATACTTGAGGAATCACTTGGACATTCTGGTCTAATGGGGATTTCTGCATTAAGTTGTCCTGGTGGGGATAGGGGGGACTATATGAGTTTAGATGTGTTGGCGGTTGGTTTCTTACTGCTGGTCAAAAGCCAAGAAGCGATACCTTACTTCATTTTATGAGTTAGATGTTCAGGAGATTTTTTACTTCTGCTCGGTTAATTTTCAGGAGTTATTTTATTAGGATAGGATGAAAAAAATGGATATGTGGCCACCATAAGGCCTGATGGCAAAAGAGAAATTCTTTATGCCTGTATTGAACTTCTGTAATTAGAGTTTGAAGCTTTCTTGCGTATTCTTTTGCTGCATAGACTAGTTCTTGAGGTTGGCTATTTTATATTCTTGCACTAGTATAGCTGAGAACTTGATGTTTCCAAGGCATTGGTGTAGAGATATTATAATGTTGAAAACATATAGAGCTGTAAACATATAGAGATATTATAGGGGCTAATATGTGGCCTTATTGTTTGTAAAAGGTTTATCGCAATGGAGTTCTGCATATAGGTAACTTAACTCTCTCACGATAATGATTATTTTGTTCTTGATGTTTGATTATATTGTAGTTTGTATTTAAGTACATACATGAATTTTTTTCTTTCTTCCTACACCCCCCCCCCCCCTAAAAAAAAAAAAAACTCAAAAACAGGAAGTTCGAGATGTTATCCAACAAAGAGGAGAGGACCACGAAATTGCATTGGTGAAGTTATTAGAATTGTGCGCCCTGTGGATAAGAGGTACAACTAAATGCGTATGCTATTTTCAAGTGTGTTGTTATTTATCTGAATATCACTTTTTTGACGGAATGCCAAAAGAAGGCCCCTGAGTTCCTTGACTTCTGTCGGAATCTATTCTCCAGTTGTAGTTAGTGGATCTCTAGACATCTTAATCCCTCTCCCCTTCTCATTCTTAAGGTTTTCAAGAACTACATTAAAGGAACGATATGGGAGGTCCTTGTGCATTTTCTGTCTTTTGATCTTTTAATATGTGAATGACTGGATGATTTTGTTTCTTACGACTAGTGGTGTCTTAACTGTTTAATTATTTTCTTATTCTTTTATTCTTTGGTAGCTTTAAGGATACCATCTGTGGGAATCTGTATGTATAAAATTGGATACTGACTACAGATTCTACTAGCCTAAAAGGTTATGTATTTACATACGCACATTTTTTATTCTTTGATTCATTCTTGTGTAGGAATTTGATGGACACCAGTTAGCTCCTTTATGAATTCTTCTGCCTTTACTTCAACTTTCTTTGCTTTATTTTGTTTATATCCTTTTCTTGAGATTGTTAAAATGGCATCTCCCAGTGCACAAGTCTTCCCTCTTTGCCAGGGTCTAGGGATGTTCAATTTTATACGTAGCCGTACCTTTATTTTATGAAGAGGTTGTTTTCACAACTCAAACCTGTGACCTTTCAATCACAAAGGAGCAACTTTATTGTTGCTACCAAGGATGACCCTTTTTAGATAGTTGTTAAAAGACGGGAAAAAACTATTAGAGAAGAAATTTATAGCTATGAAGATGAGGAATCTCATAGGTAAAACAGAATGAAACTTCTTGGAGCCTGAACCATCTAAGCGAAAATTGAAGCATTATAATGATTCTGAATAGAGAGCATCAAGCAAATAACTGCCAAGACAGAAACCAAATGCACCAGAACATTTCTTACTTACCCTAATGTGGTAGCAACGTCACTCATCATCTTTTTTCTCTTGCCAACCCCCCCCAAAAAAAAAAAATCCACAGCATTTCAGTCCTTAGGATTGTGAAACCCGAGTCAAATAAAGCCCAATGCTTGGCCGATGAATTTGCCCTCATTCATGGACCTAAACATGCAACCATCATCTATAGAAAAATAAGAGATTCATATATCTCCCAAGGCGACTATAGTCTCATGAATTAGTTGAGTTTGATCCTATCTAGTCAACAACTAATTTTACATTGCACCAAACCCTTTACTAACAGCTCATCAATTTGCCATTGCAATTTTTCATGCTCTTTTGGAATCATGTAATAAGCTGTCTTGTTTGAAAGAATAGAGCCTAGGATTAAGTTAATCTTGTGCTAAATATCTCTCGTAGGTGGAGGACTAGGTGGCATGTGGTATTTCTTCTAGAACAGCATCTACAAACTCCTTCAAGAAAAGTGCCAGGACCGTAGGGTGTGTGGAAGCATCTAATGTTTTACAAAAATAGAGTTGTTCTTGCTACTATTGTTTTGTTTGAGTAGCAGTTTGTTGATTAATTGTAAGTTGTATTGCTGTTTGTATTAGATAAGTTGGTGTGAGGCGGTGCCTCTTTGTTGTGCTGTGAGCTACATACATATATAAGCAGCTCACAGCCTCTCTTGTAAGTTAAGTTCATTTTTCATTTCAGTAAAATCAGTTTACAAGTTGTTCTCTCTCTCTCTCTCTCTTTCTCAAGTTTTTGTTCTCCGTCTTCTTGTGCCCTAGGGCTTCCATTACATGGTATCAAAGCCAATTGCTTGGTCCTAATGGCCTCCAGTCATGTGCTCAGTTCCTCCTCGATCCTTCTCATCCTTGTCAACTGCTTCTCAATCTAATTTCTCAACGGTGGCAAACGCCTTCAACTTCATTCCTATAAAACTCGATTCCAGCAATTATATCTTCTAGAAGTTTCAGATCCTTGCCACAATTCAAGTCTTTGATCTTGTTTCCTTTCTCAACAAGATGTCTCCTCCAACGAAGTTTATGTCCGATCCAGAAGGAGGAGAAGTCACAGCCAATCCTAAATATCTAAGCTGGATCCGATCTGATCAACTCTTAATGGGATGGCTCTTCTTCACCATCGATAAAGAGGTGTTAGCACAGGTGATTTACTTTGAATCATCTGCCGAGGTATGACTTTCTTTGAAAAATTTGAATTCACGTCAAACTATAGCCAAATCATTTCAATTGAAGTAGCAACTAAGGTCAATTAAGAAGGATGCACTTTCTGTAAATGACTACATCCTAAAGATTAAGACAATAGGCCATGCTTTTGCAGCCATAGGAGAGCCATTAAATGATAAAGATTTGTTGCTTGCTATATTAAATGGTCTAGATTAGGACTATGAAACAGTTGTGAGCCTAATATCATATCAAATGGATGAAATTGATTTGGAAAAGGATAAATACTTACTGTTGATGCATGAGCAAAGGCTGTCAATTAAGAATTCACCACAATCTTCAATAAGTTTTGATTCTATATGTTCTTCTTCTGTGCATGTGAATGTGGCATCTGTTCCTACACAAAATAGTGGTTTTGGTAATAATAGAGGAGGTTATTCTCAGAGTGGGGGTGGTTATATGAATAAAGGAGGGAGAGGCCGAGGTAGAGCATCAAATAAAAGGTTTTATTGTTAGTTGTGTGGGAAGGTAGAGCATTTTGTAGACAGGTGGTATCATTGGTTTGATAGAAATTTTCAGCGAGTGCCTAGTCAAGGGTTTGGTAGACCCAATGGCAAAAATCAGTTCGATTTCAGAGCTTATATGGCCTCCTTTAGTGATTCTAATGGAGCCTACATGAGTGAGACAGGTTCTATACAAGGTTCTTACTATGACAGTTTTCCCAAACCCTTAACTCCTGATAATTTTGCTGCTCAGTCTTCTCTTTCAGATCCATCTTGGTTTGTCAATTATGGGGCAACCAACCACATTACTTCAAACCTAAACAACCTGTCCTTGCATACTCCTTATAATGGTGGGGATAAAGTTGTCATAGGCAATGGTAAGAAACTGTCTAATACTCATATAGGTACTGGTTATTTACAAGCACAGCTTAAACCTAATTCAATTTTTTCATTACCTTATGTTCTTCATGTTCCAAGTATAAAGAAAAATTTACTTATTGTTTCCCAACTTACTCGTGATCACAATGTTGTGACTGAGTTTCATTCAGATGTTTGTTTGATTAAGGGCAAGGCTTCCAGGCTGGTGCTACTTCGGGGACACCTTAAGGATGGGCTTTATCATCTGGTTCCAACATCTTGTCCTGCTGTTAGCAACACCTCTGCCCAATCCCTAGAGACTTCATCCATCAATTCTGCTTTTCCTTCTTTTAATACATATAATAGACAAAATTCATGTAATAGTGTGGAAAAGCAACAACTTTTATTGTTTTTAATCACTTATTAGACGAGAAGAAGCTATCCTATCCTTTTATAGAGTAGAGGATTATACAACATAGGAAAGAATACAACAAAATAAAAGAATCATGAATATACATTTTAGGAAATATCCTAAACTAGAATAGGAAACCTTTGACTATATACATTTAGGGAACTTCCAAAAACAGATTAGGAAACTACCTAAAGAAGACTGTTGAGAGCTGCCACCAATCACCTTGGAGATCATGCCACCACATGCACATCACATCAAACCGTGTACCCAAAATAGGAAGGCTACACGGCTACATAGATTCCATAAATTCCATCACTCCCCTTCAAGTTGGTGAACAGATATCGACCATTCCTAGTTTGCATACCAAATCTTTAATTCGCTTAGCAGGTAGCCCTTTTGTCAAAAGATCAGCTAGTTGTTGTTCTGAGGCAACATGGGGAATACAAATTAAACCAACTTCAAGCTTCTCTTAAATAAACTGTTGTCATGACCCAAGATTCCATAGAAGGGCATTATAGTAATAGATTTAGCAAGTTGTTAGGAGATATTTTGTAGTTTGTTATAGCACATGAATGCTGTTATTTTTGTTAGAAGAAGCCTATATAAGGCTGTTGGTAGGAGAAGGGAAGGATTATTATGAAATGAATGAAATCTGATTTCTATCTCTAAATTCTCTTCCTCTCTCGTCTCTCTCTCTCGTTCTTCTGTTTCTTCCCCTTCTTCTTCTAATCTCCCCCTTCATTTCTTCTCAGTTCTTCCCCAATTCCTCTTCTATCCTTTCACGAACCCTAGGTTCGTGACAATTGGTATCAGAGCCAGGTTTCTTCAGCCATATCAGTGATTGGGTGATTCGATTCTAGGCGATTTTTGGCTGAACCTCGGAATTTGATTCCGCTGCCTGAGAAGGAAACTGTGGCAGCTGGTTCGGCTTGAAGAGGAACAGCATTTGCAATTCGCCACTACTAGAACCAGAGTCGAAGGCGAGTTTGGTTGCTGAAGACGACTTTGAAGGACAATCAGGTTAGTGAATTTTCATATCCGACCGTGATAGAGGAGGTGAGGTGCGACCACGATTCTCGGCAACCCAGGCGAATGCAAGGAGCTATTTGGTAGTGGTCCTCGGCCCAGAAGGTCACGATTGGAGTGGGATTCCAAGTATTAGCGATTATGTGGGTGTCGTTATTCGAACTCGGGAGTGACGCAATACAGTGGGTTGGAATCGAGTGCGTCGCGATACAGTGGGTGTAGCGATTGGAGTAGCAGAGAGTTCTAGTGATTTCTAGAATCAGAAGCGGTCGCAAATTGGGCTAGAAATCAAGCAGTCATCGGCCTTACCCAGACCTCCAGGCGAACCCATTGAACATCAACCCGATCGAAAACACCAACCAATCGGGTTGGGAAGGATTCGAGTACCGGAAAGAAGCAACGGCTAGGTGGGACACGAACTGAGGAGCACTCGTGATTGGTGTGGGAGTCCGTCGAAGGCAGTGACGCGAACGACCAAGAGGTTCACGAGTGAGTCGGACAAGGAAGTAGGAGACGCGACCGTTGTCAATTGAGGTCGGTGGTTAGGCAAAGCAGGTTCGGCGACTCCAGTGACTCTAGAAGGCGATCAAGTTGTTGTAATTGTGCGGCTTCTTCCGCTGCTACAATAAACCTGACCTTGAAGCAGAACAGTGGCTGCAATTTGCCACTTATTGGATCAATTGCTGAGGCGATTGTTGTGAAGTGGAAGAGCAGGTTGATTGCGGCTATTTTCTGAGCTTGTGGACGGTGATTGGGTGGCGACGGGTGCAAGGAGGAATTGGACTGGGATTTATCGAGCAGCGATTTCAACGGAATCAACGCGTTCCAGCATTTCAGTGAGTCTGGGTGGGCTCTCGGCGGAGGATTAACTCTCAGCCTTCGTGATTTCAATAAATTTGAGTTGGAGTATTGAAAACGAGTCTGCCGTGCCTTTTAGTCGCGAAATTCAGGAAGCGTGACTTGCATCAGAGTCGTGCAACGTGCCGAGTGGCGCCGACTGGATCCAAGTTGCTGTGTGGTGGTGATAGAGGCAAGCAAACCCAGGCGATCAGGGCTGTTGCTCCTTAGCAGCGGATCTAGGCCACTGCCCAGCTTCCGAGTCCTCTTACTGCCGCTGAATTCTGTGAGGGTCTCGGCTAAGAAGCCCAGCAATTTCAGTATCTAATCCTTAGGCGTGGAGTTTTGAAGGCAGTCCTAAGCCGGTGATCCTCAGCCATTGGGTTGCAGAAGCGTGACAGGGTAGTTTTGTCTAGGGGGTAGTCCGATCAATTGTTGGCTGTATTTGGAATCTGATGGCGACTTCAAGGATGTCCAGAGCTCCTTTTTATTGGCCGTCGGCTTCTCCGGCTCGTGAGATTTCTGCCATGACGAACAGTGCACCAATGAGACCAATGGAGTCTCAATTGCAGCAGAAGAAAGCCTCCTTTTCAGCTGGAATAGAGCCTCAATGGCAGCCAAAGAAGGCTGCATTTTCAGTTGACCAGCAGCATCAAACATGGGGAAAGGAGTTGGAGAATGAGGCTAGCCGAAGGGACAAAGGAACCAGCAGTGGGTTGGATGAAGAGTGCAAGGAATTTGTTCGAATGTTTCGCGAAAAGTTGCAAGAGTTTGCAATGATACTATCTAAGAAGTATCATTACAATTTTCCGGTCGAATACTTTGATGACTATCATGGAAGTTTCAACAAAGAGGAGTTTCTTAAAATAGAGAAGCCGAAGGAAGAAAAAAGTGAGGAAAAGGAATTAGAGGAAGGCAATCAATCAATTGACAACCTCTCAAGCACTCTTACTAGTGTTAAGACACTTGGCCAGGTGTCAATCATTGAACAATCATTGGCTGGAAGTGAAGTTGCAGCATCTCCTGATGTTAATGCTCACAAACAGCCTTGGTATGAGTATTCAAGGAAAGAATACAAACCTCCATTGCTGCATTTTGAGGCTGCTGTTAGTATTTCTACAGCAAAACATGGCTGCAGGATGAATGGATCTACTTCAATTATTCCAAAGAGTACTGGGGCGTCTTTTGCCACATCATTCCCTACTCAATCTGGTATTGCATTACCTGTTTTTCATCATGCAGGAACCATTCAAGGAGTTCAACAGCCTGCTGGGAGTTTTTCTAGTGGATGTTTACCCTCAAACAATCTCCCTATTGCTCTTTCTCAGATATCTAATGGCAGCTCACATGATCATTCAAGGGGGCAGGACACATTCGCTGAAGAAAGAGATGCTGATTTCTCTTTCAGCCAAGGGAATTTTTCTGTGAGTTATGATCATGAAAGTAGTCCTCTTGACCAGCAGCAAATTCAAAGGGGTGAGGAATTTTGGAGGCCGGTTGTAGCTGGAAAAAAACTAAGGGAGGTAGCTGAAGAAGTTGTAGGTTTTGCTGAAGGGAACAAAATTCCAGCTGTTGTATTGGTTCTTCCTCCTGTTGGAAAATTCAAATGCTGGTCTATTGCATTGACTGATGAACAGATGGTTGAAGTCGATGCGGCAACAAGTTATGATGTTGTTACGGTTGAGGAAAAAGAAAAGAGGAAAAAGTCTAGAAGGATAAAGAAGGAAAGAAGCATTAAACTGATAGAGAAAGCTGGAATTGGATGAGTATGAATGGCTCAATGTAATAAGTTTCTTGGGGACAAGAAACTTTTCAAGGGGAGGGAATTGTCATGACCCAAGATTCCATAGAAGGGCATTATAGTAATAGATTTAGCAAGTTGTTAGGAGATATTTTGTAGTTTGTTACAGCACATGAATGCTGTTATTTTTGTTAGAAGAAGCCTATATAAGGCTGTTGGTAGGAGAAGGGAAGGATTATTATGAAATGAATGAAATCTGATTTCTATCTCTAAATTCTCTTCCTCTCTCGTCTCTCTCTCGTTCTTCTGTTTCTTCCCCTTCTTCTTCTAATCTCCCCCTTCATTTCTTCTCAGTTCTTCCCCAATTCCTCTTCTATCCTTTCACGAACCCTAGGTTCGTGACAACTGTCTATCTATTGCCACATGTTTGGTGCGGTCATGTTGTACAGGATTATGAGCTATATTGATGGTTGACTGATTATCACAACATAATCTCATTGGTCCGCTATTAAAAATCCTTAGATCTTCCAAAATGATCTTTAGCCATAACAATTTACATAGACCTAGTGCTAGGGCTCGAAACTCAGCCTCAGCACTAGATCTTACTACTACTCCTCGCTTCTTGCTTCTCCACGAACCACGAAACTAGATTGCCCCCCAAGAAACACATAATAACCGATGGTAAAGCGTCTATCAACCAAAAACCCTCCATAATCTACGTCAGTATATCCATTAACATCCAATTCAGACCGAGATTTAAATAAGATCCCTTTACCTGGAGTAGTCTTTAAATAGCACAAAATTCGTCTCACAGCTTGCATATGGTCTTCCGTTGGACAATTCATGAACTGACTGACCAAATTTACTGCAAAAACAATATCTGACCTAGTGTAAGATAAGTAAATTAATCTTCCAACCAATCTTTGGTATCTCCCTTTATCCACCGATTGGCCTTTGTCACATAACTTTACATTGAATTCCACCGAAGTACCTACACCTTTGCCACCCTGCAAGCCTGTCTTATGCAATAAATCAAGAATATATTTTCTTTGGGATAAGAAAATACCTGCTTTAGAATAGGTCATCTCTATACCCAAAAAATACTTTAAGATTCCAAGATCCTTGATCTCACAGGCCTTGGATGGATTGTTTTTAAGGTGTGCTTGCTCCTCACAATCATTCTCGGTGACGATAATGTTATCCATAGAGACCAAGAGTGTTGTTACCCTTCCCCCACCAGAATGCTTAAAGAAAAGAGTGTGATCATCCTTACTTTGAAGATAGCCCATATGCTTCATAGATTTAGAAAAACAATCAAACCAGGCCCGGGGGAACTATTTAAGCCCATAAAGAGCCTTCATTAGTTTGCATACCTGACCTGAAAATCCTGTGTCAAAATCGGAATGGGGTTCCATTAACACCTCTTCCTCCAAATCTCCATGCAAGAAGGCATGCTTCACATCCAATTGCTGCAATATCTAGCCATAATGTGCTGCTAGTGCTAATAAGATATGCACAGTTGACATTTTGGTCACAAGAGCAAACGTTTTTAGGTAATCAATACTGAAACAAGCCGGAAATAATCTAAAGGCTTAATTAAATTCTATGAAATCAGTGAAAAAATATATGCAAGTTATTCCTAATTGTTTTCCTATAATTTAGGAGAAGATTAGGATTATCAAACTCCTAGAAAATAGATAATCTATCTCTAAAACTTAGGAGATAAATTTAAACTCTACAACAAACTTTACAATTAAAAATTACAAACTTTTAAATATCAACATTATTAGATTCTTCTTGTGAGTAGCATCCATTGACTTGATCTCTTTCTTTGAGTTTTAAATCTCCTTCGGAACTTCTCATCCAACAAATACAATAAGTTTGTGTGTATCCTTTAGCAATTAGCCTGGCCTTATACCTCTCTAGGATCTCATCTGCATTATATTTGAGGTTAAAAACCCACAGGCTTGACTCCCTTTGGCTCAGGAACAATGTCCCATGTCTGATTTTTTTCTAGGCACGCATCTCCTCCTGCATTGCTTGAACCCAATTCTGATCTTGGGAAGCCTCACTAACTGTCTTAGTAATAGGAATGGTATCCAAAGAAGTTAAAAAAACCCCTATGTTTTGGAGACAAACAGTGATAAGAAATTTAATAGGCCAAGGGGTGTTGGGTGCAGCTTCTAATGCCTTTCTGAAGGGGCAATAGGGAGGTCTAAATCACTAGCAACTGATTTAGGCAGAGAATTAGAAGTAAAAGAAATAGGCAGCGAATTAGAAGGGGAACAACGAGGGATTTCAGTGCTTGGATCGGGAGAGGATATGGGTGCTGGAAGACATTCTAGAATGGGCTGCTGCTGATGTTTCCTTCTCTTAAAGACGTAGGGAGATCCTTTGAATCGAATGGGGGAGAATGGCCGCTGCTGTTCTGGAGGTTCTTGCTGTTTCTGCTCCTCCAAGGAAGAATTAGATGAGTCATGAGCTTGAGAATCATGAGAAATCCCCAAAATAGGTAGATCAATATTTGTATCAGCCCAAGAAATATGTTTCCCTTCATTATCAGTACTAGGAGAGCCAAAGAATGGTTGAGTTTCAACAAATGTAACATCCTTGGTTACATAAAATTTTCTAGTAGCAAGGTGATAACATTTGTACCCTTTTTGAGTGGATGAGTAACCAAGAAACACACATTTGAGGGCTCGAGGGTGTCACATTCCTACTGTTACCTAGGGTTGTGATTGGAATTAGGGAGAGAAACTGGATGATAGAATTACAGGAGGAAGAGAGAAATCAAAAGAGAAGAGAGGGAGAGATTAGAGAGGAAATGAGGAGGAGAGAGAATTAGGGAGATCATAATCCACTTCATTCATTAGCATGCCTTTCTCTACATATTAGGACATATTTATAGGCTATTCAATAGTAAATGAAATTTGGAAAATAGCACTCATGTGCTCCTAACAACTCACAAAATACCTCCAACTAACTACTACAATCTTATTACAATAATGCCCTTCTAACTATCCTTGAGTTGTGACATTCCCCCTCCCCTTAAAAGGCTTCTTGTCCTCAAGAAACTTATTACAACCAAGCCATTATTTCTTCATCCAATGCCATCTTCACCCATTGGTTTCTTCTTCTCTTTTCCTTCTTCTTATCTTGTTTTTCCTTTCTCTTTTGCTTTCTTCTTTCTCCTCAACAGCAACATCATTATGTCTTGCTGCCACACCAATGGAAACATGAGTAAGCAAAACAACAAGGGTCTCAGTCCCTTCAATAGAGAATCCCTTCCCTCTCTTCCTTTCATCTTTCTTCACTTTATCCTTCTGCATCCTCCATTGCTCCAGATTAGAAACATACTGCTGGAAGGTTTCAGTGTAATCAATTTCATGCAAGCATCCTCCCTTAACCTATAACCCATCTTGAACTGCCCTCCATTGGTTATCCACTTCGATTAAGGCACAAGTTTCCTCCCAATTGACTGATTTCTCAGTGGGAGTTACCTAATCCAAAGTTGGTAATTTAGCCACACCTTCCATTCCTATTTTTTCAAGAGAAATGGATTTAAGATCTCCACAATCTAAGGCTGTTGTGGGCGTTTTCATTCCAAGATCTTTGGCTTCCGGATTGTTAGCGAACATCTCAGCTTCATCCTCAAAAGTTACCTCCTCCAACGGTGTCATATTGAGGGTTTTAGCATCTGGATTTTCAGTACCAGTGAGTGCGCTTGAGATGTTGCCAACCGTTGGACTGCCATCCCCCAATTCTTCAATCCCTTCTTCCACTTCTTTTTCTTCCTCCTCAGCTTCTTGCATCTCTAGATTAATAGCCTTAGAAGCTCCACTGATCATATTGCTTTTGGTCCTTTCTCCAAACCGATTACACAAGTCAATTACAAATTGCAGCCAGCTCAATTCCACCCTTCCCCAGCTCCAATTCTGGAATCAAACGTACGGAATTCCACTCAGATTAGCTACAACCATTTTTACCTTCTCTTTTTCAGCTATTCGATGTTGGTAGAACACCCGTTCACATTGCTGGATCCACCATTTTGGCTTATCCTTGTCAAACATTGGAATAGCCAATGGAGCAATAGTGGGCAAATCGGCACTTGGAATTGAGGTCGTTAAAGTCTGATTAGCAGTCTGAAATTTATGTGAACACATGATCAACAATTGGTCCAACTGCCTACGAAGGTCCTTAATTTCCTTTGTTGTAGTAATTAGTCCTTCAGCCATCTCCTCAGTTCAATTTCTTAAAATTGCACCCTGTAACAGCCTCTAAAGATTAGCCTCTATGGATCCATTCGGAAACAACTCCTTGTATTAAAATTCAGCTATCCTTAATTCCCGAAATCTAATTCAGCGCTGCAATGGTTGCTTTTAGTTCAACAACCTCAATTCTTGCTGCTGAACAGGCTCCAAATCAAATTCTCCAAAATCCGATAGTGATTGCAATGGCTCTAATTGCTCAGTTTCACTTCTCACCACTTCCCAATCTGAGTTGAGAATCACAACTGAAATCAAGTCAATTGAGAATCGTTGCTTGCAAAATTCTCCTCTAGACCGTTTTTGATCGCACTTGCTATCGCAACTTAGTCACATACAATGACAACACTTCTCACCTCACTTAAGATCCACTTAAGCCTGTATCGCCTAAACCACCACGCCTTCACTACATCTTCAATTCCAAGTTTATAACTGATCAAAGGAACTCGCCTCTTGGGTTAGCTGCTTTAGACGTGCTTCGATTCTAGATCTCAGCTACTGTGTTGCAATTAAGGTGAATCGCCTTCTTGAATTGCAATTGCAGCAGCTGAAGTCTGTTGTTCTTGTTGCTGCTAGTAATCTGATCCAAAATTCCTTCAACCTTAGATCTAAAACACTGCTTGTAATCGCCCATCGCAGACTTGGTCGCATGCACGCCTTCCTTGACTGATCAATACCTCCTAGATTTTCAAGCCGAGAGGCTTCGTTGGAATCACTGGAACTGAATTGGCCTGAGTTCAATTCATTCCAAGTTCTACTGCAATTCCCGATTGCTAGAGTTGCTTACAACTGCTCGCTTGCTACAGATGCACGATTGTCTCGGCCTTGCTTGTTCACTTCCGTCTCCAATCAATGGCTCTGAAGTCACCTTCCAAATTCAGGCCATTCGCTCCAATCCATTTCTCGATTTGAATTCCGCTTCGCCTGCTACTTCACCTCACCGAATCCACTCAGATTTGGATCTACTTCAATTCGCTCTTCTTGCCCAATCACCGTCAGTCTTCACAACTCGCCAAGAATCATTGGTGCCGTTCCTTCTCGCCTCAGTCAGCTCTGCTTCAGTTATCCACTGAATTTTACTCGCTTGAAGCACCGACAATCACCTTCAATTATCCACTGAATTTTACTCGCTTGAAGCACCGACAATCACCAGGCCCGTTGGAATTAAGGAGGTTTAATTCGCTTGTAAGTTCCGATCAACCGGAGCTGCTCTAGGCGTCTTCGAAAGCACCATCGAACACCACCGTCTCTGCTGCCGCTGGCCGGAATCGGCTTTGCTTGCAATTGCTGCAGATTCAAAATCGCTTCCCCCGACTCCTCCTCCTCACCCAATCACCAACCATAGTTCATGATCACTGGCTCGGTTTTGTAATTTACTGGAATTGCTTCACCTAATCGCCAACATCAGTCACTGTCAGAGATTAATAACAAAGTCGGATCCTCACTCCGTCAACTCTCTGCTATTTCTGGAATCTCCTCTTAAAAGTTCAATTAATTCTGTTGCCGCTAAGGATTGCCTAACAATTGATCGATTTCTACCACCTAAGGTTCGGAAATCAACAAGCAAAGAAATCGGAGGGATCTCCTTCTCACAATGGATTCCACCTACAAGTTCGAGCCAAGATCCGCTTGCGCCTTCTCGATTTAGAACCAAGCTAATACGAATTTATCAAAAATCACAGTCGAGGAAGGACCGACTCTGATACCATTTGTCACATACCTATTGTTACCTAGGGTTGTGATTGGAATTGGGGAGAGAAACTAGATGATAAAATTAAAGGAGGGAGAGAGAAATCAAAAGAGAAAGAAAGGGAGAGATTAGAGAGGAAACGAGAGGGAGAGAGAATTAGGGAGATCATAATCCACTTCATTCATTAACATGTCTTTCTCTATATATTAGGGCCTATTTATAAGCTATTCAATAGTAAATGAAATATGAAAAATAGCACCCATGTGCTCCTAACAACTCACAAAATACCTCCAACTAATTACCACAACCTTCTTATAATAATGCCCTTCTAACTACCCTTGAGTTGTGACAAAGGGTCCAGCTTATCCCAATGATGTTTGGACCCATGAACAAAAGCAACACAACCAAAGACTCTCAAGGGAAGAGGAGTACGTAAACATACTGCAGGAAAATAGGAGAACAAGCATTGAATTGGGCTTTTATGTTTTAGGAAAGTAGAAGGGACTGGGCTAATCAAGTAGGCAGCAGTCAAAACTGTCTCTCCCCAAAAAAGCTTGGGAACAAAATGATGAAATAAAAGAGCTCTAGTGACATTAAGTAAATATCTCATTTTTCTGGCTACCACACCATTCTGTTGGAAGAGAACACATGAGGACTTATGAATTATTCCTTCTTGCTGGAAAAAATAATGCAAGTGATGATTGAAGTAGTCTCTTGTATTATCAGTCCGAATTTTTTTAATTTGAGACCCAAATTGAGTAGATATCATCTTATAGAATATAGGCAAGATAGAGCTAATAGCTGCCTTATTCTTTAAGAGATATACCCAACTCATTCTAGTACAATTATCGATAAAAGTAATAAACCATCTAGCCCCAGAACAATTAGGTATTCTAGATGGACCCCACACATCCAAATGAATCAAAACAAATGGAATGGAGGATAATTTATTACTCACAGGATATGAGACTCAGTGATGCTTAGAAAACTCACATGTCCAAATTTCTAAGTATAGTAGGAAACATAGACTACATTGTACTAATGGAAGGATGCTTTAAATGACAATGTTGATGAGACTCAGTGATGTTTAGAAAACTCACATGTCCAAATTTCTAAGTATAGTAGGAAACATAGACTACATTGTACTAATGGAAGGATGCTTTAAATGACAATGTTGAAGCCAAAAATCAGGGATAGAAGTTGGCTGAAAAGAATAGGCAGCACTGGTAGGTTGCTTTCCCTTGAGAGCAACACTACATGTCTTCAAATAGTACAACCCATTCCATTCCTCAGCAACACCAATCTTCTTCCCCGTGTCCAGTGCCTGAAATTCACATTTGTTTGGAAAAAAGACAATAGAGCAATTTAGATCCTTGGTTAACTTATGAACAGAAATCAAGTTATTAGAAAGATTAGGCACATCAAGAACATGTTGGATAGGTAATGAGGAATTGAGATTTACATTACCATGACCAGCTATAGGAATTGCATCACCATTGGTCACCGTTATCCTTTTGGGGCTATTTATTGGGGTATAAGAGTCAAAGACATTTATATCAAAGATCATATGATCAGTAGCCCCTGAATCTAGGATCCATAAATTATTCCTAATAGTATGTGAGGCAATACTAGATTCAGAATTCAAGCAAATACCTGTTTGGTCCATGGAACAAGAACTATCTTTGAATGGTTTTCAGGAAATTTTTAAGCTTGCTGATTTCCTCAGCATTTAGTTGTTCAGTTATGGTGACTGAATCTGCCTTCTCCAAAGTAGCTTCTTCCTCCTTGGTTGCTTGAAAGGCTTGAGCTTGGTGTCAGGACTGAAAATGCTTCATGCCTCCCACCTCGTTCAGCACTGCTTCTTTTCCATGGAGCTTAAAACAGGTCTCCTTGGTATGCTTGGGTTTCTTACAAAAAGAGCACCATAAACCATCTCTATTTTGAGTCTTAGGATTAAAAACAGTCCCACCCTACTGTGGCTTAAATCGAGGAACATCTTTCTTACTAGTTACCATTGTTGATCCCTCAAGAGATGTCTCATTTAGTATGGCTACCCTTCTATATTCCTCACTACGGAGCATAGCAAATACTTCATTAAGAGAGGGAAGTTTTTCTTTTCCTAGAATCTGTACCCTTACTTGATCAAAATCAACATTAAGACCTGCCAAAAACTCTACTACCCTGTCCCTTTCAAATATTGCAGTTATGGTGGCTGCATCTTCATTTCATTTCATTTTAATATCTTGATAATGGTCCAACTCAAGCCAATATCCATTCATTCTATTGTAGTATTCGGTGACAATTAGAGATCCTTGTCTAATACTACTAATTTTCATCTTGATATAAAAAATAACAAATGCATCTTGCATTTTAGAGTAAGCATGCTTTGTAGTGTCCCAAATCTCCTTAACAGTAGATAGGAAGATGGTAATTTCTACTTACCTCAGGATGCGTAGAGCCCCACAACCAAGACATTATCAAGGAATCCTTCATTTCCCATGCATCAAAACCTAGGGTCTTTAGCATCCGGACTTGGCTTGGTTCGATGGGCCATCTTCCCTTGTCCCTTCAAAAAGGTCCTCACAAGTTGTGCCCACTGTAAGTAATTCCTCCCATCAAACCTATAGAAATGGTGTATTCCTGGTAGGTCACTGGAAGAATTATTCCCTATTGGCAGATCACACGAACCAACCTCTCTTCCTGTCATTGGGCTAGAGGTTTCTGAAATTTCTGACATAGAAGGGAATAGAAAGGAGAACAAAGGCCTAGACTGCCTTCAATAAGCTTCGAATATAGCTGTGACAATTAAGGTACACGGCGATGGAAGCCACACGGCAATGAAAAAACAGAAATATTGATCTGTGGCAGAAAGGAACAAAGGCGGAAGCACCAACGGCTTTGGATAGGAAGAATGCAATGAAGGCACTTTAGGGTTTTAGGATGAGCAAGAGAATGGTTCTGATACCATGTGGAAAAACAACAACTCTTACTGTTTTTAATCACTTATTAGACGAGAAGAAGCTATCCTATCCTCTTATAGAGTTGAGGATTATACAACATAGGAAAGAATACAACAAAATAAAGGAAAGAATCAAGAATATACATTTTAGGAAATATCCTAAACTAGAATAGGAAACCTTTGATTATATACATTTAGGAAACTTCCAAAAAAACGGATTAGCAAAACTGCCTAAAGAAGACTGTTGATAGCTGCCACCAATCACCTTGGAGATCACGCCACCACATGCACAACACGTCAAACTGTGTAGCCAAAATAGGAAACTGAAAGCTGTGGCTACACGGCTACATAGATTCCATAAATTCCATAAAATAGACATAACTCATTCTGTCATGAGCTGTTAGGGGTTGTAAATGTTGCTCAAAACACTAATGTTTGTCAGCAGTGGCATGATAGATTGGGATATCCATCATTGAATGTATTGAAATCTTTGTTGAATAAAATGGGTATCTCTTGTTCTCTTCCAAATTTATCTTTTTGTGGTGCTTGTAAGATTGGCAAATTGAGCCAACTTTCTTTTACTAACTGTGAAATTACTGCTATTAAGCCTTTGGAATTGGTCTATTAAAACCTATAGGGACCTACTTTTGTTATGTCTATTGGAGGATTTAGATACTACATAATCTTTGTGGATGCATGCACTAGGTACACTTGGCTTTACCCCTTAAAACTTAAGTCTGATGCCTTTTCAATCTTTACCATTTTTCACGAGTTTGCTAAACTTCAATATCAAACTAAACTAGAGCCTTACAAACTAACAATTTTTTTTTTTTTGGGGGGGGTGGGGGGGGGGAGTTTAAAGCCTTCTTACCTTATCTTCATGCTAATGGCATTCAGCCTCGGTTTATCTGTCCACACACCCACAACAAAATGGTATAACTAACAGGAAGCATAGGCATATAGTTGAAATGGGTCTAACCTTGTTAGATCATGCCCAAATGCCCCTCAAGTTTTGGGTGGAAGCCTTACAAACAGCAGTGCATCTTATTAATTTGCTTCCTTCCTCACCTCTCAAGTTTCGCACACCATTTGAATTATTATACCACAAACAACCTAACTACCTAATGCTTCAACCTTTTGGCTGTACTTGTTTTCTCTATCTTTGTCCCTATAACAAGCACAAGTTTGATTTTCATTTTGTTAAGTGTATTTTTCTTGGGTATAGTCACACTCAAGTTGGCTATAAGTGCTTGCATCCATCAAGAAGAGTGTATGTGTATAGACATGTGCAATTCAATCCTAGTGAATTTCCTTTTCCTACCTTGTTTTCTACTTCATCTTCTTCTCTACCTAAATCAGTGCCATCTTTCTCAATTTTAAATGGGTATTCTACTGCATTTATTTCGCCTGTTTCTTCTTCTCCTACTTCTTCAGTGTGTCCTCAAGTAGCACAGTCCCCGGCTCCTGTTTTATCTAGCCCTATCTCCACTAGCTCTCATGATACTTCAGCTCAGTCTACAAATGCTTCACCTGAACTACAACCTCCTGTTACCTAGCCAAACAACTTGTTGCCTCTTCTCCTTATGCCTTAGTGAGTTATCTTGAACCTCGTTTAGTTTGTGAGGCTCTTTTAGACTCACGATAGGTCAAGGCCATGGCAAAAGAGTACACAGCCTTGCAAAGGAATAATACCTGGGAGCTGGTTCCTTTTTCCACGGATATGAATTTGTTGTTGACTTGTTGGAAAAGGTTGCTATGCAAGATTACAAGCTAGGGGTGTGCACGGTTCGGTTTGGTCGATTTTTAACATTTTCAGGACGCCAAACTGCTTGTGCGATTTTTTTGTCAAACCAGACCTCGCAATCTAGTTTGGTGCGTGGAAACCGCACCGCAAAATGCGATGTAGTTTCCACGATTTGCCCAAAACATCCAAAATATTAATCCACCTATTTTCGTGGTGCAGTTTCCATGGTTCCATAAATTTTTTCATAAACCATTTAGCCCATGAACCAAAATAAATAAAAGATTGTATATAAACAATTTGTTTATATACAATCTGTTTTGGTTCATGTACATAAACATCATGAACCAAAATAAATTGTTTAATAATTTTGTTATTATTACATTATACTCAGGCTATTCAGTTTTAAACCAAACCGAGAAATCCTCAAACTGCAAACTACACGGTTTGAGGATTTCTCAAACCGTGCCAGACCGCCCCCCTCAAAAAACCACGCAGTGTGGTGCGCTACAGTGTGGTTTGGTTCGGTCGGTTTTCACAGTTTGACGGTTTTTTTGAACACCCCTATTACAAGTCTTGTGATACTCCTATGGCTGCTGGGATTTCATTGACTAATGAAGGGGAACCCTTTTCTGATCCTTTATTGTATAGAACTCTTATTGGCTCTTTGCAATACCTAACCTACACTCACCCAGACATAGCATTTGCAATGAACTAATTGAGCCAATTTTTGTCTAACCCAAAGTCTCAATATTGGTTACCTTGTAAGAGGCTACTCCGATACCTTAAAGGAACTATTGGCATGGGTTTGGTTTTCTCTCTTTCATTGGATGACTTGTCTTTAGTAGTCTATACTGATGTGGACCGTGTTGGTTGCAAGGTCACTAGAAGATCTACTAGTGGTTTTTGTGTGTATCTTGGAAGGAATCTCATTGTATAGGGGTCAAAGAAACAATCTGTTGTTGCTAGATCTATTGGAGAGGCTAAGTATCGGGCGGTTGCCCTAGGTGTGACAGAGTTGATGTGGTTGAAATCTTTGTTTTTGGAATTTGGGTATCCAATAGTGTAGAGTTATAATTTGGCTGCCAAGAGCATGGCTGAGAATTCGGTCTTCCATTCTCGAACCAAGCATGTTGAGATTGATGTATATTTCGTTCGTGAAAATGTGTAATGTGGTGAGGTAGAAATCAGATATGTTCTAACATCTGATTAGGCAACTAATATTCTTACTAAAGGGTTGCCTAGAGACCGGTTTCTATTTTTGTGCAGAAAGTTTGGTATAAGGTTGTCACTTGTGTGTTTTGGTTCTAAGGTTGTTTCAGGGCTACCCAAGATCAAGTGTTCATCATCTACGAAGTCTGATTTGCGGGGGAGTATGGAAGCATCTAATGTTTTACAATAATAGAGTAGTTGTTGCTACTACTGTTTTGTTTGATTTGTAGTTTGTTGATTAATTGTAAGTTGTATTGTTGTTTGTATTAGATAAGTTGGTGTGAGATGGTGCCTCTTTGTTGTGCGATGAGTTGCATATATATGTAGCTCACAACCTCTCTTGTAAGTTAAGTTCATTTTTCATTTCAGTAAAATCAGTTTACACGTAGCTCTCTCTCTCTCTCTTTCTCGAGTTTTTGTTCTTCGTCTTCTTGTGCCCTTGGGCTTCCATTACAAGGTGTATAGTCGCTTACAATGGGGTTGAGTGTAGTGGATTATTCCTCAGGAGTAATAGTTAATTCGGTTATGTTGTTAGCAGTAGTTATTTTACTACTTGTATTTTTTGTTAAGCTGTTGAAGTAGCTATATAAAGCTACTAGGGTTGTTGTAGATGCATTATTCAGAAATATGAATTGAATCTTCTAATTTCCTCTCTCCAAACTTTGTCTCCCTTTTAGATGTGTTTGTTTCTCTCCCTTAGCTTCTCTTCCTATCTTCCTCCCAATTCTCTTTGATTCTCCCTCTATTTTCCCTTTCTCTAATTCTACCCTAATTCTTCCTAAAATCTGCCCTATTTCTCAGGTGAAACCCTAGGTGAACACCTAGGATCCAAACAATTTAGTATCAGAGCTATTAATCCTCGACTTTGTTGCTAGAAGTTTTAACAGTTGACCAAGGCAATTTCTAGAAGCATTTCAAACAGAGTTGTTGTAATTCCGACAATACGCGACTATTAATAACCAGGCGCATCTTAGCTATAATTCAGATCTAGGTTGTTGTTTGTGGTAGAGATGATTCAGCGAAAAGGCGAATTTCGAAGAAGCTGCAACTGAGGCGATCAATTTTAGGAGGTGTGATACAGGCGATACTAACAGAGATAAGTGAATTTCGGCAAGTATAGGAAATTGTTGCAGTAGGCGAGTCAAGAGGTGAAATCAAATCTATCACCTAGTGGTTCATTTCAATTGGAAATTGAAGGTCGCTGACTAGTGAGGCGATCAATTCTAAGAGGTGGAATCATAGCAACTGATACTCAGCTATTGCAGTGAACTTTGGTGAATTTTTGCGATTGAGACAACGAAGCAATGCTAGGCAATTTCAATTTTGATTCCAACGACTCCTAGAGCATTTCCAGTTTATCAGAATTTGCAAACAAGTAGGCTGGGCAATTCCGATTGGAAGTCCGATGACTCATAGAAGCAAGTTCCAAAGCAGATTCTGCTTGTTCCATGACCCTTGACTTCGCCTACTCCTGATTCAGGTTTGACTGTTGAAAGTGGAATCACAGGTTGATTCATGGCTATTTTCGGAGACTGTTGCACTGTGCGTTCAGGAAGGCAACCTCAATCGTGGAGACAGACAATCGAAGCAGATCCAGCAAAGCTAATTCAACAAAGCCAATTGATTCTCATATGTGAATTCCATTAACTCTTCCTCGTTGCCGTTAGGTCTTGAAGGTGAGACAAAGCCAAGGTTCTGCGATTGTTAAGAGGCGTTGGAAAAGAAGTTTGATAATGCAAAGAGTCAAATGTGCGAGGAAATAGGCAGGGTGATACGTGAAGAGATGCAGAATTTCATGAGAATGATTGCTAGACAGAATCAGGTTAGACTACATGCTTGCTTGCTTTCCAGATAATATTCTGATCCAATTAGTATAAGGAATCGACCAGATCCTGTGCTTAGTGGAAATCCTTACTCTCCTCGAAGAAATGGATCAGATCCTGTTTCGATTAGAGCTCCATACCTTACTCATCCATGGAATAGAATTCCAAGAATAGTCCATGGAATTAGAACTTCATTGTCAAATCTCAGAGTTCAACTCAGAGAGATGAAATTGTTCTAACGAAAAAGGATTTTGAAATGTTTAAAGGAAGAAAACAATAATAAGAAGGACGTTGTTAATGAAGCATTACAGCCTAAGGATTTCCTTAAAATGGAGCAGTCTAAGGAGAAGTCAAGATTGTACAAAACTAATTCCCTACTCTCTTGAAACATCTGCTTCAATTACCTTTGTTACAACTAGCATCAAAAACTAGTTTGCACCTTTTGTAATCTGGCTTGCATCTTCTGAAATGATAGCAATACCGTCATACTGTTCAGGGTCAGAATCTTTCATGTTAGCAGTAAGATATCCTCCTGTTGGTGATGTCTTCACTTTCTTGGTGCCTATTTTACCCAAAGCTAAGTAATCCTCAGCCTTCCTCTGTCACTTCTTCAAATACTTTCTCATTTTCCTCCTGCAACCTTTCAATAGGTGCATCTTGAGATATTATTTCTTCTAATTTCTCAATCATTGCAGTAGAATTGGCCTCAACACTGTTGGTTTTGGAAATTGATTGGGCCAGTATCTCATTGTGAACAACTGGATCAATTTCAGATCCTAGAGATCCAGATGTGTTGATCTCCAACTCTAGAAACTCTTTGTTGCCTCCTGCCATTCCTATTATTTGATTGACTGCATCAATCATCTCTTGTTTTGAACTTCCACGAATATCATCTGGAACATCCTCATCTAGAACTTCTTTTTCAAAGGCATCAGGGTGTTCCTTTGATTCTTCTTTTGTCCAGACATCCTGGATCAAATCTCCTGGATTACTGTTGTTGCTGTCAACACTGTTGTTATAGTCACCCTCCTTGTCAATACTGCCTAAATCAAAATACTACTTTTGTTCAAAATTGGAGGTAAGCAGCAAGGCGCATTCAGCTGAAAATTAGTGCTTGAGGCATAGGCGCAAGGTGAACCATTAGCCTCATGCCCATAAGATGCGCATTTATTCAAAATGCTTATTCAATACTTTTATACTATTCTTTTCGTTATGTAATGGACCTCTAAGGAGATAAATGCAAACTCATAAAATCATAAATTATGAATAGCTATTTATGATTGGCCAACTCTATAATAAGAATTAATATTATTACAAAAAATAATTAATTTCTTCTAATTTCTTTTGCAACTAGAAGAAAGAAAAAAAATCACAATAGAACACACAGCAAAAAAACAGGAGAGCACACATTGGAAAACATTTGTTTCTTTGCAATTAGTTTCATCTAAATTGGAACAAAAATTAGAAGAAAGGAAAAAAAATAGAGTAGAACATACAGCAAAAATAATTACAACAAAGAATTAATTTCTTCTAAATTGCAAAAGCAATTAGAAGAAGAAAGAAAAATGAAGCATACTGTAGATGTGAGACTAGTTCTCCAGTGAGTGAACATCACTGCCAAAAGGATCCCAACGAGTGGGAGATTTGGCAGACCTCTTGCTTACACTGCTAGGTTTGCCTCTCAACAATATATAAAAATATGCAATCAAATCAAAAAATAAGATCTAAGATGACAAATGGACAAGAAATAGGGTTTTAATACACATATATACAAGGCGTGCACCTCATCCTCATGTGCCCCGTGTGCCAGGGCAGCTCCTCAAGCATGGCGCTACACTTGTGTGTGCCTTGTGCTCAGGTGCACCTTTGACTACACGATAATATGGGTTCCATGTGTTCTCCAATCCTCATTACCGACAAGTTTTCCTATTTGAAATTGAAGTTCTTTCCTTTTCATGAATTGCTCAAGTTTCATCTATTTGATTATGTTGGATTCTTTGGTCTTGAGTTTGGTGTTAGGGAAGTGTCCATGAGTGCGTTAATATCTTTGTGTTTAGGTTATTATTTACATTGTACCAACTGTAAATTACTAAAATCTCCCTCTTGGATTTTAAAAATAATGGTTGATTTTACTTACCAAAAAGACCATAAAGTACAATTTGGATAAAATAAATTTAATATTTTAAAATAATTATTTATATTTTATTAATTAATTTTTTGTCCAAAATTTTATTATTGTAGATTTAGCCCCCCTACTAATTTTTTCTTGTTCTACTCCTAATGGTTAATATTGTGAAACCAACATATACAATATGGAAACACGACTTAGGAATTATAATAGCACATTAAAATTAATGCAAAAGGATGTCAAGGTGTATGTGTTAAAAACCTTAAAAAAGTAGCCCGAAAATAAAGGATTTCAGCGTATCAGTATAGAGAGAAAGGATTCTGACTTTCTAACACTAACATGCTTGCAAGGCATCAGAAATCGATGCCAATTTCTGCTGGATGTGTTACAAAACTTTAAAACATAGCACAAAGATAAAGGATTTTCACCCTATCAGTTTAGGTATAAAGGATTCTTTCTTTCCAACACTAAGATGCCCAAAAGGCACCAGAAACAGACTTAGGCCCTTAAACCAGAATATGCGCACCAAAGCATTCCATGGTGTTGGTTTCTTAGCGTGATCATATGACTGTATAGTACCAAAAAAGCTCAACATGAACGCCTGTGCACATAGCCCAAAAAAAAATGCAGTCCTTTAGTGGATGTCTGAGCATATTAGGCTGCATTCTCTCATGAATAAGACATGAATTCAATGCCCCTTAAGTACTCCTACCAGGGAAAAAAAAACGAAAGAACACCAAAGGGCAGTATGTGTGAATGTAATGAGTCTCTCTGTTCCATTAGAGTTAAGCAGCTTCTAGACCATGATTTATATACGAGGGAATTTGTTTTTTTTTTTTTTTTTTTTTTATGTTGGGGGCTGGGTAGAGGCGGAAACACAATAAACTCAGATGGACTGCCTACTCCTTGTGTCTTGTTAAGGGAGAAAATTGTAGGTTTGCTAGCAACTTATTAACACCATAATTTCTGCTATATAAGATTCTGGTAGCCAACCATTAGATTTTATCCAGTTGTCAGTACGAGACTAAGTGGAAATCAACCACTATTTTGTACTTATTTTTTCTAATTCATATTTAGTACTGTAATTTGTTGGTATTAAATTCTTATTATTGCATGTTGTACAGTTCCTTTGGGATTATTAGCCGGTTCGATAAGAATACTAGAAAACACTTGGTAAGACAAGTTTCTGTCTGGTTCCTCTGTGGCAATTAATCTTTGCGATCAACAACTTACCTGTTTGTTTTCACAGATAATGTTTGAAGATGGTACTCGTGAATTCCTTGACATGTCAAAAGAAGATTGGGAGTTGTGTGTTTTCTGATTGATTGTTGGGTAAGTCCAGTTATTATTGTTATGACTTAATGTTCATTGTTGTTTTAACATTCCTTCCGTAATCATCCTTCTCAATTTAGTGCTCATCGGAATCGCAGTCGTGTTGGGAAAGATCTTTATCAGGAAAAGAGCAGTGATATACTCATTTGTGGACTTGTAGAATTAGAGCTGGTGTTTGTGACTTAACCAAAGGTGACTGTTAGATGTGTCAAATTTGGATTATGATTTATATAGGATTGGCAATCATTACTTGAAATTTGAGATGCATGCCGTCTGCTTGCTTAGTACCATGACAACAAGAGCTATATTATAACTTGAAGGAGTAAAATGCGAGCGCAATTTTGCATGTATACGGTCCGTATACTCACTTGTGCCAACTTACCTTACAGGACACTGGTGCAAAAGCTGATGGCAAGTCTGCCGCACGTTCAAATTGTATAGCTTAAGACTAGATATGTTTCTTTGCGAATAACTCATTTTTGTATTTGGTAACGGGAAATAATAATGTAAAAAATGCGTGAACTATGGAGGGATTTTGCGCAGCCATTTGCTTGGTGGGGCTCCCATTTGTTGTAAGCTAACTATAGATTGTCTTCTACCAGACATAAGTTAGGCATTAATTACTTTTGATAAATCGTATTTGGACTCTTGTGATTTAGGTCTTCGCAGAGACATGTCCTGTAGTTTAAAAATGACTCGAGAGTTCAATGTGGTTTAATTATTTTGCACCTCTTCGATTTCTTTTGTCATATAATCTCTAATTAAATTAAATTCAACCTTAATAAACCAAAATAAATGCAAAAAATAAAATTATTTAATGTCCGCTAGAACCCTTGCTAGAAAAGTCGGTTGGTTGCTGGTGAAATGGGTTCTTGGAATAGAGAGGGGAAGAAGATGAACATGAAGATGATGAAGCAAGGAAGGACACTGTCTTCATTGTCGGCAAAACCGTAACTCTGCTCCATTGACCTTCCATTTTGCCGTCTTCATCGATTTTCTCTAGAATCAATCTTCGATGGGGTTCTTGGTGAAAGGGAGAGAGAGAGACAGAATCCCTAGCAGCAGCTATATTCCATCGACTTCAATAACATCGTCTCTCCCCCTCTCTTTCGTGGGAATATGGAGATAAAGGCTCCCTGGCATGGAGCTACGTCTTCGTGGGCGATGAAGACGCAGGTCGTTTTTCCCGAATTCATCTTTTTCTCTCCCCTTCCCGCCCCTCAACCTGTTCTAGGTCTGTTGGGTTTTGAACCCAACAACGAGTTCCTTCTGGAACCTATGTGACTGACCAACAGCAATAATAAATTATTTTATTTTTGTTTTGGTTTTAGGCAAAAATCAAAAGTGATTTTAAAAAATTGCAAGTAAACTCTTACACTATTGAAAATTCATTTTTTTCACCTTGTGAATTAAGAGATGTATAGGGCACCTTGTTATGAACAGTCCATTTGTCTTAAAATTTAGTGATAATGGAATGTACCAAAGTACCTCTGGGACTTATGTAAATGACTAAAATAAATAAATAATTAAAGAACAATGCTATTCGACAATTCTTAATGCCACCCCATGATATATTGACACGAAAAAATTGTGATTTATCGCAATGAAAAGAGAAGTTAATTTCATTAACAAAATTCAAATTTCTCCCATTCTCTCTCTCTCTTTCTCTCTGCGCTAAAATCGACTTATTGTCGTGACTCTCTCTCTCTCCGCCATCCCTTCTTTTTCTTTTTGTTGTGACTCTCTATCTTTTTCCACCATCCCATCTTTCCCTTCTGGCTGTGGCTCTTTCTTTTACGTCCGATCAACCCGATCGAGCCTCCAAAGTCCTGAAGTCTCATTCTTGTCGTATCTCTCCCTTCACTTCCAATGACCATCTCTCTTTCTCGCTCCCACCTTTGCAAACGAGCCTCTTTCATTGTAGCAGCTTCGATCTACTAGGAGGTAAGTCTCTCCTACAATGAGAGACTTTAAGCTTAGATCTACAAGGAGATAAATCTCATATATACGTATATACATATTATTTGGGTTTGATCGAAATTTTAAACTTAGATGTACGGAGTTTGAGTCTTTGAATCTTATTGGTTTTTGGGTATGTTGGTCGATGGACCCTTGGGTGTCGGGTGGTTGCCTCTGATCGCTGGAAACCACTGACCATGGTGGTGATTGGCAGTGCATTTTTAAGTTTAGTCGAAAATTAAAACTCAGATCTACTAAAATTTAACCATTAAATGTGTCTCATTTTTTTTATGTTAACCCTCTTGACTTGGTGTTTCTGATGGTAGGCTCTGATCGTGGAAAGTTTCGACCGACAGTGGTCGTCAGCAGCGTTGGTGGTAGCGATTTTGATTTTCGTCCGTGCATACATACATATATTTACATATTATCTTTTGTAATTATTTTAAGTTATATTGTGAATTTTGATATTTAATTATGAATTTGTATTGAAAATGTTGATGTTAATATTGAATTTGTGATATTTAAATATTGTGAAAGTTAAAATTAAATTGAATTGGTTGAAATTTAAATGTTAATAAATTGAATTAGTTTGTATTTGTTTGGTGAATCTTTGAATTGAAATTATTAAGTTTATTTAAGAATTGAATGGTATATAGTTATTATTAATTTTATTTGAATTTAAATATTTAATAATGTGTATATATATTTTAAATTTATATTAAATAAAATTTATAAAACTAATCAAATAATTTTATAGAGATTTAGTTGTACTTTTTTTAATTTTTTCTATCCAAATGGAGAAACACCACTAGGGATGTCAACGGCTTGTCCACAAATTTGTTCATCTAGATTTGATTTTACTTTAATTTATCAAATCATGCATGTCTTTTGACTAAAGCTTTTATTCTTTCAAAAAATGTATTTAGTACTAAGATCTATAAATTATATATATATATACATAATTAGAGCATTATTAAATCAAAAAAGATAAAAAGAAGACACTTTTTATAAATAACAGAGCTACCAACTCATTCTCCACCTTGATGGTAGAGTAATTCGTTGATTTACTTTTTACAAATACTTCTTATGCTTTGGTAAATGAAAAAAAAAATATTTTCTTTGATTTAAAGTAAATGAATTAGAAAATTACTTTTAAAATTTAAAAAAAATAAAATGAATTCACGTCCCAATGGATGAATGTAAATATGAATTAAGTCATGTTAGTGATTTTTCTTTTTTACAAGCAAGGAAACGTTTTTAGTGTAATATAGGCAACTTTCACATTAATATAAATTTATATTAAATAAATTTAAATTTAAATTTATAAATATTAATAAATTTAAATTTAAATTTGATATTGAGCTAATTAATTTAATTTTAACTTTCACAATATTCAAATATCACAAATTCAATATTAACTTCAACATTTTCAATACAAATTCATAATTAAATATCAACATTGACAATATAAATAAAATAATTACAAAATAGAATATGTAAATATATATATATATATATAAATATATGTATGTATTAGAACCGTCGCCACCAACACCGTCAGCGACCACCGTAGGCCGAAACTTTCCACGATTAGAGCCTACCATCAGAAACACCAAGTCAAAAGGGTTAACATACAAAACAAAATGGGACACATTTAATGATTAAATTTTAGTAGATCTGAGTTTTAATTTTCAGCCAAACTTAAAAATGCACTGTCAGTCGTCATCGGCAATCGTGGCTGGTAGTGTTTGGCAATTAGAGGCAACCACCCGACACCCAAGGGCCCATCGACCAACATACCCAAAAACCAGCAAGATCCAATAGTCGAATCTCTGTAGATCTAAATTTAAAGTTTCGATCAAACCCAAACAACGCGTATATACGCATTGCCAGTCGCCACCGGCCACCGTGGCTGGTGGTTTCTGGCGATCAAAGGCAACCACCCGACCCCTAAGGACCCATCGACCAACATACCCAAAAACCAACAAGATCCAACGGTCGAATCTCTGTAGATCTAAGATTCAAGTTTCGGCTAAACCCAAATAAGTTTAGAAGACTTACCCTCTTCTAGATTGGAGCCAATATAGAAGCGCGACGAACAACAAAAAGAAAGAGAGAGGGCTGAAGCTGCTGCAATGGAGGAAGCTCAGTCGCAAGAAAGAGAGAAGGGGAGTAGGGGGAAGAAGTATGAACAAAAAGCAAAAGCACGAGAAAGAGAGAGGGAGAAAGATGAGGTGAGGATATATATATTTTGAGGGTATATTTGTAATTATAATAGTGGCTAAATATGTAATTTTGTATTGGGTGGCATTGAGGATGACCAAATGGCATTACCCATAATTAAAACAAACAAAAGCAATGAAATGAAAAAAATAAAAGAAAATTAATTAATAAAATTTAAATAAATTGATACCGTTGGATGACAAATAGTTAGTTTTTAGCTTATAAAAACTATACCTAAATGCCATAAATCACTATATTCTCTTCTCTCCCACTTAGTGAAACATCACAACTCTCACATGAATCAGGAAAAATAGCATTCCTTGCTATTTTTCCCACCTCAACAAACAATCACATGGCTTCTTCTACCTCAAATGCCATAAGTAATGTAAATGGTGGAATGATAATGTTTAAGAATAAGAGATGCAATTGTGGAAAAAAAGTTGTGAAGATTTTTGTGTCAACTAAAAACTTCAGAAAAATATATTTTCATTGTAAAACTAATAAGTGCAGAAACTGCTCTTTATGGACACCTGAAAAAGATGCAATCAACAATGCAAGTGCTCAAGGACTAAGTGATAACATGGCTGTGCAACTTGTTATAAAGATTGATGCATCATTGAGGAAGTTGGAATCAATTATGGAGGGAAGATTTAGATGATATTGATCCTAGTGATGTTTTTTGGAGTATTTATGGTTGTTTTTGTTACAGTGATGATGCTAAAGACGGGAAATAATCAAGCATACAATGTACTTAGATAGAGGTGAATCATATGCATATGTATGAATGAAATCAAAAGAATGATATGCATATGTAATGTTTTGATAATAAAAAATAGTCAATATAAAACCCCGTTTCGGCGTAAGGTTGCCACGTCATTTAAGTAAGGTTTGAATACCGAAAATTGGCCAAATAGCAAAATAAATTGCCAAATGGACTGGAGGGAATGCCTCAGAGTGTAATTGGCTATGGAAAATGGTATAATCTCAATGAGCATTCCGAGATAGGATTTATGGAAGTAAAAGAAATCAGAATGAATATGATTTTCGGTACAACTAAAATGCAGCTTCGGATCAGGCTGAAATACCAAATTTTCATAAGGGACGTCCGGGAATTCAACGGAACCCTAGGGGGGCTCTGGTTTTTCGTAAAAATCAACCCTTTGGTGGTTTCAGGATGAATCAAGGGCTGGTGAGGACCCGGGGGCAAAATCGATCATATCGAGTAATTATCGATTATTAATTTTGGATTTAAGCATTGTTATGCAAATTAATTTGAGCATTAGAGGGGGTAATTGCAATAAGAGACATTCTCAAGTGTAATAAGGGTTAAATAGAGGGAGTAAATATATATTTTCCTATAATTATATTAGTATAATAAGTATTTTACATATTATATATATATATATAAATGTCCATGCGTATAGGCATGGGGCGCATAAATTGCAGCATGTTGAGATGTCCTTCAAGCGTGAGTCTTGGGCTTAGGAAAATGTAGAGGATTTGAGAGATTGGTCGGGAGAAGAAGTGTTAGCCAATGTTCTAAGGGTGGTGGCTCGCTATATATAGATGAGAGATTGAGAGAGTTGCACGGAGAGAGAGAGAGAGAGAGGGATGGCCGAATTGGCCATGGCAACAAGTGGCCGAGAGCAGAGAGAGATTAGTGAAGAGCGTAGCCGAGAGCTTTGGCAAGCAAATGTGAGAGAGCTTGATCGAGATCGAGAGAGAATAGAGAAGAGAGAATGACAGAAGAGAAAAGTGAAAGAGAGAATGGAAATGGAAGTTAGCCGAGTAAAGCTCGGCCATGGCAGCCCACGAGCAAGCCGACGCGATGAAGGGGAAAGCCGTGGCGGTGGCAACAGCCGAGGCGCTGGTGCGCTATGCGCAAGTCTCAGGTGAAGAAGAAGGAGTTCCAGGTGTAAGGCCGATCGGCCATAGCGGACGAAGAGCGAGAAGCGAGCAGGGGCCGCTGGCAGTAAGCTCGGGGGAGCAGACAACGCGGGTGTGCGCGCGAGGAAGCTGACAGTGGCTCGCGGTGGTGCCGGGCTGCACCGATCGTGCAACAGTTGGTGCGTGAGGCGGCTGGGCATGGCGGATGGCGCGCACTGGAGGTGGTCGAGGGCTGGGTTCATGCACAGGAACATGGGAGGAAAAAGGTTAAAGATTAAGGAAAAAGAAAATAAAAGAAAAAGGAAAAAGAAAAGAAAGGAAAAGAAAAATGAGAAAAGATTCCGAAAATTATAGAAAAATAGGAAACGGATGTGTAATGATATTTCGGATATTTTAGTAAGAAAAATGGATCGGGCACACGATTGGAAGTGGTGCAAAAAATATTTAAGCGATGCACGAAAATTGAGATGTCGCTCAAAAAATGAGAAGATGCGTGAGAATCGAGGTCGTGTGCGAGAATCAAGGATTTTCTCGACCTTTGAGGTCAGTCACGCGTTTCGAGATTAGGGCACGCATATCGAGGCAGCCTAACAGGCTAAGGTAAGGTAAGTAAAATTTTTTAGTAAATTTCAGTAAGTTAGAAAAGTTATTTTATGAATTATTATAGAGATATATTCGAGGATATGCTTGAGAAATGCTTAGTTTGGATTATTGAGGAATTATTTATTTAGAAATTATTAATGAGGAATTAGGCATGAAATGAAATGGCACTTAACTAAGTGTATGATGAGTTGAATGTAAATGGAATGTACATTATGTAGCCCATGTATTTAAGTCCTGCTACTTTTGAAATCTAAACGTTATGATGACGATGATATATAACTTTTTTATTAATGACAATGTATAAACCCTAGTTAGGGTTAATGTTAGATGAGAACGTATGCTATGTGTTAATGTTAATTGAGGACGTATGTTATGTATTAATGTTAAGTTGAGAGCTTATGTGATGTTTTAAGTCATTGATGAATAGCCTTGTATTGAGGATTGAGTTCGAGAAACGATGATGTAAAGAATTGATTTATGATTTATGTTAAGGTAAGATGGCAGATTCGATTCTAGCTTCCGCGTTTGATGGTTATGATGATTCTCTTTTAGAGATAAAATAATTGAAAATTCTGGGATGGATGCAAGGAATGATGCGATTTAGTATTAGTTGAAAAGAAAAAAAATTTATCGTCCTAGTATTGTCCCAAGAATTAACGCACCAGGGAAAGCGGGGCGTTACAGTTGGTATCAAAGCTTAAATTTATTTGGGAGCCTTAAGTTTTATTTGGTGACTTAGGGATTGCTGATGGGTTAGAGATTTTTAATTTAGAACAAATGTCATGGAAATAAATGATAGGAATTTGAGGATTCATCTGTCAATTTGAGGTTATTAGTTGAAATTATTATGACGAGTGATAGGGTAATTGATAGCTATTAAGAATGGTTGAATCATGGATGGTTCATAGAATGAAGTCCCTACCTAGAGGCTCGGGGATTGTCAGTTAAGATCTTAGAGGTTGTTGATATGAGTATATTGACCTTGCTAAGCGATAAAACAACTGATCGAATTTACTTAGCTAATGAAGATAGATGATATGATTCGGATGTAAGGTAACCATGATTAGGGATCTATGAGATTTAGAGACAATTAAATTGGGTAACTGGTAGTTATCAAGATTGATTGAGTCATGGTTGATTAGTCTATTATAACGTAGCGTAGTTGTTGAGTTGGGATTGAACGATAAGTATTTTTGATGATCATTTAGGGATGTGTAAGACCAGTGATCCAACAGATTGGGTCGAGTGAGAGACCGAAGGTGGTCAAGTGATAGCAAATGAGTTGCATCAATTGATGAGGTGGCAGTGGTGCAACTGATAGGACTCGCAAAGACGGGACAAGGAACCCTAACAGTGTGTGGGGTCCAGGTTTCAATGGTATAGGATACGAGGTGTGCCGCTAGCCTTTTGAAAGAAACGGGAAGCCTTGGGAATCGACCCAAAACAAGATGGATTTGGAGGAAGCATATAGTGATTATGAGGGACCTGATTTCGAGTCTAAGGACGAGGCCAATGTATGGATCCAGAGGTCCACCAGTCCTAGTGACACCTAATAGTTGTAAGAGTTTTGTAAGATATGGTATCAGTAGTGTTGTATCCCAAACGTTTTGAGAATCTATGAGAAATTTGTTTTACTGTTTAGATTAATGATAGGTTGAATTTGGGTGAATGAGAACATTTTTAAGTTGAGGTGTGATTAAAGATAATCGTGGAAAGTATCATAACAAGTGTTACACAATCAATAGAGACCATAGATTAAGTACCCAAAACATGATATTCAGTCCTTAAGTTCAATACGATTACAAAAGATCAAGCCACACCATTACTCAAAATAAAAAGACAAACCATAGAACTGATAATGTTGTCGATGCTCAGTGACGGCAATGGTTGCCAAACACGATAGGTCCAAGCTCATCGATGTCATCTGGGGGTGGCATCTGGTTGTTGCTGGCTTCGCCAGGGTAAGGTGGAAGAGTAGCCTCTGAGAAACTAGGATGAGGGACGTCTTCTGGGATGATGTGTAGATCAAAATTCCAATTTGGGTCTTGGTTAGGTTGAGGATCAGGTTGGGGATGTGAAGATATGCGAATAGTGAATCTTGCAAATAAGCACGATAAGCTTGCAAATTACTAACTTGCTGTTGAAGGGCTAGAATATGGGATATACAACCATAAACGGGATCCTGAAGCCGGGCTTGAGCTTCAAAGAGGAGTGTATGGGAAGCCCAAAATCGGTCGCTGACCGAAAGTGGAGCTAGGAGGTTGACGACATTTTTGACAGTAAAAACCTCACGGATGGTAGCAAAATGGGTAGTACCATCCTCGCAACGGAAGTAAGGTGCAAAGATGCACTGTGGATGACATCCTCTGTTTAAGACTATGCAGGCACCACATCAAGACTAGGGATTTAGTGTGTTGCGCCTCGGTATGATAGATCTGAGTCTGACTTAATCTAAACAAATCAGATATGGGTCAGATCTAATAGATCGAATCAAGGATGGGTCGAACCTGAATCAAGTCGGGTCGGGGCGGACCTGGTCAGATCGACCTAGATCTGGCAGCAGCGTCAAGGACGACGATGGCGCTGTGAAGGCCGAGGGAAGCCAAGCGAGGGTCGATTGGGCCAGCGATGGTGGCTGGGATGAGCTGTGATCGACGGTTGGGGTGCAGGGAAGCCATGCCATGGCTCGCGGCCGATGGCGGATTAGGCGCTGGAGGCAGTTGCAGATAGCGACCGTCGGAGGTGGTGGCGACGCTGGAAGGCAGCGACTGTCGGTGGCTATTCGTGCGCAGGGTCGACAAAGGAAGGAAGGAAGGAAGAAGAAGAAGAAGAAGGAAGAAAAAAAAAAATAATAAAATATATATAGTATTAAATTAAATTATCTGGAAAAGAAATCGATGGTCAAATACGAGGAAAGAAATCAAATGGTTACCATAAAGTATGATTATAGTCAATTAGCATAAGATGGTATCATAAGGATTAAGTATGGGTAGAGCTGATTGACATGAAACGTTATTACTTGAGGATTAGTCCAACCAAATTTGAGGATCATTTCAAAAAGTACGAGAAGTTATTTAAGTTATGGGTATATGGACGAATAGATATTAGTATTGCTAGATTGGGAAGACATTGTTAGATTTCGATTGATATGAAAAGTTAGATTACGGAAGTAAGATTAGAGACAGATAGAATTTATTAATAAAGATTTCTTGAGAAAATAGTTATATAACATGATTAGAAGATGATTGTGGTCAATTAACAGAAACTTGAGGTTATATCGGGTGATGAAAACCTATGAGAATGAGGAAACAATAATTTAGCATAAGTAAAGATCAAGCAACGATTAAGTTTGTGATGACTTAAGGTGGGGCTTAGCTAGTTTCGAGAATAAAAATCATTCGAGGATATGAGATAGTTAAGGTAATAGGACCATTGACTTGTTGCAGCAATTTGAAAGTCTATGAAACAACTTAGTGATAACAAGATATGTGTTGTTTGAGGATCCAATGATACATGAAATAGTTTGGTGATATAAGAATATTTCTTTGAGGATTCATTTGATAAGAGTCAAGATGTGTTAAGATCAATGACTTTGTGCTAAGGTTAGAAAAAATATCAAAGAAAGATAAATAACGTCGTAGGAAATCGACATTAGTGAAGTGACATATATGAGGATATAGATTTGATGATTAAGCAAAAAAAAAAAAAAAAATTGAGGATGTGGACATAAGAGCCGTAGGCTCATTATGATAATGTGTGTACCGGTTGGATGGAAGCTTGAGTTGAGACTCGTAGCCCGAGGACCGAGTATGGGGTTATGAGTTTTGAAAGAGAAATTCGAAAGGCATGCGCGGTTGTCAAGTGTGCTGTCTAGGGATTGATAAGTGTAGTCGGCCCAAGAGATCTAATTTCTATACGCGACGACATTCTAAAGTTTAGGACAAGATATGCGTGCTAAAGGTTTTATGATTAAGGAGATGATTTTAGACGATATAATTTTTCTTGGGATATGTGATAGTTTGTAAAGGGCTACATCAAGATTATTTATAATGAGATATTGAAGTATATTTTTCCCTTAGTTATTTGATTTGCTAGGTGTTAATTTCGAGAACGGGACTTCGAATATTTGGAATGTGGCAAATTTCGAGGACGAAAATTTTGTAAGGAGGGGAGAATCTAAAACCCCGTTTCGGCGTAAGGTTGCTACGTCATTTAAGTAAGGTTTGAATACCGAAAATTGGTTGAATAACAAAATAAATTGCCGAATCGACTGGAGGAAATGCCTCAGAGTGTAATTGGCTATAAAAAATGGTATAATCTCAATTTGCATTTCGAGATAGGATTTATGGAAGTAAAAGAAATCAGAATTAAGATGGTTTTCAGTACAGCTAAAATGCAGCTTCAGATCAGGCTGAAATACTGAATTTTCACAAGGGACGTCCGGGAATTCAACGGAACCCTAGGGGGGCTCTTGTTTTTTGTAAAGATCAACCTTTTGGTGGTTTCAGGATGAATCAAGGGCCTGGTGAGAACCCGGGGGCAAAATCGATCATATCGAGTAATTATCGATTATTAATTTTGGATTTAAGCATCGTTATGCAAATTAATTTGAGCATTAGAGGGGGTAATTGCAATAAGAGACATTCTCAAGTGTAATAAGGATTAAATAAAGGGATTAAATATATATTTTCCTATAATTATATTAGTATAATAAGTATTATACATATTATATATATATAAATGTGCATGCGTATAGGCGTGGGGGCCATAAATTGCAACATGTTGGGATGTCCTTCAAGCATGAGTCTTGGGCTAAGGAAAATGCAGAGGATTTGAGAGATTGGTCGGGAGAAGAAGTGTTAGCCAAGGTTCTAAGGGTGGTGGCTCGCTATATATAAATGAGAGATTGAGAGAGTTGCACGAAGATAGAGAGAGGGATGGCCGAATTGGCCATGGCAGCAAGTGGCCGAGAGTAGAGAGAGATCAGTGAAGAGAGTAGCTGAGAGCTTTGGTAAGCAAATGTGAGAGAACTTGATCGAGATCGAGAGAGAATAAAAAAGAGAGAATGAGAGAAGAGAAAAGCGAAAGAGAGAATGGAAATGGAAGCTAGCCGAGTGAAGCTCGGCCATGGCAGCCCACGAGCAAGTCGACGCGATGAAGGGGAAGGCCGCGACGGCGGCAAGGGGCGGACGACCGAGGCGCTGGTGCTCTATGCGCAGGTCTCGGGTGAAGAAGAAGGAGTTCCGGGTGCAAGGTCGATCGGCCATGGCGGACGAAGAGCGAGTAGGGGCCGCTGGTAGGAAGCTCGAGGGAGCAGGCAGCGCGGGTGTGCATGCGAGGAAGCTGACAGTGGCTCACGGTGGTGTCGAGCTGCACCGATCGTGTAGCAACTGGTGTGTGAGGCGGCTGGGCATGGTGGATGGCACGCAGGATGTAACACCTCATCCCTATCGAGGGCGTGCCACTATGCTGGGGCCCATCGTATACATACATAATCCCTTTCCTTATACATCAAATGTCGTATTTCAAAGGGAAACCCCCCAGCAAATCATTAAACATACGGAAGCGTTAATCGAAACCTGATACGGTACATACTTGAATTCACTATATTTAAAACAATATAAGAAATCCGTACCATATATTACCATCATATCCTCAAGTACATAAATACTTTGATACATATCTCCCGAGATAACATCTAACACCCTAGGTGCAATAATATGAAACCTCGAATACATACATCATCATTTTTCAATAATTAAAATACTCGATCCACCTGCTGAATCCATCGGCCATGCCATCACGTGCCGTCATGTCTCAACCTGCTCCTTGCCCTAACTGCAAGTCTCAACTAGAACGTTGAATGTTCCAGGGGCATAACCCATTAGAAGATGAAACTTCTAGTGAGGGTCTAAAAACATATATATGATACATGATGCAATAACATGAACAAACATATACCCATAATGTAACTTCTCAGGCATCCACAGCCCGGCTAGGAATCCTAGGCAAATCCCGAACCTCTGCGGGATAGGCCTAACGTTATTCCTTCAACGCCCGAGGGGAATTACGGTTACACTCTGAGGGTATCATCCCATCCCCATGCACAAGTTTCAATATGACAATAATATCGTGTAATGGAAATATCACGACTTTCAATGCAATATGACAAATGAATATTGCAATTCATAAATAGCATGCATATATAACAAACATATCATGAATATAAGTTCTTGTGAGAATACCACTCACATTTGCCCAAAGACAAAGACACCTCGAAAAGCGTGCATCGCCTCGATATGCGTGCCCCGCCTCGATTCTCGTGCCAAATCTCAAAAGTTGCACCAATCTTATCATCTCGATCTCCTCAAACATAAAATAATAATTAATCACTAAATATCCTCAATATCTCATTTATTTCCTATTTCCTTTCATTTTCCTTCATTTTTCCTTCTAAAAATCCCAATAAATATATCAAGACTATTTCTTCAAATCTAACTTCACAATAATTCATCATATCCTATGAACTATCAAGAAAAAATACTGAATTTACCCGGATATTGCATTTTCACGCAAAACGAGGTACTTTGGTGCAGAAACCGAGGCATCGGGAATCCCAAATCCCAATCTTTTTGCACAAACCTCCATAAAATATTTTTCTCTATTTTTCAGTATATTTTTTCACATTTTTCCACCCTTACACGCGCCCCCACACGCCAACACATGACTAGGGCGAGTGAGGCGCGTGGAAGACCAGCGCGTGACCGGCACGCGCCGGTCGTCTTCTCCAGCGCTCCGGTCGTCGGCGATCGGGGTTGAGTCCACCACTTTGAAGCCCTCGCTTAGTCGATCCTCATGGCCAAGTTTGAGCCTCAAAGGACCACCGGAAGACCTCCCATCGAAGCCTCGAACCTTCGGCCAGACCGTCCGCCTCATTTTTCCGGCGAGCTTCGAATCGCCATGAAACTTCAACGAAAATGCTCCAAATTCTCCAGATTTCTTCTATCTCTCATGGGCTTCAAAAGCCCTATGATTTGAGCCTCCAATTTGTTCGTTTGCCCCATCGATTTGAAGCTCAAAAAGCCCTAGGTTTCGGCCACCATTAAACGCCAATTTATAGGCATTTTCGAACCTTCAAACTCCCTTGGCCGAGCAACCCATCAACCTTAGAGCATAAACCGCCCCTGGATCGACCCTCAATCGAGCTTGGCGACCAAGAAATGCCAAGTTGCAGGCGGCATCATCGCGCGACCAAACTGGTCGGCTTTTCCCTTCAAATTCCGACCACTCGAGTGGTCTTTGCCGGCCATGCCTTTACAAAAGTTGGTCCTCGACAAGCCCTCGTGCCATCCCTACGGTTGGATCAGCCGAAATCGACGACCGGAGACCCCATGGTCGAATCCCATTGGCCAAACTTTGCTGAAATTGCACTTTGGCCCCTTGACTTTTGGCTATTTCATTTTAGCCCATTCCACTTAACCTCTCAACTTTCCTTTATTGCATTTAGGCCCCTCAAGACCTAAAACATCATTTTGACCCTTGAGAATTCCAAAACAACCTTATTTCGGCCTCCCTCTAGCAATTTCTAAAAACTGCACTTAGGCCTGAATCTTCGTTTTGGCCTCAAACCCATTCGTTTCTTCCTGAAACCTCTGAAGGGTTGTTCCTTATGAAAAACCGAAGCTCCCTCAAGCTTTCGTTGACTTCCAAAAATTCGTCTATGACAATTCGGTATTGCAGCCTAATTGACAGCTGCCTTTTTAGCTGTACCGAAAATCGTTCCCGTTTCGATTTCTTTTGGCACCATAAATCCTATCTCGGGGTTCTCATTAATGCCATATAAATTTCCTTTGGCATCTTGACTCCAGGGTACTCCCGGCAGTCGATTCAATCATCCATACGGTAATAAATTACTGTTTTACCCTCAATTAATCCTTAAATTCTAATTTTGCCCTAAGATAAATTACCCTTGAGTCCTTTAGAATTTCTCGGGTATTATACAGGAGGCGACCGAGGGCTAGGTTCATGCATAGGAACAGGAGAGGAAGAAAGTTGAAGATGAAGGAAAAAGAAAATAAAAGAAAAAGAAAAAAGAAAAGAAAAATGAAAGAACAGAAAAGAAAAATGAGAAAAGATTCCAAAAATTATAGAAAAATAGGAAACGGATGTGTAATGATATTCCGGAGATTTTAGTAAGAGAAATAGTTCGAGCACACGTTTGGAAGCGGTGCACGAAAATCGAGATGTCACACAAAAAATGAGAAGATACGTGAGAATCGAGTAGTGTGCAAGAATCGAGGTAGTGTGCGAGAATAAAGGATTTTCTCGACCTTCGAGGTCAGTCACGCGTTTCGAGGTTATGACACGCATATCGAGGCAGCCTAACAGGCTAAGATAAGGTAAGAAAATTTTCTAGTAAATTTCAGTAAATTAGAAAAATTATTTTATGAATTATTATAGAGATATATTCGATGATATGCTTGAGGAATGCTTAGTTTGGATTATTGAGGAATTATTTATTTAGAAATTATTAATGAGGAATTATTTAATGAGGAAAATGATTAAGAAATTATTGAGGAAAATAAGAAGAAATGTAGGAAATTAGGAAAAATAGATTATTGATGTTATTAAATGAATATAATGGCCAGGGTATGTTGATATTTTGAAGTGAGTACGTTAGAAACCTGGCACGGGAATCGAGATATTATGAGATGCGAATAAGATAAATAGTACTACCTAAATGAATTTGGATTTATGAAAAATGCTTTGTTGCAAGTGGTATTTCTCAACTGAATTTAGTTTTATGAAAATACTTGGTTTATAAGTTATTTTTCAAAACCTAATTTTATGTAAACAGTTTTATCATGTTGTCATGTCTTGATATGAATATATCATGTAGATTGCATTTATTGATCATGCAATATGCATGTGTTCACTATGAAATTATTGATCAGACATCCGCATAAGGGTTTGAGAGTACGGGCCGGGGCCGCTGCTTTTCCAAGGGTGCACCCATACACCTCGGCCTGGGAAGAAGGCTGTAAAAATGGAGAGTAGCATAAGGAACGGTTGGCTCAAACCGAAATGAAAGGAAAAGACATTTTGCATTCATGCACGAAAATTATTTTTATACTCTTACTTAGATGGTTTATCATCTAATTGGGGTTTGCCCCTAGAAAATTTAAACGTTCCATATGGAGATTCAGGGGCGGAGCCAGGATTTTGGTTGAGTGGGGGCAAATTTAAATACAAAAAATATAATTTTAAAAATAAGATAATAATAATAATATTATTAAAATATATATATATTTTACAGTTGGTCTTTACAGCTTTTCATATTATAAATTGCAATTGTTCAAAAAAATTACATTGATTATTTAAATTTTTAAACTCATCATGACCACGAAAAGTTAATTCTTATCGTAGAAGAAATCGAATACAATCAAATGATGCATTTAAATGAATTTAATAATCACACAGTGTTTGTTATAACTATTTAAAGAAAATTATCTCAATATTTTACTCTTGATTCATTAAAGTTTTATATTTATTTTGAGCTTAATTGTGTACACTATTAACATGTCAAACATGAACTTAAAGTTTATATATATTTTTTTAAATTATTGAATCATTTTTTCATGAAAGAATCGCTATCTCTTTGTTCCACATGATTTGTTTTAAAAAGATAACAGTAAAAGCAAAATGCGACATCTTTGCTTATACTATTCCAACTAATCACCAAATTTATTGAACAAAACTAGAATGAATTGTTTTGATTTTGAGGCACACATACCTCTTTGCAAGTAGGTTTTTTTAATTTGATTTTGAAAATTAATATTGTAATCTATTATTGTATTTCTTAGCCCAAAATCTATAGAAATTTGTGCAATATCAATTTGCACAATTCTTGCTTTGTTAATTTGTTTATTTTCTTTAGTATAATCCTCCATACTTGCTTTCTTTACTTCACAATTTTCTTCAATACTTAATTTTATTTACATCATCATTGTAAAAAAATAAAATTATGAGCAAATTGTAAAAAATGTTGTGATGGTTACTACTAGCCCATTATATACTTACTTTTTTCAATACTTATTTTTTTATTTCTAGTAATAAAATATAATATAATATTTTTATTTTTAGTAGTAAATTATTGTAAAAAATAAAATTTAAAAAAAAATCTTGGCCCAGTGGGGGCAGTTGCCCCCACTGGGCCTCAGGTGGCTCCGCCCCTGTGGAGATTGTAGCAGGAACAAGGATGAATGAGGTATGAAATGAAATGGTAGTTAACTAAGTGCATGATGAGTTAAATGTGAATGAAATGTACGTTATGTAGCCCATGTATTTAAGTCATGCTACTTTTGAAATCTAAACGTTATGATGACGATGATATATAACCTTTTGATTAATGACGATGTATAAACCCTAGTTAGGGTTAATGTTAGATGAGAACGTATGCTATGTGTTAATGTTAATTGAGGACGTATGTTATGTATTAATGTTAAGTTGAGAGCTTATGTAATGTTTTAAGTCATTGATGAATAGCCTTATATTGAGGATTAAGTTCGAGAAACGATGATGTAAAGAATTGATTTATGATTTATGTTAAGGTAAGATGGCAGGTTCGATTCTAACTTTCGCGTTTGATGGTTATGATGATTCTCTTTTAGAGATAAAATAATTGAAAATTCTGGGATGGATGCGAGGAATGATGCGATTTAGTATTAGTTGGAAAGAAAAAAAATTTATCGTCCCAGAATTGTCCCAAGAATTAACGCATCAGGAAAAACGGGGCGTTACAGACAAAACCTCACCCTTACTATTAACTGAAGCTTCCTTATTTTGAACTTCATCAGCCTTACTTTCATTTGCATGTTGAGTTACAGCCTCTTTGCTAGCTTCGGTATCATCACCATTCTGCTGACCACCCTCATTCTCACCCTACTTGAATTCTTCATTGGGATCATGGCACCAATTCTCATGCTAATGGACATTTTTTGACTTCTTTCTCTTATTAGTTGACTGGACATGGCTCAGACCAACATTGTCATAATCCTGTGTAATCTGGCTTCCTTGAGTGGGCTCAATTTGATGACTTTTTTCATTTTTAGATTCTTCTTCTTGAGAAACTTTTGTGTCACCATCTTTTTTATCACTACATTCTTCAGTTGATTCTTTACTTTCACCACTTTCGTTATCAGTATTATTGTTCACATCAGTACATTCTTCCTCGTCATGATCACTCGATTTAGTAAATGGAAGCTGATGGATGGATTTTTCAACTTGAATAGGTGTCCATTCTATGTCAGTCTCCATAATTTTGAAACCACGTTCTCCATGCTCATTAAAAATTCTCAAAAATTGCATATATGTTATAACGTCCATTTTATCATATTCCTAAAGCAGTTTGACAAATACCTTACACATATCATCCCCATCTAATCCATCACCAAGAGCTAGGTTCTTCATATATTTAATTAACACAGTCAAACTAATACATTCAGAATTTACCAGGAGCATATCATATAATTCATCGAAGAAAGTCACTTTTAGTCGAAATGACCCCATATTAGCCTACATAAGTACACATAAAAATTCAGAATAATATATACCTAACATCCAAACTATGTGTTATTATCTCCTAAAAGAATGACAAAACCTTGTACTTCACCTAAATAATATAACAATAGTATCGTTTAGCTAAGCCACAAGAAATAGAGTTAACTATTAGTAACAGAATTTAGTTTCTCATTATTATGAGTTAGACTTTAAGCTTGTATGAACTTTAAAAAAAATAAAGTTGTGTCAAAAGATAGTATACAAAAAGAATGATAGTAGTAAGAGTAATGGGGGCATAAATGCATTAATTTGATTCTAAAAATGTGTTTAGTCAACCCTATTTGTAAAGCAAACAATGTTTGGATACTGAAATAGCATAATCCTACCAAGGTTGTGCAACAACATTGGCACAAGTATAAGAAGAAGAAGAAGATTAACATCTATAAAATAAAAACATTGGACATAGGCCTTGTGATGCACTCATATCCTAGGTCTTTAAGTATACATATCATTATTTGTTTGGTTATGGCAACCAAAAACTCGTTTAGAGTGTTGCAAGCAAACGTAATAGCTTTTAAAGCCATGTTTTGGAAACTAATATTGGAGGTAGTGAAGTTTTAATTCAAAATCCCATGTAGGGTTTGTAGTTTCTATTCTATTCCAATCAATTTGTTAGGAAAAATTAAAATTCCCTAAAAATCTCATTTTCCTTCGGTTGAGAAAATCTGAATTGATTACTAGTAAACACAACTCAGCCAGGATAGTATCTGAAGAGCAAGATCACGACTCATACCAAAAGACAAATATGACAAATTAATAACAATAAAATATTATTGATAAATCAAATTTTTTTATTTCACTTTGTAAGGAAGGACAAAAAGACATAGCATAACATAAAAACACAATAAAAAACAAAATAGAAAAATGAAACAAAAACTCTCATAAAAGAACAACAAATCACAAGAACAAAAAAAAAGATAAATTGTTCAAACCTAAGCCATCGAAAAAGATGTTGACTGTCGGAGAAGTAGAGGCGACGAGCAATAAGCGTCATTTGCGAGCAAAACGACTACAAGGAGTGACAGATTTCTTGACGAGTACAAGGAAGATGATGTAGATGAAGATGATAAAGATGATTTCTAGATGGGAAGATGAAGAAGATGTAGATGAAGAGTAATATTTGATGCCAAAGTACACCTTGCTGTTCATACATATTAAAAGTGTAAAAAAGACAATTTTGCCATCACATTGCTATCACGCCATTACACTTAACATCAACAATTTTTTGATAAGGTGAAAAACATGGATTTTCAATAGTGTAAGTGTGTGATTGCAATTTCTTAAAACTTCAGTGGTGGTTTTTGATTTTGGTTTAATTATATTTTAATATACTTTAATTAATATTACATTTGACTTAAGCGATAGAGTTAGCGACAAATAGGATATGTAAAATAATTAAATTGTAGAGACTTTTAGCGTCATTTTTAAAATATGGGAGATGTTTTTATAATGACCCAAATAAATTATTAGAGATTTAGATGTATTTTATTCTTATTTGTTTATCTTCGTATATATTCCATGTGTTTGGAGGGGTGGTCCTAAGCATGGAAGCAGCAGGATTAGGCCGAGTTCAGTTGCTGTTGAGTTGAAGGGAAGGGCAGGGAATGGTGGGAGCTATCAGTCTTTTCCTCTGAATTTAGTGAGATAATAAATAGTTTTGATTTTTTTTTATATTTATGAAGCCAAATAAATTCAAGAAAATGTCTCTGATAACTAATTAGATGAGGACTTGAATTTTAGGGAATTGATATTGAAATAATTTAATTATAAAGAATTTATAAAATATAAAAAGATAAGTCTGGATAGATGTAGTTTATAGTTTAATTATAAAGTGTAATTTAAGGGTTGATATGTTGATCATATTAAAATATTTTAATTTTAAATTATTATTTTATTAAAATAAATATCTTTTTAAAGTCTTCAGTTTGAAAGGTAATGAAAACAAAGATACTTCAGAAAAAACAAAAATGAATAAGTGAAAAAAAGATAATAAAAACGAGAGGAGAAGAAAGATAACCGGGTGGACCAAGATCACCCGCGGGGGGGGACAGGGCAATGATCTCTTATTGGGTTAGGCTCTCGTTTATTTATTTATTTAATACATGATAAATTATTAATTTTTTCTATTGAGAAATTATATACATGAATGAAGAAGATAAAAGGGACGAGAAAAATTCATTCTTTAAGAGTCCCGGCGGGTGACTGGAGTGGTGTATACTATAGATTTAGTAACTGTACAAGTGATAGTTGAGATTTTATTATGTTAACTAATAATTTTAAATTTGGCAAGCATAAATAAATAAATAAATAAAAATAAACTAAAACAAGAATTGGTTACATTTGAAATTGTTCATTGATATAGCAAAATCTTGATTATCATTGTATAGTCTTAACTCATATTATATCAAGTGTATTTAAATATATTTTTTTAAAAAGTAGAAAAATCAAAATCTCTTGAAATGAATTTTTGGAATAATAAAAGTCTCTTTAATTATGAGTACAATGTCACTTACATCATCAGGATTCAGATTACACACACCACATATAAAATTTTAAAAAATAAATTAATTAATGTAATTGAGCCTTAACGCCTTCATCAACATGCCCATCATAAGATGATGGTTAAATAATGATTAATTTTAAATGAAAAAATTACAAAATCCTCTCCACGTACATTTTCAGCCAAATTTTTCAGTGATTTTATTGTCATAAATAAAAACTCATTAAAAGTTTAAAAGTCTAAAATATTTTTTTGTACCAAAAGCTATAAATTTTCCATACACGGGACGAGAGGTCCCACACAAATACACAAATTAAATAATTCTGACATTCAATTTTTTTTCTAGAAGATAATTAATTATTCATAAAGAATTATAATTTTAAAATATTGAGATAAATAATTATCTATAAAAAATTTCATCTACAAAAAGGTAAAATAAACATCATCTATAGAAGATAGATGATATCCATAGTAATTTTAGTCTCAACCAGATTATGACAAATGAAAATAATTGTTATCTATAAGAATTATAATTCTGAAATATTATAAATTATTTTATATTTTTTTATAAATAAACAAACACTCATTAATGAAAATATACGATATCTTTAATATTGATTTGAATATAATTTATTTTATCTTCAGTATCTAATTTAAGTATTGGAGAGATTGTAAGGACTTGCTAGTCCTCTTTGACTATTTTTTTTTTTACAGAGTTAATTAATTTAATTATATTATTTTTAATTAAATAAATTTATTATTATATCAAAAGAAAGCTCTCCCACCTACATTTTTCAGCCCAGTCTTTTAGTGATTTTGTTGGGTGTGCGATAAAATTGAAAAATCAGCAGGTAAATCATTGGGCTTCCATAAATAATTTTATTTTATTGGTTGGGGTGAAGGGTGGGGGATGTACAATTATTGGAGATGGGGTGGGGAGAGGTGGGTGAGGGCGAATATGGTGGGGATGTAGCACAAGCGTGGGACCCACCCACCCCGCTGGGGAAGCATCCCCGCCTTCTTCTGTGGTGTGATTGGAGTGGGTGTCGGGTGGGATGTCTCTCTCTCTCTCTCTCTGTCGGGTGACTCTTTGCCATGGATGGGTTCACTCACTCTTGTCTCGAATTTTCCATTTCTAATTTCCTTCTCAAAAATCAAATCTATAATAATACCGTCCTCTAAAAATCATGGATGGACTCTCTCTCTCTCTCTCATAATGAAAGAGAATATAGCAAATATATAAAAGACAAGACACTTATATATTTTATTTATGTCCGAGTTCTTAAAATACTCTTTAATCAGGTACCATCCATCAGATGGTGGGTATTTTCCTTTTCCCCCCACTCTGCATCTCTCTTCCACTGATTTGATCAGGTAAGGTGCTCTCTCTCTCTCGTATTTTTCTTCGGTGACATTTCTTGTTTCCGCATCAGGCTGATTCCTGTGTCAGTTCAATTTTCTCGCGTTTATGTTGGTGACATAGTTGCTGCATATATATGTGCACACCCATAGATGATGATACTCCGTTAATGACAGGGGATTGCCACTGGATGAATTCTTGACGCTCTTAATTTTATCTGTGGAATGGCCTGGCTTTAGGATTCTTATTGGCTTTTTGTTCGAAAGAGGGGTTTTAGTTTTAGGGTTTCTCGATTTATCGATGGGTGGAGCTCTTTATTGTTCCTCTGATACGAGTTTCTGATTGGGTAGATTTATTTGACACCTTTTTCTGATTCCGTCTTTGGCCTTTCGTTTCATTATTCGGTTGCCTTATGCCGGAGGTCGTCCAGAAAGAGAGAGAGGGTTTGTAAATTTTCTTGCTTTCTTTTCCTTTTCTTTTTCCTGTTTCTGCTTCCAACACCCCCCCCAAAAAAAAAAAAAAAAATCATAGTTTCTGGTCCTTGGTTCTTGCCTTTCCTGTTGATTGGCTCAAACAATAATTTAGAGCAGTTTATTAATGTTTGCGGGAAAATTTTAAATAAGTTCAGGCTGTGGATAATTTGCAGGGCGGTTCTTGGTTGCCTTTGGTCCGGAGGATGGTTCTATCGCGCATTCCTCCTAATAGAAAAGATAATTGATTGATGCACATTCCATCTGCTGCTTGGAGCGATTGAGGCACGGCTGATTGGGAGGTCATTATTTTGGGGACAAGATGGATCATGATAAAATTTCAGCCATGGGAAGAGATGGCTTGTATTTGGAGGCTAACCCTGAAGATCCATTCTGTTCAGAAATGGAAGCCGATGAGAGTGGAAATGCAAGTCCAAGGAATGAGATTATGGCTTTCACACAAGAAAGAGGCGAGGCCAGTGATGTGGTATTCTCAAGAGAAGCACCTCTTGTGAGTAAAGGGCACAAGATAGCTGGTGGATGTAGTTGTGGGGCAGATAAACTGAAATCCAGGATGCTCAATGCAGATTCTGAGCTTAGCAAGAATGAGAAAATCCAGCATGAGAAGAAACTCAGTAGGCAAGATAGGATTGAGCTGGGGCGATTGTTTCAGGGTGCTGTTAGTTCCCATGACTGGGAACTTGCAGAAAGTCTGATTATGTTGGCAGATCCTCAAACACTCAATGATGCATTGTGTATTTCTTTAGATTCCATCTGGTTCTTGAGCACGCAGCAGGAGCTACATGGGATAACTGGATTAATTAAGAAGATAATTGCCAATGGCGCATATGACTTCACAAGAGCTGCTCTTAGGACTTCTTTCCTTGCTTCATGTGTTTCTGCCTGCCAGAGCAGAACGATGAGTTTGGCAGATACAGTGACTGTGATGGCCCAAAGGTAAATTTCATGTATGTGCTTAATTTTTGTTGCCTCATTTATACAATTTTGTCTCATACTCATTATTGACCACTTATGAAAAAGAGAAAGTGGGTAGGTTGGTGGTAATTGATTGGGAGTAAAAATAACCGCCAATGAAAAATTTAAAAATGATTCGCGGCTTGAAGTTATGAGGATCAAAATTTTTGTTTCTTATGTAAACAAGAACAGTGATCGTCAGAACTTGACTTGTTTCTTAGCCTGCTAAACTTGACCTCTGATCCTTCCCAATTGCAATTTTTTTTTTTTTTTAAAACTTGAGGATCCCTGATTGGCTGCTTCAAGTAATTATACTATTATAAAAAGGTGTCACCTATGTTTGGGAAGTTTGGATCTCAACAAATGTGAATAACTGAAGCCTATTATTATCATTTATATTTACTAAAAGGCTAAATATGTAAAATCAAATTTCTAATTTAGTTGTCTAACAACTATATTTTCTAACCAAAAATTTTAGTTCTCAACCAATATATATATTATATATTTGTAATGTATGTATGCAATTTCCTACGAGGTTATAATCCATTTGAAGGAGCCTTTACATGCATTGCATGTTTGCACTACCTGGTATATCTTAGATTGCAGGCCATGATGCATGACACTATGTATGTTAGAATGGTTTATGGAAAATTCAATTTCTTCAGCTCTTATGTATTACTTGCTTGTTTCTTGAACATGTAGCTCACACAACCGTCTCTTGTTTTAGGAATCTGCGTTCTTATTGAATGGGTGGAATTTTTCCTAATCTATTTGTTAAGATACAAAAAAAATTTATATCAAGTTTATATTAAACTGCTAGGAAACTTGTTAAAAAATTTATATAAAGTTTTTATGCTTTCTCCCATATGTAACTTGATGTGAACAAACTAAAAGATGTACTAACGTATTTAGGACAAGAGCATAGACCACACAGGAATAGCAAGTGACAAAACACAAATATCAAGATATGAACTTATGACCTCCTAAAATCAACACTCTTGCGTTAAGTTGTCAGGAAGGAATTCAACAATCTATATCAAGTTCTCTTACATCATTTATTCCTGGTCTATCTGTCAAAAAGGGAATATTTTGAAACCAACACTCAGTATGCGTTTAGTTGTCAGGAAAGAAATTCAACAATCTATATCAAGTTCTCTTACATCATTTATTCCTGGCATATCTGTCAAAATGGGGATATTTTGAATGAGTAATGGGAAGGAGATATTTGTGATATTCCTCGTAGTGTGTATGCAAGAGTGCATTATGTATGACTTAATAAAAACTAATGGAGTAGCATTTTCCATGTTTCACAATCACCTCGTATTGAGAAATGGTTCTCTTCTGTCTGGATCTTCTTGGAACTTTTAAGAATTGCGCAACATAGGGTATCTTTGGGGTGGCTTTTGACTGTGGGAAATTCATTTCGTTTCCTTTTCTTTTTATAAGCAATGAAATCTGAAGAAAGAAGAAAACAGCACTAAGAGGGACTGAGCCCTCTACTAAAGAAGGCCCACACCAAGCTTGTCTAAGCCACTAATTACATGGAGAAATCATCTAGAAAAAGTAAAAAGGAGTTAAGAGTGATGCAGTGCGAAGAAGATCAGCAAAACCAAGTTCAGAAATTCGGCTAAAACAACATAAGGCCAAACCTGGAACAATGACCTGAAAATTAGGGTTTAAGAAAACCTCAAAAGTTGAATTAACATAAAACAGCTGTCTGCAAAGTGTCTTAACTATGTTTATAGTGGTAATAAACCCTAGCTGTTGATCACAAAGGAAGGATCTAATCTTGGCCATCCATCTATATTAAAATGGGCATGCTAATCACATAATTACTTATGTGATAAAAACTAATATGATAAAAAGGTTTCTAAAACCTTGTAACTTAAATACTAACCATAACTAAACAAATAGAAATAAAATAAAGACACTAATAAATAGAGAATATGCTACTGCATCATAGAGGAAAAGGAAATTTGGTTCCTTAAACATGAAAAAAAAGGAAAATATGAATGGTTTCTTTGAGACTAGATGTGTCTCTCTATTCCCTTGAAAGCAATAGTATTTAGCTCTTGCGTATTATGCCATGCAAGGGTACAGAATTGTAATTTTCTTATTAAGGACTTTGCTAGAATTCCTTCCCCAAATGGAAGTGGGAAGGAAAATAACATAGTTACTTTATTATTCTTAAAATAACATAGTTACTTTATTATTCTTTCTGTTGGACATGCTGTTAATATGCTAGGGACATACTTGAGCACCCTTGGGGTCCTAATGTAATTTAGAATACTTTTTTGGAAGTTATTATTGTTATATAAAATACCCAATCATCAGGGTCTAAATAGAATAGCTACAATTGTTGTTAGCCCTTAATAATACACAAACTACTGACATGTGCTAGGATCCTAGGGTTCGCCTAGGGTTTCAGCAGGGAATTAGGGAAGAATTAGAGAAAGAGAGGGAAAAGCAGGAGGAGGCCAAAGAAACAGGGAGATTGAGAGGGAGAATAGAGGAAGAATTAGACAGAATCGGGAGGAAGAAAGAGAGGAAGAGAAGCTGAGGGAGAGAAACAGACAGATCCAAGAGGGAGAGAGAGTTCAGAGAGAGGAAATCAGAAGATTCAATTGATATTTCTGAATAATGCATCTACAACAGCCCTAGTAGCTTTATATAGCTACTTCAACAGTTTAACAGAAAATACAAGTAGTAAAGTAACTACTGCTAACAGTGTAACAGAATTAACTGCTTCTCCTGAGGAATAATCCGCTACACTTAACTCTACTGTAAGCTACCATATACCCTAGGGTCCTGACAACATGCTTTCGGAAGTTAGAAGCGGACATATTTATTGGAAATAAGTAGCCCTAGTTTTGCCTGCTTTTTCCTCCTCTATTGCTGCTGCTAATTCATTTCCCCCCCTTATTTTCTTCTTCTGCCATATTAGTTTTGTTTTCTTCTTAGTCCAATTTTACTCTAGCACCTTCTCATTCTTTTGCTACATCCCTCTTCTCTTTGATCCTCCTCCTCCTTCCTCTTTACCTATACCATTACAATTTAGTTGTGTTCTATGCGTATTTATATTTAATCGGCACCACATTATAATAGATAATCTTGTTTTTAATTCTGTATTGTCTTCAATTGGCACCACTTCTGGCACTTCAATGATTTTTTATTGTAGATAGTGTTCAAGGTCTTGAATCTCCACCCTTTCCCAAGTGCATGATGCTCCCTGCCTTGAGAGGGTCGGGGGAAAGTTGTCAAAGGTTGTTCTCACAACTTAAATCTTTGACCTGCCTGTCACAAAGAAACAACTTGTGCTATTGTTTCCAAGGCTTTCTTTATACAATATTATGCTTATGAGAAACAAACGATGAAAGTAAAAAAATTGGTAACTAAAACTCTGCTTGATTTAGACTGTTTCTTGGCCTTCCAAGAAATCAATACGAAAGGTACCTGTGTTAATATACATAGAACATTGGCATGTGAACTTGTCAAGCTTTCTGAATCCATCATTATGTAGTATTCAAGAATTTCAACATAATAATCGCATTCTGTCCTTATTTTGTCTAGTTTTGGTTTTGTTCTTTTGCTTTTATGTACTTGTTAGCTGTTTGTATGGTCATTAATTGTCACAAAGCAGATGTGCCACTTTGTCTTACCATTAACTTGTTGGTAGGTTGCATGAGCGTCTCCAGGAATGTAATGGGGATGAAGTTTTGAAGGCAGAAGCTGGTGCCAAGGTTCAGAAGTTTACTGAATGGGCTCTGAAATGCATAGGATTTCATTCACGTAGTCAGGGCAATAGAGATAAAGTGACTCAAAGCTCAGCTGTTGAGATCCAACTCCAATTATCTGCATTCAAGACATTCCTAGATCTAGCAGGCAACCATCTTACTGGGAAGGATTTCACAGAGGCCTTTGATGCAGCTTGTTTTCCTCTTACTCTCTTCTCTAGTTCTTTTGACCCTGGTTGGGCATCTGGCATATCAGCAACTGCAATTCAGGGATTGCTGGGTATGTTGGTGGAAGGAGGTGCCGACAATGTGAACCAATGCTTTCTTGAAGCCTCGCGATTTGGGAGCACGGAGCTTGTTCGCATATTATTACAGGTAATGGTTGTTAGTAAGATATTATTGGAGGCTGCTCTTAATGTGTATATTAGCTTTGTGCCCATTGTTTTATATACAAGCAACTTCTATATTCTTCTCCCTTTCTATTACATGGTTTTCAATTTTTATATTCTATTTTCGACCTCTCTTTACTTGTTTTTACCTTTCTTACACGAACTTGAGTATGAGCATCGAGTGCAAGTGTGTGTTTGCTTGTTGGGCCTTCTAATAGCCTTGATATTGGAATATCGGAATATGTGTTAAAAAGTTGATTAGAGGTATGTGGAGACTTTTGAACAACTATACTTAATATTTATTGTATGCTATTCTGAAAAATGATATTGTTATCTAAAAATCATTCTTGAAATTAAATTAGAACTTGAAGGGGAAATGAGTCTTTTACATCTTATCCGTGTTGGATCCCAAATTTTTTCTTTTAGTATCAAAGATGAGCCTTGTTTCTTTCATTGATTAGCAAATCAAAGGACTGCTGGGGCAAACCATTTATAAACAGAAGGAACCAAACTAGACTGGAACAGCTCATCCACAAAATGAGCAAAACAAGAAAGAGGAAGTGGGACTGAACAGAAGAGTCTGTCTAATGCAAGTTTTCCATCAAATTCCAATTTTTCTGTAGTCCTAAGTAATATACATGATAAAATAACTGTCTAATTTGTCATGGAAATTTCACTTTTTAGTAATTTTATATTTAATAATATTATTAAAAGTATATGAGTACTATAAAAATAGAAAGTAAAGAAATAAATTGAGTAAATGATTTTTTTCTTTTCTTTTTTGGGTTTCGGGGGAGGGGGGTTGCGAGGAGTGGGGGAGGAGGGGGTAGTTGCATCTTCAAGTTCATTGCAATACTTTCACTTGGAGAAAGATAGTCTTACTGTTTTCCATCAATAGCATCTAAACCATGCTGAGCTTGGCAGATCCACCTATTCTGATTTGGTGCTTCACTGCAATGGAATATCTTATAAGGCAATGCGGTTCATTTTATGTTAGGGATTTGAATTGGATCCAGTTTTTCATTATGTAATTAGGGTGCTGTTTTCATATGACATTAGCAATTAGCATTTCATATAATACAAACGAGAAATAAATTTTTTTCTTGTTGAAAATCAAATAGGAGAGTTGAAAAGCTTGTTGGTTATCTTACTTTGAAGGTTGAAGACTTTTTAGAAACTCTTGAATTCATATGAAAACAGAGTTGCACTCATCAGGTTCCCCCTAGTTACCAAAATAAAATACATAAACAAATTGAATAACACCATAAATTGAGTTGGAAGATGCGAATGATAATGCTGTCAATTTCTTATTAAGGATCATTAAATTGATGTTAAAGAGATTGAAAGGAAGAAATTATGCTGAAGACGCTCTGCTTTAGTTTAACTGAAGAATGTCATCTACATAGACAGATGTTCTATTTTGTCCAGAGAACCAATTATGAACCTGGAAAAATATCCTCTGGTCTAAAATGGCCTACTGACACCATAATTATCTGTTTCAGTCTTCTTTTCTCCCTTATTTTGATATTATATTAACTTGAGTAATTGAAGCATGGATATTCACAATTTGGGGAAAGGGGTACAGCTGCCACAGTGCATCAGGAGGGAATGAGAGATACTATTTTGTTTGTTTAGGGGGCGTTTGTTAAAATGAGCAAGATAAGAGGCATTAAGATAAGTTTGGAATGCTTTCCGGACAAAAATATAGAATGGTCAAGATAAGACTGAGAAGTATTTCATGATTTCTATCAGACTGTTTGTTAAATTTTTTGAAATCTACTGATAATTATATTTTTTCTTTCTATGTGTTTGTTAATGTATATGATAAGCACCAAGATAAGAGTTTTTTTACCAAAATATCCGTATTACCAAATTCATTTAAAATTGTTTGTTAACATCAACAACAAATTTATGATTAAAATAATATTTTATGATTAATATGAATTGTCAAAAAAATAAAAATAAAAATTAAAAATAGTGTTTTATTTTCTAAATCCATGTTCAAAAATAGATTTAAAAAGAGTTGAAAAGTAAAAATAATTATTGTTGGAATTACAATAATTCCATCTAGATAATTAAAAATGGCCAAAACATATTTTCATAATAGATAATAAAATATAAAATTGAATAAAATAATTTAAAAATTGGTGAAAGGAATTGTATTAGTTAATAAAATATATATATAGTTAGAAATTTAAAATTAAAGGAATAATGTCATTTAAATTTTAAAAATTGTCAAAACATATGACAATTTAAAAATGTATTAAATAATATTAATTATAAGACTTAAATGAATAAGTTCTTTTAATAAATTTAAAATTTTAAAATATATTAAATGGCATTAATTATTTTACAAGTGGCATATAGATAATTGAGGCGTATTTGCAAAATGTCAGATAAATTTATTTTGAAGGAGGGAGATAAGAGGTTATGTGAGGGCTTTTCCGGAGATGGTCAGATAAGTTTAACAAATATATTGAAAATGTCAAATATTCAGAATGCTTTCCATATCTGACATTTTCTCCCTCTTATCTTTGTTAACAAACACTCCTTAAGGTTATGTTATAGTTGGAATCTTCTCCAAAATGGATAAACATGTGTTCCTAAAACATATTATTGGATTTTAGCTTCTTATTGCTTTCCTATAATACTAAAATGATGCCAAGCAAGCAGAGGAAGAGCATTTAGTGCCTATTTATAAGAATAAAGGTGGTGTTTAAAGTTGTGGAAATTATAGAGGAACAATTAAGAAGAAGAACCAAGGTATCTAAAAATCAAGTTGGTTTCATTCTTGGTAGGTTAACTATGGAAATTATGTACTTGCTAAGGTGCCTAATGGAAAGAAAATAGAGATAAACAAAAGGATTCTAGATAACAAAAATCCTATTATTGAAGAAATGTGGTCTTTGTATTGTTTCAGGAAATATCCCAATGTGAATTTCTCTTTTTCATCATCTATTCATGGATAATATCATCATCTTTCCTTGCATTTCCATGAAGATTTTCTTGTTTCCTCTTAATTGATTCCATGATCTGTAGCTTCTTCACAACTGCCCTGCTAGTCTGAGTTCTTGGGTGCAAACTCTTCCTTGTTCAGATTGTGGGTAGGGAGGGGGAGGGGGAACTTTTTCCCTTATCTGAGATAGAGTTCCATAATGGATGGGAGGGGAACGCAGGGCAGGAGAAATTTTCATAATGGAAGGGGAGGGGAACAGAGGGCAGGAGAAAGTTTTCCCTTGGGAAAGAAGGGGAGAGAAAATTTTCATAATGGATGGGGAGGGGAATAGAGGGAAAGGAGAAAATTTTCCCTTGTTTGGGAGAGATTTTTGTAATAGAAGGGGAGTGTAGGAGGGGTACATGATACCCTCTATTCCCTTTTCCCTTCCCATGCCCCATTTTTCCTTGTACCCCAATTTGTGGTGTAGGAAGGGGGAAGGGAAAGTATTGATAAATACTTTTCTTGGTTTTACTATTTATTTTGAAAGTAAAGGGTATTAATTGTCACTTTGTTTTTATTACTTTACTGTTCTTTTACCTTTCATTCTCTGTTCAAACAAAGCGAAGTTACATTACTCTTTCTTTATGTTACTTCACTTATCCTCCTTAATGATACTTCCCATATTCTTCCATTCTATTCCATTATACACTGTTCCATCCCCTAGCCCACCCCTCTCCCAAACGAAACGTAAATTGTATCTTGTTCTCTTATTTCCTTTCCTGTTATTGCTTCTGTTGAATTATTAACTACCACTCCATATAAAAGCTTAAGTGTTGGATGAGATGGTGGTTAACAATTCAACGTGATATTAGAACAAGTAAAAGTCCTAAGTTCAAACTTCACCATTGACCCGATATTTAAATAGTTGTGCGGGTTTGATCAGTTATGCAATGAAACCTGTCCACTTGAGGGAGCGTGTTGAGAGTAAAAATGATGATATAAAAAGATAAAGTTAACTCTCTATTTAGTAGCTTAAGTTTTTAGATGAGACAGTAGTTAACAATTCAAATCAAATGCCCTAGTAACATCATGGGGTAAGAAGATACAAAACATTCTGGTTAGTTAAAATAAGTGCTGACAGAAGATTAAAATGGTTTGTTTCTGTTCTTATCATACTTCATAATGCAAGGACCACCGATCAATCAACGAAATCTTGTACTGCAGTGACCTAACAACCATAGTAGTTTGATGTATTTTTTGTTTTTATCACCAACATTGTTTCTTGTCATTGTAATGGTATATTGTCAATAACTAACTGTTGTGATTGTTCTTCTTTATGTTTCTTTTTGTTGTGCATGATTTACAACATGTAGGCTTAATTTGAGCTTTTCCGTAACAATTAATTGATTCTGTTGTTTGTTTGTGTTTTTTGCACAAGCTATTACCCAGACGTGTTATCCCCAAAATTCAAATGTTTATGCATAGATCATCCCTGTTATTTGTTAATCCTACAAGTATCATCAAGGCATATAATGTGGAGAATTAGAAACTATTTCCACTTTCATTTTCACTATTGCTTGGTATTCGTTTCTTATTGTTATTTGGTTTTGATTTCTTATTTGCATAGATTGCCCAAAGGAATAGTTTGGATGTTGATGTTGACCTGGCTTTGGGCTTTGCCTCACATTATGGCAAGATTGGCACAATGGAATGTTTAGTGGAGGAGGGTAATGCCATGGCCTTCTTGGGTCCAGTGATGAGAGCAGCCGAGAGAGGTTGCATGCAGGTTGTTCAATGGTTTGTGAAAAGGGGCTGCCGAGACATGGAACTCTGTCTTGCACTAACAGCTGCCACTTCCAGCAGCCAAGTTGAGGTGGCTGCCTATCTCCTTCCTCATGTTCCGCAGCATGTCCTTGCAGCCCTCAGTGTTGAAATTCTCAAGGCTGCTGGTGAGCGCAGTGGTGGGTCTCTTGATGGGGTAGCATTTCTCCTTCGTTCAGACTTCCTAGGTGATCCAGCTGCCACGTATGCTGTTGCTGACAGCATTGCCAGGTGTGAAGATGGGGCCGTTGCACCTGAGCTTAGGGCTTTTCTGCAGGAGAACTGGTCCGAGACGGCATTTTCAGAAGGATTGAAGGAAGGACAAGAACATTACCTGAACATGGTGAGGATTTTGAAGTGGGGTGAATCTCCTATTTGCTTAAGGGATCTCCCATCACCCTTGAGGGTGGCCATTGCATATCTGCCTCTGTATAGGGCATGTGTCAAGGCAGGCGGACGTTTGTTGTCACAACGACTTAGGGGGCAGCTTGTGGAAGCAGCTAGAAGGCTAGGAAATGGAAACCTGGAAGATGCAGGCCAGGGGAGAGAGCTGTTGGCTGTTTTAGAGCATCATCTGCCTCCATTTTTTCTACTCCTCCATTCCAGTAATGCTTAGCTATGTCATGTCCTGCCGGCTGCAACTTATGGATTTTCGGTTCTCTTTTTGCGCCATACGAAATATCAAGTAGATAACAATAACACTAGAGCTTAGGTAGTTTGTTGGGTTTAAGGTGACAAAACGGCATCGGGTTTGTCAATTTTCTTCTTCTTCTTCTTCCCCTGCAATGCGTGTTCTCACATCCGGAGGTGCGCGTTCGTGGCGGTTATATTGTCTCAAAAATGGTGGATACCTGTAATATTTATAATGGCCGTTTTCCTACTTTTGGTGTCTATGCGTGCGTCCCACTGTTTCGTGCTGTATGTGTGGGGTTATGTACATTCCTCTTATTTACCATTATACCATAGCTGGAGTTAATTAGCCAAAAAATGGGGGATTTTGTGCAAGATTGTTGGAACTATTTTTTGTAGGACTAACCCTAAGTGGTCTAAAACTTGGGTGAAGGACCAAGTATATGGGATAATGGTTTAATTGCTTGAGCTATTATAATTTCATGGAACTGGGCTTAATTTGACCCCAAAAAAGTGGCCAACTGGGCTTTTATGGATTAATTAGTGTTGAGGGACATTGTTTTCGACTAATTGTGAGATAGAAAATGGAAGAATCATAATCTTTAGAAGAGATTAGACCAATAAAATCTAATGAATTATTCGAGAGTTGATTTTAGGAGGCTGTAACACTAAAAGATTAAAATAACTCGTAAGAATTTAACGGGACTTATAAGAAATTAAAAGTACATGTCTAAATTTAAAAACATAAGAAAAATTTAGTATATTTTCATAATTTATGTTTAAATAAATTACACGATCAGAATAAAAAGAAGGGAAATTCTATTTGCAACCATAAATTTTGTTCTTCGTAACCATTAAACGTAAATTATTAAATTTTACTATTCGCAACCACATTTATTACTTTGTCCAATTATTTATATATCAAATATACCCTCTAAACATTCATCTATTAAAAAACATACCCCACGCACATACAAGTTGTTCTTCTTCGCATCAAACCCTGGTTTTCTTCTTGTTCTCCTTCTTCGCGCATCAAACCCTGCTATTCTTCTTCTTCTTCTTCTTCTTCAAACCACTCTCACAAACCACTGCCGACCTCTCGTCGTCGCCCACTTCGTTTGCCTCGCCCACCTTCTTCATTGAAGTTCTCTCGAAATCACAGAACTAGGTAATGCCTCTCCTTCGAGGGGTAAGGGCTTCACCGAATGACGAGATTCAGGGAACCCATACCCCCTGAATCTTGTTGTTCGGGGGGTTAAGGATTCCCCGAACCGCAAGGTTTGGGGAACCCCTCACCCCCCGAATCTCGCTGTTCAGGGGGTGAGGAATTCCCCGAATGGCGAGATTCAGGGGGTATGGGATTCTCCGAATCTCGCCCTTCGAGGGTAGGGTTTTCTTGAAAAATATGAAAGCAATTATATCAATAATATAAAATATGAAAGCAAATGATATACAAAATTGAAATCGAACTTACCTAATTTCGCACAATAAAATTTGGATCAGATTAGATTGAGTTATTGGTATCAAAAATTAAAATTAACTCAAAAGAAAAATTAAGATTAAAGTAACATTAATTCAAAAAAAAATAAATATAATATTAATCCAAAGATTGGAGACATAATAATTCAGAATAATTTATATACAAAATTATTATATATATGTATATAGTTATAATATGTATATAATAATATAATATATATAATATATAATAATATAATATTCTCCTGATCTCATGGGTTCGGAGAATGGATGCTATTGCATTCTATATACATATTATATAGTATAGTATAATATTATATAATATATTATATTATTGAATTAGGGAGAATTGCATTCTCTCAAATCTATGGGTTCATTTTCTCGAATTCATGATTTCAGAAAAAGTGATTTTTCTTGAACTCATAGGTTCGGGAGAATTAATTTTTTCGAATCTATAAATTTGAGGTGTTTATCGAATCTTGAGATTTGGGATTCCCCGAACACTCAAAACGTTGGAGTTCGGGCAGTTAGGTGTTCCCCGAACCTTTGGGTTCGGGGAACCCCAAATTGCCTGAATCTTGGGATTCGGGGCATCCCCCAAGGGGTTCGGGGCATCCTTTAGCCCCTAAGACAATGTATTTTTTATTTTTTAATTAATCTTATTTTTTTAATTCATCCGTCGTGTATGTATATGTAAATTATGTGATTAAACTAGTGATAGATGTTATAAATTGTGTTTTTTCTCGCTGAAACAGGAATACTCATTTTTTTTGTCAAACACTGCGTAAACATTTGTAGATAATAACCATCCATCATTGATAGTAATGGCTATGACGAGGAGAACTCGACTGAGTAATGTTTGGTATTGAATAATAGTGACTATTACTCGGTATTGAATAATAATGGTTGCACGATATTCAGTTGTGAGTGAAAAAGTGGTTGTGGCGATGGTGATTGAGAAAGTGAGTGTACGAGATTGAAGAGTAATGATAGATAATTGAGCGTCAAATATTTAAATAAAAGATAAATATAAATTTTTATTTTAAAATATTTTAAAAATATTAAAAATGAGTTAGGAAGAACAAAACGTATGATTGCAAATTAAAGTTGCCTAAGAAAAAATCAGCGCAAGGGTCGTACAAGTCCCCTTCCACGTTGTCTCTGAATTTGTTGCACAGGACAGGGAAGGCGCCGGGCGTCTTCCAAATTTTTTTTTTTTTTTTTGGGTTCTTTTGTTACGCCTTGTGGTTGGTTTGGGTCACATCGGCGCAGCCGCAGAGAAAAGAGATACCGTCCGTCGGAGTGCGTATGGAAAATGGGGAAGTGATGAATTTCGTTCTAGGGTATTTGCCAGTAGTAGTTCGGTCGTCGTCGTCCATGTTGTTATGGCCGTCCCGAGTGGGGGAAACCCTGGAAAAACTGTCAGGGGGCCCACAAAATAGCAAAGTGGACTCCGGAGAGTCTCTCTTTCTCGCAATTTCAGACCTGAGGCACAACCTTTCCCTCCGACAAGGCCTTGCTTCCTCCGCTGGACATGGCTACACCCTCTTCTTCGACCAAGTAATATACTTTAATTAATTATTTATTCCTTTGTTCCCGTCATCATCTCCTTCTCGATTGTTTTGCATACTTGGTACAACCTCTTGTTTGACTACTATTTTTTTTTTTTTGTTTCGGTCGGTTAAAATATTATGCTTAAATTTGGTACAGTTAATGTCTCGTGGACAGGCAGAGAAGTGGTTCGGAGAGGTAGTCCCGGAATTGGCCAGTTTACTACTGCGGTTGCCATCTCTCTTAGAAGCCCACTATCAGAATCCGTGTCCACAATCTCCTCATCCATATAATAAATGTGGTCCTAGCCATGGGCTAAAAACCTCTCTTCGCCTGCTGGAGTCCCAGCAATCGGGAATGGTGATCATGACCCAGGTCCCCCTCTTGTTATGCCCAATTTGGTTTAAAAAAAAAGAAAAAGAAATAGACAATTTTAATAAGATGACTTTGACTGTTGTGTTGTTTTCAGGAACTGATCGGTGCTCTTCTTGCGTGCTCCTTCTTTTGCTTGTTTCCAATAACTAATAGAGCAGCGAAACGTCTTCGGACTATCAACTTTGATTATTTGTTTGCGTATGTAATTGTCTCTATCTCATGATTTGGGTAGCATCATAATTTCTCTGTCATTCTCTTTCTTTCTCTTGGGAACATATGGTGGTGGGACTGGGTGTCCTCAATTCTTTGCTGAGACAACTAGTAGAGTTGAGGTAGCGATCTTAATGTTAAAAACCAGCTTACTGTTGTGGTCTATAATGCCAATGGCAACAATACGGGGCTTTCTTTAGGAGAGATTTAGTAATGGAAGGGATTGGAATGAAATGCAATTGAGTGGAATGGAAAGGTATTATACAGCAAATGACTAGTATACCCTTTTCCTGAAAAGATAGAATGTTTAACTAAGGGGCAAGTTTGAACTTAAAAAAGGGTAAATTACCAAAAAAGTACTGAACTTTTAGTGAGTTTCAATTACACTGATTTTATAAAAAGTTTTCAATAGCCACTCCTAACTTGGGAGACGTTTCAATTTTAGATTGCCATTTAACTCTGTCCATTTTCATTGTTAAGTGATGACGTGGTTGGTCAACTCTTCCATGTCACTGCCATGTACCTAGGGTTGAGCTAGGGTTTTGATAGGAAATGAGAAGAATTTGAGGGAGAATTAGAACAAAAAGGTAGGGGGAAAGTGGAAACAGATAGAAATGAGGGATGATTCAAGCAATATAGAGATAGAGAGAGAATCAGAGGGAATCAGGAGAGAGATTAGAGAAGTTGAGAGAGAAACATATTTCAATTATCACTGAACTATATCCTTGTCACGGCTGGTGACTCAGGTTGGCTAGCTGATTTAGAATTAATCAGCGATAGTAGTAATGAAGTGGGGTAGAAAGAAAGGAAGAGAGAAAAAGCAAGGGAAAACAGAGGAATATAGAGAGAGAGAGAGTGGGGGAGAAATCCAGATTACTATTGATATTCTCGTTAACAGACCCAAAGGGTCTAGGAAGGATATATAGGCCTCTTAACATGGACGTAGCCACAAAGGATTCCTTCCCTAGACAGTTATAACAACCATTTTGTCCTATTCTAGCCCTTAGATGTGGGCCTCTTTTGGAATATTCTCTATAACAAACTATTACAGCTGAAAATTAAAACAATAGTCATAATAAGCAGTAACAAAATCTAAAACAAGCAATAACAGTATGCAAATGAAAGAAAATTAGGGAGAATATCGCCGTGTGTGACAATTCCCTCCCCCCTAAATCATTTCTTGTCCTCAAGAAATGCTAAGTCGGCTAGCAATCGTGAGAAACTGCTAGAGAAGACTTGGTAGGTACTCCCAAGTGTTGCTTTCTTGTTCTCCGTGTTGCCACTTCACCATCACCTGGATGAGGGGTACTCCTTGGCGGTAGATAACCCTTTTGTCTAGAATGGCCTCAGGCTTCTTCAAAGTCTCCTTCTCTTTTGGATTGGTGGGCAGCGCGAGATTCACCGGCTTAGCTCCAGCTGATTTCTTCAATAAGGAGACGTGGAAGATTGGGGGTGAATGTGGGTTCCCTGGGGAAGTTGTAGTCGGTAGGCCACCTTCCCGACCCGAGCCACGATGGGGTATGGACCAAAATATTTGGGGCTCAATTTGGACACCGGTCCTTGGGTAAGGGCCTTTAGGTGGGGAAACTTCAACTGGAGGTACACTTTCTCTCCCACTTCGAATTCCCTCTCACTTCTCTTCTTGTCCGCATACTGTTTCATCCTATTTTGGGCTGAAGTTAATTCCTGCTTAAGTTGTTGCAAAACCATCCTCCTTTGCTGCATGTATTCCTCCACAGTGGTCGTAGTAGCCTGCCCTTGTAAGGCTGGTAGAATGGGAGGTTTGTACCCATAGTTGGCCTCGAAAGGAGACATTTTCAGGGCTGTGTGGTAGTTAGAGTTATACCACCATTGGGCCAATGCTAGCCACCGATGCCAGCTCTTGGGTTGTAGAATGCACATATATCGCAAATAGGTTTTCAAGCTTTGATTGACTCTCTCCGTTTGTCCGTCCGATTGCGGGTGATATGCTATATACATATTAAGTTTGGCCCTCATAGACTTCATCAGTCCTTGCCAGAACTCACTTGTGAAGATCTTATCCCTATCTGAAATGATAGTACTTGGGACTCCATGCAACGCCATTACTTTGTCCATAAAGGTCCTTGCTACCTCTTGCGCTGTAAAAGGGTGAGACAGCCCTATAAAATGGGCAAATTTAGTCAGCTTGTCCACTACCACCAACACATTATCCTTCCCTTCAGATTTAGGCAACCCCTCTATAAAATCCATTGAGACGCTAGTCCAGGCTTAGTCCGGTATAGGCAGGGGTTGAAGAAGACCGGGGTAGGGCACATTTTCATGTTTGCATCTCTTGCATGTGTCGTAAGCCAGAATGAACTTCTTAACATCAGCCTTTAACTTGGGCCATTGGAACAACTGCTTTACCCTAAGGTAAGTATTTTGAACTCCTGAATGCCCTCCCAAAGGGGATTCATACAAGGACTGCATAATCTTCTTCTTGAGGCCCCCCTTATCACCGATAACAATCCTGCCATTAAATCTTATCAACCCTTCATGTAAAGTATAATCTTCAACCTCCTTAATTCCCAATGCTAGCCTTCCAGTATCTCCTTCACCTGTTCATCTACTTCATAGCTGTCGATAGCTTCTTGGTACCATTCTGGTACTACGGTAGTGATTGCAACCAGACTCCCCTCTTCTTGGCACCTGGAAAGGGCATCAACAACTACATTCTCCTTGCCCTTCCTATGCTGAATTATGTAATCCAACCCCATCAATTTTGCCATCCCCTTTTTCTATAGTTGTGTTTGCAATTTTTGCTGCAACAAATACTTTAAACTTTCATGATCTGTCTTGATTATAAACTTCCCATTCTCTAGGAAATGCCGCCATTTTTCCACCGCCATAAGCACTGCCTAGAATTCCTTTTCATAGATGCTTAATCCCAAATGCCTTGGGCTTAATGCTTGGCTTAAAAATGCCAATGGTCTTCCTCCTTGTGATAGCACAGCCCCAATGCCCACCCCACAGGCATCCGTCTCCAACATAAAAGGTTTAGCAAAGTCTGGCAGTCCCAAAACACGTACTCTGCTCATCTCTATCTTCAGCTTCTCGAAGGCTTCCTCAGCCTCTTGTCCCCAGTTGAAATTGCCTTTCTTAAGCAGGTTGGTTAGAGGTTTACTCACCATTCCATATCCTCTAACAAACCGGCGATAGTAACCGGTAAGGCCAAGGAACCCCCGTAGAGCCCTCGCTATTGTGGGTCGTGGCCAAGTTAACATGGCTTCCACCTTTTGGGATCAGTCCTAACTCCTTCTTCTGATATTAAATGGCCCAAATACTCGACCTGATCTTGCCCAAAGGAACACTTAGACCTTTTGATGAAGAGCTGGTTAGATCTAAGGACTTCTAGGGTGGTTTTGAGGTGTTGTAGATGCTGGTTCAGGGTTGGGCTATAGACAAGGATATCATCGAAAAATACAAGTATGAATTTCCTTAGATAGGGTTCGAAGATTTGGTTCATTAGGGCTTGAAAAGTGGCTGGTGCATTGATGAGCCCAAATGGCATTACCAAGAATTCGAAATGTCCATGATGGGTTCTAAAAGCTGTTTTATGGACATCATCAGGTTTCATTCTTATTTGGTTGTATCCCGAACGAAGGTCCAGCTTTGAAAAAATTTTGGCATCGTGTAGCTCATCCATTAGGTCTTCTACCAAGGATATAGGATACTTGTCTTTGATAGTTAAGGCATTTAACTGGCGGTAATTCACACAAAAGCGCTAAGATCCATCTTTCTTTTTAACAAGGAGAACTGGTGAAGCGAAAGGGCTTTGGCTGGGCCTTATGAAGGATTGTTTTAGCATCTCCTTTACCATTTTCTCAATTTCTGTTCTCTGGACAGGAGAATAACGGTATGATCTAATGTTTATGGGTTCGGTATTGGGTTTTAGGTGGATTGAATGGTCCAAGGCTTGGGTTAGGGGTAGAGTATCAGGTTCAGTAAATAAGTTCTTAAACTCTAACAACAATTCATCAATAGGGGTTTGAAGGTGTACCTGGTCAAGCTCACACCGTTGGCTGCTGACAGTTAGGCATAATTCTCCATACAGCTTCTGCTCGGCCCCTTCTTCTACTGCTGCAATGGAAAATAGCTGGGTCAATTGGTTCCACTTGCTTCTAAACACCCGGTGGAGCCTCTTCCTTGTTATCATCCTACAAGTCCCAAACTCTCTCCCTCTCGTGAGAGTCATTCTTCTTCCTTCTTTGTCAAAGGATACCTCCATCCTATTGAAATCAAAGCTTATGGGGTTTACTCATTTCATCCAGTCAACCCCTAGTACCACATCGCAGCCCCCTAATTGCAACAACCTCAGGTCCGCTTCAAACTTCTCTCCTTGCATCTCCCAATTAAACCCTTGGCATACTGACTCACTGATCACCCTATTCCCATTAGCCATCGTCACACTTAGGGGTTGAGTTTCTTTGGGGGAACACCTCAATCTTTTTGCAGAGCCTTCATCCAGGAAGCTATGCGTGCTTCCACTGTCAATTAAGATCAACAAGCTGTCATTCCTCACCTTCCCTTCTACTTTAATGATCTTGTTATTGGTCACCCCCTTCAGTGCATGGAGTGAGATCTCACCCGTGTCTCCTTCCCCGAGCTCATCATCCTCTTCCCTTTCATCATCTTCTTCTTCTTCTTCTGATTTCTCCTTCGGGTCCCCTTCTAATAACAACAGCTACCGCCTGCATTGATGCCCGTGATAGTATTTATCCTCGCATCTGAAACACAACCCCGGTTGCCTCCCCGAGTCATGTATTTTCCCCCCAGAGCTAGGCCCCCCTGAAATTCCAACACCTTGGCCGCCTCTACCCCATTCTTGGTCATGTACCTTCTCTCCTTGATGGGACGAGCTTCCAGTGATAGCCCAATGCTGTTGCCTCTGCTTCCTCATCAAGGCCTCGACCACCATTTCTTGTAGTCGTGCACTTTTTACCGCCTGCTCCACTGTTCTAGGCTGAATCATTTTAACCATAGGCCTTAGATCCTTGCTGAGCCCGCTCAAGAAACTAGAGACAAAATAAGCTTATGAGAGGTGGGGGTCGTTGTTGATCATCAGTGATCTCAGCTCTTCAAACCTCCTCAGGTAGACATTCACCTCTCCTACCTGTTTTAATTTATTGAATTCTTCAATAACATCCGACATACTCTTTTTCCCAAACCTCTCGCATAGCCTATCAGTGAACTCCACCCATGTTGGGTTATCACTGACCCTTATCCACCCCTGGTACCAAGCGTTTACCAAGTCATCAAAGTAGGCTGAAGCCAGGGCTACCCTTCTTCCCTCAGGTACATTGTACAATCGAACATGCACTCACATTTTCTCACCCACCACCAGGAATTATTCCCGTCAAACACCGGAATCTCCAACTGAGGTGTTGGGAACCCCGGTTGCTGTGGACGATTCTGTCCTTCTTGTCCACCTTCCATCACATTCCTTATATCACCCTTCGATTCCATCCCAACTCCTTCATTTCCCGCTACTCTGTCCCTCCTGTTGTCTGGTATTAATGGTTCTGTTCTATCTCTAGGGAGAAACTCGGGAGCCAATCTCACTGCATTTTGGCGAGTGAACATAACCATAAACTGTTGGAGTTGGGCTCTTAGCTCTGCTCTCATTTGTGCATTATCCTCCCGCATTTGAGATAGAGCCCCATCGAGCCTTCTCTCGAGTTCTCCTATTGAATTTTCCAGTCGGCGATCCAATGCTAAGATCGCCTCGTGATTGCGCTCCGATCCTCGCTCCAACTGATCTACGCGACACTGGAAGTCGGTCACCGTCGAGCCGAGCTGTTGCAGCTGCGTCTCGAAGCTCTTCATGTGGGTATCTTCCGCCATGGAAGAATGCTCTACTAATCCAGCCAAGACCGTAGCTCTGATATCAAATTGTCACGGCTGGTGACTCGGGCTGGCTAGCTAATTTAGAATTAATCAGCGATAGCAGTAATGAAGTGGGGTAGAAAGAAAGGAAGAGAGAAAGAGCAAGGGAAAACAGAGGAATATATAGAGAGAGAGAGTGAGGGAGAAATCTAGATTACTATTGATATTCTCGTTAACGGACCCAAAAGGTCTAGGAAGGATATATAGTCCTCTTAACATGGACGTAGCCACAGAGGATTCCTTCCCTAGACAGTTATAACAACCATTTTGTCCTATTTTAGCCCTTAGACGTGGGCTTCTTTTGGAATATTCTCTATAACAAACTATTACAGCTGGAAATTAAAACAGCAGTCATAATAAGTAGTAACAGAATCTAAAGCAAGCAATAATAGTATGCAAATGAAAGAAAATCAGGGAGAACATCGCCGTGTGTGACAATCCCTAACCTCTAAGATGTAACCTATTTATAGGCTTGTTGATAAGTGTCTTTTACACACTTATTTAGGCCTATAAACTTAGCATTTATTCATTTAATGGGCCGATTGCTACCTAATTTGGCTTAATATTTGGTTATATAGGTGCAAAGCTTATTTTAAATGAACTTGGAGCTGAACCAAGCGGGGAAGACATGGTTGGTATACCAGGCGGGGAAGACATGGTTGGATACCTTTTGGGGGTTTATTTTAATGAACTTATAGAGTTTCGGGAGCAAAAAGTGGAAGTTGAAGAGTTGGGAGTCTGAGCAACAAAAGCTCATAGCCTACCCACGGGGATCATAACAAGTAATATAATGATGAGTAGAGTGTCGAACCCATGAGGACTGGCTATTGATTCCTACTTTAACCACGCTTAACTTCAACAAATCACACACACAATTATAAAGCTATTAATAGTTGGTTCTGTACTAACTAGAACTAAATCATGAACTACGGATGCACAAAAACAATTATTTAGATTTCAAAACTCAATAATCTACAGCACTAGAGTTCATGAATCCACCATAGTCCTTTATATGATTTAATCTTTTATTACTCAAGTTTGCTACTCCTTGCCTTGAGTTGAAAATCAATGATCCTATGTTAACCAAAAGCCTCTCTCGATAGTCATCTTGCTTCACGATGGAAAAGAAAAGAAAAAAAGAAATGAGAGAGAAAAATTAATCTCGCTAAATTGTATTGAAGGAAAATGAATTACAAGATACAAGAAATCAATAGTGAGGCTAGCTTATATACTAGCCTCAAACCGCCTAACCACATTAACAACAAACATAACCGCATACTGATAAAATAAATGCTCTACAACAAAACACATAATCCTAACAATACAATCACTGTTGATACTATTAGCGGTTAATCCGACACCAATCCTTCCACATGCCCCCTCAAACCAGACTCCATATTAGACTTCCTTGAAGTAACTTGCAACTTATCTGTAGCTGCTGAATGCTAATGCATAGGTGTCACTCTAAGTTCAAGCTTGTCACACAGATACAAAAATCTATTATTTGGCAGCCCCTTAGTAAATATGTCAGCCACTTGATGCAGCGTAGGAACATACCAAATCTCAACATCACCACGTTCAACCTTCTCTCTAACAAAGTGCACATCAATCTCAATGTGTTTAGTTCTAGAGTGAAACATCGAATTTTCTGCTATACACTTGGCTACTAAGTTATCACACCAAAGAATAGGAGTATGAATACATGGATAACCTAATCCTGAAAACAGAGACTTCAACCATAACACCTCAATCACTCCTTGTGCCACTGCTTAGTATTCAATCTCACCAACAAATCTGGCCACAAAAGTCTACTTCTTTGAACCCCAAACTAATAGGTTTTTATCAAAAAAAACACACAAGCCACTAGTAGAATGTCTTGTGACTTTGCACCCTGCATGATCAATATCAGTGTACATTGTTAGTGACAAGTCTTGAGGAGAAGGGGTAAATACCAGACCCAAACCAATTGTTCCCGTGAGATACCAAATCAACCTCTTACAAGCCAACCAGTGTTGGACCTTAGGAGAAGACAAAAACTGACTTAATTTGTTCACCACAAACGTTACATCAAGTCTAGTATAAGTCAGATATTGAAGTGAGCCAATAACAATCCTATAGAGTGAAGGATTTGAAACAAATCACCCTCATCAGTCAAAGAGGTACCCAGACTCATAGGAGTGGCACAAGGCTTGCAATCTTGCATTGCAACCTTCTTCAACAAATCCAATGTATATTTGGAATGGGTTAAGTATATACCCGTAGGGTCTCTATAAGCTTCAAACCCTAAGAAGTAGTTAACCGAACCAAGAGTCTTGAGGGCAAAGTAGGTGTCTAAATCCTGAATACATGCATGCAAAGCTATAAAATCAGATCCAGTGACCAGAATGTCATCCACATATACCAAACAAATAACACAAATTTTGGATTCCTCTTAATTAACAAAGAAACATCTGAAACAGCTCTTACAAAACCCCAATCTTGCAGGGCTGACCTTTGAATAGAGCCGAGCTTTGTACTTGAGATATAGCCATCAGAATTGTACTTGACCCTAAAAACCCACTTACAATCAATGAGGTTCATATCTAAGGAAAAAGGAACAAGATCCCAGGTGTGATTCCTCTGTAGGGCAAAATATTCTTCCTCCATAGCTTTAATCCAATTGGGATCTAAGAGAGCTTCTTGAATAGAATTGGGCTTAGGGAGCTCACTAAGGCATGTGGAGAAGTAATAGCAAATTGTTTTGCTTTGGCTCTAGGGATCATTGGGTGAATGGAAGGTGTTGGAGTAGCCTTAGATTTAGTTGACTTAGGTGTAGCAGCAGGCTCAACAGGAACAGAAGAAGAAGGCTGCTGAGTAGTAAATAGAATATGACTAGTGGGAGGAGTGACATAGGAGTTGGGTGGTGCTACTCAAGGAGAAGAATCAAAGAAGATAGAAGGAAGAGGCGAACACGTTATCAACTTAAACACTAGCTAACTTTAAAGCATATTTATCTGAACACGTTATCAACTTAAACACTAGCTAACTTTAAAGCTTTATATAGCTTTTAAGTAGAAAGGCTTAAAAGAACTTATAAGCTGCCTAGTTTATAAGCTCTTCTAAATCGTTTTTTTCAGAAGTTGGTGCCCCCTAACCCTTTTCTTTGGAGACCTTATAAGCTGCCTAAAAAGGCACTTCTTGACCAAGTAAAAGACCAAAATACCCTATCAAATAAGCTCTAGAGCTTAAAGCTCCTATAATTTAAGCTGAGTCTAGCACCCTCTTAGTGCCAATTCCATCTTTTTTGCTTCCTCTGCTAAGATTACTATAAGAGAAGAACTCTTGTATAGGGATGATGGAGGAAGGCATATTATATGCATAAATCATAGTTAATTGGTTCATGGAATACTTGGTACATGGAATAGGGTATGAGGAAGGTTTATGCCACTTTGATCAGAATGTGGTACTTGGCAGGCGGGCGGGTAAGCTTCTTCGATTGGTCACTTTGAGTTATCGGTACCTTTTGATGCACATGAAACAAGATTCACAAGATTCATAAATAGTCTTGAGAGTTGAGAAAAAAGTGTCATAATTAGAATCCATAAGTCATACTTAGTATATATGAAAGTAATATATATTCCCATCTAAATCATAGAAAATATATGTTATCATAGTTCATATAAAAGGTATCACATTTAAAAATGATTACTTTTTTATATTTGAAATTTAAATCATATTGAATTTTTATTTTTTAAATTACAGAAGTTATATGCATTATCATATAAATCTTAGAAAAAATACATTATTTTTTTATGTTGAGCCTACTCACTTTTGAAAGCCTAATTAAAAGCCCACTCTCTCAACCAAAAAGATGTCAGCACTCCCGGGGCTGACAAGGTTGGGAATGGAATTCAAGGAAATTCCAGTGAGTTGGGAAGAGAAGAGAAGGGAGAGAACGTGAGGGAAGAGAGAGAGATAACAGAATGGAGAGAGAAAGTGAAAAATATTCTCATTAATCATTGGGGAGCACCGCTCCAGTACATTAAGCTTTATAGGCTGTTAGGGAAATCTTCTAGAAGGCATGCTGCGACTCAGCCTGCCCACTACCCTACTGAGGCTCATCCAACAGAATTACAAAATGGGATGGATCCTTCTACCCTCTTACCTTGCTAGCTACGTGACAAATTCCCCCCTCCTTAAAAACATTTTTTGTCCTCAAGAAATTACAAGAGTCCAATCATTCGAGGAAACTGTTTTGAGTAACTCCGGGAGGTATTCCCAAGTTGTTTCGTCCGGGGGCCGGTTGCTCCATTGAACCTGCACTTGAATCAAGGGTAAGGATCCTTGGTATATGACCCTCCTGTCAATAATGGCCATAGGTTCAGATTCCTCTATGTTCTCCTCCTCCAAGTTGGGTCGTTCAGCACTGACCTCTTCATGTGACCCTATGGATTTCTTGAGTAACGATACATGGAAGACCGGATGAATGGCTACTCCGTCTGGCAGCTGTAATCGATATGCTGAACTTCCAACCTTAGCTGTTATTCGGAAATGGCCAAAGTATTTAGGTCCTAGCTTAGAAGAGCGCTTGCCGGTGAACAGCTGCTGCTGAAATCGCCTGACCTTTAAGTAGATAGAATCTCCTTCTTCAAAATGTCTTTCAGTTCTCTTCCGGTCTGTCAGTTGCTTCATTCGATTTTGTGCCACTGTCAACTCTTGTTTAATAATCTGGAGGGCTTCCTGTCTTTGTCTTAAATATTTATCCACATCCCTTTCTACTTCGGAGTAGTGCATTACTGCTGGAATGAGTGGTGGTTTGTACCCAAAGAGTGCTTCAAAAGGTGATCGCTTGAGTGAGCTGTGGAAGTTCGAGTTGTAGCACCATTGAGCTAAGGGCAACCATTGATTCCAGCTTTTTGGTCTGGTGAAACACACACACCGTAGGTAAGCTTCTAAGCACTGATTTACTCTTTCGGTTTGTCCATCCGGCTCTGGGTGGTAGGCGGTAGACATATGTAGGCCAACTCCCAGTTGTTTGAACAGTTCCTTCCAAAAATTGCTTGTAAATATCTTGTCCCTATCGGAGGTGATGGACAAGGGCAAGCCATGGACCTTCACCACCGAGTCTAGCAATATCCAGGCCACCTCAGGAGCTGTAAAGGGGTGAGCTAGGCTAAGGAAATAACCAAATTTCGTCAGTCTATCCACCACTACGAGTATAGTGCTCTTCCCTTCGGATCGGGGTAATCCTTCCACAAAATCCATGGAAATTCCTTGCCATGCTTGGCCTGGTATCTCTAGAGGTTGAAGTAAACCCGGATAGGGAACTTGTTCGTGTTTGCATTGTTGACAAACTGGGCATGCTAGAACATAGGCCGCCACTTTTTTTTTCATTCCCGGCCAATAGAATAACTGCCTCATCTTGTTGTAGGTTACATTGAGGCCGGAGTGTCCCCCCATGGGGGATGCATGCAGAGCTTGTAAGATTCGGGTCCTTAGGTCAGGGTCTTCCCCAATCACCATCCGTCCACGATACCTCAATAGCCCCGCCTTCAACGTGTACCCTCTCTGTTCACCCCTATCTATGGCGAGACTGGTCATGAGTTCTTGAGCCCAGGGTGTCCCTTCATAGCTGCGTGACACCTCTTTGATCCAATTGGGAACAAGTACAGAGATTGCCTGGCATTCCCCATTTTCTTCCCTTCTGGACAGTGCATCAGCTACTGTATTTTCTTTGCCCTTGCGATACTGGATGCTGTAATCCAGACCTAACAGCTTGGTGACCCCTTTTCTTTGTAATTGTGTGTGTAACCTTTGTTCTCCTAAGAATTTGAGGCTTTCATGGTCGGTTTTGATAATAAATGAATTCCCCTCCAAATAACACCTCCATTTGTCCACTGCCATTAGCACCGCTAGTAATTCCTTATCATAGATGCTTAGTCCCAAGTGTTTAGGAGCTAAAGCCTGGCTAAGGAATGCTATCGGCCTACTGTCTTGTGCCAACACTACTCCCACGCTCGTGTCACAAGCATCTGTTTCCAGTATGAAAGGCTTGGAAAAATTTGGTAGAGCTAGAATGGGAGCTTGTGTCATAGCCTCCTTTAAAGAAGTGAAGGCGGCTGCTGCTGCCTCCTCTCCCCAAACAAACCCATTCTTCTTGAGCAATTCAGTCAATGGCTTGCTAATTATGCCATACCTCTTGATGAACTTTCTGTAATAGCCCGTTAGCCCCAAAAAACCCCGCAGCTCCTTCACAGTCTTAGGGGTAGGCCACTCCACCATGACAGTAATTTTTTTTGGATTAGTCAGCGCGCCCTCTCCAGTGATTATGTGACCAAGGTATTCCACCTTTCCCTCTGCGAAGATACATTTAGACTTTTTGACAAACAATTGATTAGATTTGAGGACTTGGAATGTGGTTTTGAGGTGGGTTAAATGTTGTTCCATGGTTGGGCTGTAAACTAAAATATCATCGAAGAATACAAGGATAAATTTTCTGAGATATGGGCAGAAAATGTGATTCATGAGGGCTTGGAATGTTGCGGGAGCGTTGGTTAGGCCGAATGGTATTACTAGGAACTCATAGAGCCCTTGGTGGGTACGAAAGGCGGTTTTGGGGATGTTCAAGGTGTTCATTCGGATCTGGTGATAACCAAATCTGAGGTCTAGCTTTGAGAATATTGTAGCTCCTGATAATTCATCAAGTAGGTCGTCTATAATAGGGATGAGAAACTTGTTTTTGATAGTATAGGAGTTTAGTTGTCTATAGTCAACACAAAACCTCCAACTACCATTTTTTTTTTTAACCAGGAGTACAGGGGAGGCAAATGGGCTCTGGCTCGACCTAATGACCTGTTTGGATAGCATTTCTTTGACCAAACGTTCAATCTCAACCTTCTGAAATGGGGAATAACGGTAAGAGCGGACATTGATAGGCTCGATGCTTGGCTTAAGATGGATGGTATGTTCTAAAAATCGGTTCGGAGGTAAAGAGGTGGGTTCCAAGAATAGTTCCTCAAATTCAACCAATAGAGAGTGTAAAGAGTCAGTAAATGGTACCTCGCTCGAGGCGTTGGCTGATGCCTGTAATGTGAACCCCAGATTGTCCATTGTGTCCGTTGTTGGCCTTCCTTCGTACACCTCAATGGCATAGACCGAATGTAGCTGTGCAATGGTCCCTTCGTCTTGCTCCATGAGCTTCTGCAGATGGCTGCCTGAGATTGCCCTACACTCTCCTCCATCCCCGCTCCCTGTTAACGTTATCCTTTGTCTTCCTTTATCAAAAGTCACCTCCAGCGTGTTAAAGTCAATTATGAGAGGGCTGACTGTCTTCATCTAGTCTACTCCCAAAACTACTTGACATCGTCCTAGCTGTAAAATTCTTAGTTTTGCCGAAAACTCATGCCCTTGCATCCTCCATGTAAACCCTGGGCACTTGTATCGGCTGATCATCTTGTGACCATTAGCAATCGTGACATAGAGGGGAGTGGTGGGTTGGAGGACGCATAGTAGTTCCTTGGCTGTGTTTTCGTTCAAGAAACTATGCGAACTCCCACTATCTATTAATATCAGTAGTTTACTTTTTGTTAGCGAGTATTTAATGCAAAGCATTAACAAGAAATGGAAGCTTCCTAATTCAGCCGATATCTAAGGATTATGATTGGCTGTCAATCAATTAGTCTCTTATATCTTTCTATTCTTAGTTGATCTTGTGCCTAGGATAGGATCATCTAAAGTAGGAATGTAAATCTGTATATAGCCTTTTGTTTCTTTATTTATAGTTTCTAAAAGTAGGTTCTTTCTTGTATAGCAGTTAGAATCTTCCTAAAATTAGCAGGAAGATGATTGCTATTTATTGTACTTGTGTGCTTCTTGATTGAATAAGATTGAAAGACCATTTTTCCAGTTGACATGGTATCAGAGCCAAGACAATAGCTTTCCGATCTGTGAAACTATTGTGGCCGTTTCCTCCTTTGTTCAACTTAATCCCTTCCTTCTTTCTTCAGTCCAACTTGAATCATGTCTAATAATCAAATCCTTGAGACTACCGATTCCAGTAATACGAGAGTGACTGAACCTTCAATGACCAGCAACAATGGCGGAAATACCAGTGGGGATCTGCCAAGCCTTCAGATAGCTTACCGTTTAAATGGTAAGAATTATTTGAAGTGGTCTCAATTGGTTCGGACCATTTTTAAGGGCAAAGGGAGGCTTAGTCACCTAGAAGGGACTGGCCCTAAGACCGATGACCCAAGGTTTGTTACATGGGACGAAGAAGACTCTTTAATAATGTCATGGTTATGGAATTCTATGGTCCCTGAAATCAGCAACACAGTGATGTTCCTATCGACGTCAAGGGAGATTTGGGAGGCTATCAAGTTGACATATTCCAAGATCAAAGATGCTGCCCAGATCTATGAGATCCGAACTAAAGTGGCAGCAACAAAACAAGGTACTAGATCAATTACAGAATATGCCAATCTTCTGCAAACTATGTGGCAGGAATTAGACCATTACCAGTGTCTAAAGATGACATGCAGCGAAGATGCTGCATTACACAAGAGGTTTGTTGAAAAGGAAAGGATATATGATCTTCTAGCTGGGCTAAATACTGATTTTGATGCTGTGAGAATTCAGATTCTTGGAAAAGAAGATTTACCGTCCCTCAATGAAGTTATTTCTATAGTTCGGGCAGAAGAAGGAAGGAGAGGTGTTATGTTGGAAACCAATCCAATAGAAACTTCGGCTCTATTGTCTCTAAAAGGTCAGGCCCAAAACAAAGGAAAGGATGAGAAGAAGCCCTTTGATAGAGATAACCTATGGTGCACCTATTGCAAAAAGCCTAGGCACACCATAGAGAAGTGTTGGAAACTTCATGGGCGGCTTAATAAGGGAGGATCTTCAGGGAAGAATTCTGGCCAGGTGTATATGGCAGCCAGCAGTAACCCACAGCCTCAAAATCAAAAGGAACCCGAGCAAGAAAATGTCCCAGAGCTGAATCAAATGGAAATTGACAAGCTGAGAAAACTATTGGAATCCCTCGGAAAAGGTACAGAAACTGAGGGTGTAGCCTCACTTGCTCTCACAGGTATCTCTACCATATCTTATAGCCTATATACTTCAAAAAATAATTCCCCTACCTCATGGATCTTAGATTCTGGTGCCACTGATCACATGACACCAATTTCAACCCATTTCAGTTCTTATATTCCTTGTCCTAGTTTCCGAAAAATCACCTTAGCAGATGGTTCTTCAACCACTGTGGCAGGCCAAGGTGATGTGATTCTTAGTCAGCACCTCACCCTTAAAAATGTGTTGCACGTCCCCAAACTTTTTGCTAACCTAATATCTGTTCATAAACTTGTTCCAGGCTCTAATTGCAATATCATATTTTGTGCAACCCATTGCGAGATGCAGGAGCAAGGCACGAGGAGGAGGATTGGACTTGCTAAAGAGAAAGCAGGCCTATTTCTTTTTGAGGAACCTAGAGAGCAAGGAGGACAAGGGAAAGATCAGATCATATCATGTTTAGCTCAGTCTAATAAAAACCAATTGTGGTTACATCACTACAGATTAGGTCATCCATCTTTTTTCCTTCTCAAAAACATGTTTCCAGATTTATTCAAGGGCCTAAGTACTGCTGTCTTTCATTGTTCTGTATGTGAAATGGCTAAGCATCAGAGATCCACGTTTACTTCCTTAAATAAAAGGTCTTGTTCACCTTTTTCCCTTATTCATAGTGACATCTGGGGTCCCTCATCTGTGTCTAATATCTCTGGAGCAAAGTGGTTTGTAGTGTTTATTGATGATTATACTCGAACCTCATGGCTATATCTTTTAAAAACTAAGGCTGATGTAAGTAATGTGATTCCCACATTCTTCAACATGATTAAAAATCAGTTTGGAGTGAGCATTAAGAGGATTAGATTAGATAATGCTAGAGATTTTTTCAATCATTCCCTATCTGATTTTTTCCTAAAACAAGGAGTCATACATGAATCATCTTGTCCCTACACTCCCCAACAAAATGGGGTGGCTGAAAGGAAAATTGGGCACATTCTAAATGTTACTCGGGCACTTCTCTTTCATCATAATGTTCCCAAACATTATTGGGGGGAAGCTACTCTAACAGCCACATTCCTTATCAACCGCTTACCATCTCAGCTTCTGGGGTTTTGTAGTCCAATCCAATTACTCACTAAGTCATTCCCTGATTGTCGTATGATCAGTCTAAGTCTGCAGCCTAGGGTGTTCGGGCGTAGTGCCTTTGTTCATGTTCCTTCTGTTAGCAGGGGTAAGCTAGACCCAAGAGCTGTAAAATGTATATTTATTGGATACTCAGCCACTCAAAAAGGTTACAAGTGTTATCACCCTCCTACAAAAAATTCTTTGTGTCAGCCGATGTCACCTTTACAGAAGAAGAGTCCTATTTCCATCAATCCGATCATTCATCTCTTGACCCAAATCAGTCTATGGTTCCTACTCCTACTTGCCCGAATCAACCTTTGTTTTCTTTACCGGCTGCTAAGCCAGAGAATACCCAGAAAACAGGAGTGACAGAATCATTCTCGAAATCCCCTCGGCCATTACAGGTTTACTCAAGAAGAAAAGGTGCTGAAATTCCTATACCAGATCCAGCATCCTCCTCCACAGAGCCTACTCTTGCAGATGACAGAACTACTGATTCTCTCAACTCAACCTCAGGTAACATCCTCACGGAATCTCCAACTGCTGTTAACAACAGCCTTGAAAGTCCCAATCTTGTGACCCTTGAAATTGCCGATCTCTCTAATGATTTGGATTGGCCTATTGCTCTTCGCAAGGGAACTAGAGCCTGCACCAAACATCCATTACATTTGTTTCTTTTCTATTCAAAATTATCCTCTCCTCACAAAGCTTTTCTCACTACCCTGCATACTACCTTTGTTCCAAAGATGTTTTCTAAAGCAATAGGACATAAGTAGTGGAGAGAAGCCATGGAAGCAGAGATGGCAGCCCTACAGAAAAATTAGACCTGAAAAATTGTTGATCTACCTGAAGGAAAGCGCCCTGTAGGCTGCCGGTGGATTTATACTGTCAAGTACAAAGCTGATGGCTCCCTAGATCGCTATAAGGCCAGATTAGTGGCCAAAGGGTATACTCAGGTATATGGTATTGATTATTTAGACACCTTTGCTCCTGTTGCGAAATTAAATACAGTTCGGGTCCTTTTATCCTTAGCAATTAACCTTGGCTGGAAATTACATCAATATGATGTCAAAAATGCTTTTTTACATGGGGACCTTGAAGAGGAAGTGTATATGGACATTCCTCCGGGATATGAGCTTCCTAATCAAGAAAGGAAGGTGTGTAAGTTGAATAAAGCCCTATATGGCTTGAAACAATCACCCCATGCATGGTTTGGTCGTTTTACAAAAGCAATGGTTGCTCAAGGGTTCAAGCAAAGCCAAGGAGATCATACTCTATTTGTGAAGCATTCGGTTTCAGGGGGAGTCACTATACTTATTGTTTATGTTGATGATATTGTGGTTACAGGGAGTGATGAAACCGAAATGCAACGGCTGCGAGAATGCCTAATTCAAGAGTTTGAAATTAAAGACCTGGGGAGACTAAAGTATTTATTGGGTATAGAAGTGGCCCATTCAAAAAAAGGTATCTTTATTTCTCAGCAAAAATATATCATCGACTTATTAAATGAAACAGGGATGCAAAGCTGTGGACACCCCAATTGATCCAAATCATAAGTTAGGAGAAGCTCTAGGGGAAAATGCAGTGGATATAGGGTCTTATCAAAGGCTGGTTGGGAAACTCATCTACTTAGCTCATACTAGGCCGGACATCGCCTATGTGGTTGGAGTAGTCAGTCAATTTATGCACAGTCCGAGAGAACCTCATTTGAAAGCAGTCTATAGGATACTTCACTATCTTAAAGGAGCACCTGGCAAGGGAATTCTATTTAAAAAAGGTGATGATTTGACTCTTGAAGCTTATACTGATGCAGACTATGCAGGTTCAATGGTGGATAAGAGATCAACTTTAGGTTATTGCACTTTCCTAGGAGGAAATATTGTGACATGGAGGAGTAAAAAACAGAATGTTGTAGCCCGATCTAGCGCTGAGGCAGAATTCCGGTCTATGGCTTTGGGTATTTGTGAGCTGTTATGGCTAAAAATGATTTTGGATGACTTAAAAATTCAATGGCAAGGTCCTATGAAGCTCTATTGTGATAACAAATCTGCAATCAGTATAGCTCACAACCCAGTTCAACACGACAGAACCAAGCATATTGAAGTGGACAGACATTTTATCAAAGAAAAATTGGACAATGGTTCAACCAAAAAGATGTCAGCACTCCTGGGGCTGACAAGGTTGGGAATGGAATTCAAGGAAATTCCTGTGAGTCGGGAAGAGAAGAGAAGAGAAGGGAGAGAACGTGAGGGAAGAGAGAGAGATAACAGAATGGAGAGAGAAAGTAAAAAATATTCTCATTAATCATTGGGGAGCACCGCTCCAGTACATTCAGCTTTATAAGCTGTTAGGGAAATCTTCTAGAAGGCATGCTGCGACTCAGCTCGCCTACTACCCTGCCGAGGCTCATCCAACAGAATTACAAAATGGGATGGACCCTTCTACCCTCTACCTTGCTAGCTACGTGACAAAAGACAACCCACTTTCTCACTTATTTCTCTCCCTATGTCGTTAGTTTAGAGATCCACTTAAGATGTTTGAGAAAGTAAGTAGAGGTGGTGAGGAATGGAACACCATGGAGTTGAAATGCTTTCAAAGTTGGATGTGGCTATTGTCTATTGAAAAAAATGAAAAAGCCAGTCTAAAACTGAACACTCACTAAAAGTTCAGTAGTTTTTAGTAATTTGCCTCTAAAAACCGTTAAGGTTAATGCTGTCAAAATAGAAAAAGTATTCAATCTATTTTCATTCAATTACTGTTCTCTCTCCCAAATGGAGAGAATGCTTTCTTCCATTCCATCCCCCTCTTGTAAACATATTATAAAGGAAGGGGAAAAAGGGAAAAAAAAAAAAAGTACTTACTCTGTGGTTGCTTCCAGAATCCATATACACCTGTTCTCAGAGTATTAAACCCCTCACCGAGTCCTTTCACTATAGCTATCATTTAATTGGTGATAACTTTTATTGGGGAAAACTACATCCAAAAGTGGTTTGTGCTTTGAATTTTGACTTGGGGAGTTTTGGAGGCATTGCACTTTTGAACATCAAAAGTGGAGATGATAATTACGTAAGGACTAGCTCTTGAACCAGAACCTCACAACTGGAAAGGAGTGAAGAGAGAAAAGAAAGGGGAAAAAAAAATGGAGGAAGATTGGTTCTCAGTATTGGAAGGGATATTCAGGTAGTTGTAAATCAATTTTGTTAGAGGTTCCATCATCTTTATTTTTTCTTTTTTAATTTAACTTTTTGTTTTGAGAGTCAAGGTTTTGAGTGTTCTTGACCTAACTACTATTCTTCTTGGAAAATATTATTTTGATGTTGAGTGTTGTATTAAGAATAGTGCTGTTTCATCTCCCCCCCCCCCCCCCTCGCGCATGCACCCCAGAAATAGGTTCATTTCCTCCTCTTGTGTTTTCAGGGGTTTCTCTTCTCTGTCCAAAAAATAGTTTCATTTCATACTCTTGTGCTTTCAGGTGTTTATATGACAGTTATACTGCAAAACAGGAGAACAAAATCAAATGCATCACACACTATTTTGTGAGGATATGCACTTGCATGCCTGTGGGTGTTGTCTCATTTGAGCGTAAAGTACTTTCATTGGACGATAATCCTTCTTGTAATTATTATCCAAAGGCTGATTTTTGGAGCAGGTCCTCTATGCCTCTTTGCCACTTCAAGGTAAGAACCAAAAATATAAACGATGACATATCAAGCCTTAATCCCACTAAGTGAGGTTACATGAAGTCTAGCTTGCCACTCATTTCTATCTAAGGCCATATTTTTCGTAAGGCATTTGTAATTCATATATAATACCTAAGAGTCTTCCACCAAGTATTTCTTGGTCTTCTTCTACCACTTTTGCTAAATACTTGTTCCATTCTAGCACTCCTTTCACAAGAACCACTATTTGCCTTCTTCTCACATGAGCTAACCATTTTAATCATCTCGTGCATCTTATCTTTAATAGGAATCACTCTGACCTAATTATGAACAACCTCATTGCTAATTTTATTTTTTATATGGTTGCACATTCATCATAACATAATCATTTCCATTATGCTTACATTTTACACATGTTAGTGCTTCAGTCCTCAATATTCAATGCCATCCAGCAAAGTTGGCGGTAAGAATCAAAATATAAATTTGTTTATATATATATATATATACTTGTTTATAAAATGTGAGAGCCACGATTAAAATGGTTTGGACATGTGAGAAGGAGACAAAAAGAGGCAATTGTTAAGCAAGTGGATGAAATGGAGGAAATTTTTAGCAAAAGAGGGAGAGGAAGACCAAAGAAAAGTTGGTGGAAAACCCTTAGGCATGAATATAGTATAATGATCTGTCAAGACCTCGGGTGTCTTGGGTTTACAGGAGAGCTGATTGTAGCAAATTAATTCCCAGTAGTAGTTAGCCACTGTTATTTCTATTATTTCAATGGATTAGTTACAGGACTGTTGTACATTTTCAGTTACGACCTGTAACTGAAAACTGAATATAGAGTAGGTATATGAAGCTACTCAATACTATATTGAAGTGTGGAGAAATAAGAAATCTCAAATTCTTTTTCTCTCTCTTCAGTTCTCTCTCTCTCTATTCTCTCTGTTTTCTCCCTCTTCTTTCTCTTTCCCTCTCTCATTCTACATTCTGTTCTTTGTCAAACCCTAAAGTCAAGACAGGATCCTAACATGATCTTACAAAGAATATTACCATATATATGAACGGATGGAGGTTTAGAATTCATGTAGTTGATCCCACTTAGTGGTATTAAGGCTTGTGATTGCCGTTGATGATGTTGGAACTTGTTTAATCCTTGAGTAAAACATAATCAATCATTGTTGCAAGGATATGGTTGTTTCATCTTTGTTTCTGCTTGTAGGTTTACATGTCTGGCTTCATAGAAGATCAATCTTGTGAGGCTATCGAGGTGGATTTTGCAAACAAGTATCTTGGGGGTGGCACTCTTCATCGGGGTTGTCTACAGGTTTGCTTTTGAGGAGTTGCATACTTATTTTGATTATTTGTTGTTGACTTTGTACAACTTGCCTTGCATGATTCTCTTGTAGTTTATTAAACAACTGTAACAACACACCTGACTTTAATTCCATTTGATTGGGTTGGTATATGGACCTTAGCTCACCAATTTTTTCCAATGACCATATGTTTTGGAAGGGCATTATTTATTTACAAACTTAGTTCTTTCCTTGCACTTTTCTCATAAAATCGTATTAAAATCATTTACTGGTCTTACACGGCAAAGTTTTGTGCATTTTATCTTTAAATGCACTACTTTGACCATATTATGGATAATCTCATTTTTAATTTTGTCTTTTCTTATATGACCGTATATTTATCATAATATCCTTATTCCAATTAGGCTCATATTTTGGTTTTATAGTTGTTTGATAAAATTTTCCTTTTAATTTTAAAGTGATATGCTAGAAGCCCTTTTCCAATTTAACCATACTACCTTTAGTCTATGAGTAATGTCTTTAATAGTTTCATTGTATTTTCAAATAATTGATCATGGATAACTAAATTAGTCTATTCTTGGATTCATACTTCTATGTTTATTAGATTTGCATTATATGTATTCTTTTTTGTTTATTTGTTCAACTTAAAGTCTTTGGATTCTAGATGTCCCTTTGTTACTCAACTTTGTATTGATATTTTTTTTTTATCTTATCTATCAAGACAATGTCATCTACAATTTAATACACATGGAGACACCTTTTTTTCAATATGCTTTGTGTGTTTATCCACCAGTATGGCAAAAAGGTAAAAGCTTAATATAGATCCTTAATGCAATTTAATTGTAACTGGAAATGCAAGGACCTTATAACTCATATCATATTCAGTACTCCCACCAAGTATTTTTTAGGTCTTTCTCTACTTCTTTTACTAAATACTTGTTCCATTTTGTATTCTCTCCTCACAAGATGCTCTATTGGTCATCTTCTCACATGACCAAACCATTTTAATTGTGTCTTACACATCTTATATTCAATAAGAGCCATTTTGACCTTCTTAAGAAATAAAAATAACCTTATTTTTTATTTTATCTTTTCTTGTATGGCTACATATCCATTGTAACATTTTCATCTCCATTATGCTCATATTTTGTACATGTTGATGCTTTATTGCTCAACATATTGTGTCATGCAACAAAACTGATCTTTTTGAATGATTGATCCAAGATGTTTAGACTGATCTTTTCTTAGGTTTCACCATAACATTTTCCACTTATATTTTTATTAAACTTATAGTCCATATGTTTGGTTTTTGATCTGCTCAACTTATGATCTCTAGATTCAAAAGTTTCTTTCATGTCTAGAGTGTAATATTTGGGCCTTCTTTTTTTTTTTTTTTTTATCCATTAAGACAATATTGTCTACGAATAACATACACCAAGGCACCTTTATCTAGATATGTTTAGTAAGTTCATCTATTACTAAGGCTAATTGGTAATGACTTTGTCCAGATCCTTGATATATTCTAGTTGTAATTGGAAAAGCCTTAGTACCTGTTCCATGTTTTTTGGCGCTTGCTTCCTCTCCATAATACATGTTTTTAATAATCTATATATATGCAATTCATAACACTTCTCTAGGACTGTCACAAGCTTTTTCTTAATCAATAAGCACCATATATAAATCCTTTTGTTTATTTGAATATCTTTCCATTAGGCGCCTGAGCAAGTATATAACTTCCATTATTGACCTACTAGGTATGAAACCAAATTGATTTTTAGAAAAATGTGGACATAGATATCTAGTAAAAGAGGCAGAGGAAGGCTAAGAAAAATGTGGTGAGAGACACATAGGTACAATATAAGAGTCTTATAGAAGATAAAATCATAGATAGAAATGACTGGGAAGACAGAATTCATGTAGTTGACCCCAGATCTACACACTGTCAAGGGGTGACATATCAAGAGATTACTTATTTCATTAAAATGTTGTCTAGAGAAAGTTTCACAAATATTTAAATCAATAGAAATAAAAGATTTAAACCTTGAAGTGTTTCTGATTGAATTATTTTGTGGTTCTTACTCAAGCATTGCCATGGTTGAATTGTGTTGAATATGGGGGATAATGCTATTTCATTGTCGTTATTTGTTGTATAGGAAGAGATCCGTTTCGTGATTAACCCGGAACTAATTGCTGGAATGCTTTTCTTGCCTTCCATGGCAGACAATGAAACTATAGAAATTGTGGGTGCAGAAAGGTTTTCAAATTATACAGGGTGAGTAGGACTTGCTAGTTTATTCAGTGGTAACTCTGAGTAAGGCTGTCAGCATATTACCGTTTCTAGATAATTAGCATGGACACAAATGTATCTCCTAGTTATGTCCATGATTCAGATTGATGCATCATGTCTGGGAGTAAGCAGTTTTATCTTTTATTTATTTTATAAAATTGATTCCATGCATTTGTTGCTTGCCAATTTATTGAATAGAGAATTGCTAGTAGCCATAATGCCTAACCATTCATGTATCTCAATCTTCTTCTGATTTTGATAAAATGCTTCTTTGACTAGTTATTTCTTTGCTATTGTCACATGAATTATGAAATTAAAAAAATAAATAAATTAGAAGACACTCTTTGAAACTCCTACCAGCTTCTTCATGTGTAAAATGAGAAGGTGATAAGGTGAAGTTGCTAGCTTCTCAACTACTGCAAATACGTATTATTACTTTTTCCATAAATCTTTTAAAGTGTCCTCAAATGAAAAAGCTTCTTTGGATCTTTAGTTCATAAATTAATTCAGTGGTTAGGATATGTGTCACTGTTTGGTGAATGAGTCAGTGGAAATAAGATGTATATAAGATTCTATGTATTTGCTAGAACTGGACTTCTATCCTTGGGTTAAATCTTTGTATGGCCATGACTTCTAAAAACATCCTCATACAGCCTTACCATCATATGGACATGATTTCTAATAGGTGTTCAACATTAGAAAAATGTATGCGAGCACTATATTTGAGATATATTACTTGTATATGTTGCCATTAATCAACTTATATCTCACCTTAGTTCATCAGTTGGTGTCCTTAAATAAAGAGATTACTTTACCTAGGTAGCGTTTGCTTTGCTGGAATAGGGGTGGAGGGAACTTAAATAAAGAGATTACTAACAAAGGAATGAGAATGAAATAACAATGTTTGTTAAAAACTACGATCGTGTAGCCTTTGATTCTGTATGCTTCTGATCTGCAGAGACGCAAACGCGAACTCTTCTAAGTCAGTCCGCACGACCGGTCCTTTCCACGACGTCCCAAGTTGTGCTAGCAACTAGGACGGTTTTTGAGAGCGAACACGAAAAACTTCTTCTGTCTTCTAAGTGTTTAGAAGCGACATATTTGTAGAGCACAAAGCCCTAATCCTGCCATAACAAAACCCTAAACGTTTTAGGGCTGGACCCTAATCATATTGGGCCGGTTCTCTCCTTTAATTGTGAAACGGGTTCGATCCAAATGTGTGACCCCTTAAGTCCACCATTAGACTAGATGTAGGATCCAACTCTATTGGGCTACTTTAGGGCCCAACTTATTAGTTTAATTTAAACACCTCTCATGGGTTTCTTAATTAAACTCTTTAATTAATAGTTTTAGAATTAATCAAATTAATTCTAAAATCCCTACATATCATGGTTAACGTCTAGCAACATGCCATGAATACCTAGCCAATGATGAAATATACGCGAACTTTTTCAATTGCAATTACTGTGCAGTAAAATTCTTTCATCGGTTAATGTCCCGATTGAATTTAGGGTATGGTTTTATGTCGAACCCTAACTATTCAATAACTATGTTTCCATTCCAAATTTATGACTTGATAGGTGAAATCAAAACACCTTTTGATTTCCACCTCACCTTAATCAAGGATTTACATAGTCATGAAATTATTGGAATACATAGGACATCCTCTTATCTGTAAGATAAGTGATGAATCCTTTATTGACATTCATAAGCCTTCATATGTGACAAGGCCATGCCCAGTGACAGTTAACGATTCCTTTAGAATCCAAATAGCACCAAGGCGTAACCAGTCAAATATAAGACTACTATGATGTCTCAAATCTAAGGACCAATTTGCATAATTTCAACATAAGAATTCCAATTCGACATTGAACAATAACCATTAGGAATTCTGTAGTTGGTTAGTTCAGTGTACTTATTCTTCTAATAAGCACCCACACATATGCACTAGTGTCCTCACACCAATGTCCATGAAACAAGATATTCTCCTGAGTGAACACTAAGCTTGAGTTGTGGAGAAACAATTTAGAATCTAAGGGATTTAAATTAAGTAGAAAGAAAACAGAATATATGGAATGCAAATTTAGTAAAAATGCAAGAGTGGATGATGTTATAATAAAATTAGAAGACCAAATCTTACAAAGAAAAGACCATTTTCGATATTTGGGATCAGTGATTCAAAAAGATGGAGAAATTCATGAGGATGTCGCACATAGAATTAAGGCAGGTTGGCTAAAATGGAGAAATGCATCGGGAGTGTTATGTGATGGTAAAATCCCATTAAAATTGAAAGGAAAATTTTATAGGAGAGCTATAAGACCAGTCTTGCTGTATGGCTCAGAATGTTGGGCAGTCAAATACCAACATAAGCAAAAGACGAGTGTAGCGGAGATGAGGATGTTAAGATGGATGTGCGGACATACAAGAAAGGATAAAATTAGAAATGAAGTTATTCGTAATAAGGTAGGAGTAGTGCCAATCGAGGAGAAGATGAGAGAGACTAGATTAAAATGGTTTGGTCATGTGAGAAGGAGACTAAGAGACGCTCCGGTGAGGAGAGTTGATGAAATGGAACAATTAGTCACAAAAAGAGGTAGAGGTAGACCCAAGAAGACTTTGGGAGAGACATTAAAGTTCGATATGAAGTATATGGATCTAAATGAAGATATGACAAACGATAGGAATACATGGAAGTCTAGAATTCATGTAGCCGACCCCACATAGTGGGATAAAGGCTGGATATGTTGTTGTTGTTGTTGTTGTTGAGCATGCATCATATGTGGTAGTCTATCCGAGTTATTAGTGTCCATTCCTGATAATTCTATGACTAGGAACATTTAAGATCAAGACTTATAAAGAATATGTTTCATGATCGTCATTTCTATGTACGACCATATTCCATGAGTCTATTTGATCTATGAACTTTGTCAAATATAGATTGCAATAAATAATGATGACAATCATTAATGAAAAATAAAACATAATGCCTTTGAAATAACAATTGATTGAATAAAAAGAATCATAATGAAAAGTACGATCATTTACATAAAATATAATTGGCTCGTGGGGCATATCACTAACAGAGTTGCAACTTTAGAAATGGAATGCCCATTCCGTCATATGTGGGAATGGGCATTCTCTCCAAATGTGGATGGAATCATCATCTCATTCCATAAAAAATTGTTGCAACTACTTTTTATTTTTTTGTAACGTGGGAAACTCGAGGGGTCCTTTGATCATAGTTAGCCTTTGGCCCGAACCTATCTCACCCTCTCTAAAACCCACGGTTTGCCTGCTCCACGACCCTAGGTGAACGAACAGGTTCGCCACAATCAAAGCCTGGAGGTTTGGCCCTACAGATAGACAGTTGACTGTGCATTACTTTTTTATCCTTAATTGTTTTCAAGAAATACAAAATATCCTTAGAAAGAGTAAAAAATAATATTCTATTAACACATAAAAATAATATTTCATTAACACGCAAAAATAAAAATAATATTTCATTAACACCCAAAAAATAGAATAATATTTTATTAGCTCTCAAAAATAAAAGTAATGTTTTTTTATTTTTTAGTCAAATGGCATTTTTGTTATAGAGTTTTAATTTTTAATTCCATTCCATTTAAGTTTTATCAAACATAATAATTGAATGATATAATCATTCCACTCCCATTTCCACTCAAATTCCTTTGACTTCCAACCCAGCCAACCTAGCAGGCCTCTAGTTATCTTTATTTTATTTATTTCTTGATAATTTCGTTTACCAAGATTCACTCCTTTACAATCATGATAACCACCTAAATTTTATTCATGCAAATTTTGGTTGGTGAAATTTTACATATAATATTTATTGGTATTCACCACCCTTTGAATGTATATCTTCAGAAGTTTGTCGGCACAAATTTCAATTCAAAGTTCCTAGACTGTGAAAATATCTACTGAACTACAATGTGCTAGTTGTTGAATGATATTTGTTGCAATGGCTGCTCTCTGTTAATCTATCCATGTGGTGCAGGTATGGTTTTTCCTTCTGTTTTGCAGGGGATCATGTTGACCAGAGGGATTTTGATTTAGTAGGGAGACGGAAAACAAGAATCATTGCAATGGATGCGCTTTCCTCTCCAGGAGAGAGACAGTTTGGACTTGATTGTCTGATCCGGTATGCAAAAAGACAGGTGTTATTTAAGTGTCTGAAATAATTTTGTGTTTTGTTGGGCATGTATACATTCACTTAATCCAATTCTAGTGTCAAGTTGATCATCATTTCTTTCTGACAATTGTGGTACAGTTTTTGTAGAATGGGTCGTTGTTTTTGAAACTAGTTCTTCATGATAGCAATAATAAGTTAAGCATAGGCTCAGCATGCTTTCAGCTCATCCATTCAAGGAATAGTCTCTCTGGTAGTTTTTGTGCAGTATTTATTCCAAGAACTTGGTTCTAGAATTCAAACATTTGGATGGATTTTGAAGAATAGTTTTGTACATTGTATAGTATAGGCTGTACATATAAATAGAGACCTTGTGTAGTTAGTTTTTAAGTTTTCCGAACTGAATACACAGATTTCTTCTCTCTCTCTCTCTGTTGGGCAGCGCATGGGGCGACCGGTGGCGATGGGGTTTTGGGGCTAGACCGATCCGAGGCCGGCGATGCAATGACGGTGGTGGCACGAGCAGATGGTGGCCGGAAAGTGGGCCGATAGGCGGTGTGTGGAAGATGGGTCTCTGGGATTGGCCCGATCTGAAGACGACGAACACTATGGTAGCAGTGGTGCTGGCAAATGATAGTCAGATAGTGGAGGTTTGGTCTTGACAGAGGCGGTGAGAGGAGAGAAAAGAAGTAAAGAAGTTTAGGTTTGAAGGCCGCTGGAGAAGGATGCATAGTGGCAACTTATGATTTTCTCACCGGTTGCTCTGATACCATGTGAAAATTTAGAGAGAGAGATGATTTGAAGAGTATCTCTATTAGTTACAAACTAAAAGATGGAACACATATATATACAACTATCATGACATAAGCCATGACATCATATGCTACCTCATGACATAAGCCATGACATCATGCTAACTATCTCTATATAGTATATACAACTCAAACACGATCAACATGTTGATTGGATTTCAAAAGCAAGGGCTTGTGATTGACTCTGTTGCAGTGCGTGATTGCTGGAGCTTGTAATTTGATTGTGTTAGAATTTTTTGATTGGATGTCACACCTAGGGTTTGCAATTGTAGGCTGTGACTGAGTGAGTTATTACAGTCTTCAATTGCAAGCTGCTTTTTTTGTTTAAGTTCCGACTTGATTTCTGCCCAGCTCAAGTGATCAGATATAGCATTCATCTTGGCCCTAGCTACAGCAATCTCAGCTGCTTACAGCTTACAGTTGCACCCTTCATCTTGCTGCGATTTCAATCTTCGGCTGTTTTTTTTCCGTGATTGCTTCTGCTCAATCTTTTTCCACCATCTGTTGTCCTTCTCAAGGTCACGACTATTTCAGTGTTCGATTTTTTCTGTTCATCACGAATATTACAGTCTTCTACGATTGTGTTGTGATTGAAGTTTGCGATTGAAGACAGTAACTGATTGCAGACTGCTGAGATTGAAGACTGCATCAGTTCAACTGTTACTGATTTCACTTGCTAATTGCTGATTGCCACTTGTCTCTTAATCTTCATTTCAGCAGTAGTGTCCAGTTCTGAGGCAACTTTTGTAGCTTCTACAGTTAATGTTTCTTCGTTTTCTGGAACATTGGTGCCCGATTCCTTCTCTTTAAGAGAAACTTTTGTGTTGGTTTGTCCAGTTTAGCACTGCTGTACAGTCTTTTGGCTTGTCTAGGAGTGATGCTGATCACTGTCTTCCATCAGCATTCCTCTGGTGGTACTATATATCTGGTTGTATATGTTGATGATACTGTGATCACTTGAGATAATGAGACTGGTATCTCCCAGTTGAAGGATCATTTACTTTCTCATTTCACGCTAAGGACTTGGGTAGATTGCAGCATTTCCTTGGCATGGAGGTGGCTCGGTCAGCACATGGTGTTTTCATTTCACAGTGCAAGTGTGCCTGTATATTTTGGAGGAGATTGGGATGTTTGATTCTAGACTAGTGGATACTCCCATGGATACTAATGTGAAGTTGTTTCCTGATCGGGGCAATTTATATGTGATCCAGGAAGATATGGATGACTATTGGGGAAACTTAATTATCTGTCAGTCAGCCTGATATCTCCTTTGTGGTGAGTGCTTATGAGCCATTTTTAGACAGACCGTGTGACAATCACTGGCATGCTCTAGTTCATATTTTGAGATATTAAGAGTTCCCCTAGGTTGAAGTTTTGATGTATGATTTATGCACAATTAATTCAGGCAAGTGTACCCTAGTCAAATATGCATATAGTGATGAAACGAATGTCAATCCTACAAGGACTAGATCACAATGCCAAATCAATTTTTACTTAGCCTAAGTTGAACTAATTAATTAATCGGATGCATAAAAAGGAAAATAAATGAAAAACTGAATTCTTTATGAGAAAGCCTAATTAATGAATGCACTAGGATTTAGATTTCATTTAATCTAAATTATGTAATTATCTATTCAACCCGATTCAAAACCAAAAATATCCTTAGGAGGCGTTTGGTACAGGAAAAATTTTAAGATTCCTGAGAATGTTTGGCTGGAAATCTATATTCCCATATTTGGTACAACTTTTTTATAAAAAGAATCTTGGGAAATAGGATTCCCGGGAATGATTTTTAAGCAATTTTCTCACAAAAAGATTTCCATTGGGGGGGTTGGGAATCCAAGTTTCCCATGGACTTGGGAATGTTTTTAATAAAGAAAAAGACTAAAACACCCCTTACCCTTTTATAACTCCATACAAACATATTATATATATACATATATGTATATATATTTATATATTATATATTAAATATAAACATATATTATAATATATTTATATTATTTATTATAAAATATTATATATATATTAAAGTAGATATTCATACAAACATATATATTATGTATATATATTATATATACACACATGCATATATATACATAATATATAAAAAATAACATTTTTTTGACTTTGTAAAGATGTTGTGGGTCCTAATATTTTATATAGTAGAAGGAATTTATCATTTTTGAACAAAAAATCAAATAAGGGTAATTTTGGAAAAAGAATATAAATTTCCAAGAATATTGCATTTAAATCGAACATAGGAATGTAAGATTCCTAGAAAAGAATATTCAACATTTCTGAGAATGTTTAAACATAACCAAATATAGAATTGCATAAATCCTGGGAATCAAAGATTTCCAAGAGTATTCCCAAGAATTATGAATCCCAGGAATTTAAAAACTTCTCCCGTACAAAACGTCCCCTTACAGTATTTTATAATTATTTGTATGTGATGGTAGATTTCTCTCAATTAATTAATAAGTTTTCTCAAGTCATATTAATAATTTATTAATTTAATTGTACCATCAAATTTCTGAACGGATGTCAAAAAGAACAAATAAGCATTAAGTTCTTTGGAAATCTCTAATCTCAGAAGAGAATTTGACTCACTAAGGTTCCTCGATTCCCACACATGAGCTAATCATCTCTCAATATCATAGTCATGTATGTGATTTATATTCCTTATGGATCTAATTTATAACAATCCTTTAGTCAATCATGTATAAATTATTAAATCATTAAAATGTGACCAATTTCTTAAAGCATTAAACACAACAATATAAATTCCTCATAAAAATAATAATTAGGTTTTGAATCAAATTAAACAAATAATAACATAATCACATAATTAAAATCCATCCAAACCCTAGTTAAAACAATTTAACTAGACATTATTAAAATAAAAATAAAAACTGAAATTGAATGGAGAAGGATGCTTCCTGCCCAGATCTGGAGAAGGATGCCTCCAATCCAATTCCAATATGCTTCAATTGCAATTGTGCTCCAATTCAAACTCTTATAATATTATAAAAATGCAAGGCTTCCATTATTAATTCTTTAATGATATTATAATATTAATTTTAACATTAACATTATAAATTAATTTATAATATCTTTTCATTTTCTTTTTACGCCCAAATCTTCGAATTAATATACTTTGCTGGATTCCTACAAAAAAGATTAAAATAATGTAAAATCCACATAGCACACATTTTAAGTAGGAAAAAGAACACAAGATTAAGGTGAAAATTAGATAAAAATATGTATACAATTAAGCCCTATCAAGTTTGTTGTTTGAGAACTGAGGCCACACATAGATTACTGGTAGGCTGATGCAGTCTGGGCAGGCAGCCCTTTAAATAGACATTCTACCTCAGGATTCTGTGCTTTAGTTGAAGGTAATCTAGTTTATTGGAAGGGCAAGAAACATGTTGTGGCAAGGTCTAGTGCAGAAGCCAAGTATAGGGCTTTGGCTCTAGCTACATGTGAGCTTGTCTGGATTTGACAGCTTGTTAGGGAGTTGAGGTTATGCTAGCCAGGGCCTATGAATCTTACATGTGATAATCAAGCAACACTTCATATTGCTTCCAATCTGGTCTTTCATGAGAGGACTAAGCATATTGAGGTGGATTGCCATTTTATCTAGGAAAAAGTTGCAGTCTGGAGAGATTAGCACATCATTTGTTGAGTCTAACGATCAGTTGGATAATTTATTTACTAAGTTGCTTTGAGGACCTTGGATTGGTTACATTGATAACAAGCTTGTCACATTTGATATGTATGTGCCAGCTTGAGGGGGAGTGTTGAAGGATAGTTTTGTATATATGAATAGTATGGGCTGTACATATAAATAGAGACCTTATGTAGTTAGTTTTTTGAGTTTTTGGAACTGAAGACACATCTCTCTTTGAGCTGTCACTTCTTCAGGATTTACAGTGTACTATAATTGCTTTAGTTTTGAATATATTATTACAAGGCCCCAATTTGAAATGTATTTCACCTTGCTGATTTCAAAGTAATTCCATTTTAGTATACTACTCAGAAGCTAACTTTTGACTATTTCCTATTTCTAGAAATTTGTCCAATACTTTTGTCAGTCTTCAAGACCTAATTGGTTTTTGGAGTAGGTAGGATTTCTGATATATTTTCTTGAAGTAGGAGTTCTGATATGTTTTCTTGAACTTTAATAATACATAAAACCAGAGGACTGGCCATCTCCATGCTGCAGTGATATATTGCTTGATTTCTATCTAGCTATATTACATGCATGTGGATGTTGGCCATCTCCGCCTGAGGATGTTATCCACTGCCGGTCCCAAGTCCGGATAAAGGAGGAGGGTTGTGTTAGGTAGCCGACAGCCAACGTAAAACTTAGTCGGATCCAAAACATGAACTCTAGACAAATTATGAAAAAACGTTTGGGCGTGGGCGTAACCCTTCATAGCGACGCGCTACACTGCCCCCGTGTAGTGACAAGTGAGCTAGGGCCGCTGCATCGGCGCCCGGATGTAGTGATAAATGAGCAAGGGTTCCCGCATTTGCTTGGACGAATGTGGGTAAAGAAGTTAGTCCAAAATCAAAATCAACATCAAAACCAAAATCAAAATCAAAATCAAAATCAGAACCAAAATCAAAATAAAAAACAAAATCAAATCCAAAGTCAAGGACAAAAACAAAATCATAGATTAAGGATTGGGTCATGGAACATAGGAACATTAACAAGCAAAGCTATGGAAGTGGTGGATGTGATGATTAGGAGAAAAATTAATATTATGTGCCTTCAAGAGACGAGATGGGTAGGGAAAAAAGCAAAAACTTTATCAGAAGCTGGATATAAACTATAGTACACAGGAACTGATCGAGCGAAAAATGGAGTGGGGATTATTATGGATAAAAGCTTAATAGATGAGGTAGTGGATGTAAAGAGAATAGGGGATAGGATTATTATGGTGAAGATTAGTTTAGGAAGAATAACTATGAATATCTTTAGTACATATGCACCACAAGCGGGGTTAGGTGATGAGATAAAAGCAAAATTCTGGGAGGACCTAGAGGGACTTATACAAATGATACCAAGAGGAGAGAGTGATTATAGGAGGTGACTTAAATGGGCACGTGGGTAGAGACAGAAACGGATATAGAGAGGTACATGGAGGGTATGGATTCGGGAAAATTAATAATGAGGGTAAATCTATCCTAGATTTTGCTATGGCATATGGGCTCATTATAACCAATACGAGGTTCAAAAAACGAGACGAACACTTAATCACATATAAAAATATCAGCTCAAGCACCCAAATAGATTACTTCCTCATGAGACAAGAGGATCGGTTATGTTGTAGGGATTGTAAGGTAATACCGGGAGAGTGTTTGACTACTCAACATAGACTTCTAGTACTTGACGTCCAAGTAAGAAATTGGAAGAGAAAAAACCATATAAAACAAAATCCAAGAATCAGGTGGTGGAATTTAAAAGGGGAGAAACAACTAATCTTCAAAGAAAAATTAAGGGGTAGAAGGGAATGGAATGGAGAAAGACAAACAAACCAAATGTGGAAAGAAATGGCTAATGCTCTGAGAAACACGACAAAGGTAGTCCTTGGAGAGACAAATGGTAGAGCCCCTAACCTTAAGGAGTCTTGGTGGTGGAATGAAGATGTACAATTGAAAATTAAAAATAAGAAAACTTGCTATAAGGCGGTATATCAATGCAACAATGAAGAAAATCAAAAAAATTATAAAGAAGCAAAAAAGGCAGCAAAAAAAGATGTTAGTGAAGCAAGGTCAAAAGCATATGAGAATCTATATAAACGACTTGATACAAAAGATGGAGAAAGGGATATATATAAATTAGCTAAAGCAAGAGAAAGAAAAACACGGGATTTAAATCAAGTGAAATGCATAAAAGATGACAATCAAAATGTTTTAGTAAATGAGGGAGCGATTAAGAAGAGATGGAAGGAGTATTTCACAAAATTATTCAATGATGGTGGTGACACAAGAGTTAGGTTGGGACATCTTAGTAACTCCGAAGGGAATGTGAGCTACACATTCTATCGACGCATAAGTTCAAATGAAATAAGGCAAGCTTTAAAAAAGATGAAAAATCATAAGGTAGTGGGACCAGATAATATACCAATAGAAGCATGAAAATGCATGGGAGGAGAGGGCATCTCCTGGCTAACGCAACTATTTAACGCGATCCTTAAATCAAAAAAGATGCCAGATGAGTGGAGGAAGAGTACTTTGGTTCCTATATACAAGAATAAAAGAGATGTTCAAAACTGTGAAAATTATAGAGGAATTAAGTTAATGAGTCATACCATGAAACTCTGGGAGAGAGTAATAGAGCAGAGACTTAGAAAAGAAACAAATGTGTCAGAAAATCAGTTTGGTTTCATGCCTTGCAGGTCAACAATGGAAGCTATATATTTACTGAGGCGTTTAATGGAAAGGTATCGGGATCATCAGAAGGACCTACATATGGTGTTTATAGATCTAGAAAAGGCCTATGATAGGGTCCCTAGAGAAGTATTATGGAGGGTTTTAGAGAAGAAATGAGTCAAAATAGCCTATATACAAGCCCTTAAGGACATGTATCATGGTGTAGAAACAAGGGTCAGAACATGCGGAGGGGATACTGAACCATTTACAACTACAATAGGACTGCATCAAGGTTCTGCACTAAGTCCATACTTATTTGCTTTAGTAATGGATGAACTCACTAAAGATATTCAGACAGATGTGCCATGGTGTATGCTATTTGCAGACGACATAGTGTTGGTGGATGAAACAAAAGAAGGAGTGAACACTAAACTTGAGTTGTGGAGAAACAATTTAGAATCTAAGGGATTTAAATTAAGTAGAAAGAAAACAGAATATATGGAATGCAAATTTAGTAAAAATGCAAGAGTGGATGATGTTATAATAAAATTAGAAGACCAAATCTTACAAAGAAAAGACCATTTTCGATATCTGGGATCAGTGATTCAAAAAGATGGAGAAATTCACGAGGATGTCGCACATAGAATTAAGGCAGGTTGGCTAAAATGGAGAAATGCATCGGGAGTGTTATGTGATGGTAAAATCCCATTAAAATTGAAAGGAAAATTTTATAGGAGGGCTATAAGACCAGTTTTGCTGTATGGCTCAGAATGTTGGGCAGTCAAATACCAGCATGAGCAAAAGACGAGTGTAGCGGAGATGAGGATGTTAAGATGGATGTGCGGACATACAAGAAAGGATAAAATTAGAAATGAAGTTATTCGTAATAAGGTAGGAGTAGTGCCAATCGAGGAGAAGATGAGAGAGACTAGACTAAGATGGTTTGGTCATGTGAGAAGGAGACTAAGAGACGCTCCTGTGAGGAGAGTTGATGAAATGGAACAATTAGTCACAAAAAGAGGCAGAGGTAGACCCAAGAAGACTTTAGGAGAGACATTAAAGTTCGATATGAAGTATATGGATCTAAATGAAGATATAACAAACGATAGAAATACATGGAAGTCTAGAATTCATGTAGCTGACCCCACATAGTGGGATAAAGGCTGGATATGTTGTTGTTGTTGTTGTGCAATTATGCAAGGACACCACTATGTTCTCTCTTCTCTCTCTCTCTTTTTTTTTTTGAGATTAGGAAAGTGGTAGGAAGGTGACTCAAGGCTATCTTATGAAGGATTTGCCCCTTGGTAGTCCTAGCCAACCTTATACCTTGTTAAAACCTCGTTACAGTGTCATTGGCCCCCTCTGCTTAAACCCATGGACGTTATGGTGTGGGACCAACTAAGTAGTGGTGGGGCTAGGAATTGAACCTGTAATGTTGGCTACATGAATTCTAGTTCTCAGTGATCTCTGTCTATGGTTAAGTCTTTACAAGGCTATTATATTCAATATCATGTTTAAAACCTTTTTACCAGGTGGTTTTTAGTATTTTCTTTATTTGTTATTTTTATCTATTTTTCCATGAACTTATTTTATGCCATTCACTCACCTTAGGTGCTTCCATTGGTATTTTTCTCCTATATTCAAAGTTTCTTAGTCGCATCTCATGCATCCTACTTTTAGCAGGCACCACTCTACCTTTATTACAATTAATCTTATTTTTCATGTTTTACCAATTTCCAAGGACCAAGCTCATGTTGAGTGAGTTGGAGTGCATGTTTGTGTTGGGTGGTTGACTATTGCCTATAATAGGGAACCAAAATAAATATAAGGATCTCTTGGCTGCTTGCAATCTATGAGTGTTTCTAAAAGGGGCTGGGATGGATGTCTATTGGCCCATGAAGGACAAATTAGAGTCTGATGCTTTTATGCATGGCTAAAGATGCTAAATAAATAAACAAAAATGATGGAAATTTTATTGAAGATAGATTTCTATGATGGAACTTAGACTTGTAATGGTTGATATGTAAGTTAAGATGGATAAGCATCATTCCAAACTGATTGATTGAAGGATGTGAGAGAGCATGCAGAATTCAGTTCCTGTTTGAGGTCGTATGCACAACTATGTTGAGTGGTTGAAATGCTCACCTATTTCTAAGCAGGATTTATTGCACTAATTGTACCCCTTGTGGAAAAGAATAATTTAAACCAATCCCAAAGAATTAGGGTTTAGTCAACTCAATAAAAGAAGAAAAAATAAAGGAAACAATACCAACAAGGAAGCATAATCTTATCCTAAAAAGGAAACTCTAGAAAAAAGGAAATAGAGATATTTTAGGAAAGAAACAATTATAGCAAAGATTTCTGGATTTCTAACACCCCTGTTGCTTATTTTTCTTAGCTGTTGATTGGTAAGTGTTTCACTCCAGCATGTTGGATTGCAGGGAGATTAACAAGGCATTCTGTGGCTTTTTTGATCAATCTAAATTTCAGCAGTATCAGGAACTGTTTCACAGTGATGAATTTTGTAAAGCTTCACCTGGTCAAGATCTTAGTCAAGATCTTAAACATCCTGTGGACATCTTGAGGAATTCTATTTTGGTACTGGTCTTCCCCTCAAAGTGTTTTTTTGGGTAAACTAAGGCAGTTGTGATGATTTTTTGTGATAAATTTTGTTGTCAATACTTTCACCACTGACTTGGGAATTAATGAGTTTTGGTTTGTTGAGGTATCTATATCTGAACTTGCATGCTTGATAGCAGTTTTATGCTTTTCCCCAGTTTCATGAAGCTCCAGCAATGTTGTCTGGATCAGACAAAGGAATGCCTCTGGATCAACTAATGAATAGTCTTGAAGAAAAATGCAGTCAGCTTGTGGACCATGAACATCAAATAGGTATTGCAACGGGGAATTGGGGCTGCGGTGCATTTGGGGGAGACCCTGAACTTAAGGCCACACTACAATGGCTTGCTGCATCTGAGGTGATTCTCTCCTGCCCCATTAATTTTCAACTCAGTTTGGAGCCCTTCACAATGTACTGACCAATATGACCATCAAGTGTACAGATTATCTATTTATGGGTTAATATATGCACTTGTATTCAGGATGGGGATGTTGCAAAAGTTTTTCTCTCTCCCATCTTGTGTGATGTTTATTTTTAACCCCTAGAAACAAAATAAAGAAAGTAGACAACCTCTGCTGTTTCCAAAACTAGCTTTCTTGTGAGTCTTCATGAGGTATCTTCAGATAATCACTACTTTCTGGCATCTTTAGCCACAACAGGAAGAAATCTTTAAGTTCTTTTCTCACTTTTGCATCTGTGAAAGCAGATAACTTTATCCATGTTGCTGAAAGCCCAAGTTACCTTATGTCCTTAACTGATTATAGTTCTGAAAGAAGTTTATGAAAGACATGTTACAGCTTGGATATAGGCACTCTGATGTTGGAAGTTTATTATTGATTTCTAATAGTAAGAAGTTTTGTACTTTGAGATTACTGACACAACTATAAGAAGCACTTAAGATTTGTATAAATTTTGATTAATCCATTGATAATTTGAGGACATCAGATGTTGGAAGTTTATTATTGATTTATAATAGTAAAAAGTTTCTTACTCTGAGATTGCTGACACAACTATAAGAAGCACTTAAGATTAGATTTGTATAGATTTTGATTAATCCATTGATAATTTGAGGATATCAGATGTTTCAAACTCAAAATTTGCATTCTTTCTATAATTGTTTGGATGAAGTAGTTCACAACAGAGATTCATCAAGTTAAGATGTGTCCAGAGATAAAGCAAAAAATAAAAGTGGGGAATTTTTTTTTTTAGTTTTGGTTAGGTGTAATAATATGTATTTTATTTCACTGTGCGAATTTTCTTTGAAGTGGGTTTATATATATGCATCATTTCTCTAAAAGAATCGCATTTATTTTAGATATTGAAACTTGCTTCTAATTTAATCATGAATTTTGGCGAAGATGCTCCCCATCTTCTATTGTGTAATGAACCCTATTATTTGTCCAAATGATGAAAACATGCCTGGATATGAAATTTCTTGACACTGTTAATAGCATGTTTGAGGATATTTGAAGTCTTTGTCACCAATGTGGTGTTTGGCTAGCTGGATAATTCATGTAGCCTACCACACCCAGTGGATCAGGGCTTACATGTTGTTGTTGTCCCCAATGTTTTCTCTTATAATATTTCTCAGGTATTCATCAATTTTATAAATTTCATGGCTTTATCTTAAGATTGATTTCAGGTTGAACCGGGTGCATACTTTCATGCTATCTCATTTCTCCAGTAGACGTTGATTTTCTGCTAACTGGGGCGCCTTCCTTTCAGGCACTAAGACCTTTCATCTCATACTACACATTTGGGGTGGAGGCATTGCAGACTCTTGAACAGGTATAGTTTCTGTGTATATAATTTCCTGAAACTGTTGGACTTGCTGAAGTTTTTGATTGGTTCTGTGTTAGGAGTTTATACTTTTTCCGTGCTCAGGAAGAGAAAAGAGATTCTTCTTGAGCTATTAAAAGTGTACTAGTTCAAAAATTGTGGATGACACAAAAGTTGAATCAATATTTTCCACACCTGCACTGCACTTTGTCATTTTTTATGCATGAGCATTTATGGTAATTCTTTGAGATGCTGTCTGGACTCTGGAGCTTATAATCTCTGCCACCAGACCAGGAAAGCACTGCGAGGCTAAGGATAGGTGGGGTTGCCATTTAATTTTGCACCTCGTTGATGTTGCCTTGTAGGAGCTCCTTGAGGTCATTAAACCAAAAAGGCATGGTTTCTTTGTTTAGCATTAGCATTATGATGAGGCCTTCTTTCTCCCACGGTGGGGTCCGTCTGGGCCAAACAACATATTTAATTTGCTTAAATATGCTTAATTTGCTTTCCTCGCGCTAGCTTGCAGTTGACCTCTTTTTTCGTATAACATCTTGGGGCAGGTTACTCACTGGATTTTGTCCCATGAATGGACAGTGGGAGAGCTGTGGAGTATGTTGGTAGATTACTCGTCTCAGAGGTTGAAAGGGGAAACTAACATTGGCTTTTTCCGTTGGCTCCTCCCTTCACTCTTTACTGGAACTGATGCCATGCCATGATGTTAGATGTGTGCGACCACCATATAATAGTTAGCCTTTTGATTTTTTTTTTTAAACTTTTGTGTTTCAGCATATTTAGTATTTATTTACGATTTGAAAAAAAAAAGGTTGCATTATTCTGGTTATATTAATTTCTTGCTTTGTTACCTGGGCTTCTTCAGTTTCACAGCAACTCAATGCAATATTCGGAGAGTGAATCCAACTACATAACTTGACGACAAAGTTCTGTGTCAGAGAGAGAGAGAGAGAGAGGTTCAATTCCATTGCGGCGAGGTTTCGTAGTAGTATGCAAAGCTTGGCGAGGTGAACAAACTTATCCCGTGAGTGTTGTAGTATCACGATGTCACAAATGGTTACATAAAGCCAAAGAAACACATTGTCAGGGCAAACCATCAACACCATAAATAGAGCTAATGCATATATGCCATGTTTAGGCAGACCATCGAATGATTCTTTATCAGTTTACGATCTAAGAATGAATATGCTCAGCCGATGAAAAACCAACTTAGCTCAATGCTAAGTACATGTTTCATTCCACTATGGTAAAATTTCACAACCATATAAAGGCTGATCCATTGCATATGTTAATTAAACTATATGGCTTATGTGGTATCATATATTATGTATATATATATATATTTATATGGTGTTGCATATAGCATTCCCTTCTCTTTCTCTCTCTCTCTCTCACACACACTCGCACAGTATCCTTTGAACATTGTTGTTACCTATGCATTTCACAATAACAAAATAAAGCTAAATCCAGATGCTTGGTACAAGGTCAGTAAAAGAAAAGAATGTAAGGGTTGTTCGAGACAGTCATACAGGGAAGAAATCATGTTGGCTTGAGGGAAGGCAAACTTACTCTGGAAGCAATGATCAAACAAATGAGCAGGCGACAGTTACAGTTCAAACAACTGGTTTTTGTAGCACAAGGTCCAATCTGAATCCCCTGAAGCAACTAGTCCACCATCAATGCATATGGACTCTGCACACAGATTGGATCTCTGTGGTGGAAACTTCTCTTTTAATTCCCCATCATATGTTTTTTCATGGCCAACAATTTCAGGAGAGCAGAAACCATTGCTAAAATTTAAAATGGTTCCCGACTTTAAAGCAAGCTCATGATTCGGACTGGCTTTGAAATTGCCATTACTGCCTTCATTAGCATTGTTCTCGTCATCTGAAAAACATCTGCAGCAATCGAACTCATCCATGTCAAATATCCGACTTGCCAGTCCATCCCTCCACGAAACTCTCACCTGAGACCGTGACATTTCCTCAAAAGTAGAACTAGAAATACATGAAGTACTGTGATCCCAAGCACCTGGAAACTTGGGAAGGTCTATGGAATTGGAAGGAAAATTCAAGCTTGGCAACTGAAAACCTGAACCAGGTGTATCCCATATTGACAAATGGGAATGTGGAGATAAGGATGCCCTTAAAAGAACCTTAACCAACGAATCAATTTCAGATCCAAAATCATGTTTTTGATGATCATGTGCATCTGATGAAGACAGTCTAACCCGTCCACCTGAAGTCACATCAGACTGTGGAGTTCGAATAACATTATCACTATCCAAGGAACCAAAAGAGAATGGAGGGCTTTTCCCGGAAAGACGATATCTATGTTCTCCATGCTTTTGTGAGATAGCTGCATCACTAGTAGGGGTAGCATGGGGGGAAACAGGCATTGAACAGCCTGCCATTTCATTGAATGATGCCCCGGAAAGACCTCGAGATGCGGGGTTTCCACCAGGGGAAAGCAAAGTTATCCTAGTCCTCCCCCTGCTACTTGCGCTGGAACTAGTGATGTTACTACACTCAAAAACGTCGCCTACGCCTGAAGAAATTCCATGACCTGATGAAGGCGAAGGTAGAGAATGCTGAGTCACAGAGCCCAACGAATTTTTGATACAGTTTGACAACCCATTTCCAGGATCAATCTTTGGATTCTCATCACAGAGCCAACGCATTGAAGCTTCAGCTGGAAGAGGAACCAAAGAGGTCCTAGATTTACTGAGAATTTCTACATCGTCGCCATTGTCAAAAATGTTTTCTTTACCACAGCCGGAGTTAAATTTAGCTACTGTAAGAATGCCCCTGGCTCTGCATTTCCTCCTATCGTTCACCCCAGAAACAATATGCCCAGCGCCATAACAAGCAGGAGTTGCCGCAGATGAAAGCAGAATAGATGACCCACCTTGAATCTCTGGAGACACAGAGGCCTGAACAGGAGGTGTTGTAGTACTTGCAGCAGCAGCGGCAGGGATTGCAGTAGTAGAGACTTCTACCACAAGATTATCGCCAAATTCACATCCCAAAGCAGAATCACTGGATGCTAACGTAGTGAAAGTAGAATTGTCAGCAACAGTGCTCAAACCAGGTAAATTTAGGGGACTTGAGGGCTCAACTGATATGCCATCCATGGTCGTCAGCGAACATTGCTGCTGCTGCCGTTGAGATCCAGATGCCGAATGAATCGTAAGACCCACAGAGAGAGGCTTTGCAGTTGGGGCAGGGTTTGATGTAACCTTCTTCCCTCCGTACTGCGACTGATAGAGACAAGGAGGTTTTTGTGAAGTGGGTTTTGGTAGGTTTTCTTTGAGAGGCTTGTTGGTATTATTAGATCTGGAAAAGGAAGAGCAGGAGGAGGGTAGTTTTGGATGGTTGCCAGCATTTAAGGGGGCTGATTTGGGCTTGGTGGCGGTAGCCTTGGGAAGACTTGTGCCGGCGCGTCTCCTTCTATGGGGATGAGGAGGAATTTTTGAAGCCGAAGAAGAATTCGAAAGGAAGAAGCGAAGACAACCTCTGGCTCTGGGGGCCTCAATAGACATAAACGAGGAAACTGAAGAAGGAGAGGAAGAAGAAGCGTTGATGGCGACGTCGTTGAGATCCCGCAACGGATGTGGCCGCTCCTTGTGCTTCTTCTTCCTTGATGCTGATGAAAACTGTCGATTGGACATGGCAACTCAACTCAAGCGTGGAAATTTACCGTAATAAAAGACGCAAGATGTGGTGAGAGCAAGTAGGCAGAGAAGAAGAAAGAGAAGGTACGAGAAAGCGGCAACAGATTGAATTTCAAACGAATTCGAAGCAGCAAGCAAGCATGAGCAACCTTCCCTTCGTCCTCTCCTCCTCAGTCGTGAGATTTTTAAACACAACGTTAACCCTGGCTTCCCGAGAGTGTGAAAATGTCAGTTTTACCCTTTCTTTCTTGAAATTTTTTGTTTTGTCTGCAGCGGGGCGGGCGGTGGTGTGAGTGTGAAGAAGATAACTGATAAGTCGTCTCCCAAAAACAAATTTTTCGTAATTTCCATTTTCCATGCATTTACAAGTAAGTTGAACAAAAAAAAAAAAAAAAAAGCGTCCATCATTATATCCATTTATTTACACTAAATTTAATATGTAAATATACAACAACATATTAATCTAAATTTAAAAGTAACATTTTCATTATGTTATTTTAATACCCACTCCCAAATCCCAATCAAAATTTTATGATGGTTGGTTGGTTGGTTGGCGACGCCACGGCTGGGTTGACTACCATATCTAGCGGGGTGTGTGTGGTTACGAAGGGAGGAGTAACATATGATTTAGGGATGCTTCCTCCTCATCCTCATCCTCTTTTCAGAAGAGGAATCATCGTGGGCTGCTCATCCGATGCCCAATTTGAAATTGAAGATTAACAAGAGCTCCTTCACATCCACATCCATTACGTGGGGGTTGGGGCTGGTGTTGGACGGTGCAGCGTCTACACACACGGTTTCAGTCGTTCAACAGTTGCGTAGGCGTAGCATTCTTCTCCGCCTCCTCCGCACTCACACTTCTACCACCAGCAGCAGCAGCAGCGATAACCATACCAATTCTACTACTAGTAATAGTGGTACACAACGACAGAAGAAAATAAACAAGGAGATGGTGGTGGTGGAAAACGACGCCTCAAAAGACCACCACCTGATCCCTGACATCATCTCCAATCCCATCTCCACCAAGCTCCAACAAGTCATTCACTCCCACTCTTCCTCCTCCGGTACCCACCATTTACAATTTCATACTTTTCATCATCATCCCCAAATTCCTTTGCTCTTGCTATTGTTTTTACTGTTACTACTTACTATTTATTTCAATCCCTCAAAATCCAATGTTGCTATTGATCTAATGCCCAAGTGCAAATCGCGGGCGCCCTCAACTGGGCGAACATTAACCAGACTTAACTGTGTGTTGACTTACCAGGTGGTTGGGGAAAATGTTGGGATGAAGGGCTAATTCCCTGGGATTTGGGGCAGCCTACCCCAATTATAGTACACCTTCACCAGACCGGCGCCCTTGCCAAAGGCAGGGCTTTGGTACCTGGTTCTGGAAGTGTAAGCTCTTTTCAAAGCTTTCTTTTGTCTTTTTATCTTTAATTTATTTGCTTACGTACATTCTTACATTCATATATTGAAGTACTCAGTACCCTTGTTTAGAGGCGCTGTATTTTTGTGGGCAATAAACTCGTCGAGTTTTAAAGTTTTGGATTTGGTTTGTGCAATCTATTATGATAATTTTTTCTACTTGCCGTCATGGTGCTATTAGGACCCTAGATATCTTATGGACTGTAAATTGTTCATATTTTAATTTGATTTGGTTGTTGATTTAAAACTTAGTTTTTCAACTTTTTCCAGGAAAGAAAAAAAAAAAGAAAAAAAGAATGAAGCTTAATATACGAAAATTTTTGGCAAAAGTGTTCTCTCACGTGCCAGAATTACATGATTCACTGCCTGTTGAATTTTTCCCTAACTCGTTCTCTTCATGATCTTGCTATTGTTTCCATGTCATATTTTCTGCTCTTACAATTTTCCCATTTTTCTTTGGCTCAGTTAAATAAATCAGTTCATTTATAACAGGGTCATGATGTGGTCGCAATTGCATGTTCTGAACGCTATGTTGTTGGAGTGGACATATCAGAAACAGCAATTAGGAAAGCAATAGAGGTGAGAGCTGATGGCATGGCAATCTATTGTCACTAAAGCTCATTATATCCTAAATAAAGGCACACTGGATTTGCAGTGATCGCAACACTTGGCAAGCTGAACCTCTTCACATAATCCTAAATAAGGGTTACATGCAAATTTTCTGCTTCTAGTCTTGGAAGGCGTGAATGCCTTTTTTGTTCTTTGGTATTGCTTTAATGACTCATCTGTGTCTTATGCAGCTAATTTCTCCTTTTAAACATTTCTGAACCTTTTCAACATTTTGATGTGAAGAATGATGAGCTTAAAAGTAAGACTAACAAAGAAGACAAGATTAACTTCTAGACCAGAGCTATCTTTGTTTGCTACTCGTCTGCTCAATCAATGTCTGCTCAATCAATGAGTCCTTCACAAGACATGTACTAATTAAACCATTCTCATGATTGAATTTACCCCTTAGCTTTTATTGGCCCATTGTCTAATTTTGTTGCCAAGGGACATGTAAATTAATTTTCCATTGTGTAATTTTGTTGCCAAGAGATGCGTGTAAATTAGTTTTGTTGTTTATGGGAAGTTATCCATAGTTGATCATCAAATCTCCTTGCTAAGTAATGCAATTGCCAAATGACCTCCTACTTTTTTCAGAGTTATGGCTGCACTAAGTTTTACATTAGATCTGATATATTTTGGAGTTTCTCACACTGTAATTTACTGCAAAAATTGTGAATGCAGTTGTCGTCATCATTACCAAATGCAGGTTATTTTACTTTCTTAAAAGCGGACTTCTTTGCTTGGCATCCAACTGAGTTATTTGATCTCATTCTTGACTACACGTAAGTTAGTGAGGGTTTAGTTTTGACTATCCTGGTGGAAGAAACATGTTGATAGTAGGTTGAATGGAAAACTTGCAGGTTCTTTTGTGCAATTGAACCTGATATGAGATCAGCCTGGGCAAGCCAAATGCAAGCTCTTCTAAAACCTGAAGGAGAGCTTATAACACTGATGTTCCCGGTGACCATTTATTCTATTTCTCCAATCCCCCCTCCGCTCTTTTCATTTTTATTAATTGTGCTTTGCTCATTAATAATTTCTTTATATGGTATACAAAAGCAATTTCTTCATGAGAGAATTTCTCTCTTCTTTAAATTAGTTTTATCATCATCATCACAAACCTTTACACACTAGGTGGGGTTGGGTACATAAATTCTAGCTCTCTCTACTTCATTCACATGCCTCTCAAGCATGTATATGGACCTTATTAGATAGGCGTCACTCTAAATTTATTATTGATAATCTCATTGCTGATCTGTCTTTTGTAAGAATAACTAATCTTCAAGTAGTGTCATCCATACTGCTATTTTACTAAACTTACATTTCATGTATTTGGTTTTCAACCTGCTCAACTTGAAGCCTGTGGATTCTAAGGTATCCCTCATTACTTTGAGCTTAATATCAACACCTTCTTTTGTCTCATCTGCTAACACGATAACATCTACAAATAAGATATATGAAGGCATCTCTTTTTGCATATGCTTTGCGAGTTCATACATTAAAATAGCAAATTCTTCAAAATTAGTTTTAACAAAGAAAAAATTCTTCTCACTTTCTTTCTAGAATGATGTTTAGTAGCAGTCTTTCTGGTTAATCTTCAGTGCTGAGCTACACACTTGTAACAGGGCAATCAACAGAGATTCTTTTTACTTTTCATATTAAAAAACATTTTCAATCGACTCCACTATCCCTTCTCTCTTTGATGCCTTTATTTAATTCAAAATCAGAGTTCGTTGAACATTAGTCCCATCCTCATTTCAAATTGGAAAGCCCCTCATTTCTGATGGAAGTTTCAAAAGAGGGATTCTTGTTTGATAAACCGCAAATAATACAGTGAAATGTGTATGTTTTTGGTGCAGATTAGTGACCATGTTGGTGGCCCACCATATAAAGTATCAGTTGATGAGTACATCTCTGCCCCTTAGTTTGTTTTCATTTTATTCTTTCAATTTCTTGGGATTTGTTTGGATTGGTTATAATTGGCTTTCATCATTGTAGTTATGAAGAGGTATTGCACCCTATGGGATTTAGAGCAATATCTGTTGTGGAAAATGAGTTGGCTGTTGGACCTCGCAGGGTATGTGAACAAACCCATTAATTAAACATATATTGTGTGGTGTACTCATATAACTTCATACAAGAGAACATTGTATATTATTCTTGTCCCATAGTTTAATTGTTCTTGCTTTCTTTCTGCTTTACCTTTCCATAATCTCAAAGGCACTAGTTACACCTTTGGTAATGAAACACTGTGTGACATAATTTTATGCTCATGGCTTACTCTGTTTTTTCTTAGATTATAGCATTACTTTTTTAGTTGAAGACTAAGAATTTTTTTACTTTCATTTGATTAAATGTAATATATTTTTCTAAAATAAGGAATCATCGAATCAATTAAACAGTTATGATGTCAAATTTGCATAGTTGTGCTGCCCCTCTATCCCACATATATACATATAAGTACCGAAGTACAGTTTTTTTAAGTGCATCTAATTACTTATTTTTATATATATTTATCAAGCATGCGACCTCAAGTACCTTAATAGGCTAAATATTATTTGCAAGTATCTTCAGGAACTTGTATGAAGGAATTGCCTATGAATATCCCCCAGCGTTGTGGACTTTTGTCCACAGCAAATCACTTGAAGCCCCTGATGCTCCTTATACTTCTTTCAGGGTCAATAAGTATTACTTTTGGCATCTCTCCCACAAAAGGAAAATTTTCAAATTCTCCTTCCATTTCTTCCAACATTTTTATCCTATCTGACCCTTCTTTGGAATGCGGAAAAACAAAATAAGATAGATGAACACTTTATTATTAGAGTAAATTTACTCTTGGTACCCAAGGTTTCATTAAATTATAGTGTGTACCCTCAATTCTTTAGAAATTACATTGACCTCTCTCTATCAAACGAACATTTACCCATTACCATAGGGTCAAAGACGCACCTAGGCTCAAAGCTCAGCTGAGGGTGCCTCACTCTATGACGCTTGCAGCTAGGTGCTAAGATGTGCCTTGTGCTAAGGCAGCAGGCACATGCCTTTTGCTCCTGTCTAATTTTTTTTTTTTTATGCACTATTATTTAGTTAATAGTGTTGGTTATATGTTATTCATTATTTTATGAGTTTGAAAATAATGATGTATAAGCATTTTTATACAGATTTTTTAAATGTGCACCTCACATTCAAAAGGCTTGCGCTTGTTCCTAGTGCCTCCCGTGTAGGCTCAAAGCACTCTTGTGCCTCAGTGTGCTCCTTTGACAACTTTATCCATTACAGTTACCATTTTGCCCCTAAAAAATTAAATTCTCTTCCTATATATACACAACAATCTTGCTCTATATCACACCCCCCCCCCCCACCACACCTCAACTCTCCCCCATATCTAAACAAAGAGAAGGAATTGATGACAAGGTTACTGAAACCCAAAACCAAAAGCTTGGATACTCGGGTTACTGGAATTGAAATAAATAACTATAGGTTACTATCTAGTAAGTTTTTCTACTAGATAATTAAAAAAAAAAAATGTTTAAATATCAACCCAAAAGCTTGAATATTTGGGTTGGACTTTTCCCTCAGTGAAACCATGTTTAACTATCTAGTAAAAAAAAAAAAAAACAGAACCATGTCTAACTATCAACATTGGGGAAGAATGTGGGTTCCTTGTTTAAGTCCATTTAAACTCTAATTTGATTTTTATTTCTTGGATAAATTATCCAATTCAAAGGAATCAATTAGATGAACCAAATGCTGGTTGTGAAAACCAAACTGTTGGGTTGGCATGAAGTCTGGCACCACACACCTGGGGCCGGGGGGGGGGGGGGGGTGGTTGAATTAGGTGTTTTAAAAAATTTACTTGAAATGTGAAAATCTTTACTTGAAATCAGGTTTTAGTGAGTTAAAATAGAAAAATGGAAAATGTCAAATGCAATGCTTGAAAAATATAAAGCAAAAATGAAAAAATGACACAAGATTTATAGTGGTTCACCTAAACCCAACCTATTCCACTACCTTAGCCTCCACTAAGGATTTCCAAATCCACTAAAACCTCCTACTTTACTAAGTAGGTCCTCTAGTATAAACTGCTAGGAATACAAACCTTTTACCAAACCCTGTAAGCCCTCTAGCACATAAGGTAGGAATTACAATGATAAATACAAACGAGAAAATCTGAGAATTAACACTTTCAGTTACAATGTGTTTCAAATAAAAACACAAAGGCTAGAACAAGATATTACAAATGATAAATGTAGCATTTTGAGAGAAAAATGAAAGCTTAAACACTAATGAGAAGGATCAATACAATAGTAAGCTCTTAACACTTCATTTCCATTCATTAGCCTTCTCCAGTGCTTCCTTGGCTGTATTTATAGGCTTTTCCAAAGGTTGAAGAAAAACTAGCCGTTATTAATTGTTGGAGCCTGCAAAAACTAACCGTTAAAGGAATCTGCCAATAAAACGGTCAACAGATTCAAAAGATTGATCGACTATTTTTCATAAATGCACATAGATCGGTCGACAGGTTGAAGAAACCGGTCGACTGATTTCAAAAACGGGTGATCGGATCTAATGCAGTGGCTGTCGACCAATGGTGACCGAGAGCATGCAATCACCCGATCGACAACTTTCAAGGAAACAGTTGACCGATTTTTAAAGACGGTCGACAGTTTGCTTGCCTTTAACAACTCAAAGGATTACATGCATAATACAGTTGATAGTTTTGCCAAGTATTCATGATATGAAAAATATTTTGACACTCTTTAACATAATTGATTTCAAAATAAATATAAAAGATTTTGTAAACATTGAAACATATATATTCTTTGGCATTGATTGAATTAATCATTTTCTTTTTTCAAAGATAAAATATAATCATTTTCACATGCCAAATATGTAAAGTTTTTCATCATCAAAACATTATCAAATGCAAAACAACACAAATGCTAATTCATCCTTGCCAGTTGCCACCACTACCTTAAACAAATATGCTATAGTTGCAATTTAGGAATCAATCGTTCTTTCTTTCAAATAAAAAAAGGGGAACAGAATTTCCTTAAATCTAGCATGATTAAGGTTTGTTATTGTTTTTGTCTTTTGTGTGCGTTCTTTTCATCTTGTATTTGGTCAAAATTTTTGATGTTGTGTTTTGGTGTTCATCTGTTGGCATTCTTGGTTTGCTAATAGCTTATAGTGATTTACTAGTGTAGTGATAGTTTTGAGGGAAAATTGATAGATTACTGTTTTTTTGGTAAGTAAATTGATAGAATACGTTATTACAATCCTAAACATGTATCACAGATTTTAGAGATATGACGCAGCGTGTAGCGTGTGTGTGAAAAAACACACCAAAATAAACCCTTGAAAGAGCAAACTTCAATGGCCGAAGCTTGGCTTTCAAGAAGACGCAAAAATAAGATTGTTTTGCTAAGAAAACCCAAATAGGTTGCTGAAATTTGATTGATTAAAACTTGATTACAAACTCTAGGTTCTAGTCATATTTATAGTATTTGGGTAGTCCAAATCCATCTAATATTTGTAAACAAAATCCAACTAGAATCCTAATAGAAATAAATCATAAATAAAAGTTAATTGGAATCCTAATAAAAATAAAACCCTAATCAAAGATGAAGTAGAATTCTAAATCAAGTAGAAACATGAAATAGAATCCTGAATTAAGTAGAACCATGAAGTAGAATCCTAAATCAAGTAGAAACATGAAGTAGAATCTTAAATCAAGTAGAATTCTAAAACTTAAGAAATATTAAAATATTGTTCCGGCATGGTCGGGTCGGCTTTGGGCCGAGTCTTGATTGGTGACCGCATCAAGATAGATTTATAAGCAGAACATAGATGTGATAGGGCAATGGAAGTCTCCAGCTCCTTCAACCAACAGATTATTATCTCTTGCAGGGCCTCCGTGTTTCAGAAATACAGCTTTCACGATAGTTCCTTTCTTTCCTTCGTTTTTTTTTTTTTTTTTAAATAAAGTGAAGTGGATGGACAGAATGAGACTTGTTTTGATAAATTCCTAAATTTCCTCTTTCATGGCCTTCATACTTATCCTGTGAAATTGTGAATGAGCCAAAGTTAGATACTTTCCACTAGGTTATATTACACATTGAAATGCATTAAACAAAAGCTTCTTTGCAGGGAAGAGAGAAGCTTGGAAGGTGGAAGAAAGTCGCCAGCCAATCATCACTGTGAAAAAGACCATTCTACTTCTCCCAGTCGTGCATCACTTGAATTGCTAAATTAAGAAGAGCCCAAAAGCTCAGCTAGGCAGACGTTTTTGTTCACTTTCAAGCATTGCACAAGCTTCTTGATGACGTGGCCCCTAAGAAACAATGTGCACCAATGAACAACAATCACTACAACCGGGACATATTGACTGAACAGTTAAACAGTGCAGGGACATTTCTTCTCAGAAAACAACTTCACAGCCCTCTCAAATTACAGATATGAGACACTACTCCATTACTTTGCCTACAGTTTGTGGCGGGCCCAGGCATGTTAAAGTTGCTTAACCTGCAACACAGGAACTCTTAAGATCTTGGGGCTTATGCAGGTCCTGATGCACCAACGTACTTGCATTTTGACCTAGATACCTTGGGCCTATCCTAGTAAGATGGAGACTAATTTTCTGAACTAAGTACTTGTCCTATCTCTTCTTCATCTTATCCTTGAGATTAACCAAATATGGATTTCATCATAGGCCTCTATAAATTGAAGTGCTTGCTACAATTTGACAGCAGGTGATCTTCAATCATCATATTGTGCTTCTTTATCTGCCTGCTTGAGATGCCCAATTCTTAAGCCAGTCACCCTCAAGTCCTTCCGTGCCTTTTAGTGTTTAATAGCTGTTTAGCAACCTGTTACCTTATCTACACTAAGAAAGTAGAAATATAATCTTCAAATTCCAACCCGAAAAGCAGATCTCCAGCTGCAAGAGACCCTCTTTAATTCTATTGCATCATTTCACATTCTTTTTTGCATTATCTAGGAAACAGTCACTTATCTTTGAGTATTATGTGGTTTGGTATGTTTTTTTTTTTTGTGTAATTGAGAAATTATACAACTCTGCATGTTCCTAACCATGGAAACCCCTATTATTGTGCTCACGTAATAAGAAATAAATCAAACCTTAAAGCACTAAGGGATAAGTTATTTGCCAAGGACCTTTGTCTTTCCATTTGCTAGAAGCTCACAAAACTCCTTGATTACATTGTTGCCACAACGAAGCAAATTTGGCTCTCCTTTGAAAGAGATTCAAAATCTTCCTCATGTACAGTCATCCAAAAAATAAGTGATTGTGTCTCCATTGCATCTTTGCACAAAAAGCATCTATATGGAAAAGACATATATAAGTTCATATGATCCAAAGTAGACAATCTTTCCTTGTTGGTCAGCCAAAGGATGAAAGTGTGCGCTGGAATCCCTGAACTATGCCACACCAAGGAATGCCAAAGGATTCTCACTCGAGGGTGAGAAAGGCATGATAGACTTATTTGATAAAGAAAACCCCATCCTTAGTTAGCGTTCATTAAAGAAAATCTTCTTGCTCCACCAACGGAAGAGAGGGCATAGACTCATAAATCTCTACTGGAAGAATAAGGTTCCCCTGGGGCCAACACCAATCCCTTCCCTCAATAATCATTGAGACTTTGGCATCTATAGATAGATACACTTGTGTAAGCAACTGTAAGGAATATTGCTCAATCTAAACGCCCAAAGGATGTCATAGATCATACTAAAGGAAGGCATTATGCCTATTTCCAAGGTGTCATTGAAAATGCCTACAAACCCAATCTCGGAGCAGGATGAGCTTCCTCCAATACCATAGGTAGATATATGGAATATGGAGAACCCAGAAGCACTGACCCTTCAAGTGGTAAGAATGCACCCATTGAATCCACATAGTCTCTGTTGGATGGAATTAAGAAGTCGAAGACAAGAAGACTTTCAACTAAAGAAGGAGTCTAGTAGATATAGAAAAATTAGAGTAGATTATGTTAAATTTATATAGTGTAAATCTTGTTGTAAAGCTGGATTTAATTCTTAAGTTTTAGGAGATAGCTTTCCTATTTTTTAAGAGATAGATATTCTAAATTTTCTCCTATTTTCTAGGAGGAAGAATAAGATCTTAAGTTGTATATAAACACCTCTTGTGAGTTTAATTAATTATTCAAGTCTTTAATCCTTCTAAGACTTGCTTCATGGTATCAGAGCCAGGTTCCGATTTTCTATAATCAGCATTTTATTAGCTACAATTGAGAACATGGCAGATCGTCATCAGAATCCTACTCTAACTGAGGCATCGGCCACATGCTCTCCGAGTGTTCTTTTTCATCTTCCTTCTGCAGTGAGTTATTCCAATAGTCCGATTGATCACCATCCACTACAAATCACTCACCATAAACTAAATGAGAGTAACTTTAGGGAGTGGTCTCAATCTGTGATGTTGGTTATCAAAGGGAAAGGAAAATCTGGTTACTTAATTGGGTCTATTCCTTCTCTATCAACAACAGCAGGTACATATGGTGTTTGGGAGGCTGAAGACTCCACCATAATGGCCTGGTTAATAAACTCAATGGAACCTAAGATTGGTAGGGCTTATCTATTTTATAAAACTACAAAAGAGGTATGGGATTCAGTCCAATAGATGTACTCGGAATTGGAGAATTCATCCCAATGCTTTGAGATCCGATCTGCCACCAGAACAACTCACCAAGGTATTTTAACCTTTACTAATTATTTTAATCTTCTAATTGAGCTATGGAATGAGATGGATCTTTTCTACACTATTAATTGGAAGTGTTCAGAAGATAGTGATTTATACAATAAAATGATTGAAAATGAGTTGTTTGATTTTCTTCATGGGTTGAATCTGGAGTTGGATGAAGTTAGAGGGAGAATATTGGGGACAAAGCCCTTGCCATCCCTCAATGAGGCTTTTTCGAAAGTAAGAAGGGAAGAGAGCAGGCGCAGGGTGATGTTAAATCAGTAAAGTGAAGTTGTTATGACCAACCAAAACTCAGCTCTTGCTACATTTACATGGGCGGAATCTCTACCAAAGAATTTAGGGAGGGACAAACAGTGGTGTGACCACTACAATAAGCCTTACCATACCAAGGAGACTTGCTAGAAACTCCATGGCAAACCAGCCAACTGGAAGCCACGAAACAAGAAGGAATCTGCATGATCAGCTTATGTAGCAGAAGTACCAACAGAAGCTGGAAAAAATACCAATTTAAATCTTACCGAGGATCAGATTCAGGCCTTGTATAGGCTCCTTAACCGAGGTACAACATCCTTCAGCCCTCCTAACGCATCTACTGCAATTCAAGGTAATTTTTCTTACTCTTTAGTTTCAAAAAGGCTTCCTAAGACTGTTTGGATAGTAGACACCGGTGCATCTGATCATATGGCTAGTTCAGCTTCTTACATGATAGAATATATACCATGTACTACCTCTATTGAGATCTCTATGGCTGATGGAATTACTTCTCCTGTTATGGGGTTTGAGACTATTTGTACTTCTAGACTAAAATTGAAATCAGTCTTGTATGTCCCTGGTTTACAATGCAATCTATTATCAGTCCATAAGATTACCCGAGATATGAACTGTTATGCCACTTTTTCCCCTTCCTATTGCTTGTTTTAGGACCAAACCACGGGGAGGATGATTGGCAATGCTAGGACAAAAGACGGCTTATACTACTTCATAGAGGATACCTCAAATTTTGCAGCAAATAAGGCTGGTTTAACAGCCACTACTAATGCCAAAATTCTTTTATGGCATAAAAGATTAGGACATTCAAGTTTTCCCTACTTATAGTTTTTGTACCCTCAGTTTTTCATCAATAAAAATTAAAATTTTACATGTGAGCAGTACACTCTTGCTAAACAAACTCGGGCCTCCTATCCTATTCAATCCTATAAACCATCTACTCCTTTTCACTTAATTCACAACGATATTTGGGGACCATCTAAACACCCAAATATTTCTGATTCTCGATGGTTTATTACGTTCATTGATGATCACACTAGGGCTTGTTGGGTCTACCTAATGTAGAAAAAATCAGAAGCTAGTTTTATCTTCAAGAAATTTCATAAACTGATATTGAATATGTTTCAAACCTCCATTCACATCTTTCGAACCGATAATGGTCAAGAATATTTCTCTCATGACCTTACAAACTATCTCTCAGAACATGGTATTTATCATCAAAGTTTATGCCCTTATACGCCACAACAGAATGACATTGCAGAAAGAAAAAGTAGGCACATCTTAGAGGTGGCCCGAGCAATGATGTTTACTACAAATATTCCCTATTTTTACTAGGGAAAAGCTGTGCTTACAGCAGCTTATTTAATTAAATGCCTCCCCTCCAAACCTTTGGGTTTTAAGACTCCTCTTGATCTTTTCTCTATCAATACTTTCCAAATACTGTGTTCCCTAATTCTATTTCTCTTAAGATCTTTGGCTGTGTTGTGTACATACACAACCATAGTCCTTCCCGAACCAAACTTGACCCAAAGGCCATCAAATGCATTTTTAATTGGGTATTCTCTTTCCCAAAAAGGTTATAAGTGTTATTGTCCTAACACTCGAAAGATCTTTATGACCATCGATGTAATACCCAGTATTTAATATTAAAAGTATTTTTAGAAATTACGGGGTCAAAATTGATATTTACTATAGCTTCGAGCCTTCGAGTAATATTTGAAACACAACCGAAGGGTGAGGGACTATGACAGGCAAGCCAATGAAGGTAAAATTGTTCAAATAAGCGATATTCGATAGAATCAAGAGATTCGCGAAGGTTTGAAGTCAAAAACACGTGATTAGGAGCATCCGGACAAAAGTGCAGATTTTGTAAACTGCTCGAGGGAGGTCGAATTGACAAGTTTTTCAGAAATTTCAAAGGGAAATGAAAAATATGGAACTTATGGGCAGTCAATGAATTAACAAGAAGTTTAGGGGTGCCTTGGATAGGGAGAAAATGAAATTAGAATTTTCAAAGGGGCAAAACTGCAAATTCTGAAAATTTGCAAAGTGGGAAACCGACTGGCCGCCTGTGGCCCCCGGAAGCCGCCTCTGAGGCGTCGGGAAGGTCGCCCGGAGACTCTAGGGTAGTCTCCAGGCGATGATGAGGTTGATAGGGGCTGTCATTGGCCGGAAAACGGTGAGATTTGATCGGGTTTAATGGCGGATGGGATTTTCGATTTGGCCGAATCTTTCGAGGGTTGTAGCTCGTGATTTGGGGTTGTTTAATTGGTTTGGAGGCTAGATCTAGGGTTAAGGGGATAAGAACAATTGATTTGTGGTGGAAATTTGGGTTGTGGTTGGGAATAAATAGACAACCAAGGCCGAGGGTTTTTCAAAGAAATCGGGAGAAATTAAGGGCATTTTGGCTTGAATCGAGGCTCACGGATAAGGGGATTTTGTTCTTTGTGTTGTAAGGATCAATTCTGGAGAATTTGGAGTTGTTTGGTGTAGAAATCATAGGGTTTTAGTGAGATCGCCGAAAAATCAGGCTCGGCCGGACCGCAACCTGCAACCGCCGTTTAAGGCGTCTTCTGGTGGTTGTTTCGGCCATTTGGGGGTGTCATTGAGGTCGCCTCATCAAGATCTTCAAGGCCGCATAGTCGTTTTGGCCAAAGGAAGTCGCCGGAAAGCTGCCACAGCTGGAAAAAACGATAAGAGCCGGCTGCGCGTGGGCTTCACTCGCCGAGCACCCAGGTGGCGTGTGAGGGCGCATGAGGTAGGGTTTTTGCTTGATTTTAATTCTGTAATTTTGGTAAAATTATTTTAGGAATTATCGTGGAAAAATATTTGGTGAAACTTGATGTTAGGTATTTTTTATGAATTTTTAAAGGTAGAAATGTTTGAAAATAAAGAAAAATAGAGAAAATTGAGAAAAAATAGAAATATTGATTCCTAAGGTCTTAATGGTGAAATAGGAGTCAATTGGGTTGTTGGAAGAAGGATTACACAATTTTTGAGGTGTGGCACATTTTTTGAGGCGAAAATCGGACTTTTCCGATTTAAGGTGAGTGGTCTGATTCTAGTTTTACCTTATTTTGAAAATGTGTTGCAATGTGTGTAGTGGGTTTAGGTGGGCGATGTTACCCTCTGGAACATAGGTTACACGCAATTGAACCGGTTCTAGTGAGTAGTTATACCCTCTAGAACTTGGGTTGTTTTGCAAAGGCGTTTTATTTATGTATATATAACATCATTTGCATATTGATCATGTGGTATATTGCATCAATTGTTTTTACTTATAAAAGAGTCGGTGCATGGCGTGTGATTTTCATATCATCGGGGTATTGATATTCGTGTCGGTGTTGTGTCCGTGTGGGATGGGATGAGGTCTTCTTGAGAATGGGGCAAGATTAATCCCGGTGATTGGGTGACACGGTAGGGCACCCGGGACTGGTGTTGGTGATCGGGTGACACGGTAGGGCATCCGGGGCTGGTGATTGAGTGACACGGTAGGACACTCGAGGATTAAGTATGCCACGGTAAGGTCAACCCCAACAGTGTGTGGAGCAGTGTTTCCACAGGAGGTTGAGTATGCTAGGGAGATTTCTCAAGTTAAACATGTTGCATGTTGTTGTCGTCTTAGTATGCCATGCTCATGTGTCTTTCATGCATTGTATAAATTGTTTCATGTCTTCACTTAGATGTTTTATCATCTAACCTGGGTTATGCCCCTGGAACATTCAACGTTCCAGCCAGGGACAGCTGCGAGGTCGAGGACATGGCCGATGAGCCAGTGGTGTTTAGTTGATAGCCGTTGTATCATTTTGGGAGCGTTAGTACTTATTTTGTTATATGTATGAACAATCGCTTGACGGTGTTGTAATCATTTTGTAACAATGTAGAATGTATATCGGTGTGGGAACACCTTGTATGTAACTCATGGTAGGCCATGACATTTTGATAATTAAGTAGTCTGCTGTGTTATATAATATCTCGTTTAGTTAAGATTGTGTTATTATTAGTTAAACGAGCAAGACTGGGGTTCATGGGATTTATATCTGCATGTGAAGATTGTTCTTGATACGCCGCGCTTAGCAGACTTGGAAAAAAAATAAGAAATCTCGAGATTTGCCTTATTGTGACACGCTCGTGTAGGGCGGGGTGTTACAATTGGTATCAGATCCCTAGGTTAAAACCCTAGGATGGTTAGGCTAGGTTTTTGAACTTAGCATGGTTAGGCTTGTTAACTTAAAATAGGGTTATGAATTCTAAGTGACATGAAAACTTTAGGAAACACATATTCAAGGTTTCTGAGAAAATATTTGTGTATTGTTAGTAAGCAATGGTGGATCAAGTACTGCTATCACACTGGGCGAATAGGATCGAGGCTCGTGGGAACCCGCAAGGGGAAGATATGAATGTGTTTCTAAATGCGATGAAGGAAATTATTAACGATGTACCTCCAAGTTACCGACTATTGATAGATTTATCGGAGTATCAGATTGGTTTTGTTATTGATCAGATGGAAGGGGAGTGGAAGATTTTTGCTCAGTGGTTATGGCAGGACTGGGAATATGACTCCCTGCATGAGTTCTACACGAGGATGCGAGACAAGCATGAGGATCTACATGGGGAGGCTATGGATGAGGAAGAATAGGAAGAGGTGCTACGAATCCCGAGGATGAGGTCATCGACAACAGTTTCGATGAGGAATCTCAGGAGGCTTAGGATGATGACGAAAGACCCTTGGTGGCGTCCGACAGTGATGGGGACCACAAGGAGTCGTGGATCTGGAGGCCAAAGGACTACTGAAAGAGGCCAAAGGGATGATTAATGGAAGAAGGGATATGTAAATATAGTATAATAAGATGTTATGCTTATTTTCTTTCGGTTGTGCTAAGTTGTTATGTTTGTGGGATACTGTTAAAGAAATAAAACTGTCCTTCTTGTAAAGAAATGATCTTGTCTTGTGCATAATTCATTTTTCGTGATTCACTCCAGATGGTGAACACATGAAGACTTCAAGATATAGCCCATGATGGAAATGGGAGAAGAGAGGAAAATAATCCTGGAGATCAGGGTGATCGTAGAAATCACTCGGTAGGGAATAAGAGGTATGTTGAGGAATCGAGCTCTAGCGAGGACTGGTTTGAGCAAATGAAATGATTCCTAGAAAATATGCTGACATACGTGAGTCGAGAAGAGCCTACTCGGCACACGACTACAGCACTGGAACGGTACCGACATTTGAGGCCCCATGTGTTCAAAGAAAGGATTGGCGATGATCCTGGCTCAGCCGAGTATTGGCTTGAGCAGACCGAGAAACTACTTCAACATCTCAAGTGCAGTGAGGAGGAGAAAGTGAGGTGCGCAACCTACACGTTGGAGGAAGAAGCAGGTCGGTGGTGGCAGTCTACCGAGCGTTCTATGATGAGGTCTCAATAGGAACGTGAGGATGAAGATGAGGATGCACCAATGTATACTTGGGCAGGATTCAAAGAAGAGTTTAACACCAAGTACTTTCCCAAGAGCTGGAAGGAAGAAAGGATCTGGGAGTTTATGAGGCTTAAGCAGACTGATGAGATGTTTGTGAACCAATACGATAATCGGTTCACTCAACTAATTAAATACGTGCCCATGTACGAGACTGATGAGAGTTAGAAGGCACAAAAGTTTGTTTCAGGGTTACAAGTGAATCTCCAGCAAGTTTTAAGTGGATGGGACGTTGAAACCTACAAGGAAGTATTGCACCGAGCTTTGACCATTGAAAGGAATCTGACGCGAGTTAAGATAATCAAGACGGAGGAAGGGAGCAAGGGCGGTAAACCAGGAAGTTTGATAACTCAACGAAGGGATGACGGGAAGTGCCCTCGATGTAAGAAGAAACACCATGGGAAGAAGTGTGTCTTGAGGTGCTATGGATGCGGGGAAGAAGTGTGTCTTGAGGTGCTATGGATGCGGTGAAGAAGGCCACATTGGAAGAAACTGGCCAAAGAGCAAAGCAACGCCCCAAGTTGGGTATCAGGGAAATGTGGTGTGCTACAACTACGGTTAACCAGGGCATATCTTGCGAGATTGCTTGAAGAGGCAGAAAATGGAACCACCAAGTGGAGGAGCACCGAATGTTCGTCCTGGCCGGGTGTACAATTTGACTTGTGAGGACGCTGAGGCTGATCCTACAGTTATTGAAGGTACACTATTCTTCTCGAATATTCCAGTTCATGCTTTAATAGATCTAGGCGCTACGCATTCATTTGTGTCGCATGCATCAGTAGAAGGTCTAAAGCTAGAACCTAGGGAATTGGGTTACCAAATGATAATAGCTTCGCCTATGGGTTTAACCCTGGAGACAACAGTAGGATGTCCAGGTTGTATACTCAATATGGGAGGGGAAAGTTTCAAGATAAACTTAACCGTGTTAGATATACAAGATTTCGACATGATCATAGGAATGGATTTCCTATTGATACATGAGGCTAAGGTGGATTGCAAGAATAAGATAGTGAGCTTACGCAAACCTGGTGGAGAGTGGATTTCATTCTAAGGCTAGAATAGTAAGAGTAAAAGAAAGCATGGCGTGACTTTGCAAGCGTTGCAATCAGCCAAACCAGAGTCAAGTAAGAAGAATCTCGAGTTGGAATCAGTAAGGATCGTGAATGAGTACCCTGAGGTCTTTCCTGAGGATTTATTAGGATTACAACCCCCTAGAGAGATCGAATTCTCAATAGATCTTGTATCGGGCACGCAGCCTATATCCATACCTCTGTATAAGATGGCCCCAATCGAGATGAGGGAATTAAAGGAGCAATTGCAGGGCTTGGTCGACAAAGGATTTATCAGACCAAGTGTGTCACCTTGGGGAGCCTTAATACTCTTCGTGAAGAAGAAAGATGGTACCCACTGCCTCTGCAAGTGAGAGTAAACACGAAGAAAATTTAAGGATAGTCATGCAGACATTAAAGAACCATAAGTTGTACGCCAAATTCTCAAAGTGTGAGTTCTGGCTTACTTAGGTAGCATTTCTTGGACATATAATTTTTGCAGAGGGTATAGCTATCGATCCAACAAAGATAGAAGCGGTTCAGAAGTGGCAAGCACCCAAAACCGTCAGGAAAATTTGAAGTTTTCTTGGATTAGCTGGATACTACAGAAGATTCGTGGAAGGATTCTCGAGGTTATCTGCTCCACTTACTCGATTGATGCAGAAGGAAGTCAAATTTGAATGAGATGAAAAGTGTGAGCAAAGTTTTCAAGAACTTAAGGTGCGATTAACTACGACACCGATTCTAACAATGCCAATGGAGAGGGGAAAATTTGTGGTATATAGTGATGCTTCAAGAATAGGTTTGGGATCTGTTTTAATGCAAGACGAGAAAGTAATCGCTTACGGATCCCGACAACTGAAGAGGCACGAGCAGAACTACCCAACTCACGACTTAGAGTTAGCAGTCATAATTTATGCTTTGAAGTTGTGGAGACATTATTTTTACGGAGCACAGTTTGAGATTTTTACGGACCACAAAAGCTTGAAGTACATATTCTCTCAAAGGGAGTTAAACATGAGACAAAAAAGATGGATGGAGTATCTGAAAGATTACGATTGTATTATCTCTTACCATCCAGGAAAAGCAAACGTAGTTGCAGACGCTCTTAGCAGAAGAAGCTCTAAAATTGTGGCAAGCATGATGATTAGAGAGTGGGAAATGATTGAGGAATTCAACCATCTAACAGTAAGTGTCAAGCCTAAGCCAATCAAAGGATATTTGGCAAATCTGACAATCCAACCTGATGTGGTGAATCAAATCAGGTCAGCTCTTCAGACAGACGCAAGAAGAAGTCAGTGGATAGACAAGAACGATCAAGTAAAGACATCTGAATTCAATTACCGCAATGGTATACTTTGATTTCAAGGAAGGACATACGTGCCAAGAGATCAAGACCTGAGACAAACTATCTTAGGAGAAATTCATCAAGCAAGGTACACAGTACATCCAGGTTCCACAAAAATGTATAAGGACCTTAGAAAAATTTACTGGTGGCCAGGAATGAAAAAAGATGTGGCACGGTACGTGACGCAATGCGATACCTGTCAATGTATCAAAATTGAGCATCAGCGCCCAGGAGGAATGTTGCAACCTTTGGATATTCCCGAGTGGAAGTGGGACCACGTTACTATGGACTTTGTGACCAACCCGCCTCGAAGTCCCAAAGGAAACGATGCTATTTGGGTAATAGTAGATCGATTGACCAAGTCGGCACATTTCTTATCTATTAAGATAAGGCAACCGACTTATGCTCTAGCTCAGCTGTACATTGAGGAAATAGTACAATTATATGGAATTCCTGCAAGTATAGTGTCAGATCGAGACCCACAATTTACGTCAAGATTTTGGGAAAGTTCTCACAAGTGTATAGGGACACAATTGAAGCTTAGCATAGCTTATCACCCTCAGACTGACGGACAGTCTGAGCGAACAATTCAAACGCTCGAGGACATGTTGAGGGCATGCATTTTGGATTTCTCAGGAAGTTGGGAGAAACATCTACCGCTGGTAGAATTCGCCTACAACAACGGGCACCATAATAGCATTGGAATGGCCCCATACGAGACATTATACGGGCGAAAATATAGAATCCCACTCTGCTGGGTAGAAATTGGAGAAGTAGGATTAATTGAACATGAGATAGTTCAATCTACTACTGAAAGGATCAAGAAAATTCAGGAGAAAATAGGGACAAGTCAAAGTCGTCAGAAATCATACGCTGATCAACGAAAGCGAAATTTGGAATTTTTAGTCGGTGACAAGGTATACTTGAAAGTCTCTCCATTTAAATCAGTGATTCGAGGAAAAGGGAAATTAAGCCCAAGATACATAGGACCCTATGAAATTTTGGAGAAAATTGGGTTAGTGGCTTACAGAATAGCTTTACCTGTGGTATTATCAAATATCCACAACGTGTTTTATGTGTCTCAACTTCAAAAACATGAGCCGAATCCTACTCAAGTACTTTAAAACGAGACCATAGAGATATGAAACGATCTAACATACCCTGAAGAGCCAGTGCAAATCTTAGATCAAAGAGACCAAGTCTTAAGAAATAAGGTTATCCTGTTGGTAAAGGTGCTATGGATCAATCATGACGAGGAAGAACCTACGTGGGAACGCAAAGAAGAGATGAAAAGTTCTTATCCGCATTTATTTAATATTGTAAATTAGAGATTTCGATGACGAAATTCTTTTTTAGAGGGGGAGGATGTAATACCCAGTATTTAATATTAAAAGTATTTTTAGAAATTACGGGGTCAAAATTGGTATTTACTATAGCTTCGGGCCTTCGAGTAATATTCGAAACACAACCGAAGGGTGAGGGACTATGACAGGCAAGCCAATGAAGGTAAAATTGTTCAAATAAGCAATATTCAATAGAATCAAGAGATTCGCGAAGGTTTGAAGTCAAAAACACGCGATTAAGAGCATTTGGGCAAAAGTGTAGATTTTGTAAACTGCTCGAGGGAGATTGAATTGACAAGTTTTTCAGAAATTTCAAAGGGAAATGAAAAATATGAAACTTATGGGCAGTTAAGGAATTAACAAGAAGTCTAGGAGTGCCTTGGATAGGGACAAAATGAAATTAGAATTTTCAAAGGGGCAAAATTGCAAATTCTAAAAATTTGCAAAGTGGGAAACCGACTGGCCGCCTGTGGCCGCCGGCAATCGCCTCTGAGGCGTCGGGAAGGTCGCCCGGAGACTCTAGGGTAGTCTCCAGGCGATGATGAGGTCGATAGGGGCTGCCATTGGCTGGAAAACGGTGAGATTTGATCGGGTTTAATGGCAGATGGGTTTTTCGATTTGGCCAAATTTTTCGAGGGTTGTAGCTCGTGATTTGGGGTTGTTTAATTGGTTTGGAGGCTAGATCTAAGGTTAAGAGGATAAGAACAATCGATTTGTGGTGGAAATTTGGGTCGTGGTTGGGTATAAATAGACAACCAAGACCGAGGGTTTTTCAAAGAAATTGAGAGAAATTAAGGGCATTTTGGCTTGAATCGAGGCTCACGGATAAGGGGGTTTTGTTCTTTGTGTTGTAAGGATTAATTCTGGAGAATTTGGGGTCGTTTGGTGTAGAAATCATAAGGTTTTAGTGAGATCGCCAGAAAATCGGGCTCGGCTGGACCGCGACCTGAACCCGCTGTTTAAGGCATTTTTCGGTGGTTGTTTCGGCCATTTGAGGGTGCCATTGAGGTCGCCTCATCAAGATCTTCAAGACCCCATAGTCGTTTTGGCCAAAGGAAGTCGCCAGAAAATTGCCACAGCCGGAGAAGACGATTGGAGCTAGCTACGCGTAGGCTTCACTCGCCGAGCACCTAGGTGGCGCGTGAGGGCCCGTGAGGTAGGGTTTTTGCTTGATTTTAATTCTGTAATTTTGGTAAAATTATTTTAAGAATTAACGTGGAAAAATATTTGGTGAAACTTGATGTCAGGTATTTTTTATGAATTTTCGAAGGTAGAAATGTTTGAAAAATAAAGAAAAATAGAGAAAATTGAGAAAAAATAGAAATATTGATTCCTAAGGTCTTAATGGTGAAATAGGAGTCAATTGGGTTGTTAGAAGAATGATTACATAATTTTTTAGGTGTGACACGTTTTTCGAGGCAAAAATCAGACTTTTTTGATTTGAGGTGAGTGTTCTGATTCTAGCTTTACTTTATCTTGAAAATGTGTTGGAATGTGTGTAGTGGGTTCAAGTGGGTGGTGTTACCCTCTCGAACCTAGGTTACACGCAATTGGACCGATTCTAGTGAGCAGTTATACCCTCCAGAACTTGGGTTGTTTTGCAAAAGCATTTTATTTATGTATATATGACAACATTTGCATATTGATCATGTGGTATATTGCATCAACTGTTTTTACTTATAAAAGAGTCGGTGCATGTCGTGTGATTGTCATATCATCGGGGTATTGATATTCGTGTTGGTGTTGTGTCCGTGTGGGACGGGATGAGGTCTTCTTGAGAATGGGGCAAGGTTAATCCCGGTGATCAGGTGACACGGTAGGGCACCCGGGGCTGGTGCTGGTGATCGGGTGACACAGTAGGGCATCCAGGGCTGGTGATCGAGTGACACAGTAGGGCACTCGAGGATTAAGTATGCCACGGTAAGGTCAACCCCAACGATGTGTGGAACAGTGTTTTCACGGGAGGTTGAGTATGTCAAGGAGATTTCCCAAGTTAGACATGTTGCATGTTGTTGTTGTCTTAGTATGCCATGCTCGTGTGTCTTTCATGCATTGTATAAACTGTTTCATGCCTTCACTTAGATGTTTTATCATCTAATCTGGGTTATTCCCCTGGAATATTCAACGTTCCAGCCAGGGACAGTTGCGAGGTCGAGGACATGGCCGATGAGCCAGTGGTGTTTAGTTGATAGCCGCTGTATCATTTTGGGAGCGTTAGTACTTATTTTGTTATATGTATGAACAATCGCTCGACGGTGTTGTAATCATTTTGTAACAATGTAGAATGTATATCGGTGTGGGAACACCTTGTATGTAACTCGTGATAGGCCACGACGTTTTGATAATTAAGTAGTCCATTGTGTTATATAATGTCTCATTTAGTTAAGATTGTGTTATTGTTAGTTAAACGAGAAAGACTGGGGTTCATGGGATTTATATCTGCATGTGAAGATTGTTCTTAATACGTCGCGCTTGGCAGACTAGGAAAAAAAAAATTCTCGGGAATTGCCTTATAGTGACACGCCCGTGTAGGGTGGGGTGTTACAACCGATGCTACATTTTATGAAGATCTCTTCTTTTACCAATCATTTGGTATTCCTACTGTCAATCAGCCCTCTCCTTCCCACTTACTCTCCATTGATCATCTGCTGTCAGTATGCTCTAAAAGGGGAGAATTACCACCTGAAAACATATTGGCAGAACAATCTCAGTCATCACCTATGCCGAATGCAACCATCTTTCCTAAACCCATGTCCTGTTCTGATGTTGATAATCCACTGCCTGGCTTAAGGGTTGATAATCCTTTATTGGTGTACTCAAGACATCCTCAACCTAAACATTGCCAATCATCACTTCCAGAAACTGGTTCATCAGAGGACAACTTACAAAGGGATGAGACAAAAACTGACCAGCCGACCAGTGACTAGCCTGCCAGTGGCCAAGATGATCTTGATTGGGCTATGCCAATTGCTGTAAGGAAGGGGGTAAGATCATGTGTAAAGTACCTTATGATTAATCATCTGTTTTATTCTAAGTTGTCTCCCCAGTTCAAAGGTTTTGTGTCACAAATTGACAGCATCCGAGTACCAAAAAATGTTCAAGATGCTATGAGTGATCCCAAAGGAAAGAATGTTTTTATGGAGGAAATGAATGCTCTTATAAAAAATAATACTTGGGATATTGTTACATTACCTGCTAACTAGAAAATAGTAGGATGCAGATAGGTTTTTTCAATGAAACACAATGCTGATGGAAGTGTGGAACAACACAAGGTCAGACTGGTAGCCCAAGGTTTTACACAAACCTATGGGATTGACTATGAAGAAACCTTTGCTCCAGTGACAAAACTTAATTCTATCCAGGTACTAATCTCTCTTGCTGTTAATTTAGACTGACCCCTGTTTCAATTTGACATTAAAAATGCCTTTTTAAATGGTGACTTGGATGAGGATATTTACATGAAGATGCCTCTTGATTTTGAACAAGGTGCTGGTTATGATACAGTGTGCAAGCTAAAAAAATCTTTATATGGATTTAAACAATCCCCATGTGCATGGTTCAAGAAGTTTAGTATGACTCTAAATCGGGTAGGATATAAGCAAGGGCAAGCTGATCATACCTTGTTTATAAAACACACTACAGGAAGAAATAAAGTTATATTAATTGTGTATGTTGATGATATAATTGTGATAGGAGATAATTTGCAGGAAATTGAGAGCTTAAAACAACAATTAAGGGCAGAATTTGGGGTAAAAGATCTAGGAATCATGAGGTATTTCCTATGAATGGAGGTTGCTAGGAGCAAGGAAGGTATTTTCATCTCACAACAAAAGTATACTTTAGATTTACTAAAGGATACAAGTATGATGGGATGCAGGCCTGCTGGAACTCCCTTAGAGAAAGGTTGGAAAAATGATGAGGAAGGAAAGGATATTCTGGTAAACAAGGAAAGGTACCGACGATTGGTTGGAAGGCTCATATATTTGTCACTAATAAGACCCGACATAGCCTATGCAGTTAGTATGGTAAGTCAGTATATGCACTCTCTTACTCAAAAACATTTACAAGCAGTGTTTCATGTTCTTAAGTATTTAAAAGGAACACCTGAAAAGGGCCTATTATTCTAGAAGACCAATGAAAGAAGAATAGAAGGCTTTGTGGATGCTGACTGGGCAGGATCTCGTGAGGATAACAGGTCAACCTCAGGCTATTGTACTAAGCTATGGGGGAATGTGGTGACATGGAGGAGCAAAAAACAATCAGTGGTGGCTCATAGCAGTGCTGAAGCTGAATTCAGAGCCATAGCCCATAGAATTTGTGAAGTAATTTGGTTGGAAAGACTGATGGGAGATTTAGGGATACCCTTAACTCAATCAACCAAGGTTTATAGTGATAGCAAATCAGTTATCAGCATTGTAAAGAATCCAGTATAGCATAACCAGATGAAGCACGTGAGAATATATCGAAGTTTCATAAAGAGAGAGATAGAAGAAGGAGGGATCAGTTTGTTCTATATTCCTACAAAAAAACCAGATAGCCGATGTTCTCACAAAGATTATTGCAAGATCGAGCTTTGAAGAATTAATTGGCAAGCAGGGAATGACGTGCATCTATTCACCAGCTTGAAGGGGAGTGTTGGACGGAATTAAGAAGCCGAAGACAAGAAGACTTTCAGCTAAAGAAAGAGTCTAGTAGATATAGATAAATTAGAGTAGATTATGTTAAATTTATATAGTGTAAATCTTGTTGTAAAACTGGATTTAATTCCTAAGTTTTAGGAGATAGCTTTCCTATTTTTTAGGAGATAGATATTCTAAATCTTCTCCTATTTTCTAGGAGGAAGAATATGATCCTAAGTTGTATATAAACACCTCTCGTGAGTTTAATTAATTATTCAAGTCTTTAATTCTTCTAAGACTTGCTTCAGTCTCCTTAGAGTTTTGTAACATGCGCCAGATAAGCTTTGCAACCAGAGCTTGATTCCATGCAAAGAGAGTTTTATGCTCAACCTTTCTTGCTCCTTAGCGCAGCATACCTCCTTCCAAGCCACCTTAGTTTTGTGGCCATTCAAGCCAAAACCACTCCATAGAAAAGCTTGGATAATTTGCTCAAATTCCTTGATTACATGCTTAGGTAAGATAAATAGAGAAGCCCAATAAATATGAATAGTGGAGAGAACAAACCTGACAAGCTGAAGATGCCCCCAAAATGATAGAAGCCTATTTGTCCACACTCCAACATGCTTCTAAACTTTATTCAAAATCGGCTTGCAATCTCCATAAGAAAGCTTAGTAGTAATCAATGGAATGCCTAGATAACAAATAGGAAGAGTACCTTTCTAAAAACCAGAGGCCAAAACCAACTCTTCCTTTTAAGATTTCATCAGAGCAAGATATAAAACAATCACTTTTTATGAAATTGGCTTCAAGACCTAAAGGGATTGCAAATTTATCCAAACATGATTTCATAGTTTCCATCAGCAAGTCATCAATAAACATCAACATGATAATCCTGGACCTCTCACAATGCCAATGGTATTGAAAATCATCAACGTAGGAGTGACATCTTACAATCTTATGAACAACCTGCATAACTAAAACAAAAAGAGATAATGGGTCTCCTTATAAGAGAAGAAACCATGAAGATCTCCATTAATTTTCACTGAAAACTTTGATGTTATACAAGCTCAAATCCGAACACAGAATTGGGGAGGAAAATTCATAAGGCAAAGCACCATTATTAAGAAATCCCAATCCACAAAATCATAAGCCTTTGTAAGATCAACCTTCACCACACATACTGGTGAAGGAGCTTTTGCGCTAGAAGAATATTGTCTCCAATATAGATCTCCCCATAATAGCAACAGTTTGAGAGATATCCACCAAATCAGGAAGGACTACCTTAAGCCGATTAGGCAAAACCTTGGAAATAAATTTATAAATGATGTTATAGCACGATATTAGGCGGCATTGACTAACCATCTCGATTGGGCAACCTTGGGAATGAAACTGATAATGGTAGCATTGACCCCATCTTGAAAAGCTCCCCTCTGAAAGAAGCTCGGAATAGCATCCACAAAATCCCAAGCTTTCCTAAAGAACTTGAATGTAAAACCTTCTGGACTTGGGGCTTTGTCTTCACCTATGTTGAAGATGGCCTGCTTAATCTCCTATGCTGTAACAAGATAAATCAGGCATGTCCATTGATCATACAGAGACCTCTATCAACATACATTGCCACTTCCACAAGGCTCGGGTGACTGGGGGATTGTCTAGGATCCATAAGTTTCTGAAAATATTGTGTTATCAAATTAGATAATTCCTTCATAGTTTTCATGTGCGTACCATCCTCAAGTTAGGGGCTTCAAATGTGGCAAGGTTGCGATAGGCCATCATAGTTTAGAAGAAAAAATGCGTGCAGTGATCCCTTTTCTCATCCTATTGAATACAATCTCTACCACAAAAAAAAAATCTGTCTCCTCGACCAACCAAAAGTGATAATTAGGGAAAATGATCACTTTGCATCAAATCAAGGATAGTGTTAAAATGACACATTGCCTTTGTTGATTTGTTTACAAATTCATTACAATTACATCCAACTCTCATTTTTCCTCCAATATATCCTTAGAAAAAAGAAATTGTAAAGACTTCCTCCTTTCGTTCAACCCCTCCTCCATGTCGCCGCCCCACCTCAAGTGAAATGGGTAAACAGGAAGCAGCAGAAGTTGACAGTGAGTTGGTCGTATGCTCCATACAATCAACGAAACAATAACAAAACGAAAATAGGTTTGCTTCAAGACTAGATCTTGACTGATTATAAAACGATATTCTCTAAATTTCTACCATATTCTCTTCCATCAACAATAATGGGTGCATTGCAATTTCTATGCTGCCAAACCTGCCATATTCTCTAAAAAGTTTAAACGTACTAAATAAGTTTTTATTATTTTTTTTTCTGTAAATAAGTTTTTATTATTTTTTTTTCTGTAAATAAGTTTTTATTATTTGCATATTGTGTATTTTTATTTGCACTTGATTATATATATATATATATATCCTGGTGAATAAGATAAAATATAGTATGAATAATAATCTCATGATGTTAATTAAGAAGCATTATAGAATTTGAAAGTTTTAATAAAAATATATAGATTAAAAATTGAATATATAAAATGTAAATTTATATTTGTGAATACTTTTATAGTTTTATTATTAGATCAAATCATGTCAAGAAGAAATTAATTTAAAAATATTGAACTAATTATTTAAATTAATAGATTGAGAGATTAATAATATAAATTAATATTGCTACTCCTAAAATTAAAAGAATGATTTAAATAAATTATTTTTTTTATAGTCTGAATCAAGAGCTTATGGTAAGGCAGAGCCTAGAAATTGTTATGAAAATTTAAACTTTAAATTCTGATCACTATCAGAATCGTGGGAGCATAGTATGACAACAATAATGGGTGTATAGTATGGCAACAATAATGAGTGCATAGTAATTTTTAGGTTGTCATATTCTCTGAAAAGTTTAAATGTACTTCTATCATTGTATCTATTTTTTTTAAATTCATATGATTGACATAATTTATTTATTTATTTAATTTTATAACTATGAGTAAGTTAATAAGCTTTTATACTAAATAATTTAATACACATTTTTTTCTATAATAATTTTTAAACAGTTTATTATGGCACCTAATTTGGTATAATATTTCCTAAAATAAAAATATACCAAATATATTTTATTTAAAAAATATGTATTAGTTACAATTTATTAATATGAAAAAATATTATTTAAAAATTAATTCATATTTCCTGCAAAAACCTATGATTCCTTGCCATCAAATGCAAGTGGGTTGAATCATGGGAGCCTAGAAATTACTATAAAAATTCAAACTTTAAATTTTATAGTGATCAGAATTGTGGAAGGATAGCATGGCAACAATAATGGGTGCATAGTATGGCAACAATAATGGGTGCATATCAATTTCTAACTTGCCATATTATCTGAAAAATTTAAATGTACTTCTATCATTGTATCTATTTTTTTAAATTCATATAATTTTGACATAATTTATTTATTTATTTAGTTTTATAGCTATGAGCAAGTTAATAAGCTTTTATACTAAATAATTTAATACACATTTTTTTCTATAATAATTTTTGTACAGTTTATTATGGCACCTAATTTGGTATAATAATTCCTAAAATAAAAATATACTAAATATAGTTTATTTAAAAAATATATATTAGTTACAATTTATCAATATGAAAAATATTATTTAAAAATTAATCCATATTTCCTGCAAAAGCCCATGGTTCCCTACCATATTCCCTGCCATCAAATGCAAGTGGGATGAATCATGGGAGCCTAAAAATTATTATGAAAATTTAAAATTTAAATTTTATAGTGATCAGAATCGTGGGAGCATAGCACGGCAACAATAATGGGTGTATACACTGTATAGTATGACAACAATACTATAAAATTAGAAGATGCTTGAGCCTATAAAAGTCTAAAAAATGTTTGTTTATTCCTACCATCAAAAGTTTAGAAAAACCTATAAAATTATTCTTTCCATATACTTGAAATTATTTCTCCCATATGCTTGAATAGTTTAAAGTTATTCCTGTCATATGCTGATAATTGTAATTATTATGAAATTGACTTTTAAATTATTCTCTGACATTTGAATTTTAAAGTTTGCAAGTTAAATTTCAAGAAATTGTATTTTTTACATAATTATATTATATAAATATAATTATTGTCTAACTAATAATATAATTATTTTATTATAACTGAATAACAATCTTAAATTAGAGAATGAAAGATAAAAGAGTACCAATACGTTGAAAAAAAATTTATTATATTTTGCTAACAGTTCATTCATTTATTAACAAACTTATAATATTTGTATTTGTATATGTATTTTTAGGTTTACTTTATAAAGGGCATATGACTTTTTAAGTTACTGACTAATTAATACTTTCTTTCATTTCATCTTTGTTTTCTCCCATTGTCTTCCTGTTTCTTACTTAATATTTGTTTAATTTTTTATTCCATTCAATTACAATTACTAACCCCTCTTCCAAACAGCACACCACACATGGATGTCGCTAATAACTCTGATAGACAACCTTAGTACCATAAATTCAATTGAAAAATTAAACACATTTGTGTTGAGTTTGAATTTAACTATTCATAAAAATTTTAAAGATGAGATAAATATCATTAAGTATATATATTTATATTATTATAATTAATAATATATAATGTAAACAATAGCAAAATAACATTAGTTATATATCAATCAGTACACCACTATTACCCATTATTCCACACATGACTACTACTTATCCAGAACAAACCTCACCCTAATTTTCACTAATTTTGACGGACAAACCAACAGAACAACAAACAAACTAATGAAACTCTATGGATATTTGATATTTGGACGGCATTTGGCTGTTGCTGTTGGGCGCTGGTGTAATACCCCATGTTCGTATGAGGTTACCAAATAATTTCGATAGGTTTAGAATATCGAAAAATTGGCTTGATAGCAGTTAGAGATGGCAAACGGGCCGGGCCAGCTCGGCCCGCCACCAAGTGGCCCGCGGGCCGGGCCAAATTGGCCCACTTAAAAATGGGTCAGCAAATTGCTGGCCCTAGCCCGGCCCTACACGGGCCAAGCGGGCCAAACGGGCCCGCCCAGGCGAGGGCGGCGAGCGAGGGGCGCAGGCGAGGGCGAGGGTGAGGGCGACGGCGACCGCGAGACAGAGGGAGAGCGAGGGCGAGAGCGAGGGGTGCAAGCGAGGGCGAGAGCGAGGGTGAGGGCGACGGCGAGACAGAGGGCAAGCGAGGGCGAGACAGATGAGCGAGGGCGATGGTGAGGACGAGCGAGGGCGAGGGTGAGGGCGAGCGAGGGCGAGGGTGAGGGCGGCGAGCGAGGGGCGAGGGTGAGGGCGACGGCGAGACAGAGGGCGAGCGAGGGCGAGAGCGAGGGTGAGGGCGACGGTGAGAAGAGGGTGAGGGCGAGGGCGACAGAGGGCCAGACAGGGGGTGAGGGTGAGGGCGAGGGCGAGAGGTGAGGCTGGGGGGGTTGGCCGATTGGCGGGCTAAGCAGGCCGGGCCAAATTGGCCCGGCCTTAAACGGGCCAGCAAAATGCTGGCCCTAGCCCGGTGTCGGGTCGGGCCCATTTTGCTATCTCTAATAGCAGTTATAAGTACCAAATCGACTGCAGGGAATGTCTCGGAGTGAAATTGTCTAAAATAAATAATATGGTTTCGATAAGCGTTCCGAGATAGGATTTATGGTATCCAAAGAAATCAGATCGGGAACAGTTTTTGGTACAGCTAAAATACAGCTATCATTTAAGCTATAAAACCGAATCGTTGTGGGAGACTCCCAAAAAATCAATGGAACCCTAGGGGGGCTTCGGTTTTGCGTAATAAGTAACCCTTTAGTGATTTCAAGATGAAACAACAGCTCTGTGAGGACACTGGGACAAAATTGTCATTGTTAAGTAACTTCGAGTTATTAATTTTGAATCTTTGTATCGAAATGTAATTTAATTCAGTGTTTGAGGCTATATTTGCAATTGGGGAATTGCACATGTGAAATAGAGGTGAATTGGGGTATTTAAATATATATTTTTATAGTATAAAATATAGATAATAAATATATAGAATGTGTGTGCTGGCTGTGTGTGCGTGAGCGAGTGATGGCTACTATCCTCTGCAAATTGGTTATGCACGCGAACTCCATGCCCTGCACGCCAAGATTTATGGGAGATTTTGCACACCAAAGAGTTCTTCACGCAAGAAGGAATGTAGAAATTTTACATAGAGATTTTCTAGTATAGTGTCATCTTCATTGATTTGCTTCTCTCTTTTCTGATGGTTGTATTTCTTTCTTTTACTTTCAAATTTAAGTTGATTTGGTGAAAAACATATTTGGGTTTGATGAAGCTTTTAACTATAAAGAAGAGGAAGACTTAGATGCAGCTCTGAAAAGGTGAGTATTAATGTCTTCTTGAGATATATTTAGTAGCATGCTTTAGAAACTTTGCACATTCCTAGATGGAACGGTTGGTATTATTGGAAATCGTTGTTCAGTAATGCCACTTGATGACTATGGCATGGGGGTGGGCAAGTCATGTTGGGAGTTTTTAACTCCACTTTTAGATCAATTATATGGTGCTAAAACTTGACTCAAACAAGTTCTAGTCAATATAGAAGGGCTTATAACATAGCGACTTTTGGTAAAGGTGAGCCTTAGTAGCAACAATGCAATTTCTCCTTTGTGACTAGAATGTCACGGGTTTGATTTGTGGATTTGTGGAAACAACATTTTTGCACATGTCCTAGCATGAGAGAGAGCTCTCTTGACCCTCACAAAGCGGGAGCCTTGTGCATAGGAGGTGCCATTCTTTTCTATTCTTAATTTGCCTAAGTTGAATCCCCTTATTCTCTACATCCAATAATTTGCTTGTCAGGTACTTTCCCAATGGCTTAGATATCTACTTCGAGAATGTTGGGGGAAAGATGCTTGATGCAGTGCTTGTCAACATGAACCTCCATGGCCGTATTGTCATGTGTGGGATGATCTCACAGTACAACCTTGAACAAACTGAAAGTGTACACAACCTGATCTATATCGTCACAAAACGGATTCGTATGGAAGGATTCCTAGTTTATGATTACTATTACCAATATCCTAAGTTTCTGGACATGATTCTGCCCAACATAAAAGAAGGGAAGATAGCATATGTTGAAGATATAGCCGAAGGCCTGGAGGCTGCGCCGAAGGCTGTAATTGGGCTTTTTTTCTGGTCGCAATGTGGGGAAACAGGTTGTGGTAGTTGCTCATGAATGATTATAATATTTAATATTGATATAGTTTGGTATATTTTGCGAGTGTTTAGCTTAAAATAAATGAATGGACTTGTGTGTTGTTTTGTGAGAGGTTAAAGCTAAAGATTTTGGGTAAAAAGCGTGGGGTCACATACGGTTTGAAGCAATAAAACTTGGAATTGGAATTTGGTATGCCCATCATGTATTAAATCGCAACCAAAGCCAATAGATAGAGTAATGCTATTCGGCCCGTCTCAATGCCACTCTCAGTGCCACCCCACGAAATCTCACGATATTTTGGTGAGATATCACGATATTTAACATTAAAATTTTTTAAACAATTCAAATGTCTTTTTCTCTCTCTCTCTCTCATTATTGTTTCCAGAAGTGGGAATCAAGCGATGGCTAAGAACTTAGAAGCCAATGGAAGCCAAGGATCAGTGGCTTTGAATGTCGGAGACGTCGAAGACATGGATCCCGATGTAGATTCCGGTTGATTCGTTACGTCGTCCTCGTTCCGACCTTGATCTATAAGGAGGTAAGTCTATGATTTTAAGCAAAGTTCCATGATATACGTATATACTTACGATTTGGGTTTGTCGAAAATTTAAACTTAGATCTATGGAGATTTGGCCGTTGGATCTTGTTGGTTTTTGGGTATGTTGGTCGATGGAGATAAAGGTGTTGGGTGGTTGCCTCGGATCGTCGGAAACCACCAGCCACGGTGACCAGTGGCGACTGGCAGTGCGTATATGCGCACTATAGGTTTGGCCGAAACTTTAAACTTAGATCTACGGAGATTCGGTCGTTAGATCTTGCTGGATTTTGGGTATGTTGGTCGATCGGCCCTTGGGTGTCGGGTGGTTGTCTTTGATCCCCAGAAACCACCGGCCACGGTGACCGGTGGTGGCTGACAGTGTGTTTTGAAGTTATGGCCAAAATTTAGAATTCAGATCTACAAAAATCTAACCGTTAAATCTTGTCCATTTTTTTATATATTAACTCTCTTGGCTTGGTGTTTTTAATGGTTGGCTCTGATCGCAGAATTTTTCGGTTGGCGGTGGTCGCCGACGGCAGCTAGTGGTGGGGGGCTGGTTGGGGGCTTATTTTGCATGTATTTTATATTCGCTTTTTTGTATTTTAATTTTTATTCTTTGCTTATGTTAATTTTTTTTATGGTTATGATAAAGATTATTTTGTTGTTGAAATGGAATTAAAGAACATGTTTTGTTTTGAGGCGTAAAAAATTATAATTTATTTTTATATTGTGTCGTATGTGCATCTAGGTATCGTTCACGAAAGATGGAGAATTGAGCATATGTGAATTGAGCTTATGTGACAAGGCTGATTTTGTGGACATAATGGAAGTTCGAGGCTGCAGTAGTAATGGCTGTGGCCATCACCGCCACTGCTAACAGGATGAACACAACCTTGGATGGCTCCATCCAATGCCAGCAATAAGAACTGATGGATATGTGATATTAAGGAGAGTTGCCACTGCTTTAATGGGAGTGAATTATGAGAGATCGATGGTGAGGTATTGATAGAAAAATTTGTAGTTCAGGATGCACATGGTTGTATTATCAGTAGCCGACAAGAAATTAAGTAAACAAAAGTTAGGCTTAATCGTATGTTTAAATTGATATAAGTTGTGTCGAAGTTGGAAAATGTTATATAGACTTGGAAAATTTTGTGCACATGCTGTGACTGATGATGAAACAGTGTTGGACGTAACCATCATCCTATACTAATTAATTTGACGATGAATGCAACTAACGTTATGTGTTGGTTCCTTTGGCGAAATCGAAAATGAATAGGTTGGGTACGATGTGTGAATCTTGACATCTGAGTAGTAAAATGTTTTGTAAACTTAACAACAGAAGGAGGTAATTTATGAAACTAAGTCAGCAATTCCAAGGCCTTTCGGATCAAGGTCACTGCATTGAAGAAGTGAAATAAGTTTGATTATATATAATTAATTACTAATTCAGTTTAGTTTAAGCTTTTCAATATATTTAACGTAAGTTAATTAGTTGAGTTAAATTGTTTTACTAGACAATATTTTATTTATTTACAGTATTATTTGAACATAAATTTAATATAACGCACTCAAATTTAACGTTAAATAGGACTTTTGTCATTTTCTTCTCTCCCTTAGAGCACAGCCAAAATACTGGTTTTTTTTCTTTGTGACCAACTGGGTCTAGCGTTGGAGGCACCAAACATAACATATGATCCTATGGCCAAGGTTTTATAGATCAATTGTTCATGCTTTATTGAACTCCTTGAACATGACATTAAACCAGTTGAAATAGCAAAAATCCTTGCGTGATCCAATAAATCTCTTTATTTCTTAATCAGCTACAGTTAATGCGAAATTAATTGTGTTTCATTATATGGTTTACACACACACATATATACATATGATCAAAAAAATAACATAAGCAAACGAGAAAAATTAATATAGAAAAAAGAAAAATATATAAATATATATATGTATGTATATACAGATTGCAAAAACAGTCACTACTGCTGCCACCACCAGCAGCCGGCGACCACCGTCCGCCAAAGATTCTTACGATCGAAACCTACCATTAGAAACACCAAATGAAGAGGGTAAACATATAAAAAAGTGGACAAGATTTAACGGTTGGATTTGTGTAGATCTGAATTTTAATTTTTGCCCAAAATTAAAAAATGCACTGCAAGCCGCCACCGGCCACTGTGGCTGATGGTTTCCGACGATCAGAGGCAACCACCCGACACCCAAGAGCCCATTGACCAGCATACCCAAAAACTAACAAGATCCAACGGTCGAATCTCCGTAGATCTAACCTTAAAGTTTCGGCCAAACCCAAATAAGTTTAGAAGACTTACCTCTTCCTAGATCGTGAAAGAGAAAGAGAGAGGGCAGGAGCTGCTGCAATGGGCCTGTTTGTTGCAGTTTAAAAGTTGTAACTTTTAGCTTCTAGCTTCAAAAAAGTTGGGATGTAGTGTTTGTTTTAGCTTATAAAATTCTAACTTATAGCTTTTACTAGCTTTTAGATGGGGTAAAAGCTGACTTTTTCAAAGCTGGGGTACCCCAGCTTTTACAACTTCTGCTTGAATGATTATATTTTGTTGACAATTTTACCCTTATTTTTAACAAAGAATTACTCTCTTGTCTATTCAATCATGGGTTTTCTTTTCCACCGCCATCTCTATTTTCAAATCTCTTTCTCTCTCGCCATCTTCCTCTCTCTTTATACTCTAATTAATTTTTTTATAATACTTGAAACTTATACATATACACTAATTAATTTTTAAATTATCATTCTGTAACTACTAAGGGTATTATGGACAATTATACAAAAATAAGTTATTTTACAGCTTATGGTATCAAACACCACAACTAATTAACTACAACTTCTAAGAAGTTGCAACAAATAGGTTCACAACTTATTCTAAGTTTTAAAAACTATAATCTAAGAAGTTATAAGTTATAATTTCTTTAATTAAGCTGCAACAAATGGGGCCAATGAAGGAAACTCGGTTGCAGGAGAGAGAGAAGGGGGGCTGGGGGGAAAGAAGGAAGCACGGGAGTGAACTGAGACAGATAGGTGACTTAAGGGTATATATATAGTGAGGGTATATTTGTAATTGTAACAATGGCTAAATTTGTAATTTTCTATGGCACCGAGGCTGGCATTGAAGCTGGCCGAACCGCATTACTCCAGTAGATAATGAAGTTCATTTCTCGATAAATATCAATTGTTTTCAGTTTTCAATACGTGTGTACGAATCCAGTCTGGGCATCCGTTCATAGTGGAAACAATTTCTAACGTGTGTACGAATCCAGTCGACGCATCCAATGTACCATTTAATATTTTATAAATATGCCGGCCATGAGAAGGACAGAGGGCGAAACACGACGCGAAAATCCAACCATTATCCACCGCACAGCCGAAATCGTCCTCCACCATATCCACCCTTCACATTTATTGCCCACACTCTGTCGCTCCAACGTATATACAGATTATCAGCAGGAGGGAGAGTGAATTTGGTTCTAGATGGCGGAGGAGAAGGAAGTGAGGAACAAGCAAGTGATCTTGAGGGATTACGTGACTGGCTTCCCCAAAGAATCAGACATGTTTCTCCAAACTGCTACCATCCGCCTCAAGCTTCCTGAGGATTCCAATAATAGGGGAGTCTTGGTAAAGAATCTGTATATCTCTTGTGATCCTTACATGCGAGGCCGCATGCGTAACATCCAAGATAGCTACATCGGTTCCTTCACTCCTGGTTCCGTAAGTTCTTCTTCATCTATATACTACCAAAATTAACAGAATGCCCACAACTTAGAAATTAGAATTATGGTTCCCAACTCAACCACACGGCAAGTTCTATACTAACTACAATATTATGGAATTTCTATGTCCTCATCTGTAATCGCTTTACATTTGTGTTTTTCCTTGTTCATTTTTGTGCAGCCTATAACTGGGTATGGAGTCGCTAGAGTATTGGATTCTGCACATCCTGATTTCAAGAAGGGTGACTTGGTTTGGGGAATAACTGGTTGGGAAGAGTACAGTCTCATTACAACACCGGAAATGCTGTTTAAAATTCAAAATGCAGATGTGCCTCTTTCTTATTACACAGGAATCCTTGGTATGTTCATTTCATTTGTTTCCCTCAAAGTTCTGTTGCATCTATAGATAATTACAAGGAGAATGTGTTTGTTCTATTCTTTGTTCAATATAACTGCATGAAATTAATGATAGCAGCATATGAAACTGAAAAAAGTTCTCTTTTCTTCCCTTATTTCTTGGAACTTCAAGATGGTAATACCGATTCCCTTATTATGTTTTTTGTACCTAGAAATTTTCATTAATGGATCCTATTCGTGTCTGAAGCAACTACCCCCTCTTCTTTTAACAAGTTTGGAGGCACTTGCAAACAATTTAAGTTATCTTTTTTAAAGTTTCCTTTTGGCCATTTTCTTAAGTTTTGCACTATAATTGTAACATATGCCCATGAAGAAAATTTATGCTACATGCATAACAATTGAGCCTAGCCCCTCCGAAGGTTACTATTTTCTCCCTTATTTTGAATTCCATTATCTATTAAAACAAACAGAGCTCTTGATTGAAATCTATCAAAATGGGCCATAATGAACTTTCTTCAGAATAATAGGATATCTGTAACACCCCACCCCTATCGAGGGGCGTGTCACTATGCTGGGGCCCGTCGCATACATACTGTAACACCGAGTATCATTTTACATGCATTTATAAATTTTGCGTAATTTTTATTTCTTATGCCACAATAAATGATTCAATTATAATTATTAATATCAATTATTGAGCCTTGTTATGCAGTGGAAGGAAATGGACGTCGCCACGCTTAATGTGCCAATTTGAGAAAAAAAATAAATAAATATATTTTTAGGTATATTATATTTTTACCAAATTCAATTCAAGTGGCTAAATATATTTATTTGGGTTTGAAATTTTTAATAGCACTCAATAGGGCTTAGAACACAAATAAGTTTAATGTTGGGCTTAAATTATAAGAGACTCAATCTTAGCCCAATAAGAAAAATAAAATTAAAAAAAATAGAAATAACCCAAAAGCCCAATTAAAACTAACCCAACTCAAAACCTAATAAAAGAAAAAGAAACCCTAAAACATCTTTCCCCTCCCCAAATCTCACGTCTCTTCCTCTCTCCCTCACCCATCTCACTTCTCTCTTCTCTCTCAACCCACATATATATCTCTCCTAAAAGAAGAAGAAAAAGAAGAAGAAAGAGGTAACTATCCTTTTATTTGATTCTCCCCAAATCAATCTTTAATAGGATGTATATTTTATATACAATATTTATACATAGATGTGGCAGAATACATATGATTGGTTTGATTTTATATTGATCGAGTATTATAGGCTTGTAATTTTGTTAGATCTAATGGAGCAACAATGCTGCCCAGATTTAACAGTTTTTCTGCTCTTACTTTAAAAATTTGTCAAAAATCGTATATATTGAATTTTTGGAAGATTCAAATTGGAAAATGACCCCATATGAGTTGTCTATCATCTAGAGTTGGAATGACATCATTTGGAGACTCGTATAAGTATTTATGACATTTTTCGTATACATGGACAGATTCATACGAGAACAATATTTTGGAGGATAGAAAAAATGTTTTGGAAGCCCAAACGTTGCTGTAATGAGCTCATTTTTTTATATGATGAACTTATAAGAGTTTACTACATTCTGTGAAAATTTTATAATTTTATGATATCGTTTCCTATTTTTAAATGATTTTTGAAATAATTTACTGCATGCTGCCAGAGAAGAAAAAATAAATTTTGTTTGTGAATTTGTAAAAATATTTTGAGGGTCTTGTAATCTGAATCTTAATGTGAATTTAATTGAGTATGTATCTCTATGAGTTATTTAGCCCACCAAATTGGATTCACATAATTTTGTGCTAAGAATTTAAATTTATGCTTGTCTTTGTAAGGGCCGACAATTTGAACTTAGTAAATGGGTAGTGTTTCAATAGTAGGTCTCTATTATAAATGTTTCATTTATATTTTTGCATTGAATGTTATTTATACATGTAGTATTATAATAAATTCACTTGATAAAATATATTAGTGAATTGGAGTCATGTTAGAAAGGCAAGGATTATTGAAGATTTTAAAATGATTGATAATGAATTAGGATTTTTGGCACATTGACGTCGTGGGCAACTAAAACTCCTCCACTTGCAAATCCAAGGAGTGAACTTTAAAGACTTCAAGTAAGTAAACTCTCTCTAATTTCTCTCATGTGGAACGGTTAATGTGGAAAAATTGTGCTTTATGGTTGGCTTGCAGGTATTTAATGCTAAATCTTTTTATTTCTTGTGTCATTTCCTTACATACAATGAAAATGATTAAGCATGTGCATATATATATATATATATATATATCATGCCATTGCATCAATGGGCACGCATAGGCATTGATTTGAGAAGGTTAAATGTTTTCAAAGGAATGATGTGTAAAGGTGCAAATTTTCTTTCAAAGATATGTAACTCAAGTTTTAAAGGAAATGGGTGAATATCTATGCCATGAATAATGTGAGTGGGAAATGGGGCGTGGGGGACCGGCACACCCGATTGAAAGTAATGTGAATGTGAAAGTTGAAAGTGGAAAGAAATTTTTAACCGCTTTGCGGTACTACCGGTGGAATGAACCTGGTTCCAAATAAGAATTGCCCACTGCATTCTGATTGGCTAGATGATACACCCTATGAGCTCACAATAGTAATGAAATGTTTTGAGAAGTTAAAGTAAATGGGGATGTAGTTTTCAAAATTTATTCAAACCTTGCATGTCACAAGCATGCATCATGTGCATGGAGTTTACTTGCTGAGCTTTAGCTCACCCCTTTTATTTTCCCCACGTTTCAGGTCATGAGAACTAGATGAGTTGAGGAGATCGCTTGGAGGCAGACTCACCCAGAAATCCATGGCATATGGTTTTAGTGGTGGACTTGTGGTTTATAACACTTGTTTGTTAATCATTTATTTATCCCTTTCTTTAATTGTTAAATTTTGAGATTTCGAATATGATAGTTTTGGTTTGATTGGACTCAAATCTTTTATTTGGACTGAGTTATTTACTTAGCTAGTTAATATTTCTATGGTTGTGGATGCGGTGTCCCTCTACAGGTTGGCTAAGTCAAATTACAGGGGAGACTCTGCTGAAACTTCTATAGAATTCCTTTTTAAAAATAAAATATGAAAATATATATATATATATGTGGTAAATAAAGGAAGTAAAAAGAGATAAGTTGAAAACAAATTATTTTATTTCCGTATTTAAAGTGAAGTAAATGTAAACACATCTTGGTTTAGGATTTTTAAACTTGGGGTGTTACACATACATATTCCATTTCCCTTATACATCAAATGTCGTATTTCAAAGGGAAACCCCAGCAAATCATTAAACATACGGAAGCGATAATCGAAACCTGATACGGTACATACTTGAATTTCACTATATTTAAAACAATATAAGAATCCGTACCATATATTACCATCATATCCTCAAATACATAAATACATTGAGATACGTCTCCCGAGATAACATCTAACACCCTAGGTGCAATCATATGAAACCTCGAATACATACATAATCATTTTACAATAAATAAAATACTGGAATCTCCTGCTGAATCCATCGGCCACGCCATCACGTGCCGTCATATCTCAACCTGCTCCTTGCCCTAACTGCAAGTCTCAACTGGAACGTGGAATGTTCCAGGGGTATAACCCATTAGAAGATGAAACTTCTAGTGAGGGTCCAAAAACATATATATGATACATGATGCGATAATATGAACAACATATACCCATAATGTAACTTCTCAGGCATCCCCAGCCCGGCTAGGAATCCTAGGCAAATCCCGAACCTCTGCGGGATAGGCCTAACGTTATTCCCTCAACGCCCTAGGGGAATTACGGCTACACTCTGAGGGTATCATCCCATCCCCATGCACAAGTTTCAATATGACAATAATATCGTGTAATGTAAATATCACGACTTTCAATGCAATATGACAAATGAATATTGCAATTCATAAATAGCATGCATATATAACAATCATATCATGAATATAAGTTCTTGTGAGAATACCACTCACCTTTGCCCAAAGATCAAGACATCTCGAAAAGCGTGCATCGCCTCGATATGCGTGCCCCGCCTCGATTCTCGTGCCAACTCTCAAAAGTTGCACCAATATTATCATCTCGATCTCCTCAAACATAAAATAATATTTAATTACTAAATATCCTCAATATTCTATTTATTTCCTATTTCCTTTCATTTTCTTTCATTTTTCTTTCTAAAAATCCCAATAAACATACCGAGACTATTTCCTCAAATCTAACTTCACAACAATTCATTATAAGCTATAAACTTTCAAGGAAAAATACTGAACTTACCCAGATGGTGCGTTTTCACGCAAAACGAGGCACTTTGATGCTAGAAACGAGACCTAGAAAACTCCAAATCCCATGATATTTTTACAGGAGGTAGATCTCGAATTTAGAGGAATTTATCAATTTTTTTCAGAATTTTTGGAGCCCGAACGCGCTGACACTCGCCCTCAGAAGTTGATCCACGCGCCCCCACTCGCGGGGCCCAGCTGGCGCGTGTCCCACACGCGCCGATCGTCTTCTTCCTCCAGATTCCGGCCGGCTCCGACGCTGCTCTGGTTTAATCGCCATAACTTCTTCATCCGACCTCCGTTTTGCTCCCCGTTTGTTCCTACACCTTCCTCTCTTCACCCTCTACAAGATGGTACCAAAAAATCCCTCAAACCGAGCCATTTTCAGACTGCTCCAAGCGATTTTCCGGCGAAACTCGTTTTTCCGACGAAGATTCGGATCTCCCTCAACTCTCAACGAAAATTCTTCTAATTTTCCAGAATTCATCTACCTATCATGGGCTTCAAAAGCCCCTTAAAATCGAAGCTCAATTCGTTCATTATCGCGGCCGATTTCAAGCTCCAACTCTTTGAAATTTTCGGCCAAACCATGGCTATTTATAGCCAAATCCGAAGCTTTCAATCTCTTTGGCCACTCGACCCATTTCCGTTAGAGTCTCAACCGCCCCTGGGTGAGCCTCGAATCAGCCCTTGCCGACCAAGAAATCGATTTACAGGCTTCGACCAATCGGCCGAATTCTTTGGTCGTTTTTCGCTTTTTCCGGCCACTCAAGTGGTCGATGACACCTCTTGCCTTTACAAAAGTTGGTCCCCCGACCACCCTCGAGCCATCTCGTGCATCAGATTGCCGGTCGGCGACCGTCCGTGCCATGGTCGGATTTTTGGCTAAAGTTTGCTGAAACTGCACTTTGGCCCCCCAAGTTTTGGCTATTTCATTTTAGCCCATTCCACTTAACCCCTCAACTTTTATTTATTTCATTTAGGCCCAAAAAGTCTTAAAACATCATTTTGACCCTTGAAGACTCCAAAACAACCTTGTTTCGACCTCCCTCTAGAAATTTCTAAAAACTGCACTTAGGCCCGAATATTCGTTTTGGCCACAAACCCATTCGTTTCTTCCTGAAACCTATGAAGGGTTGTTCCTTATGAAAAATCGAAGCTCCCTCAAGCTTCCGTTGACTTCCGAAAAGTCGTCTATGACAATTCGGTATTACAGCCTATTTGGCAGCTGCCTTTTTAGCTATACCGAAAACCGTTCCCGTTCTCATTTTTTTCGACACCATAAATCTTATCTCGGGGTGCTCATTAATACTATATCATTTTCCTTTAGTATTTCGACTCCAGGGTACTCCCGGCAGTCGATTCAGTCATCTATACGGTAATAAATTACCGTTTTACCCCCAATTTATCCTTAAATTCTATTTTTATCCCAAGATAAATTACCCTTGAGTCCTTTAGAATTTCTCGGGTATTATAATATCTCCCCAGCTCTTTATTATATATATGCTTGGTATTTGATGGTTGTGGATGTGAACTTGAATGTAAGAGATCTGAATAGCTGCATTTTGAGATATAAGAGACTGAAGAAGGCTATTCTACAATGTGATTGTTAAAACACCACTTAAATCCCTATGGTTAAGGTGAATCACTTGTTCCGAAAAGGCTAAGACTGATTTGAAGAAAAATAAAAGTTCAGAAGGTGTCCAGGCCAAAGACCCAAAGTTCAGGGATATACAGTCAATTTACTTAATACTGTAAGTATCAAATGGGGTGTTTGTGCCTAATTTTTGGAAAGTTTAGGGATTAATTGTGTCATTATTAAAGTTTAGGGGGGTCTTCGAGTCAAATAGCTAAAGTTCAAGGGGTGTATTTAAACATTTTTTATTGACATGGTGAATTGTAGAGGTTACACTTTAATTTCCCTCTCTAGATCCTTGGGATAATTTATCTTTGGATAATTCATGAGTCATTGCCAAAGATCTCGGAAGGCAAAGATTTTTGCTATCCCAATCAATAATTCATCCCATGAGATATTGTATATTACTTTGAAAGTTCCAAACTTTAGTTATAATGCTTGTTTCTACCAAAATATTCTGCAGTCATAATTTCTATTAAACTTTTTTCATCATCACAAATCTTATTCCTTGTAGATTGGGTTTGCTACATATATTCTAGGTCCGTAGTAGTCATCTTTGCACATGCTTTATATCTTTTATATGTCATGTTGTGTCTTAAGGGTTTTTCGTCCTCTTTTTTTGTCTTTGCCTCACTTGCTACAAACTTCTTCCATCATATCAATTCTCCTCACAAGTTCTTTTATTTGTCTTCTTATCATATGTCTATACCATTTTTAAATGCATCTTGAGCATTTTATCTTCAATATATACCATTCTGACCTCATTATAGATAATCTTGTTTCTAATTTTGTCTTTTTTTATATGATTCCACATTTACCATAACATTTTCTTCTTGGTTATGCTCATATTTTACTAATAATTAGCACGTCTACCTAACATTTTGTACCATACAAGAAAAATGGTTTGATAATAGCCTAATATGACCTCCTTTTTAGCTTTAAAGGGATTTTATGATCGCATAAAATTTTACCATCCTGCATTGTTTTTATAAATAACATCATCAATAATCTCCTTTTTCTATTAAAAAAGATAATTGATTTAAAATATCTAAAGTGATATTTCTAAGAATTACTTCTGTTTTCAAGTCTCACCACCATGTTATCAACTCTTATATTTTTTGTCTCATCCACTAAGAGAATATCATCTGCAAATAACATATAGTAAGATAACTCATCTGTATGTGTTTTGTGATTTTGTCTCTCAAAAAAGTAAAGAGTTAAGGGTTTACTATAGATTATGGATATAATCTAACTGTATAATTGAAAATGCCTTCGTATTTCCTCTACAAGTCCTAACTCATGTTTCTGTTTGATGATGTTTGTCTTTAATAACGTATTTATAAGTAATTAAGACTCTTTTATTCTCTAAATCCCTCCACAATACTTCTTTGAGATGTTTTAAGCTTTTTTCAAGTCTATGAACATCATCTACAAATCCTCCAAAACCTCTCCACAAACTATCTCAATAAGTAAAGTAGATAACTTATGTTGTTGATTTAGTAAGCATAATACCAAATTGGTTTCCAAAGACCATAGTTTTTCTTCTTTAACGCAGTTACCACTTCTTGGAATTTCATAGTATGTCTCTTTGCTTAATTCCTTTATAATTTTCACTGCTTAGAATATTTATTTTATTTTTGTAAATAAGCATTAGACCGTTAGAGTGCGTTTTCCCCACTTGTCAACTATTCTCCTTGATTTAAGGATTATATTAAACATTTTAGTAGATTTAGGGAAGTCCATGGATCCCCGTAGACCCAAGAACTGAACCAAACCAATGCCTTTGGTTATTTTTTTTTTAAGTTTAGTTCATTTCTGGGTTTACTGCAATATTTTCATCTTGGTTATGTTCATATTACTTTAACCTTTTTGGTGCTATTTTATTTCAAGGTAATGCTAGGGCACTTCATTAAGGTGCAACAAATGCATCTTGTTTCCAGCCCCAAACACTTTTATTGGTTTGTAATAAATACATCATGTTTTGAAATTTTTTACCAACCAGGAGAAGTATATGGGAGCTGAAAAGAGTTGTCTTTATTTTTCTAGGTTTATTCGTCTGACCCCAATTAGTGGAACTATGGCCTAGTATTAATGTGACTGTAATGCTACGTTGGGAGCTAACCAGTCTGCTTTGCATTTGTATTTTGTAGGTATGCCAGGTATGACAGCTTATGCTGGTTTTTATGAGGTATGCTCTCCAAAAAAAGGAGAGTGTGTGTTTGTTTCCGCGGCATCTGGAGCTGTTGGTCAGCTTGTTGGCCAGTTTGCAAAATTATTAGGCTGTTATGTTGTGGGAAGTGCTGGAACCAAAGAAAAGGTATGCCAAATGCTATTTATGCTTAGCCGTTGGTTAAAGGATGCTAATAGCTTCACAATTATTTGTTGTTCAATGTAGATTTTTCTTCTATCAGTTCTTGAGCATATTTTGGAGAGAGATCTCCTGGTGCTTGTCTTTCAACTGTGCAGATCAATACTTATGCTCCTTCAAACATGTTCCAACTTATTTGTCTCTTTCAAGAATTTGTTCCCCTTTAAATTTTGCTCTCTCTCTCTCTCAATTAGGTAATCAAATGTTAATTGTCATGTTTTGTCTACCGAAAAAAATGTAAAAATTTTACACAGATATTCTAGTATAGTCCCATCTTCATTGATTTGCTTCTCTCTTTTATGATGGTTGTATTTCTTTCTTTTACTTTCAAATTTAGGTTGATTTGGTGAAAAACAAATTTGGGTTTGATGAAGCTTTTAACTATAAAGAAGAGGAAGACTTAGATGCAGCTTTGAAAAGGTTAGTATTAATCTCTTCTTGAGATATATTTAGTAGCGTGCTTCAGGAACTTTGCACATTCCTAGATGGAACTGTTGGTATTATTGGGAATCCTTGTTCAGTAATGCCGCTTGATGACTATGGCATGGGGGTGGGCAAGTCATGTTGGGAATTTTTAACTCCACTTTTAGATCAATTATATGGTGCCAAAACTTGACTCAAACAAGTTATAGTCAATATAGAAGGGCTTATAACAAAGCGAATTCTGGTAAAGGTGAGCCTTATATAGTAGCAACAATGCAGTTTCTCCTTTGTGACTAGAATGTCACGGGTTTGATTTGTGGAAACAACCTTTTTGCACATGTGCTAGCACGAGAGAGAGCGAGAGAGAGAGCTCTCTTGACCCTCACAAAGCGGGAGCCTGGTGCATAGGATGTGCCATTCTTTTCTATTCTTAATTTTCTTAAGTTGAATCCCCTCATTCTCGACATCCAATAATTTGCTTGTCAGGTACTTTCCCAATGGCATAGATATCTACTTCGAGAATGTTGGAGGAAAGATGCTTGATGCAGTGCTTGTCAACATGAACCTCCATGGCCGCATTGCTGTGTGTGGGATGATCTCACAATACAACCTTGAACAACCTGAAGGTGTACACAACCTGTTCTATCTCGTTACAAAACGGATTCGTATGGAAGGATTCTTAGTTTTTGATTACTATCACCAGTATCCAAAATTTCTCGACGTGATTCTGCCCAACATAAAAGAAGGGAAGATAGCATATGTTGAAGAAATAGCCGAAGGCCTGGAGGCTGCACCAGAAGCTCTAATTGGGCTTTTTTCTGGTCGCAATGTGGGGAAACAAGTTGTGGTAGTTGCTCATGAATGACAATTATATGTAATATTGATATAATATGGGATATTTCGCGAGTGTTTAGCTTAAAATAAATGAATGGACTTGTGTGTTGTTTTGTGAGTTTAAAGCCAAAGATTTTGGCTAGAAAGCGTAGGGTCACACAAGGTTTGAAGCAATAAAACTTGGAATTGGAATATCGTATGCCCATCATGTATTAAATCGCAGCCAAAGCCAGTAGATAATGAAGTTCATTACTCAATAAATGTCAATTGTTTTCTGGTATGTATGCATATCAATTGGTTTCCAATGCAATTACAGCCGAGTTTAGAAAATGTTTACTCCTCCAAAGCCACAAACACCTGTATACGTTGTGGTAAGCACGAGAAAACAATGCCACAGAAACTAGGGCAACCAATAAAATTGATTTCATTCTGTTCTGAGTCACAAACAAGCATGGCAGATTTCTTGCAACAAAATGGCCACGGCAAGAGTTGGTTGCCACGAACCCCAGGCATAAGCATCAGTTATAACTTAAAGAAACCAATTCTGGTAAAGTTTGAAATTGCCAGAAACATAAGAACTCAAGGAATCATTTTATGGCGACTTCAAATCAATAACTCTACTGGTTTAAGGATACCAAGACTCGCAGACAACTAAATTAGGATCTTTCTAGTTAAATTCCAACTCAATCATTTCCTGGATCCACATAATCTATGACAGAAAATATTGCAAGCTTCCAATATTCATCGCAAACTAAGCTCTTCCAATATTCCTTTTTGATGTGCTGATGTAGAGTACTGCATCGGAAAAGAAGCCACGATCATAGCTATTGACAAGATATCAGTTTAGATACTACTATAATTATCATATTACCGTTATTTCCCCGAATGAAGGCATCACCATATTTGTTTTTCAGCTGTCCATTGACATATTCTTCTGTTTGATCCATAGCTATGTTCATATATCCATCCAGACAGGCTAAAATACCTGCACGATGAAATGAACAATAAGTTCAGAAAGAAGTGTTGGAACTGGTGGAACATCCAAAGCATGCCACAGATTTTTCGGAGACAGCAGCACTCGTATCTATCAACAATACGGAGAGGCAACACTGTAATGTTTGATTGGCACAGAAGAAAGTCTCCCATACACATTTCACATAAAATCAAAAAACCGTATATGATTTGAGGTACCCCTCATTGAAAATAAAAGGGAAAAAAGGGTAAAATTCTATGTGCACCCTGTCCTTTGGCGGGTGTGTTAAAGTGAGGGAGCCTAGAACAGTACAGCCATTCTTTTCATGATCTTTAATTTACATTCACTTCATTTCTCTTGTAGGAAAACTAGATTATGGAATGAACACGGCAAAGATGTTAGTGCATGCATTAGCACGAAAGCAAACATGAAAAGTAACAGATTTGACATGTCTATGCAGTTTAATCTAATAATGGTGCCCAAAATTACAATAATTCTCCCCGGTATAGAATGTCTTGACATAACAACACAACAAAAATCAAACCTCAATCCCACCACATGGGGTCCTCAACGCAGATAAACAATCACACCTAAAAGTTTTTTTTATCAAGTTTTCTAGGTCTTTTCTACGCCTCTTTTATTAAAAAGCTCTTCTATTCAATCTACTCTTTTTACATGAACACATTCTCCTCATAGAGCAAACCATTTTAATCTTTTTTCATGCATCTCATATTAAATAGAAATCACTTCAACCAAATATAACGTCATTTTTAATTCTATCCTTGTATGGTTACACATCCACAATAATCTTGTCTCACACTGTCATACATCTTATCTCCAATAGGATTAACTCCAAAATTGTGTACCATACAATAGTAAATTTTAGAACTGCCTAATAAATTTTTACCATTAGCTTTAAAGTTATTCTATTATCGCATAACACATTGAACATACTTCTCCATTTTAACCATCGGAATTAATTCTATGAGTAACATTCTCAAAAATCTCTCTATCTTTTTGGATTATCAATTTAACACATCCAAAATAATCTTTCCTTAGAACAATTAAATCTTCAAGTCTCACGAAAACATCATCTACACTTATATTTTCCTAAATTTATATCCTACACTTATATTTTCCTAATTTACATTCTATATATTCAATTTCTGATATGCTCAACTTAAAACCATTAAATTATAAAGTGTTCCTTCATATCTCAAGCTTAGTATTCAAGGATTCTTTTGTCTCATTGCCATTTGCAAATTGCATATACCAGGGCCCCTTTGTTTGGATGTGTTTTGTGAGTTTATCTATCACTAAGGCAAGGAGAGAAAGCTCAATAAGTACAAATCCTTGATATAATTGGTCATAACTGAAAAAGGCTCAATATCTTCTTTAGATGTTCTAAAACATGCTTCTATTCCATGACACATATTTTTAATAACCTATAAATAAGCAATTTGGCTCATTTCTACTTTAAAATCCTTTATAATACTTCTCTAAGGATTTTGTCATAAACTTCTCTAAAAGTATAAGCATAGCATGTAAATCTTTTGTCCATCTCTAGACCTTTCCATCAAACACCAAAAAGTATATATGTTGCATTGTTGACCTGCCAAACATGAAATCAAATTGATTTTTGCACACCTTGGTTTCCCTTCTCAACCTTCGCTCAATCATCCTCTCCCAAAATTGTATAGTGTGGCTTATTAATGTTATCTCTCCACAACTTTGAATATATCCCTTGTTCTTATAAATAAGCAATAGAGCGCTCCTCCAATAGTCAAGCAGCCTTTTCAATTAAAGAATCACATTAAATAATTTTACTAACAACAAAATTCCCTTCTTTTTTTTGTTGATTTATTTCCATACTTCTATTGAGATACTATCTAGTCCAACTACCTTAATAATTTTCATCTTTTTTTATAGCTTGTTTTACTTTTTTCAAACAAATACATCTATATCATATATAATTCCAATCATCTCATCTCATATTCATCAACTGCACCTTATCTTATCCAAGTTAGGGATGGAGGCACAACATTCATAATGTCAATTGATTTCTAAAAGTCATATTGACAATAGAAGTCCATGCAAAAGAACAATGTGACAAAATTTTAGGTCAAATGCCCTTCTTAACACAACCCTCTACAAAGGGAATGATAAGATAAAGTTATAACACTACCTTTATATGAAAAAGTTTAATGAAAGATGGTTGTGAATGAAGGCATCACAATTGACATTACAAAACCAACTTGTACAACAAGGAGACACAAAGTCATATTTGATATCCTAATGCCATATTTGTTTCCCTACATTAATTGAATAGCTTTGCAAAACACTCTCTCCGTCTTTCTTTGATTGTTCATCATTTATCCAATATCTTTTGGTCTTCTTCTTTGATGCATTTGGCTCAAATCTCTTGTTCTTTCCTTTCCACCAACTTATATGCTTCTTTTTCTTCATCTTTTGTCAATTTAACTATACATTTTTTTTTTATAAGCATTTAACCTTACTTAACTAATAAAGTTCTTTTCGTTTTCTGAATTAGGTTCTTTCAAGAATTCCCTTTTTCTTTTTTTTTTCTTTTGTGTTTTTCTAAAATTATGGCATTTTAATCAATATTTTAAGAACCAAACCAGGCACCTTTTTTTTTTTTTTTTTTTGGAGGGGGGGGGGGGTGTTGTCATGGATCAAGGTTGAATCGAGGTCAAATTGGAATAATTTTTGTTAAACAATACATAATAACTAAATATTATGATTTAAAATGTAAATTAGCTGAAATTGAGGGGACATGTCCCTTCTTGATTTTGAAAAACTACAATGTCTACCCTTAAGTTTTAAAAAAGCATAACAATTTAACCCCTACCATTAACAAACTACTATTAATTTTTTTTTCAAATACCAAAAATGCCCTTATCCTCTCTCCCCTTCCTGTTCTCTTCTTTTCCCTTCCCTTTCTCTCTTTCACTCTCTCCTGCTCTAGCAATGGTAACGGCAGCGGTAATGGTATGCTCTCCCAACCCCTCTCTCCCTCCCTCTCTTGCTTGTAGTGGATTCAAATCAAAGAACCTAGCGACGTAGGGTTCATCGATCTGAAGTTAGCATAGTTGGGTTCCTTCATTGAAGAGCCACCCCCCTCTCAAATAGTTGCCGTCTGGGTTCTTCAATCAAAGAGACATCCCCCCCCCCTTCTTTTTTCAGAATTGGAAGAATCCAGCAATTCGGTTCTTCAAAATCAAAGAACCTAGCGTTGCTGGGATTCCTGTTGGCCAGCTGCCACCAAGTTTTTTCTTTTTCTTTTTTATTTTCTGTACCTAAAGAGAGAAAGAGAGAGGGTAAATGGTTATTTTACATTTTTTAACAAATCAAAATAAATGTTAATTTTTTATTTTAAAATTAAAAATAAAATTAGTACATACAATAAAAACAAAAAAAAAATAAATTCCTACCATCACATGGAGATGGCAGATTATTCAAATCTGAAGAAATTAAATGGCCAGCCATTGGAATTCAAAATGTCATGCCTTGATATTTGAGATTAGAAATCAAAGGCACGTCCATTGGCTGTCAGATGGAAAAATACATCATTTTGATTCAAAAAGATCTGTAAGTAATGGCATGAAGGAGATGACGACCACAAAAAGGAGAACCGGCAGCAGTAACAACAATAAGCAGGAGCAATTAGCAGATTTAGAGGCTGTTTGGCTTAGCTGTTTGAAGCTAGATAGTGTTTTATGTTTAAGTATTTGGCAATAAAAAGTAGCTTAAAAGCTACATAACTTAAAAGCAGTTATAATAGCATTTTGCAAAAGCTGGTACCCCCTAGCTTTGGCAAAAAACGCTACTAAGTTGACCGATTAAAGTACCAATTTGCCCTCGAATATTTTACATATTTACACACTTTTCCCTCTATTCCCGTTACATCTCCTCCCTTCTCTCTTCTTCCATCTCCTCTTCCCTTCGGTTCGCCCAACACCGTCGCCCCTCCTCTAGTACCGTCGTCGCCCATCTGGGCCGCCGCAAGCCGCCTCCTTACGATGGGTCACGCCATCACCGCTCCTTCCAGATCTGCCGCCGCAAGCTGCCATTGCCCCCATCGCCTAGACCGCCGCTGCCCCCATCGCCTTCGCCCCAATCGCTGTGTGTACATATATATATTAATATTATATATATAACAGTAGTTATATGTATATATATATAATACATAATAATATATATTATTATATATAACATATATAATACATATAATAATATTGTATTAATATATTTTTAATAATTATGCATAATTTATTAATATTTAATAATAAAATTTTACATCATTTAACACCATGTTTATTTTAATCTTTTTATCAAGTTTTGATAACTTATCAACTCTTTCAAACCAAACACATAATTAATAATTGATAGCTTAAAAGCACATCTATCCAAACACATTATCAACTTAAACACTATCTAACTTTTTACTTAAAAGCTAAATAACTTAAAAGCTATTGAAAAAAATAGCTAAGCCAAACAGCCTCTTATTAGGGCGAGAAGGCGGCCGTGAGGCAGATCCGGCAACAAAGAAAGGCATTGGCCGGGGACTTTCCACACTACAGAGGTGGCTCTTGACTACAACAGAGCTGCCCACTCCATGGCAAGCTCTTGCGCTTGCACCAACTTCCTCGACTCCAAAATGCCGCTTCCTCCCTCACTTCCATCCTCTCTCCGATGATCCCTCTCACCTCTCTGGCTTCCCCGGCCTCTTGCAGCAGAACCAACACCACCATCACCTCTCTGCCTTTCACTGTTTCTTTAAACCAGTTTAACCGGGACAACTCAGCCGGTTCATAGTTAAACCATTTGGTTCTTAGGCATGTCAAATTTTGTATATAGACCGGACCATAACACAGGCTAGTTACCATCAAACTGGCTGGTTCTTTTCGGTTTTACCAACATGGTTTTTAATAATGCCTTGCAAATAGTTTTCTCAGCCCATCATCTAGAGTTTAAAGATTTTGAACAAAAAAAAATACTTGCAACCATTACTAATGAAGCCCAATATATTCAGGTTACTGCTAGTCATTTCTACGTGTATGGCTATAGTATTGGCTTGCCCTGCACTCATTGGACAATACAGAAGTTGCTCACATTAATTTTATGTGCAACATTGGGGCTGCAATTATCACCGGGTTCATCATTAGATGTGCAGAAAACATTACATGAAAAAAGAAAACTAGCCATGGCAAGAAGCCAAGAACAGCTAAACACCTCAGCAAAGAAGGAAAAGGAAAGGGGGTGAAGGAGAAGATAGGGAGGTCTAGTTGAACAAATTACTCTGGAAGCATTCGACTCTTGATGAAGTGGAAGACCATTTTTTTCTCTGACAAGAAATATATTACCAAAAAAGGGCAAACACTACACAACCAAAAGCCTATAAACAAGAAATCTCATCTACAAATATAGTGGAGAAAAAGAAAATATGAGCTGTTCCCTTCAAGAAACAAACAGAATACTCTACTCCCTGAAAAACTCATTTGTTTCTTTTCCACCATATACAACACATCACACAAGGAATAATATTTGAAAGTAATCTTGCCCTCTTCTTGAAGAACTTAATCTCATGTCCTTATTGTAGACAACTTAATCTCATGAAAGAGTATGAAGCAAATGATGGTAAATCACTCTAGTGTTTAATCTGGGTACAAAGGCAAAACACACCCCCACTTTAGTTGAGAGGGTTAGAACATCGGAGACTTTGACTTCAGCATCCACAGTTAAACCATCTCGAAGGGGGAGTGCTATTTTCGGGTGGTAAATCACCCATTTGTAACCTTAAATAGTGTTATAGCACCCCTAAAAGATAAATCTACTCCAATGGCAGGTGACAAAATAGGAGTGTCATTTTAATATTTTTTTATCAAATTTCAAATTCAAATAATCAATTAAAATAAATTCTAACAATTAACTAAAATATTTATTTTAAATTAAAATCAAAATATATAATTCTAACATAAAATAATCAATTTAAATTCTAATAATTAACTAAAATAAAAACATTTATTTTTATATATAATTGATAATTAATTAACTAAAATAAAAATAATTCTATATATATAATTGATTATATAATCCAATCCAGAAACTTCCTTCCCTCTTCTGCGCCTCTCCCTCTTGCCTCTTTCCCCTCAACGGCTTGCCCCCCTCACCCTCGTGGCTCGCCCTCGTCGGTCGCCGCCTCGCCCTCGTCGGCTCTCCCCTTGGTCGCTCGCGTCGCTCTCACTTGCTACCTCTCTCAACTCTTCTCGCTCCGTAGCTCACCGACTCGCCCCTCCGTCGTTCGATGGTCGATTGTTGCCTTTCTAGCTCTCGCTCCGTCGCAAGCCTCGCCTGAAAACCCCTGCTTCAGGTAATCTGTATTTATTTTAATAAAAGTTGAAATAAAGTCATTGGAAATGACAGTTGGAGTTTGCATCTCTCCCTTTTTCTCTCTCCAAAAGTTGTAAAAATGGTACCGCAAGAAGGTTGTTGCCATTTTGCAACCCCACCACCCCTGTTGGAGTGGTTGATTTTTAATCCGGAGTGCCATTTCAACAGTTATGGGGATGACACTCTAGATGTCACTCCTCATTGAAGATACTCTTAACGAAGTTAATTTGTGACACTCCTTCATTGAATGGAAGTTAAAGAATATCAAAACTAATCATATTAAGTCTATGGTCAACTTTTAGTTTTATTTAGCAAAGCTTTAGATGGCAGCACTAGACATCACATATATGCTTTGGCCTACAGGAGAACATGGCTAAGTAATAATGTATTTAAGTGCATTATATAACAGCATTATTCTAAAGCGCATATTACTATGTGTTTTGGTATAACTACAAACTAAGGTGACCTAATTGGCAGTCCTGTATTCTTCCATTCTAAATAAAGTTTACAAAACTAGTTCTCTACATATACAAACTGATGAGCAAAAGAGACAGAAGCACATGCATCTACAGGTAAAATAGCTTCTCCACATATCTCAATTTGCAAGTGGAGCAGAACTACAAATCAAGTTCAAAAACAAGTTAAAGAAAGCCTTGCATATTTTGTAGGAAAAAGTAAAAATGATAAGCAAATTAACATAGCAGACTGTCGGAGGGATGAAATGACTACCTCGATAATCAACACTAGAATTCAATTTGACAACAACAGGTCGCCCACGAATAGATTTGAGAAAATCTGCTGGAGTTTTTGTAGTCGTCGACCCTTTCTCCATGGCTCCGCTCATCTCTTCTTTTCTAATACCACAACCTATATAATGATAAAAATTAAACAAGCATGCAGGAAAATGATGAGTATCATGATAGCACATCGAATTTGGCAGGTCTTAACATATAAAAGTAATCTATATAACACTCTGCTCAACCAAAAAAGTCAAAATTAAAATAAAACAATCTTTTCTTTTATGAATAAAAAAAAAAAACAATCTTTGTCTAAGCATTCATCAGATGTTACAATTTATGCACTCAAAAAGCTACCTTATCAAATTTAAACACTACACTCCTTCCATCAAAATTCCCAACTCCACCTTCAAAATTCCAGCGCCCTTACATTCATACATTCTTGCCCCCTTACATTCTGGAACTTGAGAAGGAGGAAGAGCCGAAGAGGGCAAAGATCCCCAACAGAGGGTGGTTCTGGAAGAGGTAATATTGGTAGTGTATCCAGCATTTTTATCACCCCAAGTAGCAAAAAATTACTCAAGAATGAGAAGCTGACAGCCTAATTAACTCTCTATGCTTCCTGTAGCTTCTTTGAAATATTAAATTAATCGGGATTCTTTTCCCTCCAGAAGGGATAGGGTTCAGAAATTAACAGCCTGCATATAGCAGAAAAGTAACAGTCTAAAACCACTTCAAACCAAGGAAAACACAAACAATAATAAACCATGTTGGATTTTGTTCTTGCTTTTCGTGTATCCAAAAATAAAGATAACAGATGGGTCATTTTCACTTTTGTCCTTTATATCTTATTTTTCTTTTCTTTTTTTTTTTTTTTTTTTTTTTGGGGGGGGGGTGGGGGGGGGGGGGGAAGAGGGGGTGTTGTGGAAGGAATATGTAATTCAATGAAAAAAGCCATAAAATAAATATAAACAAAAAAATATCAACTACTCCTGCACAAGATTGGGGAATCCGAAATCTAGGGTTTTGAATTTAGAAATTTTGGGTTTGCTACTATATGATATAAAGATTTAACAAGAAGGATACAACAGGGAGTTGAAAACAAAGGAATTTGAAAACAAAATTCGAAGATTTCTTTTTAATATTCATCTCAGGTGGCACGCAAGTTGTCTGCTTCAAATGGGATTCAACTATTACAGTAAAAACGAACACGATACCTGCGATGGGTTGGAGAGAAAATAGATTGCCGAAGACAGATTCAGAGAGAAAATTACAGCAAAGCCGATAGAGGTGCTTCCATGAGCCTAGGGTTTGTAGAAGACGAATTTGACTATAAAGATAGGAGAGAAGCTGACAATACCATTCTCAGGGGGTGTTGAGTGCGATTTTGTTCACCCCTGAACGGGGGTCAACATCACCCTCACAAAAATTGTGAGGGTGAGAAAAAGCAACCGAACGGCAATTATAAATTGTCGGTCCGTTGCTTTTTCTCACTGTGAGGGTGATCTGCACCCCGTTAAAGGGGGTGAACAAAATCGCACTTGGGGGTGTTCGGCTTATCACCGCTAATAAGCTTTTTTTTTTTTTTTTTGAAATATTTGGCATGTTTGAACAACTTAAAAGCTATTAAACTTAAAAACTCTTATACCAACGTTTTTAACAAGTTTCACCCCAGCTTTTTCCAAAAACGTTGGGTTGACTACGCAAATGACGAATTTATTCTCAAATAAAATATAAATTTTTAACCTATATCTTCCTTTTTTCTGTGCCTTCTCTCATCCTCTCACCGTCAGACCTTTCTCTAGTAGCCACCATCGTCATCGTCCATTACCATCACCATTATCGTCTGTCACCATCATTTGTCACCTCCATCGCCATCTCCTCTCACGTTTCTGATATCATTTATCTGATATTTTAAGGAATCATACTAGATGTACATCATTTTTGTAGATCTTAAGTTATACAAAAGAGTATTATGATCAAAATACCCCTCACCTTTATGCACTTTATGAGGGACTTTTTTGTCATTGGTATACTTTTATATAACTCAAGATGTACACAAAGGTGTATCAATAACATTTTCTTATTCTAAGATTGTTTGGTTCACTGTATATATAACATATATTATAGTTATATATATATATATATATTAATGTATATTGAATTAATATATTTAATTTTTTTATTAAAAATATTATTTTTCTATATTTTATTTACATTATTCAATAATATGTCTATTTTTCATTTTTTTTATCAAGTTCTAATACCTTATCAATTATTTCAAACAAAACATATAATCATTAACTAATAGTTTAAAATCATATTTATCCAAATATTTAAACACTATCTAGTTAAAAATTATTAAAAAAAATAGTAAACCAAACAACCTCTTAAGCTTAAGCTTGGGCTTCGACTAGTTGATCAGAAAAAATAATAAGTAAATACATTTATAACATGTTTATAATCTTTTACATATATTTATTTATTAATTAAAAGCTAAGGATTAAGACTCAAATTAACTCACATGTAACATTTTGTACTCATATTGTTTTATATCAAATTATTTGAATCAAAACAACGATTGAAATCATTTAAATAATATTATTTTTTAGATATTGATCTATTATACAAAGTAATTTTTATTAAATTTTAAATTCACAAACTCTCCTTAACATATATCTTTTTAAATATTCAAGATTAATGGGTCTGAGGACTTGGATAAGAAGATTGTCAATGTACTTAATTTAAAATAATTTAATTTTTACTTATTTTTTTAGATAAAATTGAAGAATTATTAGATGTTATAAATTTTAAATCCTAACCTACAACTTATTAATACAAATGTCTCAACTTGTTAAATAACTTCTTCAGTTCAAAACTATCTAAATTTTTTAATTATATATTTCTATCTTTGTAGATAACTGTTGTAGATTTTATTAGTCAATTTCCTTTCTTGTTAGTTAATTTTTTCTTTCTTAGAGAATTATTTCTATTACAATGTATATATATATATACTTATACTCAATCAATAAACTCACAGACCATTTTAATATTTAACCCACCAAACCTTTTACAACTAACCCACCAGGCTGTGATAGTTGCTATATAATATACTAATTGTTCTTTTTTTGCTACATATATATTGTTATAAGCATGATGATTATTCCATTGTTTGTCTTTGTAGCCCTGGTGCAGAGTAGAATGATGAACAACTAACCCACCTGTCAATTGAGAAAGACGGTAAAATGGTGGTCATCCAGATTTCTGCAACCCTTAGAACCCACTTTTTTAAATTAAGACATACTTAAAAGCTAATTAATTAAAAGGTCAGGTCAGGTCTTCTACACAAATTCTGTTAAACTGAAATTACAGAAACATGAAAAATGAAAAAGCAATCCTCTGATATAATAAACATATATATATATATATATTAACATGATGAATCATACATAATTAAGCTCTCAAGTGCCAGCCAGGGAACATTGTTGAACTTCCAAGGGATGAACTGATTATACTCCGCTCATAAACCTTTCCAACTTGCTTGCATGCTTGATCAAGCTTGCTCAGGAAGCCCTTTACTGCCACAAATATCCACACTGACGAGTCTCCCACTCCATGGAAGTACTCCGTTATTTCCTTCACCAAAGACAGAACAACTCTCTCCTGGGATTCTATCTTCTCAATCTCCGCCCCTGCCTTCTTAAGGAACTGATTCATCGACTTGCAGAACTTCTCGCTGCCGATCTCCTCGCTTAATCTCAACACTTGCCTGATCTTAGCAATTCCGCCGGCTAGTTTTGCCACTTCACAACTAAGCACGCCTAAGTCCATGGTTGCAGCTTTCTTCACGTTGGTCAGCTCCCCGCTCAAGCCCGAAACTACTTGCAGACCACGCTTCCTGAATTCAATGTCGTCCTGCAAACGAGACTGCTCACTTTCATTTTGTTCACCTGTTAATGGGCCACCCCGAGCAAGAAGAGAACCTTCAGCTTTGCTAATTTCCTGTATAACAAAATTCAGGAGAGTCGTTTTCCCATCAGATCCCTTGATCTCGACAAGTTTCAGGAGGGCGTCAAGGTTGAAGCCATCACGGGCATCGCCATGGTTTGTTCCAACATTCGTACTGTTCACAGCTACGACTGCAGCTTCTACGAGCTTTTGAAACATTCTGCTGTTCTTCAATTCTGCACATGCAGCCTGGGAGATGGAAGGAAAAAAAAAATATATTATTAATTTTGCTAAAAAAATTACCAAGAAACAGTACCCAATTGCATTAGAATCATAAAGCCATGTAAGAAAGTGCATTCAGGTAAAACAGCCAGTCTCAGAACAGCATATAACCAACAAAAGCATTATTCAAAGAGATGAGTAAACACAGAGCTTGTCTTAGAAAGAATTACCAGCACAAAAGATAAACCATGATGTTAATATGTAGGGGTATATTTTACCTTGCTAGCCCACATGTCCTGGTAATGCAAAAGCAATAATGATCAATTACGGGCAAAGCATAGCTCATCTCACTTGGAGACATGGTTATGCAATAGCTGTTACTTCTAGAATTACTGGTGGACAGGGACACAATCAGGAGTTAGACAATCTACTGCTCATGCGATAGACCAGTCCGTACCAAGAACTAAGGGAACCAGTTAATCTGTAGCCCGTTTGATAGAATAGTCAAGTCCAGAGTCAGGAAGCAAATTATTGACGTGAATTTACTAGAATCCTTGACACTGTGTTTGAAGCAAGATTATTGGTTAAGAGTTAGTTAGAGTAACTCTTGCCCTCTTATGCTTGGGAAACATAACCAAAATCTCCAAAATTATTGATATGAGATTGGGCATAACAAACTCCCTTTACTTAGACCCTATTACCTCCCCAAAGTAAAAATCTAATTTCAACATAATTTTAATCCAGGTCAATCTCGAACACTCTGACAGACGCCCATTCAATAGTACTTCTCGGTTGGCTCGACTACTAATTGTACCCCTCATCCAAAAGTGTTATTTGAAGTTAATTCTCGGGCTTGCGGGACCGGGTAACTATTAATGTGAGATTAAGTCAGGACACTAATCTTACTCATCTCATTAGGAAGCCACTGTAAAAATATCTGTCAATGACAGTTCTGAAAATATGACCCATTAAGATGGCTTGTTTATTTCAAAATGATAGAATTCAAAATTGCCATGTCATTGTAGTAGAAAATTCTAATTGAATTCTTTTTCTTTTAAGTAAAACTATCAAGAAATCCTCCAATGCCTGCCAATGGCAGTCAACACTGGAGGTAGAAAAGGATGCCCACTGGACTCAATAACATAATGCGTGTACTACTTTTTATTTAGATAAAGGAGACTTGCTTATTATCATTAAAAAGAAAAAAAGAAGGAAAACACAAGAAAGAAAGAAAGAATCATACAAGGATTACAAGTGGCAACAGTGGATATGAAAGTTGCTTTAAAGCCTTGTAAGATGAAATGGAGAAATAGAATAGCAACAGAAAGGTAATATGAAAAGTTTTGTAGATTGAGGAATAAAAGATGGATAGCGGCTGGGTCAAGCAGATGATCAGCCAAGCTAGAAAGAGATATAGCTAAAGAGCCTACTTGAACAGTGACTAGTAAGCTCTAAAGGAAAAGAAAGGGTTAAATTCCATTTCTTTCACTTCCTTTCATTCATTGATTTATTCATTGTCGGCATATGCCTACGATCATCTTCAACAAGTCTTTCAATTCATAATTACATTCGTCGTTAATGTATTCTTATTGCTATCTCAAATATAGGAGATTAACAAATAGCCAGCCGGATGATATGTAACAATAAAAAAAGAACTGGACCGAGGCAGAAAGTATTAAACAAAGAAAGAAATCAATCAAGGGAGTGGAAGACCATATAGCAACTACTACAACAATTACAGAGACTTTATCCCACTAGGTGGGATTGGCTACATGAGTTCTAGCTCTCACCCATCTCTATCCACTAGGTGGAGTCTGCAGTGAAGATGCATACAGTTAAAACTCGTGAAAAGGCATAAAAAATTATCATAAGGACTGAAACACCCTAGACCCCAACAAATACTAATCAACAATGAAATATTTTGACAAATTCATACAAAGTAATATGAAGACAAAATTTACCTCCAGCGTCTCAAAAGACCTCTTAAGATACTCAACCTCTGAGTCAAAATTGGCCATGTAAAGCATTGCATCTACCCTCTTAAATGCAAATGGTATATCAAGTACAGCCCTGAGAAATTTCTCAGAAGGGCCCAACTTAGATAATGGAGATTCATCTTCAAACTCTTTCAGTTTGCATTCTTCCTCTTTTGTTGGAGCCATCTTTAATAAACTGTCAAGAAGCTCTGTCCCTAGAATATCAGTGCTACCTGTCAGGAGGGTAGTTCAAGAAGATAAGTCAATTTTCAAGTTCACAAAAAGCCTTTTAAATTAGACAATGTAGGCTTTCTGCATGAAGCATTATAACAGGCTAGATATTGTTATTATCATATGCTACATATATGATAGCGAAGTGATAAAAAAAAAAAAAAAAAGTGGACCAAACAGGTGTCAACTATTTGACAAACTTTTTTTTATATACACAAGTACATGACAATTCCTGCAATTATAATTCACATAATCGAATAAAGTAAAATTTCTTAAATAACATCTCAATGAAACTACTGGGGTTTTTAAGGAGTTCATGTAGGGTAGAGTTACCTTCTCTAAGGGCTTCACAAACTTCATCTGTTGTGATATTAAGTGCTCTCAACAAAATTGCAATGTCCTGAGATTTCTTTGGATCAAGCACCAGATTCTTTCGATTTGGCATGGGTGGAACAAATCGGCAAGAGCTATCCTTTGGAGCAGAACACGAAGCATTTACGACAAATGATGTCTCTATCATCTCCTCGTTTAACCTGCAATCATATGATCAACATGCATGCTACAAGCTTGCAAGGCCTATGGCTCCCTTAAAGTAAGGTGAAAAGCAATTATTCATTGCAGGGAATGAATTAATGTTGCAATTATTCACTTCAGCTAACAAAAACAAGAACATGTCAGCTCAAAGATCTTACTCAAACGAGCCAGATTTCAGCCGGTCCAACACCTTCAGTCGGTCTGAGCTCGCCCTAACCTTGCCCCAATGTAACGGTTTTAGCCTAAGAGTTTCCTCGTTTCTCTGGGGAATCTCCAAGTTGTGTGTTTGTCCACCAGGTGAAACCGGTTCTGCACTTTGCACAACTGGTCTGGACGGTGCTACAAGAACCGGCGGCCCTGTTACTAGGTCTTTAATCAACTCAGCCTCCGCAATCGGAATTTCGGAAAACATGGGTGGTGGTGAAGGCGTGGGTAGCTTCACTGAAAGAGGCGGACCTCTCTTTCTTCCAGCTGCGACATCAGGATCTATCACGGGGGAATTCTGGTCCTCATCCGAATCTTTCTTTTGCGGTGTAGACGGTGGAGAAGGGGATAAAAGCTTACTCAACAGAGGCGATCGAGTAATAGCTGGTGGTGGACGGAAAAAAGATGGAAACCCAATTATCGACTCAGGCGATGTTGATAGGAAGCTTATGGGGCTCAAATTCGGTGGAATAAACGGACTACAAGGCATGGAATGAGTTGGGGACGCAAAACCAGAAGGTGGGTACAAAGTAGCCCTCCAATGGGAGCTCCGGCTTCTGAAATTCTCAGCATCGGCACCCATATGCACTCCCTGAGAGCTCGAAGCAGGACTAGTTGTAGGAGTCGCCTTAACACCAGAAGATCCTTTTGGGGAGTAGAACTCCTCTTCTTCCTCGTCTTTGTCCTCACTACAAGAACTCGCATCATGAGAGTTGCCATAGTTCTGGAGGAAATTGTGTTGTGGAAGTGGCGGAAGCGGGTGGAGCTCCGGCGAATCAAGCTTTTGATAGGTTGACATAGCCGAAGTCCCGGCACTATTAATGCTGCAGGAGAGGGCAGCTCTGTGATTGTCGTCGTCGTTCGAAGTCGTCCCGAGGTAAACAAACTGAGAGCTGCTGATGCTGTTGTCGTTGGAGATGTTTCCTTGTTGCTGTTGGCTTGTGAGAGTATTGGGCGGAGGGAACAAGCGGAGGCTCTGGGTTACTGTTTCTGAGGTTTTGGGGAGAGTCCTGGAAGTGCGATGGGTTCGGCGGTAGAGAAGGAAGGCGGTGGAGAGGGCAACGAGGAGGGCAACAGAGAGGGAAATGGCAACGGCAAGTAGTTTGGGGGAAATGGGCTTGGAGGAGGAAGAGGTGCGGGGAAGGATGAGAGCAGAGATGTTAGCCGGAAAAGTGGGCATAGAGCTGGATGGAGGAGGAAAGGGAGGCAGTGGAGGTGGTGGAGGATAAGCGTAGGATGATATTGGAAGAAAGGGGTTGGCTTCATTGTTGTTGACATCATTGTTATGGTATGGGTAGTCGTGGTCGGGGTTGCTGCTGCTGCTGCTTGAGGGTGAGGGTGAGGGTGAGAGGGAATTAGTAGATGAAAGGGGCGGTTGGGAGGGTGGAGGGGGAAAGAAGCCGGGGGGTTCATGGAAGAGGATCCGACGAGCACGAATGATAATAATATTAATGCAATTGGAAGAAGAAGGAGGAGGATGATGATGACCATATCGTGTTAACACTACCGACAACGTCGTGAAGGTACTTAATAAGAGCAAGAGATAGATTATTATGCTTTGCATTCTTTGGTTAGATTGCATGACAGATTAATATACATATATAGATAGATTGAGAGACAAGGGTGGGGTGGATCATGGATGGGGAGGTTTAATTTTCACAGTTTTAGATGCATGGTGTGGTGGATTACAACAGAGAGAGAGAGAGAGAGAGCAAAGCCAAGCTCTCGTTGCATGTAAGCCGCCGCCGCCGCCGTGGCCGGCTCTGGAGAAGTAAGCATATACATAAGCAATACTGAAAGAAATATCAGCTTTCCTCTTTTCAACCTTTTTTCTTTTTTGTGTTGAAAAGTAGTGATTCCCGCGCTATCTCCGTTACCGTTCCATTCCATCAGGTAAAGTATCATAACCCCGTGTTGAAATAGTATTTTCAACCATGCATCCCAAAAAATATATATATATATATATATTAGTTAACAGATTTAATTAACAAGATAAAATCTGATCACTAAAATGTAATTTAACAATAGAGTCTAATATCTAAATCCTTTCATTCTTAATTTGTATCATTTCTTTACTTAACTCATTTTATCAATCAGCTATAATTATTTTAAATAATTTTAAAATTAACTAAAACTATATCTTAATTAAATCAACAAGAAATGATCCCCGAGAAACTGTATACAAGTTACTTACGATTTTCATGTAAATTGAAAATATGTTTTAGGTACGTAAAGCATAAAACTTGAAAAAGGCATGATTGATTGACATTTTGGATATGTGTGTCAGGGACCTTTAATTTAAACTTTTGAACATACAGCAGTGTACTTATTGTTATTCTGATGAAAGCCAGAAATATTGCTATTTTAAAAGCCTTAATTTGCGGGAAAGTTTTTGACTTTTTTGATACAGCTTTTGTTAAATGTCAATGATTGCACATTTAATTGCCAGCCTCACAGGTAACATGAATGGTCCAAAGATAGAAAAGAGGGCGAATACATTGCCTTTTAAATTAACTCAAGACCCACTCGACTGCATCACAAAGACATATTCATGATTCACAATTCCAATTCAATAAAGTTAAACCACGAGTCCGCAGCAGCACCCGCTAGTACTAGCTCTATTATCTTCAATCTACCATGAGAGCTTGGATAAAGAGGGACCGAACAAATATAGCCATGGGTAACTAACTACAATCTATACCCTCCATAAGGCTTCACAACATCATCTGAGGCAGCGAAAAAAAGCCCCAAGAACAACGCAATTGTTAAAGCACCAATAAGAATGATAAATGACAATAAACTATTAAGTTCCAGAGCCATTGATATCATGAAACACCCATATATATATGCATGAATAAAAATCATTAACTTAGATAAGCGATGTACATAACAGCAGTTGCAGCAACCACAAAGGCGTGCATGGTCGGTCCATAACATGGGCAGATACTCGGGGTTAAATGGAACCACCTCTATGAAAATCAGCTCCTTCATATCTGATCCTCAGACACAGAGCATGCTGCCCCAAGTCAAAGTGGAAAGGAGCCATGCAGATAGGTTCATCACTGATGCCATGGAGTGATGTCAAATAGGGATGTTCTAGTGCGTCTTCAACTGAAAACAAGATCACACGGATGAGCTCTAGCCAAAATTGAGTGAAAAATGGATTAAGAAATGAATTTGGGTATTAAGACATGAGAATGGAAAAGCTTGAATCAACAACTCAGGAGTATAATGTTAAATTGAGGTAGACAAATCAGGAGAATAGATCCTAGTTGCTAAACAGGTACAAATGTGGGGCAGCAGCAAAGGGTTTTTTTAAGGCTCATTAATTGTTTTAGCAGTGAAAAGTTGGTTAATACAGGGATGAACAATGCAGTAATGCCATGATAGCTTATTTAGATGAAAATAAAGTAACAATATAGGAGAGTTACTCTGGGTATGGTTGGCAACCCCAGATGATGATGATCATATAACCTTAGGATTCTCAAGTAAGGTGAAAGTTTAAAGAAATAGGTAAACCTAGATCTTGTTCTGGTTTTGAATAGTGAATACTAATTATCAAGTAAGGTATATGTTTGAAAAAGAAAGTAACCTAGATCTTGTTCTGTGGTATTAACTGGGCAGAGAACTTCAAATAGTATGGGAATGACACTTAGAACTCCTTAATCCTTATGCATCATATCTGGGATTAAAAAGGGAAACAAAAATATTTCCTTTAACCTAAGAAAGAACTTTTGAAATTCTCAAAATCTCTTCTACTTCTCTCGCACCAAAGACACCACATAGTACAATAAAACAATCTAAGATATCTAACATTTTATATCATCAATATCAAGCTTCGATTGAGAACACTTAAATTCAGCTATGCCCACAACAAAGCATCACAAAAAATTGAAAGACATCAAGCCAATCTTGAACCTGGTTGTTGATCAGCAGCAGTATTTTGTATAATGAAAGGGGGTGGCAACAAGAGTTACAAGATCCATGGTCCAGGTGAATGTTATGGAGACTTCAAATTTACAATTTTGACTTGATTTTTAAGTTTAACAGATTTGAGATTGATACCTTCTGGCACAATCTTTCATCTATGGAGGTAAATGAGGGCTGGATAGAATCTGGCAAGAGTGATCAGTGCCTTTGAGAGATCCAGCCTCATGATCTCAAGGAGGGAAGCACTGATGATGAGCAGTGAATGAATTTTTTTAATTTTGTAGCCAGTTTATTCAATTTTGACATTTAAGTTAATGTTGTAGTCAGTCGTTTGCTGCTAAAACTAGGAAGAATGTCCTGCTACCTTCAGAATTGGTACCATTCAAACTAAAGTTCATAAAGAAGCAGGTCATTAAGTAATGATGACACATAAACGCAAGGCACAATGTTGTATGAATTTTGAATGGTGCTTCTGAATGAACATATTGAAAACTAAACCTGGCAGTGCTCTTCCAACAATGCTTGATTAGATCAAATTATTTGATGGAGATCAGTGTCCATAAGCTCATAAGCAATGTAGACGTCATTAAATGACTCCCTCGGGAGTGGTGGGATTATATCTCTAATTGCAACAACCTGAATGGCAAAGGCAAGTAGCATTAGTCAACATGAAACTTGCTACCTTCTTGCTTTTTTCTCTTTTTTTTTTTTCTGATAAGTAAAAGTTTATATCACTGAAGAGATAAAGCGGGCGGGGGGGGGGGGGGCGGGGGCGGTAATCACATACAAAAGGAAAGATGGAAACAAGACAAGAAACTTCTATACATCAAATGCAGACTGTATCCCACAGTCATAAAGAAGACTCACCTAGATTGACCCTCAAGACCAAAAGGTGAACCCAGTGCACGAGGCTCCTGCATTGTGGGCTTTGGAGAAGATCAATTGTATGCAGCCTTACCCTTGCTTAGCAAGTAGGTTATGCCAAAAGGTATCAACATCAAATTAGCTGATAACTTTAAGCCCCAAATAAAAGGGTAACAAATTTAAAATCAATGATGCTTGGTACAAATGCAACAAGCGATGCAGTCAAAACTTTTTTCTGGAACATCCCAGACTTAGAATGAATTGAGCATGTAAATGAAGTCATCCCTGACATCATCCCAAATTCTAAACGAAGGCAACAGACTAACCATCTAAATCCAAGCCTTGTAGCATTAAGAGATTTCATGCCACAACTTTCTCTATTGCCAAAAAAAGGCACTGTACTCAAGAAGTATCCTCCCCAAACATCAAGCAAAACATAAGCTGTCAGCAAAAGGCCTCCAAGTTCATCAATTAGTACCCAACTGATAGTAAAGAATAATATGCTTCCTACTGCTCATTACCCCTGATCCCAACCAAAATCTGAATTTAACAAACAATATTAGTCCTCCAAGGAGCATTATCTAGTTGGTGGAACAAGAAAATGCATATTCCAATTCCATAGAAATATTCATTTAAATTTCACCAAAGAAAAGAAAGAGAAGGCAAGTAACAACTGACTGGGGCATTTTCTGCAAAAGGCACAGGAGACTGGACCGCCTATTGTCACACTGCCGGTAGCCAACCAGCTGTGGATGATCGTTTTCACTCTGGCATGATGGTGACACTTGCGTGATGCTGAAGCCTTCTTTGGATTTATTTTTCACATGGAGAGCAAGTTGTCCAAAGAGTAGCTTGAGCTTGTGGTGGAATATTCCACTCTCATTGTGCGCCAAAGTCTGATTTTGATTTATTTTTTACATGGAGGGTGAGTTGTCCGAAGAGTAGCTTGAGCATCTGGTTGAACATCGTACTTCCTTGTACAGTGTAGTGCATATTGGGAGAATGGAACAACATGACATTTTAAGGAGTTGACAGCTCTATGCATTTTTTAAAGGAACACTACTCATTTCCCTTTTTTTTGTGGTTGAAAGCGGATCCTTGTTTCGTTTTTCCTCTTTCATTTTGTTTATAGATGAGTTCTCTTTTTAGATAGTCAGTTTGGGCTGTGTCTTCTTCTGTACATGGTATGGTCCCTGTTGTTCTTTGGATATATATTTTACCTGTCAAACTGTCACACCCCGAATTCGGAGCACATGACCAGCACTACCCCCTAAGAAGCCAATGACTCCAATAGGGGGATAGCAAGCCTGCAATGAACCATGTACCATCTATTATTTCAAAATTTCAAATCTATCACAAAAATTTACCATAACTTCCATTTCTGGATTTAAATGCCCACTGGCTGAATTCATCATCTAATTACAATATCCAAAATTTACCAATATACAGAAGAAGGAAACTTTAAACCTCCCTACACTCAACCCATGAAATGAGGTGTATATGTTGTAACCGGAGTGTGGCTAAGTATATGCAATAGAATCATTTACCACGACTCTTACGTCAAAATTGATGCCAACCTACAAAATCTGAAATATTAAAGGGTAAACCTACCACTGACTTAGTGAGGGGTTAAAAGCATTATAATGGGGGAAATTTAGAATCAATGCATCAAAGATCATGCCATGTCATGCTCAATAGTAATCATAACAATATAAGAGATGACAAATAAACATGCACATTTAGGACAAGAAGTTAGAACCATAGTTCACATATTCATAACGGTGAAGCCTCTCACGCCAACAAGGGTGGAACCTCTCACACCCTAATCTGAACATGGATGGCGGAATCTCTCACGCCAACAAATTGAACTAAACATGGATGGTGGAACCTCTCACACCAACAAGGGTGGAACCTCTCACACCCTAAAGTATATGTGGTGTACTAACGGCTAACATTTACTGTGATTAGCTACAAAGGGTTTTATCAGTTATTCCATTTAAATACACATCTTATGCTATCATTTAGCTTTAACAAGTGTCACATGCAACATCTCACATATAAGTATCAACTTTCACAGTCCACAATAACATGAATAATAATTTTTTCAAATGCAATTAAAGGAAATGCAATCAACCATAAGTGTTAATATGCGCAGATCAGACGAAATGGATTCTAATTTTCTAGATGCAAATAAGAATGAAATCGTGAATAGTATATATAGAATACTAAGATGATTGGAGACATGAATGCAACAATTACCACCATAATACAATTTACCCACTCACAGTATTATGAAGATTTGGAAATTCCTCAGACGCCTCTCGGCCCAGCGTGTCAACTGTCACCTAACAAAATTATCAAATTACATGAGAATTGATTAAATACAAGATCAAAGTCACCTAAGATTTGGACCAACCCAATGGCTGCCACAACTGGCCAGCTCCAGTCCCAAACACATTGGACTAGCCCATGAAACAGCTGGGCCCCACCAACCTAGGCCAAACCCAAAAATAGCCTAACCAGTAACAACCGCCGCCACCAGCGGCCACCGGTGACCACCGCCGGCCGAAGATTCCCACGATCAGAACCTACCGTTTGAAACGCCTAGCCCAGGGGGTTAATATACACAAAAATGGGACAGATTTAACGGCTGGATTTTCATAGATCTAATTTTAAATTTTCGGCCAGAACTGAAGAACACACTGCCAGTCGCCACCGGCCACTGTGGTCGGTGGTTTCGGGCGATCAAAGGCGACTACCCGACACCCTTATCCCCATCGACCAACATACCCAAAAACGAACAAGATCCAACGGCCGAATCTCCATAGATCTAAGATTAAACTTTCGGCCAAACCCAACCGCGCGCATATACGTATATATATATATATATCATGGACCTATCCTGAAAATAAGGCTGATAACACTAAAAGACTTACCTTCTTGTAGATCGCGGCCGCTTTCACGGTAAAAACACGGTCAAATTCAGGATCGGACGGTCGGATCTCGTAAAATAAGTGATTTACAGCAATGCTCTTGGAAGAGAAAGAAAGAGGGAGAGAGAGAATAACGGGAAGAACAGGAGGGGGGGGGGCAGCCCTAGTGGCTGTATTGTCGCATGGGCTTGGCTGGCTCTCCTTGGGCCTTCTCAAAAATAAGGCCCAAAAGTTGGGCCTTACACAAACAAATAAATGCATATTCCAATCACTCCATTGGGCCAACTATCCCTACATATCCTTACCAATGCATGTCTTTCATACCAACAACCCACCTAAAATCTGCCCGCTTCTCTCTTTTCTCCCCCCCTTTATTCTCATCTATTTGTTTCTGTTAAAGTCTTTATTTATCTCACTTTACCTTTTGAAACATGCCAACTTCCTTTATCTTCTGTCATGTTCTTTGCGACCCTTGCGCTTCTTCGCCTTTAGATCCCCTACCTACATTTTCTTACTAACAAGAGCTTTGCATTGCACCAAAAGAAAATTAGTGGGGGACGTAGAGAATGCCATGCTTGCTTGGAAATCAGGTTGACAACACTGTAGTACAATGATAGTCATACAAGTTAAAATCATTCCAACATCAATTAACAATGAGGTTTGCCTTGTTAAATCACCCAACTTATGGCGAGCTCAAATTTAAGGTGGTATTTTTTTTTTTTTGTATTTTAATTTTAATTTTGAGTTTTGAATTCATTTTCAGTTTTATATTTTGAATGTCTGTTTTGATATTTTTAAAAATGTGTTATTTTTTATCATTTTAAAAAACTATTTTTTAAAAATACTTTTTTAAAAAAATGGTTAAAAACAATTATGTAAATTTATTTTGACTTAATTATAAATTATTCTCTTCCTAAAACAGAAAACTAAAAAACGTGTTTACTTTTAAATTTTGAAAAAAAAATATTTTATAATATTTTATTCAATAAATTTTATTATTAAATAATAAAATTAACTCTTTTTAATATAATATTTTATATTAGATTTTATTATATATAATATGTATAATGCACTACATATTATCTTATATTTTTAATTATAATATAGATATATTATATTCTTAAAATTTTAAATAAATATATAATTTTATTTTCAAAAATTAAGAATAAATTTTTTTTTTCCTTTCTTCTTTTCTTTTCTTCTTCTATCCTTTTTGGTGCTTGCATCTTCTTCGTCGTTGGCAATTATCGCCAACAAAAAATTAACACGATTAGAACCTAACATTAGAAATGCAAGTCAAGGGAGTTAACAAACACAAAAATGAGGTAGATTTAACGGTTGAATTTTCATATATCTAATTTTTAATTTTTTGCCAAAACTAAAAAACGCAATCAATCACCACTATCGTTACCAATCGTTGGTTTTCATAGATTTGAATGTTGCCTTCCGCCGTTACCAATCTTTGGTTTTCTCCTCCAACGCGTCATCTTCGACTGCGACCTCTGCCATGTTCGACCAACCATGGCCTTATGCATCGCCATGCTCATCAATCTTTATTACTTTGCCATGGCCGTCGTTACTTGCCCTTGTCATGGCAATGGATGTTGCTTGGTCATCAGTATCATCAAACCAACATCATTAACTTCATGTGGTTGCCAACAATGGAGGATGAAGGAGAAAAGAGGAGTTGGTGGCAACGATAGGGGTTGACCGCAGCTTGAGAAGGAAGGAAAGAAAAGAGAAAAAAGAGAAGATAAGAGAGAGACACGAGAGATATGTGTGCGTAATTTGGGGGGTGGCGTGTTTTTCACATTTTAGTGTTTTCAATGTGTTTTAACTTAAAACACTCAAAACAAATTTTCTTATTAAAATTTTTTCTTATTTTCGAAATACATTTTTAAAAATAGCAAAGTAAATACATTTTTAATATTTAAAAAAACTAAAAAATTAAAACAAACTAAAAAAAATAAAGAAAACATAACCTGAAGTTCTTATTTCCGTAGAGAAACGCATTCCATTCATCTTCACATACTTTTGAACTGGCAGAAATTGTCATTTCCCTTTTATTTTTTTATGCGAAGTAAACAGCCTGCTGAAGCGTACAATTAAGCACGACTTTGAGATCCTCTCAAGCAGGTAGGATCCCCAAAGCTACATGCTTCTAACTTAGGTTCGGATTAGGATAATGTAAGCTTTCAAGAGATCCTGATTATATAGTTTGATCATCCCGTTTCAGCAATAACATGAAAACTTAACCATTTGCAGTAGCAAATGAATAAACACCGACGTACATTTTTTGTGATCCATGTGACGGAGAAGTTTGATCTCGCGCAGGGACCTATTGCCATCCATTTTATTGTGAAACGCATTGGCGATCTTCTTAATTCCAACATTCTCATACGAATTCAAAGCGGAACTAATTCAAAACAAGCCGAAACAAGAGAGAGGAGGGGTTGCTGGGGGGGGGGGGGGGGTGGAATCAATACTTGAACCGGAAAATAGAAGCATAGAGTAGGAAGATATATGTGTACGCAGAGAGAGAGAGAGAGAGAGATCGGAGTTATCGTTACAGGGTGATGCCATAGGCGCCTTTTTGCCCATAGGCATGATGGGAGGCTTGTACTTGGCGGTCACTTCGAAAATGTTGCCGTATATGTTGCATTGTATGAATTGGCATCCGTGGCTGAGTGTGGCCGGTATGTTCTCCATCCCAATAGGCGCCGGCTGCCGCGGAGGCGCCGCCTCTGACATGATGGCGTCTGAGTGATCAGGGTGAGTAGCTAAAGCGTCCATTTCCGAGCCCCATCTCTCCCGCCCAAACAAATCTTCTCTTACTCCACTCACTAAGCTCGGTGCTTCTGGTTTTTGGCTCAACACAACACAAGGGATCTCGATTCTAAACCAGATTTTGTACCAACCCAGTCTGCTCTCTGATTGGTTTTTAATCAGAAGCTTGTAACTGCTTTCGCGTGCCTGCCTGCCTTCACAAAATGGACAGTCAGTTTCATCGCTTTCACTTATCTGACCCAACTCAATGAGGAGGCCGCCATATGGTTTAACATATGCTATATCAAATTGTTACTTCTGTTAGAACAGACTCTTGGTTTTTTCCTTATACTCCACAAATAAATACTCAAGAAAATGATTTATTTTGTATTTTTAATTAATTTATAACATAAATTACATTAAAAGTTTTACTTTTTATTATAACCCAAAAGTTTAGATAATTTTTCTTATTATACGTCTTGTGAAAATATTTCTAATGAAATTTGTTTTGTTGCCACCATCGAATTTTCCCAACACAGGCATGCGAGCATTGGACAAACAACATAACAATTTTGTGTTCCTAATGCAAATGAATATGTTACAGTGCCACGAACTAGTGACATTGTGTCTCAGAAGCGCAGAAAACTTTCTCCCAAGTGAGTGAGACCAAAGGCTGTCCCCACCCACTCTCCTCCCCACAGCCATACATACACATGCCCTCATAATAATAAATCGAGAGCAAAATAAGAGGCGGAGAGACGAAGGCAAGGGATTCATTCATTCGGCAAGCCACGCGATTGTGATTCCCCGATTCCCAATCCACCTTGCCTCTATCTGCTTTATCATTGGATGATAATTTTCTTCACAATATCCAAAACCAAAACCTCCCCTTCCCCTGAATTTTATATTCCCATCGAAACCACTCTGTCTTGTCTGTCTGTCTGAGTTGCTCGTTCTCTTCCTCATACAGTTTCTTCCTTTCAGCTTCCAAAAAGTTTGATGTGTTTATGCAGTCGCAGGGTGGTGCCTGCCTGCCTGGATGACACCTACTCCTGGAACCGATTTTAGAACGAACTAACTTCGATGAATTGCTTTCTTTCTTTCCTTCTTTTTGTTCCCGAATTTCTTCCATTGTGAGTGGAGTGACTATAGAATCTTGGTAGCTGGGTTCCACTGAGGTCAAGCCTTTTCAATACGTTGCTTACACTCGAGAAAAAAGCACAATTAAAATGAGAGTTCAGTGAACAAAGAAAAGAGAGTCGACGGAAACTGGTTACCCTGTACAAAAATTTAGCTCTGGTTGCATGACAATGATGCCTGTTTGCTCAGCTACCACTAGCTGTTGCTCCTTTCATTCGCAGGTGAGAATGTTTGCTTGCTTGCCTAACATTTTCTTTAATCAATGCTTTGCTTTACTACAAATCGGCAGCAGTCGCCCTATTATTGTTCGTTTGCCCCTTTTTTAATTCCTATTGCATAAAGTACGTTCCTGCTTCTGGATTAAATTCTATAAGCAATGCAGCCTATCTTTAACCTTAGATACTGGACCGTGCTACATATGAAGGTTCATGTGAAGTTTAGTAGGTTTATTTGCACAACTAATTGGGTGTGTGTTAGACATCTAATCATATAATTCTCAACTCTGTCCAGTGGTCTGCACTGATTCTCAATGTGTTGATGGATAGACGCGTATAGACCCGTTAGCAGGCATTTGTACCTGTAGAGAATAACATTCATTTAGGCTCATAATTTGTTTTGAATCAACAGTAAGAGAGAGAATTGGTATCTCATATATCTCCAGCATAACAGCCTCCTATAGTTCATTTTACAGTCTCCTGTATTCAGCAGGGAATAAACAGTTGGGAGCAATAGTCAGCTGCTAAAATCCAAACCGAGTTACTGGATAGACGTAGGCACATGCAGAGACGTGGCAATCATTTTGAATGTTTTACGATGATAATTGCCAGATTCTAGTTTAATCAAGGAAATTATCCTTTCGAGATTTGGAGAGTTATTTCTGTGATTAACTATTGTCCTTTCTTGATTGATTTCCAAATGTTTAAACAATGAATAAGCTCTTTCAAAGGCAAAAGAAAAGAAAAAAGAAACAGAAAAAAAGATACAGCTTATTCTTTATTTTAGTTGTCATTTACTTGACTATTGAAATCACAGTATCGCATCCTTCATAAAACAAATGTAGGGCTTGTGGGGAGGAGGGACTGGCTTCCCTAAGGTAACATTAGTTCGATGACGGATTCTAACAGCTAGATTTTGATGCTTTAATCTTAGAGGGCATGCATGTCAAGGTCAGATCTATAACTTCATTCCTTATGTCTGTCTTGTAACTCCTTAAATCCATTCTATTTCTGAAAGAGCAGAAGGCAGTTTAACTGAGAATCACATTTATGGTGACTTCTGCAAGAGTTCATTCTCTTCAAGATTTTCATGTAAAGTGTTGGTATTGAAGCATCCAACGACGCCGTTTTTCTAAATTAATTTCGGGCAGGATGGCCAAGCTGCAACCAGTGCCACGTGGCGCTGGAGGGCAGCTTTGGCAACCGCCCAGACGCCCATCATCTCGATCATGCTTTGTCCTGGTGCAATCCTGTCCATCGATGCTGCCTTTTATCTGCATTAATCCGAGCCCTTCAATTGCATCGTGCGACTCCTATTTATTTACTGTTCATCGGGATTTGTAAGTCACAGACGAGAGAGAGAGAGAGAGAATTTGTCGTTTGAGCTCGCGAAGGGGTCTTTCTCATTTCATGATTCAGACCATCTTCGGCTCCTTTTTGGCTCTCCTCTCTGGTCTTCATAGGGTAAGCCTCTGATCCTTGTTTGTTATGATTTAGAGGCACGTTTGATGTATACCCAGTCTCTGTATATATGAGCGATCGTGAGGTTTTGTATTTGGTGTGTTTGTAAACCCTATTTTAACTCCGATAGTGCAGTGAGCTCTCCATTACTGGAGCTCAACGTGGACGTAGCCCTTTCGGGTGAACCACGGTAAATCCCTCGTGTTCATTCTGCTTTTCATTCTTTATTTATTTTGCTGTGTTGAATGATGGTTTCCGATTTATGTCTCTGTTGAAAAGAAAAAGCTTATTTTCAGTGATTCAAAGTGTATGTATGTGCTGTATCGTTTTCTATTTTACGCAACATAAAGGCATTTAACAATTTTTCTTTTTACATTTTTGATGATTTGGTTTATAACATTTGTTACATTAGCACTTTACTGTATGGATAAATGATGTAAAAATTTGTTCATGTATATGAAACTATCGATCTTACAGATTTGTTTACATGGAGGATCGCGACCATTGTCCTTGCATAGGAAGGCATCTGACTTTAGATGCGTTTTGGAAGCAAGGGAGATTTTGGGCTTGTCAAGTGGAAACCATCTTCAGGCATTTTCTTTAAGGACAGAAGCTGCCACATCGTTCTGCTCTAATTCTATTGATGGCGGAGAACAATCAGGATTCATGGGTTTCACTACCATAACCCCCTGCCCGAACAAATTAGCTGATGTTAAATATGAATTCATCAATGCCTCAAGTAATTCAACGGGTGGAATGAATGTGCCATACTATGTAGAAATGGGAAATCAGGAGATTGTAGCAAGTTCCACTGCGTCTGCTGGGGATCAAGAACTGATGGGCTTCACAGATCAATTAACTGAATATACAAATATCTTACCAGAGCCTGTGGGCCCTCAAACTACAACTACAGATGTTATTCCAGATGATCCTGCTGCTTTATCTGATTCATTGGCCATGGATAATGGTTCTTTGTCCACTGTGAAAACAAATATTGAGGAAGTTTTTTCTGGGATTAATGGGTCTATTAATTCTTCAGTCAGTAAGGGAGAAAGTGCTCTGAGAAACTCAATTGGTGGGGTTACTTCATCCTTAGAAGCTGCTTTAAGCAGCGCTAAAGATGCAGTTGATAAGATTGCTGGTAAAGTTAACTCTTCTGTTGATCAAATGGGAGAATTAACAGCTAATAAATTGACAGGATTCTCTACTAACTTGAAAGAATCCTCAAGTAAAGTGGGTATGGTTATTGTTGATGTCTTGAGGCATGCAATTGTTCAAATTGAGAATTCTCTGAATCAGGGAATCACAAACTGTATTTATGCTTATGGATCCGCAAAGAATTTGCTTCCTCCAGATGCTCAGAATGTGCTAAATTTGACTGAAGAAAGGGTAATTAAAATCTTAAGTCCAGTTGGGACAGCTTTTCAACAGGTAACTTTAATTCATTTTCATTTACATAGCATATATCAATACATGAGATCCATTCATTGATTCGTGCTTATCTCAAAATCCTTAAGGTAGGAAATCACCCTTGAGCGTGTGTTGGTTTGTCTGGTTAATTGTTGTAAATGATAGGAATTCTTGAGGAAAAGAAAAAGTATTTGATGAAATTAAATTTGAAAATGGTAAATGTATTTCGTGGATCTTTTCTTGTTGGGTGTATGTGTTTTTTGGTGTCCCATGGAGGTATCCTAAACTTTCTTTGCACTTGAGGAGTTCTTAATGCGGAAATATTGGAAGCCAGCACCTGGTTTACTTCTACTACATTAAGATTTCCATCTCATGACTCTTTATTCTGATATTTCATGTGCTGTAAGAAGATCTACATTGTTTTGGAGGGGTTGGAGAAAAATATTGGTTTGGACCCGAGTGATCCAGTTGTCCCCTTTGTTCTTTTTATTGGAACCTCAGCCACTTTGTGGTATGGCATTTCTTTATTCTTCTACTTCTTTTCTATTGTTTTTGGTGTTGAGAGAGTGTGCATGCCAGAGCAACGTTGGAAAAACTGTTTGCCCCCCAAATAAGTCGTATGGAAAATGTTATTGTTTATCAGATCTGTGCAGGGGTTCTTTTTGGCTTTTTACTTACGGTGGATATGCGGGTGATTTATCTCCTAAATCAACTTTGGAGCTCTTAACAGGGAAGGAGAATGCTGTGCTTATTGATGTCCGGCCCGAGGCAAGATACTGTAAATTTTTCTAGCCTTTTCTTTTGTGGAATGCTTGCTCTCTTGATACAATACTTCTTTGGTTTGGGTTAAATTATTATATTCCCTATTATTTCACCATTATTGTCTTTTGATTTTTGAACTCTGTATCATTTTTATTTGTGTTTTCAAAGTTTCCATGGGTCAACTATATAAACTTTAGACCTCCATCCATGTCTATCTATGGGCATATCCTCTGTAAGGCCATCATGTTCCTATGTCATGTTTAAAAGTTTTCCACCAAGCATCCTTTGGTCTTCCTCTTCATGTTTGCCACAACTTCCCCCATTTCATCCACTCACCATATCCTTTGTAAGGCCATTATCCTATGTCATGTTTAAGGGTTTTCCATCAAGTTTTCTTAGTCTTCCTCCCCATCTTTGCTACAAACTTTCTTCATTTCATCTACTTGTCTCACAGGGTGTCCATCAGTCTTCTGCTCACTTGTTCTAACCATTTTAATTGTGATTCCTGCTTCCTATATTAAATAGGCACCACTTCCGCCTTATTGTGTATGCTCTAATTTTTTATTTAATCATTTCTTGTATGCCTATACATACATTGTAACATTCTCATCTTAACTACACTCTTATTTTTCACAATATTGGCACTGAATTGCCTGACATTTCCTATGATGAAAGATGCTGTAAAACTTTTCAAGTTTAAACATGCAATTCTGTTTTGATACCTTCTTCCGTCCAAACCAGAAAATGTTCCTCGTCGTTACATTTCTGAAGATCTAATCTTCTGAACTATAACCAAAAAGGAAGGAAATTCGGATCATCTAACCGTCAATGGTCGTTGTCTGGGCTTTGTATTTGTGAAGTTTCTCAGGGAAAGAGATGGCATCCCTGATCTTCGACGAGCAGCTCGGTTTCGATACCAGAGTATAACATTACCTGAGGTTGGTTATCACAATCAAAACTTTTATCGCTAATTTCTTTTATTTGAACATTTTCTTTCATTACTTCCTTTCTATTTCACTTTTCAGGTTAATAGTTCTTTACGGAATTTAGTGAAGAGTGGAAAAGACCTTGAAGATTTGTTGATTGCTGCTGTCATACAAAACTTGAAGATTATTCAAGTGCGTATGGTTGTGTTTGCATATGACTGCGTACCCTACATGTTTTAGCAGTTCCAAGGAAGCCAAGTAAAGTGCATGATATAAGATATTATTTTTTATTATTGAGTTCTTGGACCACCAAGACTGAAAAGTTCAACAAATTTCCACACCTGTCCTGTCTTTTTATGTTTCCTATTACTCATTCACTAAAACCAATTCGTCTTTAATTTAATTTATTTTTTACCTTTTGCTTTAGTTTTTCCATAAAGTGAGAAAATATGAATTAATACCACTAGGTAATATTTTGTCAAATTAATATTCCTTGAGTTTTTTGTTTTATTAATTTGGCTATCATGCATATAATTTAAAAGCCTGGAATAGGATATGATGGTTAAACTGATAAAATGTGTAAGATCTATGTTGTACTGCTCCACCAGAATTAAGGTTGAAACTTGTGCCTTCCAGTGACATTTTTCCTTGTTTGAATCAAAATTTTAAGAAAATGGTTTAGTGTAATGTTTTTCTTCTACCTATAGGACAGGTCCAAGGTCATAGTTATGGATGCTGATGGTTCTTGCTCCAAGGGCATAGCAAGATCACTCAGGAAACTCGGGGTTAAGGCAAGTATAGTTCAAAGCTCATTGTCATTAACTATATTTTCCGTGAATAGACTAAGCTTAGAAGTAAATTAATCCTGAATTAAGAAAAGAGTGAATGATGTAAAGCAAGCTTACCGATCATGAAATTTAAAATACTTTGCATGGACAAGTTTTGGATCTATTTAGCAAACCAGTTATTAGTTTGGGTTCCAGAAATTCAACAATTGTGGTGATACTGAAGCTAGTTGCCACTTGTTTCTTTATTGGGACAAGACTTTGAAATCCTTTTAAGGTTTGAAGGAAACATTAACATCTCCAATGATTTTGGAATTTATCTATATTTGCTTTTCAGTTTTGCTTAAGGCTCATTCCCCCTTTACAACTTGTCATATAAGATTGTGTTTTGATGGCCTTGACTGTAACCTTTCATCAACTGTAATTCTGGTAGAACTAAAATCATTTTGGAATTTCTTACTTCCACTTAGATTGGATCTTTATATGCTTTTTTTTTTTTTTTTAATAAAATGTGTAAATTGTAAGCTTATAGTTTTGTAGTTTCCCTTTACAGAATAAAACAATGTTCATTATCTATTTAATGGATAATAAACAATATGGTGTACTCTTAGCCAAAAAGAAAAATACAGTGATAAATAAAACAAGAAATAGAAAAACATATTACCATACACATCTGTCTGATTGAAGTAAAAGTTATTTAACACTGGCTTGTACTTTCACATTCTTAATTATTTTCTAGATGGGTATACCCAACATGGATCTCAATAGGACAATGCCAAGTGAGGTGGTTGCTTAGTTTTCTGGCATGGGATAATAAAATCCAGAACATTCAAATGGAATAAACTGGATGGGACACAGGGATTGGATTGAATTGTTGGGTCATACAAGAAAATTTTCCAACTTATTTTCCTTATTTGGCATTTCATAACAGATGATATTAATTTAGATTTTTTTTTTGGCCTTCAATAGCAACCATACCTGGTTCAGGGTGGTTTTCGGTCTTGGGCCAATGAATGTCTTCGGATTAAGAAGCTGAAACCGGAGACAACACTTACCATACTCAGCGAGGTACAACACACTGCTCTTTGTTTTTATTTTCTTTTTTCTTCCAAGTTGTAATTTTGTTCACATTCTCTCTCCCTGTTAGTCATGATTTTTTGGTTGCCTTCTATCATGCTTGTGAGTTAGCTCTGCATTTGAGATCTTTTTACTGTACTTCCTTGATTTCATTGGTGAAGTACACTGTACCTCTAAAGTTTTCAAAGCAGGGTGTAACACTCTTCAACCCAGTCGTTGGAAGGGTTTTGTATGCTACGAATGAATTACTTTATGTCAAATTCTTTAGCATTCTTAAGGGGACTGACAAAGTTTCACACTGGCAGTCAATTAAATGACGTGTCCCTCCTCTTTTAGCTACTGTCAAGTCAGGACAAGATTTAACTAAGCAATGTACATTAAACCTATTATTAGTATCAATTAAAGGGTTTTGTTGGACTAGGCTTTATAACTTGAATAGAAAGTGTATATTCATAAGTTGAAGGGAATTTTTTCTTGAATATCTTTTATAGTGGGGTTTCAGGGTTTTGTATACCTCCATAGAGCTATTTCTAGATTTTGTACATACAGTGTAGCAATAGTGTTGTATAATTCAACTTTGGAGTTTGGAGTTTGTATAAAGATGGAATCCCCTTGGATACCATTTCTCCAGATAAAAATTTTACCAACAAAAAGACCTAGTGGCACAGTCAAGTTTATAATGAACTTATACGAAGATAATGATGATTAATGAACTTATAGTTATTGGTTTTAAAATTACCATGCCAAAGCTCTCTACCCTGCAATGCTTTTCTAGTGTTCCTCCCTTATCTTACTTCCTTCTTAACTTCTGCACTCATCTTCTCTGCTCTTCTAGGCTTTTTTTTTTTTTTTGGAATGGGAAGCACTCCCTTGTCTTCATTTTTTCCTTTTCTCTATTGTTGCATCCCACCTGCATTCTCTTTTTACATTTTTCTTCTTTATTATGTTAGTCTATCTCTTTCTTCTGTATATTGTTCTCATTGATGTATCGGGCTGGTTATCTAGTTCTTTCCCCACAATGTTTCTGTTCCGTGAGAGCCTATGTCGACCTTCAGAGAAATAAAACTGCTGCAACATCTAGTAAAACTTGATAATTGATATCTATTTTTTACTAGATAACTGATATCTATTTTGATATGGCACTTATAAAAAGATAAAGCTTGTTTGATACTTGACGTATCAAGCACAAATATTGTCATGAATATCTCAAATAATATTGGTGCAGTTTTCATAGTGTTGTTAGGGGATTTAGTGAATCTATTCTGCTGAAATTATAACACACTATTAAGTTGTCAAATTTTAGAGAATATCTGTGCTTTTAGGCTTATATGAAGGCCAAATAGCAGGATTATTCTCGTAAAGAAAATTAGTTGTCGAGCACGAATAAAGTGAGAATATTGGAATAGCTTTGTATCACTGTCTTCCGCTCTTCCTGCTGCTTCATCATTTTCCAGCTACTCCTTATTTCTTCTATTTCTCCTCTTTTTATGATATTGTACTTGTCTTGTTTTTCTACGCTGTTCACACCTTCTCTACATTCTTCTGCTATCTGTGTCTTTTTCTGCTCATATCTTTATTCCTTTGCCTCTCCCCTTGTCCTCTTTATCAGAGGCCATCCCACTCTTTCTTTAGAGTGTAACCTATTTAAAAAGTGTTACTCAAGGCTATTGACGTACCACATAAGTTAACTAGAATGTTCCATTAGACATTTGAAAGTTTGTTCTGGTGATCAAGATGTATTTACTTGCACGTTAAAGGTGAACTAAATATGAAACTGATGACTGTTACACATTAAAGGTGAACTAATAGTCATGGAAATTATTTAAAGCACAAGCCACTAAACAAGATATAGAAAACACCAAGTCAGTGCTCCTATGGGCTATAAATACAGTAGAAAAAAATGAGGAAATAATTTTTTTAAGATTTCACCAGCCTTCAATAAAACAAGCTCCAATCATGTAGAATATACCACCAGGAATAAGCTTGTTCTAATTTTAACTTCAAGCCACATGCTTTGTTCAAACTAAATCTATGAAAAAAAGAAGTTTCTATATGACAGGCTAAGTCACTGCTCTCATGTATATGTGTTCAACCATCATTACCCGGGAGATTTATGTCATTGCTATATCTGATATTCTCCAGCCTTCAATGAAACATGGTTTGATTGTCAGTTTGAGTTAAATATTATATATACTTGGTCATCACTTTGATTTGATTAATGGTTGTCCAAAGTCTCAATTATATGCTAATGCAAATTGGGGATATCAGGAAGCTGAAGCGATTTTAGAAGATATCAAGCCTACTCCAGTAAAAGTCCTTGGTTATGGGGTGGTAAGACTCATTTTACTGTGTTCTTTTTGTGTTTTACCTGTAGGGTTTCTTGCAGAATGTACCAACAATAGATGTGCAGTGTCAATATTTTCTTTCTTCAATAGTTTCATTTTGTGTATAACTATCTCCTACTATCATGTGGTAACATATTTTCAGTTCCATTTACATGTAATGTTAATTAACATGACTTCTCCATCCACAGGGTTCAGTTGCAGCATTATATGCAATACTAGGTATGCATATTTTCTTCTCTTGTAACTGAAAATCAAGTCTACTTTTACTAGGAAGCAATCAAATTGATCTTTGATATGTGCATATATAGTTAAAGGGTGTCTCTAGTGCATGAGGCTTCCCACTTTATGAGGGTCGTGGGACAGTCGTTTCTGCACAGCCACTAAGGCACCTTATGGAAAGATATCGAGATAAAAAAAAAGATTTACATATAATGTTTATGGATTTAGAAAAAGTTCATTGACAAACTTCTAGAGAAGTCTTGTGAAGGGTCTTACAAAAGAAAGAAGTCCGAATTGCTTATATACAGGTTATTGAAGACATGTATCAGGGAGCAGAAATACATGTCAGAACATGTGGAAGAGATACTAAAGCTTTCTCAATTATAATTCTATTAAATCAAAGATTTGCATTAAGACATAATTGTTTTGCCCTAGTAATGTATGAACTCACTAAACATATCCAGGAAGAGATGTCTTGCTATATGCTATTTGCAGATGATATTGCCTTGGTTGATGAGACAAAAGAAGTGAATACTAAACTCGAGAAATAGAGGAATCCTATAGAATCTAGAGGTTTTAAGTTAAGAAGATTGAAAACCAAATATGTGGATGATGTTATGATAAAACTTGAACTTTAAGATCAAATTATCCCAAGAAAAGATCGTTTAGACATTTTTTGGATCAATCATCCAAAAAAATGGACAATTATGGGGATGTCACTCATGGTTCGTAGGCTCATTATCTAATGCTTGTTCCTTTTAACTGAGCATGCCTTTTTTTTTTTTTTTGGTTTCAGAGTGGGAGACGACACTACAGGTTATTGGCATTATTGGTCTTGGTCAGGTAACAACTAAAAATTTCTGTAGAGGATATTAGACAAACTCGAAATGTTGTCCTTTGTGTTTAATACTACTTAGAGACATGCTTTCTCACGACCTGCCACAAGTTTCTTTTATTCCTATTACACTTTGATAACAAGTAAACTTTCCACCTGACAAAAAGTGTTATACTGTACATTGCCTGGCAGGAAAAATAGAACCTATTCATTAAACAAGCAATCTAATGGATATGTTGATCTTGAGTTGTAATAATCCAATCAAAGTTGTCTGTCAAATTTACTCTTTCTATTGTCAGTATAATGTAAATATAAATATTGACTAGAGATGAAAGGGGCAATCATCAGATTTGCATTTCCTATTTACCTGGCAATGCTTTATGATTTCGTGTTCCTGGTTGAAGAGATAAGCAAAATATCCTTTTCCTTAGTTTTTTATGCCTATTATTCCATAGTTTCTTGTATTTGTGATTTTCCCCAGACTATATATAGGAGGATTGCTTCTTACAAGGATGCTGAAGATTTCAAGAAAGATGTGAGGTAAAACCATGTAGCACTTTTTTGTGAATGTGCTAAAGAAAGAATGATTTGGGTTTTCATTTTATTTTGGTAGCTCTCTTGTCACATATATGGTGATCATGCGGAATCAGAAAGTTCCTACAAACATGATCTTTAGGCCACGAGCACAATTACCTTCATTATGAATTTCTTCTTCCAAATAATGCTTTTATCTTCTTTTGGGTAGTCATATCATGACTAGGTGATCGTGGTGAAAAAAATTTACGCCGGGAACTATATTCCCAAGGAAACATGTTATTCAACATCTCAGTGGTCCCTGTATTAGTCGTGCATCATTGACAAGATGAGCCTGAGGCAGAATGTGATGCATTATAGAAGTCGGAGCTAGCAAGCAGAATATGATTAAGTAGTTGAAAGACATGGATAGGAATATATATAGGATTCTGTGTATCGTACGTGCTTCTCTGTTCCGCTTAAATTCTGACAGTGCTGATGAATTGCCAATTTATGCTGTCGTGCGTAGGCTATTGCTGGCTCCTGTTAGACTGGGAGGTCGGGCGATTTCATGGGCTGCTGGGAAATTAGAAACCAACGGCATGAGACTGCCAACATCACCATCTTCTTCAGATGTTCAGAACCGGGTGTTGCAGGCCGCTGCAAAACACGAGTCTCAACCGTCTGATGGTGAAGAAGACCAAGTTTTGACTTCCCAGTTACCAGCTTCTGTCAGTGAGAGCATGGATGTGTCTGAAGCGTAGTTTCATATTTACTTTGCAGTCAGTTTGTTTATGTTCTAGTTGAGCTGCTTGTTTTTGACAGCAAGAGAGAGATGGGTTGAGGAGTACAAGGGAGGAGACTGTAGATTAACCAACACTTGCTTACATTCCATGAATAACATCCTTCTGGAGACCGTTTTCTTTTCCGTGGTAAAGCACTGCCAGACAGACGCATGGTTTGTGAAGAATCTAATTTTGAGCAGCTCTGGCTGCTGCAGCCAACATGTGGAAGTGCTTTGCCCATCCAATTGCTAATATTATGCCATACATTCATGAGCTCTAACCCAAAGACGCCTTAAATTGAAGTGGCAAACAATAATTACAAATATTTTTGAACTCCACAAGGAAATGAATTTGGCCTTTAGCCAAGTTTTTGTCTAAAATTTTTAGGGTATTTTAATTAAAGACGCAATACAACTGCTAGCAAGTACTAATTATAACACATTGATAATGTAAAGAGAAATTTAAGAATGCAGTACAAAAAAAGATAATACATGGTACTCATATGTCACATTGATAATTTTGCGTGTATTGAAGATAAAGAATATTAATTTTTACATAAATGTGAGTTAAGAACAAGTTAATTATGACTTAAAAATAAAGTGTCATCTTTTTGTTTTTTTTATATGACTCATTTCAAAATAAAAGAAGAGCAACATCTCAAGTATATTTTAATATTGAGAGAGAGAGAACTAGCAATAAAATGAATGAGAAGAAATATAAATAATAAAGTAGTGTTTGTTAATCAAGAAATAGATTAAAAAAAAATAAGATATGAAAAGTATTTGAAATAAAAGTGTTTTCTATTATATTTATTAAATTCATCTAGAGAATTTAAAAAAAAAAGTCACGTAACTTTTTATTTATATTTTTTTAAATAAATTTATATATATATATTATTTGTTTGTGAGAGAGAGAGTAAAGGAAAATGAGAATAAAATAGAAATATATTAAAAGAAGAAATGATTATTAATACTTTTTTGACGTAAAGATAGTGTGTTAAATTTGAGTAATAATAAATTTAAAATTTTAAAAAATTATTGAGACTAATGTTGTTAAAAGCATTATTAAGGTTTTTTTTTTTATCTATTTTTATAAAAATAAAAATTTAGAGAAAAACAGATCAAAATCGTTTCCATTAATTTTTATTTCATTTTATTGGTGCTATCTTTGCACGGCAATGTAAAGTTGTAAACTTTTCAAATAACTCGCAGAGAAACCTAGCCCACCCTCTCTGGACTGGAGCAAAGAGGGAAAACGATGGCTCTGAAGCTCAGCCCCATCGCCTTCTACTTCTGGTCTCACAAGCTCCCTTCTTTTGCCCTTCCACAAATGGCCAGCCTCGCATCACCCAAGTTTGTTATGCCTTCCACCCTCCCTGCCTCCAAGTAACTTCTCTTTCTTCATTTTCACTTTCTGTGCATGGGTTCTCTTCTCCTTTGAATATCTGACATGGGTTTATTAGTTTTACAATACCTCTGAATTTCCTTCCCTCTGAGACGGTTGAATTTTTGTGCTTCTGTTTTTATTTCGATGTTATTTTATTTATTTATGCTTCCCTGAGATGCCTTTTCGTCTTACCGATTGTTTGGGATTCTCTCTGGTCTCTGCCCGCTTGCGCCAATGCAAACTGAAACTTTTGGTAATTCTCATTTCTTTTGCATGGTAGAGAGGGTATACGATTGTCCCTGTCATTTTCATACGCATGTTAATTGTCAATGCGTCTTTACAACCTTTTGCAAAGGTAGATTTTCAATCTGAAAATCATCATGTATTTTTTTTTTCTGTAAATAAATCATCATGTATTTGTAGTTATCAGCATTGTGTTTGTTTTGCTTCTTTAAATCGGTGGGCGTTTTTTTTTCTTTTTTTTTTATGATTATTCAATTGCATATTCAATTTATCCACACAATTTGAGTTCACTCAAATTTTTTTGATGCTACGCTTTCTCTTTTCTGAAACTTTATCTTTTCCGGCATTTTCTAGCTTGTTTCCTGATTTTTGCCTCCTCTTTAATTTGCACTTCTTTTAATGGACAAATTATAAGAAAAATCCTGATCACATAAAATACTTGCAGTTCTCCACTTTAATCATCTCACCTTGATTCTGTGAGTAACATCATCCATAATCTCCCCATCTTTATGAACAATTGGTCCGAGATATTGAAATTAATCTTTTTGGAATAACTTGATCTCCAAGTTTAATATTGTCAACACTTGTATTTTTACTGAATTTACATACTAAATACTTAGTTTCTGACCTGCTTAATTTAAAACCTTTGGATTGTAAGAAGTTTCTCCATAATTTATGTTTATTATTCACACTTTTTTCTGTTTTATCCACCAAAACTATATTATCTACAAATGATATATACCAAATTGATCCTTCTTGGATGTGTTTTGTGATTTTGTCCATAACAAGAGCTAAAAGGTAAGGTCTCATTGTTGATCCTTGATGTAATCTAATTGTAATTGGGAAAGCCTCTGTATCTCCTTTAGAAATAGGTGGTTCGCTTAGTAACCTTGACACTTTGCTGGTACTGGTAGAATGGAGGGCAGGGAAAAGGGTACGGGAGGGAAGACGGTAGTGAGGAATTTGTTTCCCCACCAACTATTGATAAGAAGAAAAGGAGGATTGGTTTCTGCCCTTCCAAAAATGAGAGGAAAGAATGGAGAAATTCTTCCTCAAAAATAGTTTTTTCTCTTGCAGTAATGCAAAAGAATGACAACTAGTCCTTCCTACCATCCCTTTGTCTTTGTATCCTCTGAGTGAACTGAGGATAAGATTGATAATATATTCTCCAATATTTTGATGAAACTGCACTTTGAGAGTAGTTGAGAATGCATGCCATGCTCTTCACTTCTAAAACCTTTTCATCGAATTTGTCCATCCATTGTGTAATATTGTTGAAATCTCTATCTTGCAGGGCATGCCCAAAAATGTTATTTTCTGTTTGTGCTTTGTCATCAGGTGCAAAAAGCAGTCATTTTCTCATTTCCATTTATTAACTTCTAAGTGGTATTGCTGAATGTATTTTTTTATGCAACCACTTAAATTTGGTATAGAAATTGCTGGAATCTCAACTTCTGAATTTGAAGATTTTTCAGTTACTACAAGTGGTACCGGCAAGACCAATGAACTAAAGGTATGACAATCTTTGGTTGTAGAGTATAAATAGCTTGTTTATGGGATTATGCAATGTTCATCATCATTACAAGCCTTAATCTCACTAGATGGGGTCATCTGCTACAAAGATTTCTAGCTCTCCAGTTGTCTATATTCTTGATGATATCTTTTGTAAAGCTATTATATCTTGTGGCAGTTTTATTTGATCTTAGTCTAACTCTTTTTCCTTATACTCTTCTATTCCATCCGTGATTTGATTTTCCTCATAGATGCATCTATCGATTATCTTCTGATATGTTGAAATCATCTTATTCATAGATCCAAACGTTCTCCTTTTAGTTGTACTCATATTTTTCCATGTTGGTAGTTAATTGTAACGCCCTTTTAGCTTTGAAAGAATTTACAGTTGCATAAATACTTGAAGCACTTCACCTGTCTGATCTGCCTTGATTTTGTGGGTGATTATGCACAATGTTATGGGTTAGAAGCCTAGTAACATGTTGAAATATATCACAATTCTTACATATGCTTAGCTTTCTTTCAGCTTTGATTAGCACTATTTGATAAACTTCTATGTCAGGTAAGCATAGAGGTATCTGGTGCCAAAACTCGAGTGATTTTTGATGATGTGTTCAGCAAAATGGTTGCTGATGCTCAGCCAATTCCAGGCTTTCGAAGAGTAAAAGGAGGTGAAATTGTGAAACAGTAAATTATTTTCTGAAACTAATGAAGACATCTTTAGTTCATTAAGTTGATCATTTGATTATTTAGTCATGCACTGTCTGTTTTCCTCTGCTTTTCCTGTGTCAACTATGCTCATGACACATTTTGTGATTTCTTCTATTGGGATATCTTTATCACCGGCATCCAACTTGGAGCCAACAGGCAAAACACCCAATGTAAGTTCTTTTAACTCCTAATTTTCACTAGCATTCAATTCATTGAGCTCTTATACTATTTTGTGTAAGTTGAAAATGGCTAGTAATCTACTGCATTTCTGGGGATGACGTGATATCCACTTTATAGTGAAAGGAAGTTGGGCAAGTCATACAATGGTGGTGCATGTTGTATCATGCTTGTGTGAAAAAGGTATTTGGCAAATCATATGGATCCTAGGAGTATTTATGCCTCACTAGTAGTGCCAATATCTCAAGGTTGATTTCATACATTAGCAATCTGGGGAACTGAGCAGCATGGAGTTCCGTTTTGTTTTTGTTATTATAACTATTATCTTTTCTCCTTTCAGTTGTTGGTTGCTAGTTAACAGAAACAGTTGGATTGCACATGCCAAAATATATTTCACTATGCAGGACTGCTTTCTTTCTTTTTCTTTCTTTAAAATCATTGCTCTTGTTTTTCTTCTAGTTGCGTTGGTTGTTTATGTATACTATACCATTATGGCTGAGTTGCAGCCACTCATTTGCATTTACTCTGGGCATAAATCATATGTGAAATTTATGTGACATCACTTTCCAACCACTCAAAAATACCCACAACATAAAATTAGATAAAAGGAAGAACCGCGGGGGGGGGGGGGGGGGAGATTTCTGTGGCTTCCCTTTTGAACCCCTCAAAATCCCCACTATGAAATCACACAGAGAGAGAGAGAGAGATGCAGGACAGTACAAAGAGAAGCGATTAAGAAGAAGAAGCTTGAAAAGAAAGAAGAGATTATGAAGAAGAGAAATTCAATATCGATTCATTCAATATTCAGAAGTGCCTAAAAGTTACATCAAGAGCCTATTTATAGGCCAAAATTAAATCAAAATGGAAACAAATCCTATAATCAATATGATTCCAATCCAGATCCTAAATCCTATAATATCTCTAATCATCTAATAAAAATGGAAACAAATCAAAATAATAAGAGAACAAAATAACTCCTAATCTTCTAAAATTAAAATAGGAAATAATCAAAATAGTCCCATCATTATCCCTATCAGCTAGAGAGCGTGGAGAGAGAGAGAGATTTTGCATCTCAGTGATGCTCGTCCTCATGAATATACAGAAACTCCCTCTATTCGTTCTAAAACAATTGTCTCTTTTTTTCTTATTTATTGCATATTGCAGATACCCGAAGATGTTCTTTTACAAGTCCTTGGACCTTCCAGAGTGTTCAAAGAAGTGATCCAGAAAGTAATCAATTCTACCGTAGCTGAATATGTAGAAAAGGTAGACCCATACTCTTTTTTTCCTATTATGTGCACAATAATATTCTTGTGGAAAATGTTTGGCTTTATTACATTGGCAATCGTCATCTATAAAATGGTTGCTTGCTGGTTTACTTGGTAAATAAGCATTGCTCTCCAATGCTAGAACACAATAGGTTACTTTCTTTGATCAATTAGATTTTATGCAATTGATTAGACCTTTTATTCCAGCACAAGGTTTTTAATTTGTGGAAGGAAAAAAAAAAAAAAAGTCACTTGCATGTGTCCTCAATTCAACTGTGTGGAGGTTTAATTGATTGTGATTTGGTTCTTGTTTTTGGGCTGTCAATTACTTTTGAATGCGAAAACTAGATTATCATGATGAGCACGTTCCACGTTCCGTCGTCCACTTTGGTTGCCGGAGGTGGAGTCTGAATGTTGACCCTGATTCTGTGGTTGCAGGAAGGTTTGACTGTGGGTAAAGACTTGAGGGTTGAGCAGAGCATTGATGATCTTGAAGCTGCATTCGAACCTGGTGATGAGTTCAATTTTGATGCTGTTGTGCAGCTGGTTCAAGGAAATGATAGCGAACCTTGATTATCATGAGAGAACTAGCTAGAAAGTCTCTTTCGGCAATTAGTAGGGAGGGTACCTTCTAGGAGATCAAATAAGTGAATAAACAAATCTAAGAAAGAACTAGAGATCTTCCTCTACGATAAATAATGAATATTATCTTTGCAAGTATGGGCATTCAATTTGGGCTCGGAGACGGTTGAGAATTATAGTTCAACCGTTCATGCACTCAAAACTCAGTAGGAAAGGCATTCATATAAATGAGTAATAAATGTTATCTATTATTAACTTGATGCGATATGCACGCCATTATTAAAGCACAGGTTATGCATCCACAATAATGGACGCCGAGAATTACTAGCTAGTTTGTTCAAGTAAAACCCAACTTATTCCCTCCCCCACTGTATCATAATCAAAATATTGTCTGACCGAGTTGATGAAGGAAACCCTGTCACTGGCTGTGGCTCTAGTTGTTATCCTTCTGACTCTAATCGGCATCATCTTTGCCATCCGACATGGATCCAATTTCATTACGGCGGCAAGGCGGCAGCTGCCTCCAGGCAGCTTTGGATGGCCGATCGTGGGCGAAGCCATTGAATTTTTGTACAGCAAGGTCCCGGAGAAATTTGTGAGGGAGAGGATGGATAAGTATTCTGCTGACATCTTCAAGACCATGGTTTTCGGACAGAAAATGGCCGTAATATGCGGCGCCAGGGGCCACAAGTTTCTCTTTTCCAATGACCAAAAGCTCTTCACTTCATTCTTTCCACCTTCGGCTCAAAAGCTCTTTCTATCCTCCTCCTCAGCTGCTGCAGCTGCTTCCTCCACTGACAAGGACCTGAAGCTGTTTAAGGGGACCAGGATCCTTAAAGCCGGAAGCTTGGGTCCATTATGTGGAGGACATGGACTCCATTGTCCGGCAACAACTGAAGATCCATTGGGAAGGAAAAGATGAGGTGAAGGTGCACCCTTTCTGCAGGGCTTTAACCTTAACACTGGCTTGTCGCTTCTTTCTGGGCATAGCCAATCCGGAGCGCATAGCCAAGCTTCTTCCCCACTTTGATGATATCTCTTCGGGAGTGCATTCTGTTTTCCCTCTGAACATTCCAGGAACAGCCTTCTACTACGCTAACAGAGCCGCGGCTGTGGTTCGCCGAGAGCTGGCTAGTCTGATCAAGGAGAAGGCTGCAGCAAGAGCAGCATCAATGGCAGCAACAGGAATAGCTGCACCTCCACGCCGGTCGCGAATGATTGGAAGTGAATGGAACATGTCAGAGGCAGATATTGCTGACAAAATAATGGGGCTGAGAGTGGCTGGATATACCACCATAGCTACTGCAATGACTGACTTCATCAAGTACGTCGGGGAGAGACCAGACATCTATGATAAGGTCCTATCAGGTAATATCTCTAGATGTTGGCCCATTGATTGATTCGTATATATATATATATATATATAATATTTATAACTTTTAAGGAACTGAAATATAATTTTTGATGAATCATCAGAGCAAATGGAGATATCATCAAAAGCAAAGCAGAAGACTGGAGGACAAGCGTTGCTATCGTGGGATGACATGCAAAAGATGAAGTACTCGTGGGCAGTGATTTGTGAAGTGATGAGGCTTACTCCGCCGCTTCAAGGAAACCTTCGGGAGGCGCTCATTGACTTCACATATGCGGATTACACTGTTCCAAAGGGATGGAAGGTATATGTAATAAATATGGAAAATAATGCTACGTCTGATCTCTCTCATTTGGTCTTGGAGATGATTTTCTTTAGTTTTGCTAGAGTATATTGATTGATTGATGTATTATTATCGCAGGTATATTGGAGCTTGAGTACAACACATGGAAATGGCAACTACTTTCCGGAACCAGAAAAGTTCGATCCTTCGAGATTTGAAGGAGATGGAGTTGCACCGTACGTGTATGTTCCATTTGGGGCAGGATCTAGAATGTGCCCCGGAAAAGAGTATGCCCGATTGACAATTCTCACTTTCGTTCACAACGTGGTTACCAAGTTTAAATGGGAGGCAGTGTTTCCTAACGAGAAAAACTTGGGTGACATGATGCCGAAAACGGACTTCAATTTACTTGCATCCAGCTTGTAATAATTAATTAGTTAAATAATCTTTCTCTCTGGAATAACTAACTATATAAAGGGATTACTGTCTTCTAGAAAAATAGCCTTTTTTTCAAAATTAATACCAATTTCCCTATATAATATAATGGTATATATACACTACTAAACAGTACACAAACAAAATCGAAGAAGGATTGCCATTGCCCAAGTCATCGAAAGCTCTTTTATTATTTTTTTGTTTGCTTCTCAAGAAAGAAAACCAGATCCAACAGAAGAGGCAAATGCACTGAAGAACTCGAGGCTCACACCAGATTAAAGAAGACCTAAAACTAGTAACATAAGATCAAACAGATATATAGCCCAAACAAAAGGACCAATCTTCCAGCCCCTACGTTTCCATTCCACAAAAGTTCTTTTATACATGGATATCGATGGTGGGTAGTGGTGTCTTTGAGATAACTTCGAATTGAGAGTAGGATTACCGAAAGGCTTTGATGCTTCAAAATGTCAAAAACAGTATTATTTAAGTGTTTTTGAAATGTTTCTTAAATTGAAATGTCGAGAAATATTTATATAAAAAATACATATTTGACCTGTTTTCTTAATTTTAAAAACTTTTTAGTCATTTTATAATATTAAAAAGGTATTATAAATGTGTTTTCAATTTGAAAATACTTTTTAGTCCCAAAAACAATGTTATTTATTGATGTATTCTTTTGATTTATTAATTTCAAGATTCTTTTGAAACCATCTTAGACCTATCAGCAAAAATGGAAGCTTGAACGTGTACAGTATGATCCAGTTGATCAGTTAAAGTTGAACTCCTCATTAGAGCATTATCACGCAGACTGTTGAAGACCAAAGCAAGAACATAAATTATGATAGCCTCAAGCGTGTAAGGGCCAAAGAGAGTAAGCATAGATAAATGCTACGGGGTTAAACCAGATAAAGAGATCTCTTCCAAATTATTTGCTCATTGAACTTCATGGTATAAACCTCTATCTGTTCCTATAAATCCTTCAACTCGTGGTCCTTTAAACCACTCTTTTATATCTTTTAATAAATCAAAAACATAATTACGATATATCTTCACGTTAGAATGTGACACATTACAAACTTTCTTCTTCAATTCATTGTAAAAGGATTGTGAGATATAGAATAAGTGCCTTACTTTTATAATTCTTTCTACCATTCATATATTTTTTATGGGGCACCTATGAAATAAAGTTATAATACTAGAACATATCTAACTTCAACCATGTTAGAGACTAAAATTTTCAAATCTCTTATTCTTTCTTCATTTTGCAAAAATCTAAAGGGTCTGCCATTGTTATCCTTCAATCTTCTTGATCTCGTCTGTCATAGGTCGTTCTAGCCACCATCATTGTCCTTTCATCTTCTCGATCTTGTTCGTTGTCCAATCATTTCATCCATCGCTATTGTCCTTCCATCTTCTTGTTCTTGTCCATCCTACTGTTGTTTCATCTATTGACGTCATCCTTTCATCTTGCGTCAAATTCCATCATGTTTTAACCAAGAACTACAACTTTTTGACTCTTCAACCAGCGACCGATGGCTATTCATCTTCTCTATATGTATATATGTTTGTTCCTAACTCTTTTTCAAGTAAGTTGTGAATGTGTTATATATGTATATTATATACTCTATGAATGTATGCATATGGTAGTGGCATTCAATGTGTATAAATATATATATATATAGGTGTGATTTTGTGAATGTATGTATATGTAGCTGTGTGTGAGTATTTTTATAAATATATGTATGTTTGTGAGTAGGTGTTGTAACACCCTACTTTTTTCATGCGTGACATTAACTCGAGATTATGGGAATATTTTTTCTAACATACACTTAACATAAATCATTGTCCAACAATCTCATTCTATATTTTCAGCATATCAAACTTAATAATCAATAAGCTAAAATAGGTAATATCATCACATATATGTAAGCAAGATCAAAATCTCAAATGGTACATAACCACAAGTACTTCATTCACAACATAGAAATTGTACAATTGTTTAACATCACATCTTCAAAATAAAATACATGGAGATTTATCTCTCAGCAATAACAAGTAAATACCTTAAACATAGTCAAAAGATATGTTAAAGATCACCTATGTAAACAATGGCTACATCTCGATATTCTCTTTTCCCTTGGCGTCGTTGTTTTCACCTAAAATATTTGAATATTTCAAGGACATTGTCCAAATAAGATACTAAATCATCTAAATAAAGATTCAAAATATTTTCATGAATATATGCAAGACCATCAACCAACACATACTAGTCCCAGAAAACCCCACACAACACTTAACCTGAATCGAAAAAAATGTAATTTCTCTAAAAGCAACATAACTACATTGACACACTGACATCAAAAAGTCATATCTTAAGAGAGGCAATATCAACGCATCTCCCCAACACCATGGGAATAATCGTTACCACTTTCATCACAAGAGAGTCAACATCAACGCAAGAACTCAGGTATCACACCACAATCACATCATGGATTATGTTCTCACTCAAAAGCAATCCGAAAACACTACCCATTTCCAATATACATGCTAATGTCATAACCACAACATGTAATAATGCATCACATAAAATAACATTTCAATGCACATTGTAATACCCCAGAAGCCCAGATGAGAATAATATATATTGAGGATAAGTAAGAAAGGAAACAGCACCAATTGTATACCTTTTGAGCTGAATGTAGGCAAAGAACTCCCAAATTAAGCGTACTTGACCTGGGGTAATCCAAGGATGGGTGACCCCCTTGGGAAGTTTGCGTAGGCCCATCAGGGTAAGTTGTTTCGGTCTTTCCTATCGCTCAATGTGGGATGTTACACACATGTAAATAAACATTTTGCATAAACCATCCACATGAAATCAACTTATCACAAGTCAAACCATTTGTATAAAATAAGCCAAATTTTCGGTCGAACCACTCATTTCGAACATACTCAGAATACTTTGATTCTCGTGCTCAATCCTCAATTCTCTTGCTAGGGTTCAACAATTGTACTCAATTCTGAACCTCAATGTACCTTGGCCATTATATTTATTCAAGAAAATCAATATTTTATTTTTCCTCATAATTTTTCTCTTATTTTCTTCTTATTTTTCCTTAAAAAATTTCAAAATAAATACTTCCTCAAGGTTTTTCCCAAATTTTCCACCATCATAAATCATAAAATAATTTTTAAAAAATTATAAATTAATTTCAGACAAAAATGGTACCTCATGTGCTCCTCACGTGCCCTGCGTGTAATGGTCAACGCGTGCACCTCATGCGCTAGTCGTCTTCTTTGGCTCTGGTCACCTGAAACTTGTTCCAATGGTCGATTTGATCTCACCCCCTTGAAGTACTTCTCAAGTCAATCCTAAGGGTGCCATTAGTTGCCTGAAAACACCACCGAAAGTGCCCTAAATGATTGTTTATGGGCTCAACTTTGGCGACTCCCGATTTTTCGATGATCTCTAAAACCCACTCAAGTCTACACCAAATCTCTCCAAATTCTCCAAAAACACTCCCCTAAGACACGAGGAACAAAAGCCCATTTTCCATAACACTCGAATCATTCTAAAACACCATGAATTGAACTCAAACTTGAATAAAAACCCTTAGCCTTGAATGCACTATTTATAACCAAAATATCGGTCGAAATCTATCAAATCCCGAGCTTTCTTAATCCCTAAGGTTCAAACCTAGCCATTAAGTGCCTCGTATAGTCTTGAATCATGATAAAAATTCCTTGACTTTCTAGCCAAAATTTCTAGTCACGTCTGCCATAAATTCTCGTCAAATCATAGCCGATCTCGGTCAATGGTCACCACCAATCGACTCATCATGGCCTGGAGGCCATTTTAGAACCCTTGGGTGACCTTCCTGACGGTGGCTGGTGGCTGGTCGGCAGTGATAGTGTAGTGGCAGGCGTTATGCAAGTTTCCCACCCGACTTCTAAAAATTGCACTTTAGCTCTTCTTCTAATTTCTAATTTCATTTTGGACCTTTCCTCGAAACTCTCGAGTTTCCCAACAATCCCTATAGGCCCCATGAGTTCTAAAATCTTCATTTCATCTTCGAAGATTTAGAAAAACATATTTTTTACCATTTTCGGCCAAGATTAATTATTTGCACTTAGGTCTAAATGTATGTTTTGATCGTGAATCTTTTTGTTTCATCACGAAACCACTTCAGAGTTGTTTCTTATACAAAACTTGAATTCCCTTAGGATTCTATTGACTTTTCGAAACTCTCTTACAATCATTCAATTTTTCAGACTGAATTATAGTTATATCAAAAACTGTCTTTATTCTGATTTCTTTCAATGACATAAATCTCGTCTTGAGATACTCGTCAATCTAATATCAATTTTCTTAAATATCTAACTTTCAGGGCATTCCCTACAGTTGATTCGATCACTTATTAATTTAAATTCAAGGTATTACCTTCTTATATCAACTTTTACGAAATTTCATATTTCCACCAAAACACTTTATTCACTAAAATATCACAAGATTTTCAGGTATAACATGTGTTTCTTTGTGAAGTTTGATTTTTTTTAATTTATTGTTTATTTTTAATTATTAAATTATGGTTAGATGATAAAATTTGTGTTTATATTTGTTTGAATAGATTATGGAATTTAAGTTTATGTTTGATTGAATAATTATTTTTTTTATATTAAAAGTTATATTTATAAAAATATTATTATATTTTTTTATTTACACATTTTTCTAGTATTTTCATTCTTTACTTTTTTTAAAAAAAAAAACCATTTTCTTATTTTGTGTTGTAAACTAGCGAAATAGACTTGCGTGCATGGCAACTTCAACACTACTAATTAATTTGATAAATAATTTGAAACCGGTATTGTTTCAATAAATATATATTAGATTATATAATTTTTTTTAAAAAAAAAACTCTTTATCCTATCCTGGGTAACTGCTCTGCTGGCTGCAGTGAGCATTCAATTTGTTTTGGAGAGTTAATAGTGATGGTTCACCATGCATGTGCTCAGTGGATATGGAGAGAGATTATCAATTAATATCTAACATTATGAACTCATAACTGCGCAGAGATGTCAGTAATAAATGTGGTGAATAATCAATATTTTTTATGCATGGGATGGGATGCCACCTTGTGGCGCAGGACCAAGATGGATGCATATAAAAACACAGGTTGTAGGGGCCAAACGGTAATGGAAATATATGGTAGCTAGCTAGGTTGTACACTTCACTCCCCGCCCCACTGAATGTTATATCAAAATTGTGCAATAAGTTTAGTTAAGTTGATGGATGAAACCATGCCCTCACTGGCTGTGGCTCTTCTTGCTGTCCTTCTGACTACTGTAATTGGCATCATCATCTTTGCCAACCGACATGACGGTTCCAACTTAAGTACGGGAAGGCAGCAGCGGCAGCTACCTCCGGGTAGCTTTGGATGGCCGATTATCGGGGAAGCCGTTGATATTTTGTTCAAGCATCCGGAGAAATTTGTGAGGGAGAGGATGGACAAGTATTCTGCTGATATCTTCAAGACCATGGTTTTGGGACAGAAAATGGCCGTAATATGCGGCGCCAGTGGCCACAAGTTTCTCTTTTCCAATGATCAAAAGCTCTTCACTTCATTCTTTCCACCATCGGCTTAAAAGCTCTTCCTATCGTCAGCTGCTTCTTCTTCCCCTACTGACAAAGATCTGGAGTTGGTAAGGGGACCAGGATTCCTAAAGCCAGAAGCATTGGTCCATTATCTGGAAGACATGGATTCCATTGTCCGGCAAAAACTGAAGATCCATTCGGAAGGAAAGGATGAGGTGAAGGTGCACCCTTTCTGCAGGGCTTTAACCTTGACGCTGGCTTGTCGCTTCTTTCTGGGCATAGCCAATCCGGAGCGCATAGCCAAGCTTCTTCCCCACTTTGATGATATCTCTTCGGGAGTGCATTCAGTATTGCCTCTGAACATTCCAGGAACAGCCTTCTACTACGCTAACAAAGCTGCGGCTGTGGTTCGCCGAGAGCTGGCTAGTCTGATCAAGGAGAAGGCGGCCGCAGCAGCAGCAACCGAAACAGCTGCACCTCCACGCCGGGATTTGTTGTCGCAAATGATTGGAAGTGAATGGTACGTGTCAGAGGCAGATATTGCTGACAAAATGATGGGGCTGCTAGTGGCTGGATATGCCACCATGGCTAATACAATGACTTACTTCGTCAAGTACGTTGGGGAGAGACCAGACATCTACGACAAGGTCCTATCAGGTAATATCTCTAGATGTCGGCGCCATTGATTGATTGATTCATATATATATATATAAAATATTTATAACGTGGCGCTCGCTGACTTTACAGATGCAGGTTACACTGTTCCAAAGGGATGGAAGGTATATGTAATAAATATGGAAAATAATGTTACTGATGCTCTCTCTCTCTCTCTCTCTCTCTCTCTCTCGGTCTTGGAGATGATTTTCTTTAGTTTTGCTAGTGTAGATTGATTGATGATGGATGTATGATTATATATATATATATATTACAGGTATATTGGAGCTTGAGCACAACGAATGGAAATGGCGACTATTTTCCAGAACCAGAAAAATTCGATCCTTCGAGGTTTGAAGGAGATGGAGTTGCGCCGTACGTGTATGTGCCATTTGGGGCAGGACCTAGAATGTGCCCCGGGAAAGAGTATGCCCGATTGGTAATTCTCACTTTCGTTCACACTGTGGTTACAAAGTTTAAATGGGAGACAGTGTTTCCTGGTGAGAAAAACTTGGGCAACATGATGCCCATTCCTGAAAAAGGACTCCCAATTTACTTGCATCCATTAGTCAAATAATTAATCTCTTTCTCTTCGGGCTTCTGTGTTCTTGTGGGAGAAAGTTGCTCTTGGAATTATAAACAAGTCTTTTTTCTTTTGTTTTGTTTCCTTTGGAATTGTACGTAGTCTTATGCATGCATCGAGGTAATTAATAGATCAAGTTCAGCTTGCATCTGAGAGCAAAACAAATCTAGATGAGATCATCCATTGGAGAACAGAGAAGTACTATCCTAGCTAGAAAATTTCCAAGAAAAGAAAGAAACTACAAATTTAACATAACCTAATATAAAAATTAATTAACACTATTACTCTCGTCTTGCACCTCTCACTCACTAAACTGGAAAATGTTTGCCAAGGCCATAAACACTTAAAAAAGGTTTGCTGGTAAAACCAACGGTTCCACTTAGTGACACACTGGTGCCACTAGAAATTTGATTGAAAAAAACCAAAAAAGCCTCATGAAAATTGCTTAACAGCCAGTGGGACCAGTAGTTACAATGCCGTTGCTTTGACAAGCCAAAAATTGTTCAGCTAGAAGCCTAGAACATTTCTAGTGCGGGTGTCTACTAGCTAGACTAGTATTTTTTTTTAGTTACTTTTTTTTTTTATATTAAATTTGTAGTATTTAAAAAAGAATCGATCGACAATCACCTAATAATTGGTTCATGTTGAGTTTATAAGTTGGTATATATAAGACCAGACTCGAATAGACCAGAATTAATCTGTGTGTCTCTCAAGAAACAAGAAACAAACTACAAAAAAAAAAAGCTACAAATTTTGCTAGCATTTCCTTCCATTCCCCGTTCATATATGCAGTGTGGTTCGGACTACATGTACAATCACAAGGTAACGACTTGTTCATCCTCTCCACACACTGATTTTTGTACTAATAATCTTCGCCTACTGTCACGGGCCAGAAGACTCCATGCAGTGCCCCCGCTCCCACACCGGGCAGTAGAGTGGAGGAGCCAACCTTATTTGGTTCAAATAAGCGACAAGTTAAAACAATACGAATAAGACATCTTAACGGCAACGTAGCATGTACTATAGCATTCGGTATTATAGCTTAAAACTCTACTAGGTCATAGTTAAAAAGGGCAAAAATGATGAGTTAGCCAGACTGAGATTGGCAAAGGAGAAGACATTTATATTTCCTTTATAAATATATACCACCTCCATTCCTTAGAGGTTATGAATGGTCTCCGGAGCTGAGCAGAACCATTGTTCTCTGGAAGGAAAGATCCTTTGCCTACTAGGCTAGCTAGGTAGCTAACCATTAAATCAATCTTTTCATGCCCTTTGCAAGTTTATTGGAAGCCCCGGACCTTTTGGCATTAGTTTCTTGGCATGGATATAAAGTATTGATTACCCACCCAGTAATTCTTCTTCAGGTGTATAAATGGGCAATATATCAAGGTCAATTGACTGGGAGAAGATGAGACAAATTGAGCTATAATATAAATATCAATAACAAGGAAAAACAATAAAAAAGAGCAACGATAAATATCAAAAGTCCAACTTCACAACACAAGTAATGTGCGATCACATTCGTTGATGTGAGCATTAAGAGTTTTCTTTTTCTAAATTTCCAAATATCTACAAATTAAAAGCATATATAAAGGAAAATAAACAATCAAATAGACTTAACAAACCAACCTTGGAAAACCCTCAATTTGGGAAATAAAATAATATATGTCAAATAACTGGAAGTAATCACCCTGAACAGCAAGGATTCTGACTCTGAGTTTGCTTAGATCCATCAGTGCCATTACTAACAAGGCTTACCCTGTTGACCGATAATTCGGCCTTGTAGGATTCAGAATTTAATACTTTCCTGCTGACATTGCTGTAAATCTCTCGAATAACCATCTCGAAAGCCTGTTTAACATTTGTTGAGTCCAGGGCAGATGTTTCCATAAAGAACAATCCTTCTGCTTCTGCGAGGCTCTTACCTTCCTCAACACTCACAGCCCTGATATTCTCCAAATCACATTTGTTACCCACCAGCATCCTTGCGACAGTTGTATCACAATGAGCTGCATGATTGGCCATTTTAAGGTTAAACTAGAAGATCTCCAAATCAAATAGTAGTTGACTGTTGAGAGGAGAAAGAAAAAGGACACTCAAGCAAACTCGAGATGGACAATAACCAGAGGAGAAAAAGGACATTCACGCAAAGTTCGATGATAATACTTTGGCATCCAAGCAAAATATCACACCCAATCAAATCATGAAAGTATATAACAGCCAAACAATTGGGTTCAAAACCAAATTGCTCTCATCTCTCATTAACCTTTAGTCAGTTGCAATTTCCCAAAGTTTCAGTGTCCAAAATCATAGAAAGAATGTGGCAAGGAGGAATCTGAATCTCACCCAATACATGGATCAAAATTCTGACTTTTTGAACTACACACATTTTAGAACCTGAACAAACGTATATGTAACCTAGATATCTAGGCGGCACTAGTTTAGAAGACTAAAAACAAAATGATGGGAGACGAGTGAAGTAGTAAAAGTAGAAAGTGTTACAGGTGAGCTCATCGAGCCAGCGGGCAATGTTGTCGAAGGTGGCGCGGCGAGAGATGTCGTAGACGAGGAGAGCACCGACGGCGCCGCGGTAGTAGGCGGAAGTAACGGCACGGAAGCGCTCCTGGCCGGCGGTGTCCCAAATCTGGGCCCTGACCTCTTTGCCCTGAATGAGCAAGGTCTGGGTCTGAAACTCGACGCCAATGGTGGACTTGGAGTGGGGATTGAACTCGTTCCTAGAGTAGCGAGACAAGAGGTTGGATTTACCCACGGCGGAGTCCCCAATGACGACCACCTTGAACAGGTACTCCTCCTCCCCCTCGGAATCTGATTCCATCGCCATTTACGAACGAAGGAACGAACGAACGAGAGACGGAGAAGAAGAGTCAATAAAAAGAAAGAAAGAAAGAAAGAAAGATATTGGGTGGAGGAGCAGAAGAGTCCTCCAATGAATGAATTGGGAATGGCGATGCGATGCGATTGCAAAGATGATGAACGATTGATTGATTGAATGATTGATTTTGAAACACAAGAGACAGAGACAGGGAGGCAGTGGTACGACGACTACTACTACTAGTAGTAGTAGTCAGTCAACTTAATTCCGTAGCTTTGTCCTGTCCTCCTTTCCCAATAGAAGTGTTAAGAATATTTTTATTTTTATTTTTAATGTTTCGTTGAAAATCAGGATTTCTAATTGTCAACGGTAATAACTTACCTATAAAAGATAGACTGCATTCAAACTAAAGATAAATCCATCAAAGATTAAGATATTTGAAACCCTTAAAATGTTTGGATAAACCTAATTAATTAATTAATATAGTAAGAAATTAGTAGATAACAAATCCTGAGTTAATTAATTTAAATTATCAAATAATATTAATATTCTCCTCTTCTAGCCTAGTTTAAGGGTTTAGATAAGGTACACATGTCAATAAATCATCTTATTATGTACCCTTAAAAGAATGCAGTAATTATTTTAGTTGAACCATTAGTTTATTGCAAAAATACTGATGCTCTGGTTTGTTTTCTCATTACTAATTTTGGCATTACTCTATTCTAAAATTTATTTATGTAGAGAGATTGTTTTTGATTGTGTGTCAAAATTATGTGAAGTTAATTGGTTACTTGTTCAATATTAAAGCTTTTATGTAACTTCCATTAAGGTGAGAGCCTATTAAAGATGCCGTCCCCAGTATATTTGATGGTATCGCTTTTTCAATTTTATGAGTTTCAGTACTTCCTTACGTGAATCTTGTGGAATCTTTCATCATTATTATATTGTCTTTTTCTTGGTTTGACCTAAAAGTGCAACAAAGACAAGTTAGCAATTGCTTGCTGTGACTATTTATTTTTAGTTTCAATAAAAAGTAATTCAAGTTAAAACCAAAATACAAGTACCCAAGAAAAAAAAAAAAACCAAAAACAGAAAAATACAAGTCAAATATTTCACAGAATTACAGTTCAGAAGCAGAAATCAGGATTAGCATTCATATTTGTGGCAAAAAGAGAAAATGGTCTTATACTTGGACAACAAGAAGAGAAAAATGTTGCCTCTTTATGTACACACATAAAGATTGGAGTCATCTTCTGAAGCTACCTTGGGCCTGGATCACAATAACAAAGCCAAGCCGTGCCACGCCACGCCACGCCATCAAACTTGAATGATCTGCTTACCTGTTTGGCCGTTTGCGCATTCACTAGTCTTCCATGGTTTGCTTGCATCCGCACGTGCAATTCTCCAGTTCCTTGTGAAGCTTCTGCAACAGGAAAGAGCAAAGCACTCATGGAGATGCTTACAGTTCACCAAAACATTTGAACCTTGTAATTATAACCGTTACTGGGACCACAATCAGTGATTAATCACTCTTGCACTGTTAGTCATAATCTCAAACGCCTATATATATATAACCAGAGGTAAAATAAAATCTCTTATGTTACTCACCAAAGAAAAGTGTATATTTTCTCTCTGCATTATTAAACTAAAGATGGATGTGGTTTGAGTAATATTTTTACATTAGTAAGTATTCTTGAAATGAAGGACAAGAGAATAAAGTTTTTAACGAGTTGACTCCAAAAACCTGTATAATCGCCAAAGACGTTAAAAACACAAGGGCTAACAAAGTACATGATGAAAGGTTAAGCTAAAAGAAGTCCAGTGGGCAGAAGCTAAATGTTTGATAGGGAAAAGATGAAATATAATTGAAATGTTGGATAAATCTTGAAAGAAGAATAATCATTAATAAGGAAATTGATGTAGACCATGAACTACAAAGGTTACTAGGGCAAGCTGACCCACTCTATTAGTGAAGAAGGAAATAATACTCTTTGCCTGTGTGCTTACCCAATAAAACTTGGGTTTCAAAGAATATCAGACAAATGTACTTTTGGACACCCATTATTCCTTCAAAACATAAGAGATAAATGAAACAGACCACACATTTTCCGCACCTGAACCTGATTTTGGAGGCCTTTGATATGTTGAACTGCCAAATCCAGCATGTCTGCATAGCTTGTTTGCTGCAATGATAATCGTGTTAGAAATCCTAGAGCAGATATCTATCATCTGGTGCAGAGAATATAGAGTGGAAAGGTTAATAAAATGTTTTTGGAAGTATTTAATCAAGACTGAAGTTAAGTTTTATTCTATATTTAACGCATCAAGGACAGAAAGAGACTGAATTGGAATTTCAGCTTTCCCAATGATACGTGCTTACCAAAGACAACTTGCCAAAAATGAATAAAGACAGTTATAATTAGAACACCATCAAGCTTGTTTTTAGTCTACAAATTAGATCACTCTCTAGTTTTTCTTTTATAAAACGCCTGTCAACTTCTATATGTTTAATACGATCATGTTGCACTGGATTATGTGCAATATTAATTGCTGACTTGTTATCACAATATAGCTTCATAGGATCCTTCCATTTGACTTTCATATCTTCTAAGATTATTTTAATCCATAGTAGCTCACAAATCCCAAGGGCCATTGACCTAAACTCTGCCTCTGCACTTGATCTTGACACAACATTCTGCTTCTTACTCCTCCAAGTCACAATATTTCCTCCTAGGAAGGTGTAATATCCAGATGTTGATCTCTTGTCATCTATTGATCCTACATAATTAGTATCCATGCAGGCTCCAAGAGTTAGTTCTTGTCCTCTTTTGAATAGAATACCCTTACTTGGTGCGCCCTTCAAATAATGCAAGATTCTATGCACTACTTTCAAGTGTATCTCCTTAGGATTATGCATAAATTGACTAACCACTCCCACTGCATATGCTATGTTTGGTCGGGTATGTGATAGATAAATGAGTCTCCCAACTAATCTTTGGTAGAGACCTTTATCTGTTACAACATCTTCTAAACTGCTACTTAGTCTATGATTAGACTTAATAGGGGTTTCAGCACCTGCACCCTAGCATATATGTCTCGATTAACAAATCGACAATACATTTCTGCTAGGATATGAAAATACCTTGCTGTGAGTGAGCTACTTCAATACCCAAGAAGTACTTCAGCTTGCCTAACTCTTTAATTTCAAATTCCTAAGTTAAGCACTACTTTAAACTTTCCATTCCTTTCAAGTCATCTCCTATCATTATGATATCATCTACATAAACTAACAAAACAAAAATCTTTCCAACCATAGACTGTCTTATAAATAGGGTATGATCTCCTTAGCTTTGTTTGTATTCCAATTTCAACATGGCTTTGGTAAATCTCCCAAACCAAGCTCTAAGTGATTGTTTAAACTTTAAACCCATATAGGGCTTTGTTTAACTTGCATACCACATCTTTTTCTATTGCTAAACTCACTCTCGATGAAACCTCCATATAAATTTATTCCTCTAGATCTACATGTAGAAATGTATTGTTCACATCAAATTGTTGCAGTTTCCAGGCAAAGTGAGCTACTAGGGATAGTAAAATCCTTATGGTATTTATTTTTGCAACTAGGGAAAAGGTTTCAAGATAACCCACACCATGAGTTTGGGTATAATCCTTAGCAATTAGTTTTGCCTTGTATCTTTCTAAAGACCAATCTGAATTGTACTTAGCTGTAAATATCCGCCTACACCCCACTGTATTCCTCCCTTTAGGCAACTTTACTAGATTCTATGTCTTATTCTTTTCAAGTGTCTACATCTCTACCCTCATAGCATCTCTCCAATTCTCATTGCTTAATGACTCAAATACTATTTTTGGTATGGGAATTGAGTTAATGGTAGTGAGATGCTTTGTGACTAGGAGACAAATTTTCATAAGACATGAACAAATGCACGGGATGTTTTGTACATGTTCTAGTTCCTTTACAGGTAGCAATAGGTAGGTCACAAGAGTTAGATAGATCAACAATATGTTCAGGTTCATTAGGAGAAATGTAGGTAGAAGTAGTTACCTCATTAGGTACTGATTCATGTTTAGGATCAGGCGTTCATTCATATGCTTGAACAAGATCAAGATCAAGATCATGTTCATGTTCAAGATCAGGTGTTCATATATGCTTGAACAGGTGTTGAATGAGCAATTGGTCTCTTCCTCCTTGACTATACTTGAAGTGGACGAAGTTCAGGTTTCTGAACAGGCACTTCTTCTATCTACTCTTAAGGTTTAGATTGAGTCTCAAATGTAGGTTGTAGAGATACAACATTAGGAGTGTTGAATAGATAAGGTGATAAGGATGGAAACTTAAGAAGAAATAAATCCTTATCTGCTCCGTCAGTTATTAATGTCACCCCCTGAAGAGAATTTTGAACAAATTACTGATTTTGTTCTACAAATGTAACATCCACAGATACAAATAATCTTTTGGTTGGTGGATGAAAACACTTATACCCCTTTTGAGTAAGTGAATATCCCACAAAAATACACCTAAGAACTCTAGGATCAAGTTTTCCCTCTTGTTGGGAGTGTAAATGAACAAATGCTACACACCCAAATATCATAGGTATAAGTCCACTAGAGGTTGAAACTTGTGGAAAGAATTGAGACAGCAATTGGAGAGGGCTTCGAGAATTCAGACTCTTTGATGCCAGCATGTTCATAAGATAGGTTGCAGTACGTATAGCTTCCCCCCAATGTTGTTTTGGCACATTCTTTTGGAATAAAAGAGCCCTAGTGATATTTAGGAGATGTCCATTCCTCCTTTCGGCCACCCCATTTTATTGTAGAGTATTCACGCAAGAGGACTCATGAATTATGCATCTTGCTTGGAAATAGGAAATAAGGAACTTATTGAAATAATCCTTAGCATTTTTTGATCGAATTCATTTGATTTCCACATTGAATTGAGTTTTTATCATGTTATAGAAAATAGTAAAAACATAACTCACTTTAGATTTATTCTTTAAAAGACAGATCCAAGCGATTCGGGTGCAATCATCAATAAATGATATAAACCACCTAGCTCCAGTTATATTAGGAATGAGAGATGGACCCAAATGTCACTATTTATAAGAGCAAATGGAAAAGGACTTCTTTTTATATTAATGGGAAAGGATGTCCTCTTATGTTTTGCAAACTCACATATGTCACATTGGAAGTCTTCCCAATTTAATCCTTTGAACAATAAAGGATACATGATTTTAAGAACATTAAAAGAAAGATGACCAAAATGTAAATGTTATAGTCAAACCCTTTCTCTACGTGACAATAAGGATTCAATCATACAAGAAATGAAAGAGAACTTGTCTGCCCTAGTCTTTTGTCCACTTTGTACCTCAAGAAAGTAGAGACCTTTCTCTTTAGCATGCCCAATCATCCTCGTTTCCTAGTCCTAAATTTCACAATGAGAGGAATAAAAAATTACCCTACAATTAGAATCTTTGGTGAGTTTATAAATTGAAACAAGGTTAATAAATAGCTTAGGTATATGCAGGGCATTTTTCAAGGTAAGAGACTCGTTAATATAGACATCTCCTTGTCCTGTCACTGTAGTGGTTGTACCATCGACTATGGTGATTTTTCTGTTGCTAGGATAAGGGGTATATGAAACAAATTTTTGGGAGGAACAAGTCATATTGTATGTGGCTCCTGAATCAATAATCCAATCACTTGAGAGAATAGTATGTAAGGCATTTAGAGCATGAGAAAGTGTAGAAATACTTGAATCAACAAGAGTACAGATAGTTGATCCAGTAAGCTTCTCTAGGGATCCAATGAGTTGCCTTAGCTTGGTAATTTTCTCCTTGTTGAATTCAGTTGTCAATTCTATAGGGTCTTTCTCTATAGCTTGTTGTGTGCTTGCCACATAGGCCTACTCATGCCTTTTCTGCTTGCCTGATCCCCTACTCTCAACTTGAGGTTTTTCATGCAACTTCCAGCATTTCTCTATAGTGTGTCTAGATTTCTAGATTTCTTGCAGTAGGTACACCACAAGTCCTTGTTCACTCACGTCCCATCTGTGGTCCTTTTAACTTCATTTCCTTGGTGTTTAGCACTGGATTGCTGCATGTGCACCTTTCTTGTCATAAGTGTTGAATTCTCCACTGTAGGAGTCTCAAGCATGACTCCTCTCCTTCCTTCCTCAACACGGATAATAGCTAGAGTCTCATCTAGGGATAGCAGATCCTCTTTCCCAAGTATCTACATGCTTATTGCATCAAATTAAATATTTAGACCAGCAAAAAATTCATAAATTCACCCCTTTTCAACAAACCTTATGAGTAGAGATGCATCCTCACTGCATTTCATGTTGATGCACTGATAATGATCCATTTCCTGCCATAAAGTTTGCAGGAGATTGGAATATTCAGTGATAGATCTACTTCCTTGCTTTGTCATTGAGATCTTGGTTTTAATTTTAATGCATCCTTCACTTTAGAATAAGTTTGCTTGATTGCATCCCAAATTTCTTTAGTTTTGCTTAAGAACATAACAGTATCACTAATTCCAGGAAGCATTGAGTTCCATAACTAAGATATTACCACATAATCTTCTTCATCCCAAGCTTCAAACATCAGGTCTCCTTGTTTAGGTCCAGTACCGAGTAGGTGGCTCAGCTTGCCTCTCCCTTTTAGAAATGTACGAACCTATTGAGACCATTTTAAATAGTTCTTACCATTTAATCGATAGGCTACTTGAATGTTCTACAACTCTCCAGTTGAGGAGTTGTTCTTGTTCTCCCCGTTAACCGCTGCTAGAACTGGTGCTTCAAATCCACCACTTGATTCAATTGAGGCAGACATAGCTTCTAGAGAAATTGAACTTGATTTCTTGAGTCACAAGATTGCTAGGCTTTACTGTCGCAAGGTGATGGCTTCTCCAAAATAGGATTTTATGGCTCTAATACCATGTTACGATTTTAGCAAGGAAATCTGATATTTATTTCTGATTCATTGTCTCAATATATATATATATATAGTTAGGAGGAGTACTACTCCACTATCCCACTTCCTTAAAATATGGAAGCACTTAGCTAACCATCTACATCACTCACTAAGTCCATAACTTAGCCCACTACTAAGTAAATAAAACTGAAAAACACATCAGCAATTACATGAAACAAATAACAATAATTTACACTGTTGAAGATAATCCTAGAATAAAAAAGATAAAGCCGAACAAAGGAAAAAAGGAATTCAAAGATGCAACGAAGATAAGAAGATAGAGCAAAAGATATATCCGAAAATATAGGAGTTTGAATTACTCCAAATCTGTTATTGTATTTTAATTTTAAATACACTAATCTTTAGCTAAGAGATAAGAAGTATAATTGTATTTAAAGTAGCCTTGTATCCTAGAAGAGGTAGAATAGTTTCTGTGCATTCGAGTTCTTTTCAATCAGAAATCCAAGTCTGAAATTGTTCATGGTATCAGAGTTTGGCTCTCAATAATCAGCACACCAACTTTTCTCAAGATGGTCGACTCCTCAACCACAAGTGCAACCTCCAATATCAGTTCTCCTATAGCCTCTCGATCGGTTCTTCCAACCCCTTCTCCTTCTCCCTTCTCGTTAGATCACCATACTCTCCAAATCACACAACATAAACTTAATGGGACCAATTTTCGGGAATGGTCTCAGTCGGTTATGTTGGTGATGAAAGGCAAAGGAAAAATAGGGTATCTCACAGGAGTAATACCTCAGCCAGATCCTGAAACTATCGAGCATGAAGCATGGGATGCTAAAAACTCTATAGTGATGGCTTGGCTCATCAATTCCATGGAGCCAAAGATAGGGCAAACCTATCTATTCTACAAGACAACAAAGGATGTATGGGATGTTGTCCAGAGCCTATATTCAGACATGGAGAACACAACACAATGCTTTGAGGTGCGATCAGCCTTGAGAACCACCCACCAAGGTAACCATTCGGTATAATATTCTATCTGAATTATAGCAAGAAAAGGATCTGTTTTATGATATACAATGGGAGTGTATGAAGGATGGAGTAAAATATGCAAAGATTGTGGAGAAAGAGCAGGTATTTGATTTCTTGCATGGATTAAATCCGGACTTAGATGAAGTCCGCGGAAGGCTCCTAGGGATAAAACCCTTTCCCTCCATCAAGGAGGCCTTTGCTGAGGTTAAAAGGGAGGAAAGTCGAAAAAAGGTCATGTTAAACACAGCTCCTGAGGTCAATAATTAGGATGGATCAACACTTACAGCCTTGAAGCAAAGGATAGCAACACCTCGAGGAGATCATACAAAAGACCAACCTTGGTGTGATCATTGCAAAAGACCTTACCATACTAAAGAAACCTACTGGAAAATACACGGGAAACCTGCTAATTGGAAGGGGAGAAATCAGAATCAAAAGAGGCCACAAGCAGCTTATGCAGTGGATATAGAAGAAGGTAAAAGTTTTACCTTAACCTCTAATCAATTGAAGGTTTTGTAGCAGGCTTTTAAACAAACAGGGGTTACAAAACCCTCCAATTCTGAGGAAGTAATGAATCCAACCACCTCCCAAGTGACACAAGGTAAGAGTTATAATTGCTATCTCTCTAAGTTACCAAATGAGAATGATTGGATTGTTGATACGGGGGCCTCCGACCATATGACTAGATCCATGTGTGGCATGGTGGATTACAAACGTTGTGATAGGAATATAAAAGTGACTATGGAAGATGGCACAATATCGTATGTTGAAGGGAAAGGTTCGGTATACTTAAATCATTTATGGCTAAAATCTGTCTTCTATGTGCTCTCTTTAAGATGTAACCTGCTATCTATCAGCAAAGTCACTAGAGATATGAACTGCAAAGTAATTTTTTCTCCTACCCAATGTGTGTTTTAGGACCTAATTTCAAGGAGGATGATTGGGAATGCTAAGGAGAGAGAGGGCATTTACTATGTGAAAGGACTAGCTACTGCTTCTGTTTTTATTCCTAGATTACAAAATTCTTTTGTTTCTTATGTTGTTTCAGATTCTAATATTCACTTATGGCATAAGAGATTAGGCCACCCAAATTTTCGTTATTTAAAACTTTTGTATCCTCGTTTATTTAGCAATAAAATGAGTGATTCTTTCAATTGTGAACAGTGTATTCTTGCTAAACAAACAAAATCTTCACATCCTATTCATGCCTATAAACCAACCAAACCTTTCTACATAATCCATAGTGATGTATGGGAACCAACTAGGATACCAAATTTAACTAACACTCGTTGGTTTGTCACCTTCATTGATGACCATACTAGGGTATCTTAGGTATTCTTAATGAAGGAAAAATCTGAAATTTACACAATTTTCAGAAAATTCCATCAAATGGTCCGCAACTTATTTCACACTTCCATCCATATTCTTCGATTGGATAATGGAAAAGAATACTTCTCATCTAAGTTTGACACATATTTAAGTGACAATGGTATTTTTCACCAAAGTACATGTCCCTATAATCCCCAACAGAATGGTGCGGAGAAAGGAAGAACCAGCATTTGCTCGAAACAACCTGAACACTCATGTTTTCCAGTTCTTTGCCTACATCCTATTGGGGAGAAGCCATTCTCACTTCAACCTATCTCATTAATCGGATACCTTATAAAGTCGTCAGCTTCAAAACCCCTTTAAACACTCTCATTACCTCATATCCTCACCTTACCCGCATTCTAAACTCCTTGTCCCCTAAAGTTTTCGGTTGTACTGCTTATGTTCACAACTACAGCTCTAAATTACATCCAAAATCCTTGAAGTGTGTATTTGTTGGTTATTACACAACAAGGATACAAGTGTTATTGTCCTAACACAAAAAAAATTCTTGCGTCTTGTGATGTCTCCTTTCTCGAACAACAACCTTATTACCCTACAACCAATCTGCAGGGGGAGATTTCAAGTGTAGATCAGGGTAGGGATAATTGTTGGGATGTTAGTCTTCTTCCTGAAACAGTGACCTCATCTATTCCTATTCCGAATGATGTAACAAATTAAGGGGGAGAAGAACAGCAGCAGCAGCAGCAGCAGCAGCAACATATTTCAGAAATAGGTCCTAAAACACGATTGCCAATGAAAGTATATTCAAGGAGAAAGGATCTTGAACCAAGGCAAAATCAATCATCAGCCCCGGAACAAGGTCCAACACAAGAAGAGGAAGAAAGGACTGAATCAGTAGTACCATTTGAGACTCCCAGCAAGTCCAACAATGCAGAACCAGAAACTGCAGAAGCTGAATCATATGACCTAGATATTCCAATTGCTTGGAGAAAAGGAGTGAGGTCGTGTACTCGACATCCTATAACTAACCATTTGGTGTACTCTCAACTGTCCCAAAGTTTCAGGGCATTTACCATCAAAGTGGATGAGGTGCAGATTCCAAAAAATATTGATCAAGCCCTACAGAAACCAGATTGGAAAGCAGCTGTAATGGAGGAAATGGATGCCCTAGTGAGAAATGGTACATGGAAAGTGGTAGATTTGTCTCAAAATAAGAAAGTAGTAGGGAGCAGATGGGTATTTGTTGTAAAACATAGAGATGATGGAAGCATTGAACGATATAAAACCAGATTGGTGGCCCAAGGATTCACTCAAACTCAAGGTATAGATTATGAAGAGACCTTTGCACCTGTTGCAAAGCTCAATTCTATACGTGTGTTACTTTCAATTGCAGCTAACTTAGATTGGAAAGTACACCAACTTGATATAAAGAATGCATTTCTTAATGGAGATCTAGAAGAAGAGGTATATATTGTCACGATCCTCGTGTAACAATAGTGAGATTTCCAACCCGGGTAGGATTGGATTAGTAGCTGCTCAATCCGAGCAGTTGCAGAAACGAATTTGAGAGGGAGGAAGAGAGAAAATAGAAAGAGAGAGGAGAACGATAGGGAGAAATAGAATTTGGTCATTCTCATTCATGCCATCCATAGCCAGATAACTGACTATAAGTAGGCTGCCCAAGGGCAGATTCCCAGCCTAGCCGCAACCAATTAGCCAGCTCGCCCATGCACAGAATATTCCACTTGTCCACTATGCTAACAAGAAATTATTGAAATAAGAAGTTACAGCAACATAGCTAATGCAAAAATAAAAAATCAACAGTAATAAAGGGTATAAGAGCTGGTGACGCGTGACATATATGAGAATGTCTCCCAGGTTTGAAGAAAAAGGGAAGACTTGCAGATTAATAAAATCGTTATATGGACTGAAACAATCTCCTAGCGCCTGGTTCAAGCGGTTTAGTACTGTATTGCATCAGGTAGGGTATCAACAAGGGCAATATGACCATACTCTGTTTACTAAACATGTTAATGGCCTTAAAACTATCTTAATTGTCTATGTGAATGACATTATCGTTACAGGTGATGAAAAGCAGGAGATTTCAGCATTAAAGGAGCAATTACAGCAGGTTTTTGAAGTAAAAGACCTTGGGAAGATGAGATATTTTCTTGGGATGGAAGTAGCAAGGAGCAAGGAGGGAATCCTTATATTCCAAAGAAAATACACTCTAGACCTATTAAAAGAAACAGGCAAGTTGGGGTGAAAACCAGCCAGTACACCGCTAGAACCCAATTGGAAATATAATAAAGATGGGGCTGAGAAAGCAGTTGACAAAGAAAGGTATCAAAGATTAGTAGGAAGGCTGATATACTTGTCTCTTGCACGGCCAGACATCTCATATGCAGTGAGTAAAGTAAGTCAATACGTGCATTCACCAACTAGCAAACATCTTGATGCAGCTTATCATATTCTAAGATATCTAAAAGGGACTCCTGGCAAAGGTATTTTGTTCAGAAAGACCGAAGACCTAGGAATTCAAGGGTTCGTAGATGTTGACTGGGCTAGTTTCTTAGAAGATAACAAATCAACTTCTGGTTATTGCACAAAACTATAGAAAAATCTTGTTACGTGGAGAAGCAAAAAACAAAGTGCGATAACTAGGAGTAGTGCTGAAGCAGAATACCAAGCTATAGCCCAAGGCATTTGTGAAGTAATATGGCTAGGAAAGTTCATGAATGACTTGAAGATGCCTAACACTGATCCTACAAGACTATATTGTGACAGTAAATCTGCCATTAGTATAGTAAATAACCCAGTCCTACATGACCGGATAAAGCATGTAAGAATTGATAGGCATTTCATCAGACAAGAGATTGAAGAAGGTGAAATAAACCTAGTATATATCCCTACCGATCTACAAGAAGCTGATATTCTTACCAAGGCAATGAACAAACAAGGATTTGAAGTGATAAGAGGCAAGCTGGGAATGAAGGATATCTATTCTCCAGCTTGAGGGAGAGTATTGAAGATAATCCTAGAATAAAAAAGATAAAGCTGGATAAAGGAAAAAAGGAATTCAAAGATGCAACGAAGATAAGAAGATAGAGTAAAAGATATATCCGAAAATATAGGAGTTTGAATTACTCCAAATCTGTTATTGTATTTTAATTTTAAATACCCTAATCTTTAGCTAAGAGATAAGAAGTATAGTTGTATTTAAAGTAGGCCTTGTATCCTAGAAGAGGTAGAATAGTTTCTATGCATTCGAGTTCTTTTCAATCAGAAATCCAAGTCTGAAATTGTTCATACACAACAGATAATTCTATAAAATTTATCTATTATTCTCCACAATTATTATAATTATAATAATTGCATAACTATGAGATAATTGCATGTAAAGTAATTATGCATGATAATAGTAGCATATATGTGTGTGAATATGTACTTAACTATTATGAAATACACATATAATAATTTACAATATCCACAAAATTGCATGTGAAAATTTGTAACTTTGGTAGCTTGGGATAAACATTAAATGCATTTGTTTACAATATCTCCTTTTGGGAGATTATCTTCAGAGAAATTATATTTGTCCTTGTTCTATGAACCAAACCTAACAACATACCTTGCCATGAAAATATAAGTTATAATTGATGGATAGATATAGTTCAATGATAATTCCAGGGTAAAGGCAATAAAGAATCATCTAACTCATGTTCTACAGTTTTCAACTCCAAAATACAACATTCATAGCCATAGATGTGCTATAAATTACAATTGATGGATACAGATAGATATAACTCAAGACAGAAAGTAATCATGAAGATATTACTGTGATAAAATGAGAAAGACCATTCTTTTGCTCTTGCCAATTAGGAGCTACAAATGGGACAGTCAACAGTCAAACTTGAATTTACATGGTTAACAACTCAAATATTCACTACTGCACTAAAAGTAGCCCACCTGATGTCTTGAAAAAAGATGAAAAGCATTGTAAATAATTAAACAGGAATGCTATCAAAGCATATATGCTTTTGAGTCGAACAAAGAAAAACCTTTCACATGAACTAGGCATGTGCATAGATCGAAAGGAAAAGAAGCATGGCGTCATTTTACCTTATCCATGTTAGGGACAAGATCTTGAAGCTTCTTCAATTTCCCACTTATTCTTGTTCTTCTCTCCTGTAGATAAAGAAGGGCATTCACTGAAATTAGGCATCCACAGATTGGAAGTAGCAAACGGTTGTAATTTGATTATATAATTGATATAATTATAATAGAAAATTGCATTTTACTATAGGCAAGCAAGTCCCTGCCAAGTATTGGCTCAAGGGTAGGGGAGTGCTTGCAAGCCACCTCATGAAGCAGACTCACTACATTCCCATAGGAAAATGGAATTAATAGCCTGGTATTTCCAGATAAAGATTAAGGCGCCCAGTCCAGGAGACCTATTGCACCATGAGTAAAAACTTCCAAGCTGGCCACATGGAGATAAGGGAACAGTACAACATTATTGCCCCCTTGTATGTGAGCTATCAGAAAGGACTGTCGTGTGGGTGGGGGGCTTTTCCAGGGGTATATATCATCATCGGTTTTGTGAGACATGGTGCATTGGGGTGAGATGGTTTTGGCACTAATTACAAGTAATTACTTCAGCATGACACTAGAGCTCAAAGGCGCTTATAAATAATCCCCTTGGCTATCTTCCACAGGATCTTTCTTTTCTGCCATTTCTTTGTCATGATTTTTCACCCAAAGCTAGCACCTTTCCTTTGTCCATTATACCAGGATATGTGGATCCACAAACTTAGATTATATCAAGATGAGATAGAACATCTGTAATTTGGCTTATTAAGTTGAGCATGTGTTCATGCAGGCAGTGTTATGACATGTGTTCCAATAAAGGCTAACCATTGAAAAGCATTTTGAGGTGACGCTGATGCATTAGGGTTTACCTACAAATATCAAGCTATTAAATCATGAAAAACAAGTACATATGATACTACAATTAATAATGGTGGCTAGTGGGTAGAAGGAGCAGAAAAGAAAACCTTTGGGATGGTTTTACAAAATTTTAACAGCTTGTAGTTTCTGGTGGTGAACCAGCATGAAACTCTCTTAAAAGTAAGTAGCACAAACATTCACACAACCATGCAAAGATGGGATCTGAATCTTCAAAGTATCATTCTTGGGCGCTCAATTGGTTGAGAACCATAATAGTTCTTGTACCAATACAAGATCCATATACAGTAACAAATTATTGATCTTGTACATTAAATTTTTTATGTTGTAATAGTTTTCCTACCCATTAACTATTATTGAATGATCAATCATTTCATCTTTCACAAATACCGTGTCAGGTTGACATTCAAAAAAGTAAAGAGAAAGAAAATCTAAAATCAAATAGAGATGGAAAACAAAAGGACTGAAATGAATAAATGAATACATATAGAGAATTCAGGAAATGCCTACATGAAAGATACATGCATTATACTGTAATAGAGGAACATTAGGAAAGATGTATTTGCTTGACAGCATCAGCTGAGTTCATTGATTTTATGTGAAAACAGTGGCTCATAATAATCAAAATAACATGGCTGCTAACAACATAAGAGTGCACATCAATGGCAGTGAGCTGAAGGATTATATAAAGAAGCATCTGCAAAAGTTTTTTAACTTGAACAGTCGAATTGGAGTCAAGACTGTCCAAGCATGCCCTAAAGTCCTAAGAGACATATATGTTTTAGAACTTGTACTCACTCTTTCGGCAATACTTCGAGGGTGAGTGGCACAACCACGCTTGGCACGAATTTTGCAAGGGACGGAGTCTTGAGGGATTTGTAGTAACTTATCCATTGAAGCCATCTCTAGAGCTGTCTGAGGCAAGCCGAACTGAAACTGCCAAGTAAGTGGACCATCAGGCAGCAAGTATTTTTCAATGACAACTCACTAAGATTTACACAATGCTATATTTTCTGTGTAAGTCTAATAAGATGTTATATAAGTACTGAAAAGGAATCTAGTTTTCTGAATTAAACAAAACTCCACATGATATCCTTCCTTAGCAGATGAAATTAAAGCAAAGATTGAAAAATCTTTGACAGGCCTTACAGAAGATATGGCCATGGATAGAGATGCTTGGAAAGCTAGAATTCATCTAGCCAACCTCACCTAATAGGATTTTAAGGCTTGGGATTGATGGTCATTGCATTAAAAAATCCTTGACAAAATAACATTATAACAAATGTCTGTCATATGAAACGAGTTGATCCCAGATAGTAGGATTAAAGCTTGATATGTTGTTGTTTTATGAAATGAACTGAAGCATGATAAGAGTAGTGCCCTAGAAAAAAACCAATGGGCCTTGCATTGAACATCTTCTGATCTGTAGGTACCCTATAATTAATTAGCATTTCCAAAAAGAGGGAGACCAAATAACTGGTAAGAAAAGTATTCTAACAAACATGACACAGAAATATTAGTCATGTTTTGTAATTCTTGCAAATGTAATTTTAAGTATTCACAATCCTTCTAGATGTGTACATTTTTTCATGTTCACTACATGTAGTGTCCAATGGCAATTACATGCCATTCTTTCTGCCATTTCAACTATTATCACAATATTTCCATCCATAGATCAAATTATTTTGTAGATTGGATTTCGATTGACTGGTTATTGTTACGTTGCATGTGCTTGCTTTAGGAGTTTTTCTAAATGTATTGTCATGCTACTAGTATTTTGATTTCAGGTTTTTCTTTTAAGAGTCGAATTAAAATAACCTTTGAAAAACATAATGGTCATATTTTTTTTTTTAATTTAACGGGTCACAAGCCAATCCCAAATTGATAGTCTACTAGGGAGATCTTGGATATATTACTTGGTCCATGAACCCACAAGTCACCTTCAGCTAGCACTTTTTGATGAGGGACCTGTGGTACTACCAGTGGTATTTGAACTAACCTAGGACCACTACTGAGTGAGTGCAAACTAGGAAAGTATTTGAGATCGACTTGAGTCAAATTGAGATGTGTGATTTCTAGCCTAATGAGGATGCCAGTAGTTAAAGAAGGGGAGTTTGTCCCTAATTCCACATTGGTTGTTTACTAGGGAGGTCCTGGGCATATTACATGGTCTCATGAATCTATAAGTCACCTTCAATTAGCACTTTCAAGTGAGGGGCCTGTGGTGTTACAATGTGCTTTGAATTAAATCCTTAAAATATTGCATGTACCTGTGATTCAACAGTGTCAAGGCTATGGACCACATCACCAGTATTGTTTTTGGCTCGTTTGCTTGATGGAGCAGAAAACACAATGGAATTTGTATCACTCCAAGAGCTCATCCCAGTTCCAGCTGTGGCATAAAAATGAGCAGCTTTTCTGTGGCCATTTTCTGAACTCATGTCCTCGGCAACGTTTTCACTTTCTTCAGATATATGAGAGAGTGATTCTTGTCTTGTGAAGCTCAACTGAGAACTCAACCTAGATAGTCCATGGCCACTATCAGAAACCCCCTTGGAATTATAGCTCCCGATTCCTCTTGCAACTGAGAAAACTGTTCTTACTTCCAAAACAAAATAATCATAATCAAAGTAAAGGATACAATGACAAAGATAATGAAAATGAAAAGTATAAAACCTTTTTCTTCAACCATATTTGTGGCCAATAAATTTCAGTTTCCAAAAAACTACCAAGAAAGATGACAATTATTATTAAGGAAGAATGGTATTAAATTCAGTTTGCTCAACCCAATGTGTCGAGTTATTGACTAGACATTATTGTTCGTCTCTGGCACTACATCATTCATGTAGAACAGCATGGCAAAAATACAGCAATATGGGAACCATGACAAAACTCCTAATGTAGCCTGGCTAATTTAAGACTTTTCAACTCTTCTTCTGAGGCCCCTGTAAACATTTCAGCTCCATGCAAAAGCTGCTCCAGTTCAATTTAGATACAAAATCAAAGCCTCGATCTGGCTTCCAACTTTTCCAACCATATTCCTTCCTTCCCAATACAAACAGTAAAGAAATGAATAAACAACAGAAATAAAGTAGGGAAAGAAAAAGGTAACGGAAGTTCAATTTGAGTTTGAACTGATATATTCCTGCAGGTTCCTGACCTTTATACTGTAAAACTATCCATTCGTGTGCAAGTCCATGCTTTCACTGGGTCTCATTCTTCATTGCAGTTTAATTTAAACGTCAGCTATTCATTTATTTCGAATCCAGTGGAGAAGACCTAATGAAGGCAAGATTCAGATTGAGTCAATGCCATTACTACATGTGGATCTAATCAGATAATTTTCTGCAGCCTTGTAGCACTAGCCAGTAGCCAGAGACACCTACATGAGTTCTAACTAACGGATAAGGCATTTTGAACTAAGCATCATCGGTTCTTTAGAAAATAAGTAAGCAAGCATAATGATAAAAAGATAAGTAAGCATTAACAAAGAAGAACTGAGATTCTGGCATCCTATATGTGTGTGAGAGAGGGAGAATACTTTAGGCGAGTCAAAGATAACAAATTAAGAGTTGTCCAAATTTTCTCATCAATGCTAAATCTATTCAATTATTCTAAATAAAGATTGAGATCCACTCTTGGTGGATAGGGACTAGGGAGGGATCCAAACACAATACTAATTATTAAGGAGGCGGGTGGGTCAGACAAGGATTAGTTGAATAAGGGGATTCTAAAAGTGTAGTGTGAGGGAGACACGTGAAGTGATGGTGGTGGTGGCGGTGGTGGTGGTGGTGGTGGAAGGAATGCAATTTTCTAAGCAAAGTTATTCATCGAATCTGCCCACAAAACCATCCGTACATCATTATTATAGGCCAACTTGCTACCTTTTTTTTATTGGCTTGTCACACCAACTTGCTATATGTTCAATGCAAAAATATAATAGAACCAGACAAAACACAGAATTAATTAAAAATAAATAAATAAATAGGGGTGGAAAAATAATGAACCACCCATTTCCCAATATGGGAAGGATATTATGGTAAATAGATAATTTGTCCGCACCGCCAAAGTGGTCTCAGTCAATGCCTTATGCTTATCTATCCTCAATGGTTAGTTAATTTTGCGAAAAGTGAAAGGAAGAGGCGGTTTGGCGCTGAAAACTGTGGGCCTTCTCAAAACCAGAAGGAATACGCAATCCCGCAGCCCCCGCCGGGGGGGGGGGGTGTCACGGGATGGTTGGAGAGGGCTGCCCACTACCTTTCCACATTAGTCAGTCAATGGCCAACCACCCCTCCTCCAGCCGCCGCCGCAGCCGGAGTAAAATCAACAAACCGAAGAGCCATCCCCAATCTACCTTGAACAGATAAATTATAAACCAAAAAAAAAGGCAAATTAAGGACGGATTAACATCATACCGTTTTCAGCAGCAGGGGAGGTAGTTGTATCAGCGGTAGTGGTATTTGGCGGGAGGAGATGATTGAGAAGGCCAGCAGGGGAGCTGCTGTGACGAACCAAGGACCCAGCTCCTGCTCCGCCCGTTTTGGTGAACAAATTATTAGTAGTGCCGCTGGAGGAGGCGGCGAAGTTTCCGGCTATCTCGTTAAGACAGTAGCTGTTGCAGTTGTTGGGGGCGGAGGGGAGCTTAATAATGCAGGAGGAGGTGGTGGATTCGGAAGCAGTGGCGGAGGAAGAAGAGGTGGTCTCGCCGGCCGCCGAAAAGTAGCGATGATGATGATGATAGTGGGAGAGGGGATGGGATCCGCCAAGGGCAGAGAGGTCGCCAGTGATGAGGGAATCGACGGTGTTAGAGAGCAAGGAACCCGGGGCCGAGCCATACCGAATCAGCTGGCCGCTCCCCCTGGGGGGGCCGATTGGGATTGACCCCGCTCCCAGAGAAGAAGACGAGGAAGCAGAAGATGGCGGCCGCGGCTGCTGGGGGGGGTGGTGGTGCTGGTGCTGGTGGGGGTTGTACATAGTTAGTTGACTCCTCAATCGATCTCGTTGCTTTTTGCCTTGCCTTTGCCCTTGCCTTCTCCTTCTAATTGGAGGACTGGGACCCAACGCCCCCTTCCATCCTACTACTGGCTACCCATCTTTTTTATTTTTATTTTTGTTTTCATTTCGTCCACTTGCATTGCATACATGTTACACATAACGTTAATCCAATCCATACTTAGAAACTTAGCCTTGCCTTGGTCTTGGTCTTCGTAATTTCGCATTGGAATTGGTGTTACTCACAGCATACTATTACTCTACACTTTCTCTAACTCACTTGTCCTAATTTATTCAATTTATCCAATCTCTCTCTTCATTATTTTCTATTTTTCATAAAAACAAATTGTCCAAACACAACACCACAGCCCCCCCCCAAAAAAAAAAAAAATGAAAAAAGTATCTGCTTTTTTATTTCTATTTTTGGAAAAACAACCAGGTAATAAAATCGCAATTATTCAGACGACAAACAGCTATATAAAATACAAACCCGTACATCATCCCCCCACTGAAGATCACTAAGACGATGACTTACTACTACTACTACCATTACCCAACCCAACAACTAAAAAGAGCTGCTGCTGCTGGGCCGAGGGTGAGACAAAAACAAAACTAGGCCACCTCTTTTGTTGACAAACTGCTCCAACCAACCAATTATCAATTCATTCAATCAGCTTTCCTGATTCTCTTACTACTACGTAGCTTGTCTTGGTCGCGGTACCTTTCCCGCCGTTCGTCTCTCTTCCTCTTCTTGGACAGCTGCTCTTCCTTTGCCTTCTCTGCCAAGTACGTTTCCCTCTTCTCCTTTTCCTTCTCCTTCCGCTTCTTCATCTGCCATACACCACACCCAACCAACAACTCTCTTATTAGTACAGATTGTTTTCCCACTAGTAAAAATGCAGCAGAAACAAACAAACAGACAAGTCATATGATACCAACCAAATTAAGAATTTTAAACGGTTCAAGGCCAAATTACTAGGGAGAGGGCCAAGGTAACCTCTTCCTGGACCAACCTCTTCCCTGCCTCTCTTTTCATCTTACTCCCCCCACACCCCCACTTCCCATCAATCTCAACAGATATAAATACATGCTCTATTTTCTCACTCCTCTTCATGTATCCTATCAAAAAGAGTCGTCTGATTTTTCTTATTCACAAAGATCTCCACTCCCTTTTTATGTCAATGTTATTTATATGCCACCTGCATACTGGGCCAATCCCAATATTTATAAAATTTTTGGATACCTTTGCTAGTTCATCTTTTGATACATGAATCTATCTTAAAGAGAACATTTCCAAGAAGATACCCATCAAAAGGTCCTGATATTTCCGATAGTTATAACATTCCAATCCTAAAGGACATACCTTCTCATGTCTAATTAGCTGAAGGTGTTGAACAAGCGCATGAACTTTTCGCTCATGAGGTTCCATGACTACAGCCCTCCGATTTTCAAGAAGTGGACGCCTTCGACTTGGAGTATCCTTGGGCTTTGAGGCAAATGGAAGAGCTGCCTGTAATGACTTGGGAATAACCAACGGGTTGAACTTCCTTGGCTTCCTCTCAATTGGCTGTTGAATGAAATAAGACAGAAACAAACTATCAAGAGATTGAAAAAGAGTTGCTAGAAAAACCAAACACCAACATGATACCTGGCCCACACATAAGACATTACCTTGTAGAGTGAATCCTTGTCAAATGGCACCGGAAGATTGTGTTCTCTTCTTAATTCAGCCAGAGTTTTCATTCCTTGCCAAGTGTTGCCACGAGGTTGCAAGGCTGTCGTCAGTGGATTGTAAAACTGAGGAACCTCAACTTGAGTCCATGCACGCAAGAAAACAATGTCGCTCATCAGAATTCTGTCCTCAAAGGTACACCTTGCAATCCCTTCTTTAAGATTCCCACCCTTTCTTTTGGGTTGATTGCCAATCTCTTCTTTTGCAGCCTGCACAGAACAATGTAATTGACAATTTGACATTAACTAAATCCTTCACAAACTATATAAGAAGTATTTCAGCTAATGAAAGAATCTCTGAGCAAATTATCAGGACACTAAGAAAGGCTAAAATAGAAATGTTCTAATATATATAGTGACTGTACCTTCTTCACCTGCCCACGGATTCCACTCACAGTTCTGACAGCTGCACCCTCAAACCTGGCTATTTCAAGATCTGAAGTGAACATGTCCTTGATAAGTGCTGTCTTCTTGAAAATCTTGCAGGGGTAACCAACCAGCTTGATCTTTTTCACTATTCGAGCTGCATGGTTGAACTCCAATACGGTTGCAGTTGCTGTGATCCTAAATGATGCCTGGATATCAAACCAAACTTATAATATGCAACACAATTCAAGCAGAGAAGCATTGGGAATGAAAATATTTTCCAAAATCCCCCCCCCAAGTTTACAAAAATTATACGAGTACACTATTTGTTTCAGAATTGCCTCCCTCATTTGGGTCAATTTATTAAAAAACAAAGAAAATAAAAGTCATAAGTAACTAAAAAGAGAAAATAATGAATTTTTACATGACATTTTAAATTGTTTAGGACCACAACAAAAACAAATATAGAGATATAAAATGGGGTACAAGGTACTTGTCATAAATATAAGAAGATAATTTCACAAAAAATGCGATTAATAATAACTACTTATTTTCCTTAAAGAATATGTTTAGTTGTATTATTAAAGCTTGAGATTAACTGAAAAATGGAAAAAAAAAAGATGAGAGAGAGTGAGAGAAGAAGAAGAAGAAGAAGAAGAAGAAGAAGAAGAAAAGAACAGATGTGTAAATCACAAAAAAAGAATAAAAGTGATTGAAGATGGAACAAAGTTCTTTTTCCAAAATTTTTGTCAATCGTATGTGAAATTTAATTCTACAATATTAGAGATAAAAACTGTTATCTTTTATTTGTTTTATATCAGTAATTTTTTACTATAATAAAACTTAATTTTTCAGAATAAATCATTCTAAATAATTATAATTCTAATACTAATTCTATTTAAGGAAAAAAACAATATTAGATCTACAATCATCTTTTCCAAATCTTGTGGTCAAGATTAAACAAAAGATCAATAAAAATGCTAAACTAAGATAAACTAGAAAGATCTTCCTATTGGACATTCATTAATGATTAAAATTTTAAATTACTATTTTGATTTTATTCTTGGACATTTATTAACAATTAAAATTTTAAATTATTATTTGAATAAGTACGATAATATATGTAGAATAAACTTGCAAAGAGGCTATCTTAACCTTATAGAAAAATTTTAAAAATTTAATAGAAATTATTCACCTCTTAGGTTACTAACTCTAGAAATTGGTTTGAGTACAATATAACTAAGAACATAGTTACTAAATTGAGCATATATTGTGCTATGATATTATATTTAAAAAGCTCTGCCACCACTGAGCGCAGATCCTGGATCAGCCACTGGATTGAGGTGCACTTTTCACAAATGACTAAAGGATAGTGATAGGGTAAAAGTCGAAAAGGAATTAGGTTGACCCAGCAACAAAGCAAGATTTGCTTCATCCAAGGTTAGCCCACATCTACCAGAAATCATTATTAGAGCTCAGCTGAACACATTATCACATGCTATTTGAAGAAAAACCTCATATAAAAATAATAGATAGTATAACACAGTCAAGAAACCTAGCAACATTGTGCAATAACTGTGTATTGAAAGAGAAAAAGGAACAAATAAAATAGAACATATAACATGCATGATCGCCAAAGACATTGGATAAAACCATAAAACATTGATCTAATAAACCTCTGCAGAAGAATCCTATGAAATTCATGAGTCTTTAAAAACTTTCAAATTCTTATGCACACAAAAAAAATTAGCCTTCAATATTGATTTGGATATATTCCACATGATCTCATATTGTACGACAAACATGTGCCTTTTTTGCCCCTTTTCATGCAATATGAAAAGTATACCAGTGTCTTTCAAACAGTAACATCCTGGTTTTAGGTTGACGTGTTGGCATGCCTGTGGAAAAAATTAAACCTTGCTTGGAACTTAAATCACCCCCTTGCTGAGGTAAGGTGGCGTGCCAGTTCCTTTTATATAAAAAGGTATAAAAATTGGAAAAATGCACTAACCTCCCGAGCTAAGGTGAAATTCAAGAGAAACCCTTCTATTTTGAGAAATTACAAGGACCTCCAAATGCCTTCAAGGGTTTGTCCGAACCCTCTAATTCATGCATTGTCTCGTGTTTGACAGGACTGAGGAGCCAGATATCAGGCCAACATAGAACAAGACCTGTGTGTTGAGCATAACTATATGAAAGCAAACCAAGCTGAGGACCTGGGTTAGCCTTGCTGAAGATGGCACAATGGGGCTCATTACAGCCACAATGAAACACATGGGCGCACAAGGACAAAGTAAGACAGCACTATTGGGACATAGACAGGGCGAGCTGCACCATGCAAGGCCTTGCAAGCAGATGGAATCGAGCAGAACACAATAATAGACAAGGAGTTGGGCCACCTTGGGCTAGGTGGTCGGACTGGGCCAAGCTATATAGCAGACTCAAGCCGAAGGACGGCAATGATAGCCCAAAGGCATGGATGATGCAGGCAAGGGCAGTCAGGCCATGGCAAAGTAGGAATCTAGCGGGCACAAGATGGAAGTGGCACAGGCAGCGACATGGCATGCTTACTAAGGAGATAGAATCTGAGAAGATGCAGGCAACATGCAAACTATCATGGTAGGCAAGGGTTGATAATTGGCACGAGGCATCATGTGACTGGAGGTGCTAACAGGATGCAGTTAATTGATCACAGGGATGTGACTGGACATGCTAACGGGATGCAACAGGTGAATCACACAAAAGTGATTGGGAAAAATTGAATTGCATGAGAGGAAGAGTCTCCACATGTCAAACATGCAGGAGGACTTATATGAAGTGTTGTTGCATGGCAAGATTGGAGAGAATGCTTATTCTCATAGTTGCCACATGGCAAGATGAAAGAAGACCTATACACTACAGGGAGATGTGACATGGCAAGACAAGAGACGACCCCTTCCCAAGAAGGTGTGACACGTGGTGGAACGCAATTGGATCCCTTGCATGGGGGCCTACTTCTGGAAGGTTCCATCCTTACCCAGTTTAAAGATGGATGAAGATGTACGCTGTAAGAGTTGTAAATAAGGATCAATAAGAGTATTCTAAGTCTTTTGTACACCTAGCTAAGGAATATTAATAGGGACGCGCTCCTCGTTTGTATTCTTCCATTCTCAGTGGAGTTTTTCTCTAAGCTCTCTTGTTCTCTCTTTTGCTCTCTTGAGTTCTCAGGTGGTGATTGTTCAAGCCGCGTGAAGATCCCAATGCAAGAGCAGGTTTGAAAAAATAGAGGTAGACTTAGTAATCACCAAGTAAGTGATTGTGAGCTAAGTGTCGGCACGATTGGCTTGGAGTTCCAAGGCTATGACAATTTCTCCCTCCCTCTCACTCACTCTCTAACTCTCCCTCCCTCCCTCCTTTCTCCCCTCTCTCTCTTTGGCTTCACTATGGGTACACAATGAACCTCGGTAGTTCATCTAAAGATGAATCCCAGCAATTACATAAAGATGAACCCTAGCAAATCACAGGAGTTTAGGATTTAGCGATGAACCTCAGCAAAATTGCTGGTGTTAGCTAGGATCTACCCAACTAAGTAGCGGCCACCACCAATATTTTTCTTTTCATTAACTTTTCTAAAATGTGAGAAGAGAAAGAAAAGGGGGAGAGAGAGAGAGAGAGATGCAAGAGAAATTTTTTAACAATATGGAAGGTCTTGCAATTTCTCAAAATGGAGCGGATGTCCCTTGAATTAGCCTTAACTTAGTTCCTCCTAACCCATCAACTGGATCACATGTCCCAAATCTTGGTTCTTTTGTGTCCCGAGATGGCAAGGAACACAACCCGAATCCCAAAAATGGGGATCCCGAGCAGTGCATGAATTTAGTTAAAACAATTTAACACGAGGGAAGAATCTTAAAAGTTATAATAATTTCGAAGAAGATTAGAGAAAGGAAAGCTTGCTTACCTCACTTTCTCTTATATTTTGTTGCGTTATGAATTATATTCAAACCTAACTTCATTTGCATAGGATTCTTCATTCCATAAGTTGTACAACAACATAAAAAAAGAATTCAAAACAAAATAAAACAAACCAACTTCTATAATAGCAAGTATCGATCTAACTGATTTCGACTCAAGTATAACTATAAGTCATACCATGACCCAAAATAACAAACCAATTAAGCCCACCCTCTCCGTACTATAAAATTAACATACTAACGTACCTCATATCTATTCCCATACAACCCAAAACGTACCACATTCGCGGAAACCATGGGGTTAATTTACCCAAAAAAAGAATATTAATCCTTCTAGTTACAATTATGTTAAGATTGTGTGAACTAAATTACATAAATTCAATTAGAACGTGGCAACAAAAGTCCAAGAATTTGCAACAATAAGGCTATTGAAATATGTTATCCAAGCTTTGGCTAGGGTTGTATGTGTTGTGAAGAACATTTTAACAAGAAGGTACTGTATTAAACTCTTAAAATCAAACAATATCATTATTTAAAAAATGTAAGAAAAAATGAGACTTGTATTTTTTGCTCATTCAGGAACCTTAAAATGTTTTCTTATATCAAACTTTATCTTCTTTTGTTTCAAATATTGTTAAAAACCAGAGGGAAAAAATGCACACTTTCGGAACCCCACATATCCTTCCCAGGCTTTCAGGAGAAAATAAAAGAATCCATGAAATAATGATTGCAACAGCCAGAGTCTAAAAATCGTCCAATATTACCAATCCGAAGGGCTATAACAAACCTGCTTTGATAAATTTTGCACAGCAACTACCCCAGATTTCGGTGGTGCAAGAGGACCCCAAAACATGGCAAGGCAATGCATGTGCTCAGGAGTGTATTTAAGCATACGATGGCGTCCATTGCGGTCCTCAATAGCATAAACAGGTGTAGTTTGGTAGCGTCTCCATCCAATGGAAACAATTATAGGATCTCTAGTCTTCAGTACCTTTCTGTGCCATCTATGCCGCTTCAGCCGCACCTGAGGAGAGGGAGAGAGAGAGATCAGACCAAAAATTCATAAATGCCACATTACTGAAACTGTAATGGCTGAATAAGGGTATAGCTTGCTATTTTAATTAAGAAACTCATCTCATATGAAACAATATGTTTGAACCTTCATAACCCCAAAGCTAAGATCAGTAAGTTGGATGCCTTTCTAACATGGCTTTCTAACTCTATTACGATTTCACAAATTTATTCATCTCGTCATAAAATCCCCACTAAATAAACCAAATATGTTACAGTATGAGACTATGCTGCATAGTAAAGTAACTAACAAAATGCTTTGCTGATACTCTTTGCTGATACCATCTTGATTTGCTTTCTATTTCGGTAGGCTTAATTGATAACTTGATATATCTTTCAAAAAATTATTACTAGTAATTCTAAAATCTCATCTACGACATCACCACACATACAAAAGATAGTAATAGAAAAAGGGCATCTTCACGTTCTAAATTTCATAAGTTTTATTATCTCTTTTCTTCCAAAAAGTAGTTTCATAAGGCTACAAGGGTGATTGAGGGACTACAAGTTCATACATTTACAATATCACGACATAAGTGTAGAAATGTTTGGCATAGTTTGCCCATGAAGGTGATGTTTGGTTGGGGGGAGGAGGGAGAAGATCATACATTTAGGATATCAAAGTAAAAAGAAATAAAGAACCTGTATTTGACGAGAGAGAGAGAGAGAGAGAGTTTGCTTAAGAAACAATGGAAAGGCTCTTTCTCCCCTAGTAATTAGAAACTGCCAAAATTTGAGTGTTGCAAATCATTTTGCAGCTGTCATATGCACTGCGGACAAACAACCATAATTACTTGGAACACGCAGTCATTGCAAAGAAAACTAATATTTAAAATCATAGCATTAATTGATTGCAAAAACGAATGAAGCATATTGACTCCAGAAGGATAATCCCGTTGACTTATTCTTCCATGTTTTAATTATATTAGGTGAACAGGAAAGAAAAGAATAACAGGAGGAAAATCTAAATTATTCACATCCTTTTGGTTCAGAAGATAAAGTTGCAAAGAAAATAATTGGTTCCTTGAAGAAGAGAAGAAAACAAATGGATGAACCCACAAAAAAGAGGTTAGCATACTTTTTCTTCAATTCCTTCATTATCTCACCTCAGCTCAAAGACTAAACAAGGATGCAGAAAAAATAAAGAAATAAGAATTTTCTTCCTACCAGTTCACATCCCACAAAAACCTATCATATAGGGTTAATGAGAAAAAATAGAAAATAAATAATTGAATCAAGCTTTGTAACAGTGAAATTTCTAACCTGCATGTATCCAACATTTTCCTCCGCTAGTCCAATTCCTCCAACAAGAACAGGGTGGTATGGATCAAAATATTCTACCATTTCAAAAGGAACACCATGAATCTCCAATCTTAAGTAAGTTCCTGTTCTATAGCCCTCTATTTCTACCCGAGTAGCATCATCGAGATCATTAAGTTCGGCTATATTCATTTGTTTCCGAAGCTCAATATCCTCCTTCAGCTGCAGGAACCCATCATAAAATGAAATTTCATGTTCTCAGACAATGAATTTACATATTATCATGTCTACCAAAATCAATGAACTTAAAACACTTATGTCCACAAGAATCAATGGAAGGAAGGTTATGATTTATTTTTAAACTCAACCATAAAATGTTATTAAAAGTAAATGAAAGTAAGTTTACCTTATCAAAAAATCCACCTTCATTACCATGTTTGCGATGATAATTGCCACCTTCTTCTGTTTCAGCATCCTCATCAGGTGATTCAGGTGCATCATATGTACATTTGAATTAAGGTTACAAAAGTGTTTGTTCGAATGTTTCTGCACATATGGAATACATACCACAAAAACAGGACAAAAAGATATTTGTTCACATAGATTACTATGACAGTAAGCCCACCATGCATGGATGAAGGATAATACAAGATTGTCCAAACAAACATTATAGCTAGTGAAGGATAATGAACAATAAACACAAGGGCCATGCAAACAAGCAGTTATACAGTTCCAACAAAAACAAAGGAATACAGGGGGGAGAAGGTTCTTTTCCCCCCTTTCTGGGAGCAGTGTTATTGGAGGAAGAAAAACATAATATTTTTCAAGCAAAGGATATTTAGCATCAAATTTTGCACGTAAAGCAATTTTCTTACACCTCCTCTCTTCAGCTTCAGCATCATTGTCCATGGGGGAATCATTACTGACATTACTTCTTGCATGGCTCTCAAACTTCTCACCCGTTTCCAAGTCTTCAAACTCACCAAATACACCATCATCATCACTTCCATCACTGCTGGCTTCTGAGGCTTGACCTCTGTGAGCAACCTTCGACCAGTCTCCAGTAACAAAACGGTCACGTATGCTTTCGATCAACCCTTCTTCTTTCCAGTTTTTAGGACTAGAATGATTTGAGAACTTGGAACAATCATCAGTATTGGCTTTATTACCGTCCACCCCACTTGATTCCTGACAAATTGAACGTCTTATCAAGAAAGCAAACAACTCGAACCTAGCATTTAGTCAAATGTTCAAAGGATCAGTAATTAAAAGCTTCTAGGACAACCTTTTTTCCTTCTCCTTTTGGCTTAAACAATTGATCATCATCACTTTCCTCATCCTCATGGCTAGCTTGAGCTTCCTTGGTTGTGCTAGGAACTGTTTCAGGTCTCCCATATACAAGTTGCATCAGATTAGCATTTTTTCTTGAGATTGCCCTCGCTGCCAAGGACTCTTTCCACTTTGCAGCATTTCCCATCTCATCTCCTGCTAGGCCAGTCAAATAGTCAAAGAATGAAAAAAAGAGGGAAAAAAAAAGGATAAAAGCTCATTTCGGCCCCTCAACTTTTCATGATTTGTCAATTTACCCCCTGAACTTTTTCTGGCTCAAATGCACCCCCTGTGCATTACAAGTCAGTGAAAGTGGACTGATTTGTAAAGTATGGAGGCATATTTCAGCCAAAAAATGTTTACAAGTACACCCCTGAATTGTTGTTTATGCCTCAAATACACCCCTGTACTTGTACAAATTGGCCCACTTTGACCCTATGACTAGCACACTATTAGACACCATTAATCTTACGGTGAAAGTGGACCAATTTGTAAAGTACAGGGGTGTATTTGATCCCAAAAATTTAAAAAAAAAAAAAAAAAGATCAGGGATCAAAATGGCAAATTGTGAAAGTTCAGGGGCCAAATTGAGCTCTTAACCAAAAACAAACAAAGAAAAAAGTAAAAGTACACGGAAAAGATGAATTCTCATATGAGAAAATGTACCATTTGTATGATGATCCTCCCAATCCTCTGAAGCATCTGAATGAGAAGATGAATTCTCATCTGAATCATCATCTTCACTCAAATCCTGAAGATACAGAAACATAAAAAATATTTCAGCAAAACTGACAAGTGCATGTGCATCACGTTCACGTGGACCCATGAAAAGAAACCTAACAAATAGAGAAATAAGTTTTTTTTTTGTCAAAGCTCACTTGTTGTCCTTCAAAAACAATAATCCAATCAAACAAAATTAGAATTTCACGAGGTACCTTCAAGTGGTTATGGTCAAAGTCATCCCCAAAGACAGCTTTTCTCTTTATTCTAACATTATGAGAGTCAATATGTTCCTTCAAGTCATCATCTGAGGATTGTTGCCGATCCAATGTAGTATTATTTTCTTCATCAGAAGCATTATCTTCATCTGAAATTTCAGAATTTTCTAAACCATCAGTATCACTTTCCTCAGCAGAATCATCAGTTTCAAGATCTTCTCCAGATTGATATGGCTCTGCAGGCTCTACACTGCTCATTGGATTAACAGATTCCTGAGCATCCTTCCAATTGATTGAAGATTCCGATATGCTATTGGCCTTTTTCCCAAAAAGAGAAATGAAGCTCTTTTCCAACATCTCATCAACGGAATATTTTTTGTTTTGAAGGGATTTCACTATAACCTCACCAGCATCACGGCCCTTTCCTAAAATGAAGGAACATAACCATTTCAATAGACACAGGTTGAAGGCAGTTGATTCCAGGAAAAAGATGAATGTCATGAAGTTTACCAAATTACCTTCTACAATTTGCAGAGGCAGTAGTCAAAGTTAAGGTAGTAGAAAAGAAGAAACAGAGAAATATCTATAGTAAAGTGAAGATGGCATTTCACAAAGTGTTCCAACCTATAAGCATCAGGACAATAATAACAAAATAAAGTGTTATCTACAAGAATAAAACTTAGCTTAATTTCACGAACATTCTCTCCAATCATGCAAGATGGATAAGAGTACAAAAGCATGTATGGGATAAGACCAAGCTCAACCATAGTTGTACATACTGCACTGCACAAGGTGCTGGTTTTGTTTTTGGTACGGTATAGAACTGGTGCCAGATGGGAAAATGGTATTGCTTTGGATATATTACGATAATAAACTAAAAAAACATGTATTAGAAAATAATATACATAAATCTGAACCAATGCAAATCAATTAAATCTAAACCATTCTGAGTGTCAATGAGACATTATCAACCATTTTTCTCTTGAAGAATTAAATCCGAACCAATGTAGAACAATTAAACAAATAGCCAAACAGACAATTAAAAAGAAAACACTAATCAAAATATGTACTCAAATACTAAAAAATTGATACTTTAACAACAAAAAAAGCCAAAAAAACAAAAGCTAGATATTAAGCAAAAATAAATACTAAGATGCAGAAGCAAAAACAAAGCAAGCAACAACCAGGAATACATACCCAAAGATTTATTATATCTCATCAATAGACTTACACAAAACAGCATCTACTAAAACTAAAAAATGTTGTATAGAGAGGCAGGCACTGAATGAAGGAAATTGGCAAAAAATGCAGATAAATTGCATAGACACCCCCCCCCCCAATGGTTTGACTAATTTGACGCCACTCATACTTTAAAATTGGCCTTGAAAGTCCATATGCTTTCAATTCAATGGGCGTGCACCCCTTCCGTTAATTTTAAAAACAAGACAATGTAGTTTTGTGTCAACACGAAAACTCTAACTAAAATATCTTAAATTAAATTTAACTAAAAATAAAACAAAAAATTGAAAAAAAATAAAACACTAAGAAGATTGGAGAAATAGAATCCAACCAACCACCGATCGCCGCTGCATCATCGCAACCCAGAGCAGTACCTCACCTACACCACTGGAAAACTGAAAAAGGAGCCACTGCATGGATCACCACTGCACAGCCTCATCGCCAATCATCTTTGCAAAGGAGAGATCAAGCTGTTGGTTGCTGTTGTTGCCATTGCCAATCAGAAGCCACACCACCACTACACTGCCTGAAGGAGGCTATATGGTCACCACCACCGGTGAACAGAGCGCCAAAGCATGGGTGTTTGCCGCATCCACTGTCGATTTCGCCAGTGAAGAAGACATCCAGCCACCATATTGCAAGCAGATTGTAGGAGAAGACAAACGGTCGGCCAGCCAGAGTAGAACATCTGTCATCCAACCACCGCTATTACAGTCTCCATCGTCCAGATGGGTTATCTGTAACCCACGGATGATGGGTTCCCGCAAACTCATCACCAGACAGTTCACTTCCACCAGCGGCCAGTGGCAATAATTTTCTTTTTATTTTTTGTTTTAAATTTAGATTTAGTTTAACTTAATTGACCCTTAATTAACTTAATTTAATTTAATTAAAATTTTAGGTAACGGCATTGTAACAGTAGCGGTGTGCTCACAAAAAATTGAAACCACAGGAACTTCATGACTGTCACGACTAGGGCCTTGGTTTTTAGCATTTTTTAAATTTTTTACTGCTGTAATTTCTGTAATAGTTTGTTTAGAGCCATGTGCTGCCATGTGCAAGAGATTAGAGATAGTGGCAGGTTGTTACAACCATGGAAGGATGTAGAATCCACCTCAGGAGGGGAATCTACTCCTCCGACGCCTTGTATAAATTCCCAATTTCCTTCATAGATGGGGATATATGGGAAAATTGAGTAAATTCTATCCTCTCTCCTCAATTCTCTTGTATTCTCTCCTTTCTCCCTCTCTCTTGTTCTCAATTATGTTCTCCGATCTTATTCTCTCAGTTTTATGTCTTCCTAATTCCTATTGGATTGGGAAAAAGACCATTGTCAGGCCCCGGCCGTGACAAATTGGTATCAGAGCCACAATTATTAGCCGAAGCTCTACTTTGATTGGATAGATGGCGGAGGGTACCGGCATGAAAAATCTCAAGTTGCAACTACAGCAAGTTAGCTCGACTATGATAGAATTCCAAAACAAAGCTGATCAACTGGAGATCGAAACCACCTGGAATCACGAAGCGATCACGACATTGGATCGCAAGATGGAGAGCTCAATTGAGGGGCTGGAATGGAGATTGGATGGATCTCTCGCACGAATGCGAGAGGAAATGGGAGCACAAATACAGCAATTCATGGTAATGTTTACTCGACAAAATTTAGTAAGGGTCTCTCTCCTGATTTTCATCCTAGGGAGAGGACTGAGCCTATGTTACAAGGGAATAGGATGAATGGAACCTCTGAAATTGAGGTGGATCCGGATGAAGAATTAGAAGGAGTGATGAACAGGGGAAGGAATGACCAACCCTCATCATATGGGGTTTTCCATGCCCCAGATGGAGATTCCAGTGTTTGAGGGAACTAATCTCCGGTGGTGGTTAAGAAAGTGTGAGAGAATGTTCAACTGGTATAATATCCTGATGGCGCAGAGAATATCCTTAGCCACTACATACTTCAATGATGTAGTGGATGCATGGTTTTAGGGGTGTGTTAGGGTGAGAGAAGACTATACTTGGGAGGAATTTCTGGAGAAGTTGTGTGAACAATTTGGTGAAAGAAGCATGATGGATGTTATAGAAGAATTCAATAAGCTGGGGCAAATTGGGGATGTGGAGGCCTATCAAAGAAGGTTTGAGGAGTTGAGATCTCTTATGATCAATCATAACCCCCATCTGTCATATGCCTATTTTGTGTCAAGTTTTATGAGTGGTTTGAGCGATGAGCTGAGACCAATGGTGAAAATGATGAGGCTCCAAATAGTAGAGCAGGTTTTTAAGAGTGCCCAATTGCAGGAGATCATGGTGGTGGAGAGGCGTTAATGAAGAAACAAAGACAGCAATAGAAAGGGATGATTCAGGGAACATTCAACCAAGGGGGAAGAAGTTTTAACTGTGAGTTGTTGGAAGGAAGTAGTGGAATGAAGAATGTGGGTGGATCAAGTTCGGGCCACAACCCTACAACTCAAAGGGGAAAATTGATTGAGCAGAGAAGACTAGCTGGCCCGTGCTACCAATGTGGGGATAAATATTATCCTAGACACCAATGCAAAAGGCAAATACTATTGTTAGAAGGAGAGGATGAGGAATTACTGGAGGGTGAAGAAGAGGGTGAAAATGAAGACTTAGAGGAGGAAGGTGATGGAGAGATCTTAATACATTCCTTGAAGGGAGTAGCCAATAATAAAATTATCAAGGTAAAGGGTCAGGTAAAGGGTTACAGTCTTATGATCCTAATTGATAGTGGGAGCACCCACAGTTTTCTTGATAGGGGCACAGCCAAAAGATTAAAATGTCAACTCACGGAAACACCACCCTTGAGTGTGACAATGGCCAATGGGAACCAAGTAGTAAGTAAATCAACCTGTAATGGCTTCTGTTAGGAAATGCATGGAGAGAGGTTTGAAGCTGATCTAAGACTACTACAGTTGGGAGGTTGTGATTTAGTTCTTCAAGTAGATTGGATGAAGAGGGTAAGCTCCATTAGTTTTGATTTCAACCGAATGGAGGTATCCCTTGAGAAAGAAGGAAGATGACTTTAAAAGGAGGGAAGGAAGATGGGACATGTAAAATGATCACTGGAAAGAGGCTGCAGAGGGTGATCAAGGGCAAATGGAACCAGCTAACACAACTATTCTCTATTTTGGCCATAGAGGAGGGCCATGATGACAAGGAAGTGCAAGGAAAATTATATCTAATAGTCAGCACACCCCAAGGAATGCAAAATCAGGTACACCATTTAGATTTTATTAATAAATTGCCGGTAGAGTTTGAGGATCTTTTCATTGAACCTACAACTGTTCCCCCTGCCATAATGTTTGATCATGCTATTAACCTTAAACCTAATACTAAACCTATCAACATTAGATCCTATCGTTACCCCCCAATCCAAAAGAATAGTTAGGGAAATGCTACAACAATCTATCATCAAACCTAGCCAAACCCCTTTTGCTTCCCCAATCCTATTAGTCAAAAAAAAAAAAAAAAGATGGATCATGGCAGCTTTGTGTGGACTATCGCCAACTTAATGCCATGACCATCAAAGATAAATCCCCTATACCCCTTGTGGAAGATCTTTTGGATGAGCTACACCATGCCAAATTTTTTTCTAAGCTTGACCTACGCTCGAGCTACCATCAAATCAGAATGAAGCCCGAAGATATACATAAGACAACCTTTAGAACACATTATGGACACTTTGAATTTTTCAAGAAGCCATTTGGGCTCACCAATGCCCCAACCACTTTTCAATCCCTTATGAACAAAATTTTTGAGCCCTATATTAAAATTGAAGCACAGCCGGTGCCCAATAACTCCCTCAAATACTGACTGAATCAACCACAATACATACACAAATCAAAAAGTAAAAGAAAGACATAATTGAAATAGAAAAAATGAAGATCAAACCACAAGTCTTGCATATTGATTTTACCCTGGTTCATGCCATGGAAATGGCACTACATCTAGCAACTCCACCAAGAGAACAATGAATCACTCACCCTCTCTTACAACCCGAGTACAATTCTCTCGAAAGACTCTAAGAACTATTATTCTCACAGCTCTCTCTCTTTATCACAGCACTCGAACAAGATAATGAAATGATTTCTAATTGATGATAACAATTGATCCCCTGCCCTCATATTTATAAACCATGGGGCGGACCAACCTAGGGATATAATCGATTCTACAAAGTCTAAACTACCCCTAGTATATTAGTTAATTATAGAAACATCCTGCACACTAACTGCCACTCAATCATCATCATTGACTCCTTTGATTTCTTCTAAGCTTCCAACACACTTAACTCGAGCAAAACATCAACATCTTATCTTCGAAAATTTATACTTGTATTCTTTGATGATATACTTATCTATAGCCATACCTTTGACCAACATGCTCACCTAAGGACCACATTTGAGATCCTCAAGTATTGTCGTGTACCTAGGGTTTCCCTAGGGTTTTGATAGGAAATTGAGAGAAATCAGAGGGAGAATTAGACGGATAGGGAGGAAAAGGCAGCAAGAAATGGGGGAGGAATACAACAGAACAGCAAGAGAGGGTGATCAGAGGGATCGTGAAAGAGGTTAGAGAGAGATGCGAGAGAATTCAAGAGAAGGAAAAATGAGGGAATTCATTCATCAATCAAAACATAATTTCTCATCTTCAGTTCTGGCTTATATATAGCCTAATAGCCTCCCACCTCAATTGTGGTTTATATATAGCCTAACAGCCTCCCACAAGCACACATGTGCAATACAAACGATAAGTCTAACTGCCTATAGCTAAGGTAATTATCTATAACAGAAAGACAGAGACAATTACAATTATTGTGTAATGCAAGTAAGCTACTACTATTATACTTACTAATCTCTCCTTGGGGATCCTTGGGGTCATGACACTAACTTGTTTTTTATTAAGAGGTTTAAGTGTGCTTTTGGTCAAGAGTAAGTGGAGTATTTGGGGCATATAATATCAAGAGATAGGGTCAGTACAGACCCAGGAAAAGTAGAGGCCATGGTGTCTTGGCCCAAACCTACCACGGTAAAGGCCTTAAGGGGATTCTCAAGGTTAACCGGGTATTATCGCTGGTTTGTAAGGGTTATGGGGTCATCAACAAATCCCTAACAAAACTTTTAAAGAATGGTGGTTTCAGTTGGGGACCAGAAGCAGAGGAAGCTTTTGAGAAGTTAAAAAGGGCTATTAGTGAGGTTCCTGCCTTAGGGTTGCCTCATTTTAGCAAGCCTTTTGTTTTGGAGACAAATGCCTATGGAACAAGAATTGGGGCAGTGTTAATGCAGGAAGGAAAGCCATTAGCATTCCTAAGTCAGGCCTAGAGCCCTAAGCACATGGGGCTCGGCATATATGAGGAGGAGTTTATGGCTGTGTTGATGGCCATTGAAAAGTGGAGGCACTATTTGGCAGGAGGCAAGTTTATAATGAAAACAAAACATGAAAGTTTGAAATTTCTGCTGCAACAAAAATTGCAAACTCAACTGGAAATGAAGGAATGGCCAAGCTGATGGGCTTAGACAATGCTATACAATACAGAAAATGCAAGGAGAATATAGCAGCAGATGCTCTCTCCAGGTGCCATGAGGAGGGAAGTTCAGCAGCTATGACCATGGTAGTCCCTAAGTGGTGCCAGGAGGTGGTAAACAACTATGAAGGAGATGAGAAGGTTAAGGAGTTGTTGGAAAGATTGGTTGTGGGAACCAATGAGGCAGATGAATACACTTTGGTGGAAAGGATGTTGAGATACTCGGGCAGGATGGTGAATGAAAACAATGCAAGCCTCAAGAAGAAAATAATGCAGGTCCTACATGAGTCTCCCTTGGAAGGCATTCAGGAATCCAAAATACCTACCTACGAGTTAGGCAATTGTTTCATTGGCCCAAGCTGAAAGCAAAAGTTAAGGAGTTTGTTAGCCGGTCAACAACCACCAATATATTATCCTTACCCTTTGATTTTGGCAACCCTTCAATGAAATCCATAGACACGCTAGTCCATGCTTGGTTGGGGATAGTTCCATGAAACAGTGGCTTGGCTTAACATGGAAACAGTGGCTTGGCTTACCATGGGCTATTACAACCTCTACCTATCCCCAACCAAGCATGGACTAGCGTGTCTATGGACTTCATTGAAGGGTTGCCAAAATCAAAGGGTAAGGATAATATATTAGTGGTTGTTGACCGGCTAACAAAATTTGCTCACTTTATAAGGTTGGCTCATCCCTATACAGCTCAAAAGGTGGCAAGGGTCTTTTTGGATCAAATGGTGAAACTACATGGAACTCCTAAGTCTATCATTTCAGATCGTGATAGATCTTTACCAATCTGATGTGACAAGAGCTTATGAAGGCTTTGGGAACCAAATTGAATATGTCCACAACCTATCATCCCCAATCTTATGGGCAAACGGAAAAGGTGAACCAAAGCCTAGAAACCTACCTAAGTTGCACGTGCTTTCTACAACCGAAGGAGTGGCATAGATGATTATCTTTGACTCAATGGTGGTATAACTCTAACCACCACACCTCACTCAAAATGTCTCCATTTGAGGCCCTATTTGGGTACAAACTACCCCTTTTGCCTGATGTAAGGGAATGCACTACGATGACCATGGTATGCACTACGATGACCACGATTGAAGGTTATTTAGAGCAGAGGAAGGAAACATTACAGTAGCTGAAGAAAGAGCTAGCATCAGCTCATAATAGGATGAAACAATTCGTTAATAGGAAGACAAGCAAGAGAGAGTTTATAGTTGGGGAGAATGTGTATTTAAGGCTAAGGTATCCTCATCTTAAGTCCATTTCTCAAGGACAGGTGTCCAAACTCAACCCCAAGTACTATGGGTCATTTCCCATAGAGGCTAAGGTTGGAAGGGTAGCCTATCGCTTATAGCTCCCAGAAGGATCACAAATCCACCATATGTTCCATGTCTCCCTCTTAAGGGAATCGGTGGGCACGCAGCCAGTGAGTCCTACATTGCCCACCCTTCCTAAAGAGATCAGCCAGGAGGTGGAGCCTGAGGCTATAATTGATAAGAGGGCGATGTACAAGCAAGGAATCCCACTCATACAGGTTTTGGTTAAGTGGCAACACAGCCCATCAGATAGCAACACTTTGGAGTACCTACCTGATCTGTTCAAGCAATTCCCAAGGTCGACTAGCCTCCTCAGCATTTCTTAAGGACAAGAAATTGGTTAAGGAGAGGGAGATTGTCACGAGTAGGGCCTTGGTTTATAGCATTTTTTAAATTTTTTACTGATGTAATTTCTGTTATAGTTTGTTTAGAGCCATGTGCAAGAGGTTAGAGATAGTGGCAAGTTGTTACAACCGTGGAAGGATGTAGAATCCACCTCAGCAGGGGAATCTACTCCTCCAACGCCTTTCATAGATTCCCAATTTCCTTCATGGATGGGGATATCTAGGAATATTGAAGAAACTCTCTCTCTCTCTCTCTCTCTCTCTCTCTCTCTCTTCTATTCTCTGTCCTTGTTCTCTCTGTTTTATGCCTTCCTAATTCCTATCGGATTGGGAAGAAGACCATTGTTAGACCTAGGCCGTGACAATGACCAATTTTAAAGTATAGGGGTTGCCTGCACAAATGGGTCAAACCATAGAGAGTATCTGTGCAATGTATCCAAAAAAGCTGCAGTATCAGCTAGTACTGACCAATATCAGGCAAGCATTGCCTGGTACTGACCAAAATGAACTTTTCTATATCTTATACCAGAATTACTATGATAAGGTACATACCAGCCAACATAAAATGGATTTGGTAACATTGAGCTCAACTTCGGAAACTTTATGCTGATAACATGATATTTGTATGGACATAAAACATAATACAGACCTTTGTTTGTTACTTCACCATTTTCTTCATCAACTTTAGAGAACTGCACAAAGTGGTCATTTATATTTATGTAGACAGCATCCTTGTCATAAAGAAGATCCCCGAGTCCAGACATGGGTGCATAAAACAGCTTCTCCTTGTCCCGCAAACCCTTTTTCTTGGCAGCCGAAGGCAAAGGGCAAGGATCAGCTAAGCTTGTAATGCCAGCTAAATTGTAATCACCAACACCAGCAATATGCACCTGATTACAGACTACAGATTAGTCCAGACATGCATAGAAAACGCAACACACGGCTAGCATAGGGTTTTTGGGAGCAGCATGTGCAAGGTTTTATCCCTAAACATGAAATGAGAAATTAAACTAAAAAATAGGTCAGCAACATGATAAATTTCTTCTTGAAGTACATAAAATAAAAGGACACATAATGAACACAAAACAAATTTGACATACAATAAGAGATAAGTTACATTACTGAAAGAGCAATTAAAAGTGGTAGCCAAATTCTTGAGCAATTTATTTATCCAGTCCTCACGTTTTTTAAACAAGAATAAATTATTCACAAGTATCAGAATAAGGAGATATAGCATAGAAGCAGCAGTATCCTCCCAAAAGGAAACTAAATCACAGGCAATGAAGACTGAACTAGCAAATGAGCTTCAAAATAAACCAACAGGCAACATCTAATTGCCACTCAATTGCCTCAACTGAAGTTGTGTTCATCTAACATTTCCATCATCTACCCCATCAAATTTACATATCACCAAAACCTGAGATTTTATATTAGTGAACCACAACATTAAACTATTAAATTCAACTTCAATCAAATAAGGGGAAACAAAAGGCTCATCTCCAGTACCTAAGAAAAGAGCCAACTTTGTTAGATATGACTGCATCGCCTTTTGTGCAATATATCTGGAAAATACAAGCATTTTTCCTTCAAACACCTCAAACCACCAAGATATCTATAAATAACCTTATCTTTGATTTCTAAGATGTATGAGACAACCAGTAAAAAGATTGAGATTACTCATCACCATGTTTGTGAGGACTTTTCTCAATTTGCCTTGCAGAATGGGGTCTGCTTTCCAATTACGTTTCTGAATCTCATTGGTAAGTCCCAAATGAGGCAAGAACTGAATTCAAGCATATGAAAACCTTTGTATACATATTAACTTGATCTTACAAACACAATGACTAATAATAATAATAATAATAATAATGACAATAACAATAATAATAATAATCTTAGAGGAACAGGATTGAGTATATCTCTTCATGGTGAATGCGGTTTAATTTACATCAAAAACTACAAAAGCCAATATCAAAATATCATTTCAAGAACTGATCAACAGAGGAAACTACAAAATATCATTTAGAATACACATCTTTGGTAGGGCTCAAATACTGTCACATCACCAAAGTCAGAATTTGCTAAGGCATAAAAGATAAGGTTGTATATACATGCCTTAGTTCCTTTCTTCAAATTACAGCCTCGTAAGTAGCCATATAATGTCACATTTCTATCACACTTATTGTCCACATGCACCCTTTCTGGAGGTGTGACATCTTCGAAACGGTCTACCAAGATGTATGGATGGGAAACTCGCCATGACAAATGATGAAACTTCATAACAGAAATGAACCTTGCAAGATTGTGAACCTCGCGTTTATGATACCTGCTCGCTCAAAAAAATAAAAAAATTAGCATGATAAATTTAATGAGTACCCTTCACTAGGTTTTGATTATTTTCACAGAAGACGATGAAGGAGACATGGAACACAATAAAGCCCATGGTCATTCACTTACTTCCCATGAATAAGACCAGATAAATAGAATAGTTTAGCTCCATCATATATTTCAGTCCAGAATCGATGCTTGAGGCGCTGCTTTGTTTTCTTAAGTTTCTTTACATCTTTGAACTTATCAAGGTGTGTAAGAACCCCCATAATTTTAGGGAATCCATGAACTTGCAAAATATTAAGGAACTCGAAAGTTTCCTGCAAAAGCAAAATATGCCATTACACCAATTTATTTTAGAAAAGTAAAACTGCAGAGTGAGATCAAGAACAAAGTACATAAATTATAAATAAGTTCTGAATACAACTATCACATAAGAATATGTAACTTTGACAGAAAACTTAAATAGACAGTGTTGATATGTTTGCCTCGAGTTATCCTAGAAGATCAGTGAAGACAGTGGCTTATATCAGCTAAGGTTTAGATAGGCAGTTAGAAATGATACCCTAAATGTGATTAGTAAAAGTTTGGGGGTTAAAACTGTAATTATCTAATTCCAGTTAGTTACATTGGGATGTCTGCCCCAATTATAAATAGAGGGGGAGGGGTAGCCAGTGGTGTGGGTTCTCATTTTCTGTTGTAACGAGTATTGTTTCGTTCTGAGAGAAAGGCTAGTGTTTTTGAGAGATAGCTTTGTAATCTTGGGAAGCGAAGGTTTGATGTACCCAGGAATAGAAAGAAGGGAACTAGCTGTTGTACTGATCGTTCTTTCTGAATAAAGAAGACTGCTTGAGGGGTGTTTGACTGCTGGATGTACGGTTGCAACATTTGCAATCTGAACCAGGATAAATTCGGCTTCTTGTGGTTTGATTTTTGGTTTCTGTCTAACTTTGTGAATTCTTTAAATTCTGTTTGTATTAACAATTCTTTCTGTTGATCCAAGAGTGGGAAGAGTATTTGAAAGAGGTTAGTTCATCTAAATTTGCCTAAACCAGCGAGTCTAAAACAACAATCTGGTATCAGAACCTTCCCCTAGGATCAAGAAAAGCTTTCTTTTCATTTTCTTGGTGTCCATTTGTCTTAATAGTATCAAGAATGGCTGCAACAAGATACGATATAGAAAAATTCGATGGGCAGAATGATTTCGGCCGTTGAAGGATAAAAATGAAAGCTCTACTAGGGAACTTAGGACTAGAAGAGGCTTTAGATGAAGAAAAGGCAATACCCGGAAGAACAGAAAACGGAAATAAGTAAACAGAGGAAAGAAATCAATAAAAAGGCATTCAATACTTTGATTCTAAGTCTAGGAGACAAGGTGCTGCAGGAAGTCTCTAAAATGACTACCACGGAAGCCCTTTGGAAGAGACTAGAGACCTTATACTTGACCAAAACTTTGTCTACCCGGTTATTCTTGACAACCAAGTTTTTCTCATTTAAAATGGGAGAAGGTCAGAAACTACACGATCATATAGACGAGTTTAACAAATTATGTCTAGACCTTGAAAACATAGATATCAAATATAATGATGAGGAAAAAGCTCTAGTTCTTTTGCATTCTTTGCCTAAATCCTATGAAACTTTTGTTGATATTCTAAAACATGGGAGAGACAAACTGTCTCTAGAAGATGTTGTAGGAGCCTTAAACTCCAAAGAATTACACCAGAAGGTTGAAGGCAATAATTCTATGAGTGATGCTCTTGCTGTTAGGTCAAAACCAGAGAAGAGAAAAGGGGAATTTCAGGGTAAAAGGAATGCTGAAATATCATCTTCAATTTGTGAATTTGATTATGACAGTGCTGATGCACTGGTTATATCCAATACCGAGAATAGGCAAGTTCGGGTGTTAGATCCTGATTGTTCCTTTCATATGACTCCACATTGGGATTGGTTCCTAAACTATAGGGACATTAATGGTGGTAAAGTATTGTTAGGAAATAACCAAGATGTAAAATCAAAGGGATTGGGGATGTTAAAATTAAAATGCATGATGGAACAGTGAGAATATTACCAGATGTTAGATATGTTCCAGATTTAAAGAGAAACCTTATATCTCTTGGAGAATTAGATAAAACTAGTTACTCCTATAGAGGAGTTGGTGGAGTCCTTAAGGTAACTAGAGGCTCTCTCATATGCATGAAGGCAATCCTTCAAAATAGCATAAATGTACTGCAAGCATCCACAGTTGGTGGAGAGGTAGCAGTAGGAGAGAATAAATCCTATGAGCAGACTAGGTTATGGCATTATAGGATGGCTCACATTAGTGAGCAAGGGCTTAAGGAATTGGCTAAACAAGGGATTGTAGGTGCTGGAAATGTAACAACCTTAGATAAATGTGAAACATGCATTTTTGAAAAATTAGCTAAAGTAAAATTCCCTAGGAAGGCTATCCACTCCACTAAGGCCCCTTTAGAATACATTCATTCTGATCTGTGGGGCCCTTCCCAGGCCTTATCTCATGGTGGAGCTAGGTATTTCCTGTTAATATTGATGATTATTCTAGAATGATTTGGGTTTATGTATTGAAATCAAAGGATAACACTTTTCAAACATTTAAAACCTGGAAGACTATGATAGAAAATCATAAAGATAGCAAAATTAAAATCATTAGGACTAATAATGGGTTGGAATTTTGCAATAAGGATTTTACCCACCTATGTGTCATGAACCTAGGGTTCATGACGGACTGAAATGGACAATCGGAATAATCCGATTGAATTAATCTTAAGAGCAGAATGTATTAGAGGGAAATTAAAGAAGAATGGGGAAGAAATTAGAGAGAAAATGGGGGAGAGCAGAATAGAGAAATGTAGAGAGAGAATCAGATTTCAATTATCAATTCCAACATGCCAACAAACTCCTAACAGCAGCCTTATATAGGCATCATTGCCTTCTAACAGCTTAACCACTTGCTAACAATATATCCTAACAATTATTATAAACCTATTACAAGATTACCCCCTTTATTATATTCCTATTACATCATTGACCCTCCTATACTCCTAGGTACATGACAATTCCCTCCGCCTTAAAATGTTTCTTGTCCCCAAGAAACTTATTATCATTGAGCTGCTCTTTCTTCATCCCACTCCCACCTTCATTTTATATTCAATCTCTTTTTCCCTCTTTCTCCTTCTAGGCTTCTTCTTCTTTGTTCTTAAGATTCCAAGAATCGTTATCAGCACAACTTGGACCAGCACTTCAATAGTGGCAGCCAAATTGACCTCAATGGCTTCAAATTCAAATCTGAGTGCTTGAATAGCAGATCGAAGCTTAGAGCCCTCAACATTGTTGTCTATGTTTCTTATGAATAGAGTTTGAGATGGTTGTTCCCCATGAGGATGTTCTCCATAAACCAAATTAATAGATCCTCCAAAATGACAATAAAGGAAGCTATCTTTTCCCAAGTCCCATTCTCCAATACTGCCAAAAAAATCCAATTCTTTAGTTTGGGGCACATAGTCAACCCCATCAGTCACCCCCAACAGTGAGTCATCGCCATTAGGGGAAGGTTTTCCAATAGTTTGTGCCTCAATTTCCTCAAGGGATTCAAGAGATTCCTCAGCAATTAAACCAACTGCCCTTGTCTGAAATTCTGCCACATCTTCGTCCCATTCATTGGAATTTTGTTGAAGTTCACTCTCAACATCTTTCTCCTCCACATCAACAGCCCCTCCTTCCTTGTGTTTGCTGGAATTTCCCTCTAAATGAACTTCTCTTTCAACCATTTCAGATTGTTCCTTTGCCTTTGCTGCCCTATTAATCTCTTCATCACAGATTCTCTTTGGATAATGCCATTCACCACCAATATCATCACCAATGGTGCATTCCTCCTTGATAATTCTGCTGGAATCTGTACACTTCTTCCACTCCATCTTGGAATTAGGTAGTGAATCCACTCCTCGACTTCTTGCTTTCTCCTTCGGTTGCTTCATTTTAAGAAAATCTTCTTTGTTAAAACTCCCATGATAATCCTCAAAGTATTCGGTGGGAAAATTGTAATGATACTCCTTAGATAGTATCATTGCAAACTCTTGCAACTTTTCACGTATCATTTGGCCGAATTCTTGGCTCGATTCATGTACCATACTTCTTGTTCCTTTGTCCAATTGGCTGCTAACTGAAAATGCAGCCTCCTTTGGCTGCCATTGAGGCTCCATTCCAGCTGAAAAGGAAACTTTCTCCTGCTGCAATTGAGACTCCATTAGACTCCTTCGTGCGCCACTTCCCAAGGCTTCATGAGCAGGACATTCCATTGAAAATGCAGCATCCTTCAGCTGCAATTGAGGCTCCACTGATCTCCTTTGTGCACTACTCCTCCTAGTTGAAATCTCACTGGCTAGAAAAGAAATAGGGCAAGAAATCGTAGCTCTTTCCATCATAATTCCCCACACTTCCCTTCTGTTAATTGCCTCACCCAGTCACCTCTAAAATTGATCCACTAAGTGGCAAATTACAGCCATTGTTACGCTTCAAGGTCAGGTTTATTGGAGAAGTGAGAGAAGTCGCACAATTACAGCAACTTGATCAGCCTTCTAGAGTCACCTAAGGCTACCGAATATCCTGTCTTGCTTTCCACAATAATACCTAATACTTGCCAGAATCACTGTCGGAAACACCGGCCTACTTGCCTCCAAAAGTTAGACTGAAATTCTGATCATTGGTCCCTTACAGCCAGGAAGATAACCTCGCTTTGTGACTCCTTTCGATTCTGACCGTAAGTTGATCAGCAATCTCTAGACCTTGGTTCTCCTTGCTTGGAGATACATCAGAAGCGAGAGTCTAGGACCGATCGGACTTCACCTGATTAGATCATCGACGAATTCCGCCTTCCGAACATCGTCAATTCCGGCACTGGACCACCTTCGCAAAACAATATTGGAGATTACTTTACCTCCAAACGTCAACCGCCTTCCAGGTCACTGGAGTCGCCAAACCTGCTCTGCCTAACCACCGACCGCAATTGACAACGGTCGCGTCTCCTACTTCCTCATCTGACTCACTCGTGAACCTCTTGGTCGTCTGTGTCACTGCCTTCGACGGACTCCCACACCAATCGTAACGACTGGCCGAGGGTGGTAAGGCTCTGCTCACGATTGCTACGGATTCACAATCGCCTCCCGCTGACTCCTCCTTCTCACCCAATCACCGACCACAGGCTAGAGGACCACCGCCCTCCTTGAGTTCGCCTTGATCGACAAGTCCTCGGGATCCAATTACGATCGCAGTAGGCTCCGATCGCACTACTGAAATGGTTCGACTCCGTCGCCCCGTCAATTCGGTGTTGTTTCTGGAATCGCCTTCTGCAACTGGTTCCTCTCCGCCACCGATCGCTGGTCAGCTTCGACACCTATAGTAGATTGGTGTCCGTCGCGGCTCTCCTTCAGATCCGAGTTGACACTCACCCCCTCGCCTATTGGAATCGATTGTGAGATTCAACCGGGAATTTACTGGTTGTTTCTCTGTTGCGAATCAATAGTTAATCGGAATAGTCAGAGTTGCACTGGAAGAAGAAACTGACGGCTAAGGGATTGCTCCAAGAGTCGCTTCAACCTCGTGTTCTCGTCTGCGCACTAGACCTCCTTTCGCTGGAAATCACTTCTAATTTCAATGATCCAATGTTTCGGACGGCAACCGTTGATATCCATCTAGCCTTAATCAGTAACGAAAACCGCCGAGGAACGATGCTCTGATACCAATTGTCATGAACCTAGGATTCATGACGGACTGAAATGGACAATCGGAATAATCCGATTGAATTAATCTTAAGAGCAGAATGTATTAGAGGGAAATTGAAGAAGAATGGGGAAGAAATTAGAGAGAAAATGGGGGAGAGCAGAATAGAGAAATGTAGAGAGAGAATCAGATTTCAATTATCAATTCCAACATGCCAACAAACTCCTAACAGCAGCCTTATATAGGCATCATTGCCTTCTAACAGCTTAACCACTTGCTAACAATATATCCTAACAATTATTATAAACCTATTACAAAATTACCCCCTTTATTATATTCCTATTACATCATTGACCCTCTTATACTCCTAGGTACATGACACTATGTAATCAAAATAATATCCTTAGACATCTTTTAGTTCCAGGGAATCCCAAATAGAATGGTCTAGCCGAAAGGATGAACAAGACTCTATTAGAGAGGGTTAGGTGCAAGATAATCCATGCTAGACTATCTAAATCCTTTTGGGCAAAAGCGGTTACAACGGCAACCTATGTGATTAATAGGTCCCCATCCGCAGCCATAGGGTTTAAAACCCCCTATGAAATGTGGATAGGTCATAAACCTAATATAGACCATGTAAGGGTGTTTGGATGTATTGCTTATGCTCATTTTAAGCAAGATAAGTTAGATCCAAGAGCCATTAGATGTCTATTTATAGGATAACTGGAAGGGGTTAAGGGATATAAATTGTGGAGCCTATTTCGGATATGCCTAAGACATTTTTTAGTAGAGATGTTACATTTGATGAAAGGTCTACTATAAAAGATTTTGAGGAAAAGGTAAAATCAAAGGATGCTAGAAAAGCCAAGGCAATCGATGTAGAACTACAAGAAGAAACCAGTGATCGAGGTTTAGATAATTCCCCAAATCAAGAGTTAGAACACCAAGAGGATTATGATGGATCCTCCCCGAGTTAGCAAGAGGAATATGAAGCATCCTCTTCTGGACAGCAAGAGGATTATGAAGAATCCTCCAGGTCAAAAAATCCCCTTGATCCAAAGAGGTATAACGTTGCTAGGGATAGACAAAGGAGGGTTTCAAGGCCCCTGTGAGATACGGATAATCTGATTTAGTGTTTTATGCATTGTCAAGTGCAGCATCTAAAATAGAGGAAGAGCCCCTATCATATGATGAAGCAGTGAAATCAAGGGACTCTCAGAAATGGTAGAAAGCCATGGAGTCTGAGATGGACTCTCTTAAAAGGAATAAGAGTTGGATACTAGTAGATAAACTCTTAGGAAAGAGGGTGGTTAGCTGTAAGTGATTGTTTAAGATTAAAGAAGGTGTTGGAAAAGAGGATAAGCCTAGGTATAAGGCTAGGCTAGTGGCTAGAGGGTTTACCCAAGTGCCCGGTATAGACTTTAATGAGGTATTCTCACCCGTGGCGAGGCATACCTCAATACTTCAATAAGGATCCAACTTGCAATAACAGCCCAATTAGACTTAATTCTAGAACAAATGGATGTCACTACAACCTTTCTACACGGAGACTTAGAGGAAAACATTCTAATGGAACAGCCTAAGGGGTTTGAGGTTAGAGGGAAGAGAGAGCAAGTGTGCTTACTTAAGAAATCTCTCTACTGCTTAAAACAGTCACCTAGGCAATGGTATAAGAAGTTTGACTCTTTTATGTTATCCCAAGGTTTTAAGAGGAGTCCCCATGATAGTTGTGTGTATTTTAAACATGTGCCACGGAATATATCTATATATCTTCTCCTATATGTAGATAATATGTTGTTTGTTAGTCAATAAGCCATAGAAATCGAGAATCTTAAGTTGAGATTAAGGTCAGTGCTTGAGATGAAAGAATTAGGAGAAGCCAAAAAGATATTGGGCATAGAAATCTGTTAGAGAAATTGCACTACTCTCTATTCTATTCTCTCAACTCAACCAGCTTTCTATCTCTCAAGAACACAGCGAATAATGGCAACACATATAGGAGAGGAATAACAGCACAACATACACACATCAATAACACACAAGAGTTATCCTGGTTCGGTCTTGAAATCCAAGACCTACATCCAAACTGCTAGGCGCCACAGAAATCCACTATCTTGAAAATACTCTAGGATGATTACAGCAAGATCAGAATCCCCTCCCACCCATATACACTAAAAGCTATAGGGATACTAGAGAATACAAGTTACAAACCAGCCACTCCCTACCTCTCGCACTCAATCCTGAATTCAAGACAGAAAACCTGAAGCTATACTTCACAAATATAGACGCACTAAACCCTCTCATAATACTCCTATCCCACGGCCCCTATTTATAGGCTATAGGGGTGCGGAGTACAAGAAAGAAACAAAACTAACTAACTGACCAACTGCCTAACTGATTTAACTAACCCAAGAGACAGCTGCCCCCTTCTAAACAAACCTTCTAGAAGAGAAATTTATTCTGACGCTAAAACAGAAAAGAATTATGCAGCAATACAGAAATTACATGAATACATTTAAACTAATCTAATACAAATGACACAACAAAATCAGAAGGAATAGACAGCAAAGGCAACTATTTTTATCTCAGAAATCTTACCTAAGAAAGCTGGTTAGAAGATTTAATGTGTGTGATGCAAAAGATGTCTCAATTCCTTTTGCACAACACTTCAAGTTATCCCATGAGCAGTCCCCTAAAGATGGAATAGACATTAAGGAAATGAGTAAGATCCCTTACTCTAATGCGATTGGGAGCCTAATGTACAGCATGGTCTGTACAAGGCCAGATTTGGCTCAAGCTATGAGTGTCTCTAGTAGGTTTAAGGCCAATCCGGGTAAGGCTCATTGGAATGTTGTCAAATGGACCTTTAGGTATGTTAAAGGAACACTAGGCATGGCTTTGGCTTATGGTGGAGTTAAAATGGAAGGAAATCCTTGCATCCGAGAGTTCACAGATGCAGATTTTGTTGCTGATATGGATAAAAGAAGATCCTCAACAGGTTATGTCTTTCAGCTTTAGGGTTCTACCATTAGCTAGAAAATTAACCTACAACCGGTGGTGGCATTATCGACCATCGAAGTTGAGTATATTGCATTAACAGAAGCAATTAAAGAGGGTCTTTGGCTTAAAGGAATTATTAGTGAACTCCTAGGTAGAGATGTCAAGGTTAAGTTGATGTGTGATAGCCAAAGTGCTATCCATTTGGCTAAAAATCCATCCCATCATGAAAGAACTAAACATATAGATGTTAGCTATCATTTCATTAGAGAAATCCTTGGCAAGGAAGAAATAAACCTAATAAAAGTTGCAGGAGAAGAGAATGTGGCTGATATGTTTACCAAAGCTGTTCCTAAATCTAAATTGCAGGATTGTTTAAATATTCTTACTGTTTGTTGTGTTTGAGTGGTCAAGTATGTTATGCATTCTCGGAGGAGAGCAAGATCAGTCTATCGGGTGGAGAAAACTCACGGCAAATGGTGGAGTATTGTTGATATGTTTGCCTCAAGTTATCCTAGAAGATCAGTGAAGACAGTGGCTTATATAGGCTAAGGTTTAGATAGGCAGTTAGAAATGATACCCTAAATGTGATTAGTAAAAGTTTGGGGGTTAAAATTGTAATTATCTAATTCCAGTTAGTTACATTGGGATGTCCGTCCCTATTGTAAATAGAGGGCGAGGGGTAGCCGGTGGTGTGGGTTCTCATTTTCTATTGTAACGAGTATTGTTTCACTCTAAGAGAAAGGCTAGTGTTTTTGAGAGATAGTTTTGTAATCTTGGGGAGCAAAGGTTTGATGTACTCGGGAATAGAAGGAAGGGAACTAGTTGTTGTACTGATCGTTCTTTCTGAATAAAGAAGATTGTTCGAGGGGTGTTTTGACTGCTAGATGTAGGGTTGCAACATTTGCAATCCGAACCAAGATAAATTCAGTTTCTTGTGGTTTGATTTTTGGTTTTTGTCTAAATTTGTGAATTCTTTAAATTCTGTTTGTATTAACAATTCTTTTTGTTGATCCAAGAGTGGGAAAAGTATTTGAAAGAGGTTAGTTCATCTAAATTCACCTAAACTAGTGAGTCTAAAAAAACAGACAGCGTAGTGGAAGTGACAACTCTCCAGCAATACAAGAATAAAAGGGTGTTTGTCCCTAGTGTACAAGGCCTGCCACTTTGCAAGGGTCGTTTTTGCACAAAACCTCACTCCTACTTGGCAAATAAGCTATTTCAACAATCTGAACCTGTGACCTTCTGATCACAAGCAAGCAACCTTACCATTGCAATTGAGGTTCGCCATCCCCCATACGCACAACAATAGAATAGGATATTTCCAAAATTACTCAAAAATAACATAAAGCTATGTATAAATTGATCTTGTGAATGATAATATTTCTGAATGGAAATTAAGTGAATGGAACGAGTGCAAAGAAACATAAAGGAAACCAAATCGCACCATTTCAAAACCACAACTTGCATTTATGAGAAGCAGTGCCAGATCAGCAAACTTCGCAGCATCAATCATGCCATTTATATCATTCGGGCACTCCACAAATTGTATCCGCCTTTGCTTCCCTGAACAAGAAATTTGGAAAGAAAAATCCAAAAAAAAAAACAAGTAATGAACAACGGTAAAACTAGCAATACAGCAGTTCTAGGAAAATGAAATGTGAAAAAGAAGAAGCATATTCACCTGACACAACAGTAAGGGGTCCTCGAACATCTGGTAGATTATGTTTAGTATAATGTTTAACAAGACATTTTATAAGAAGAGACTTCCCGACCTAGAGATTATGTCATCGTTAATACTTCAATCTTGGCATATTAATCTGCACGTAAATGTGCGAGAGTGTGTGTGTGTGTGTGTGTGTGTTCTTATATATTAAGATGCCAAATATCTCGGAGGATTTATATAGTTTTTACCTCAGGAGGGCCCTGCACAACCACAACATAAGGTGCAGGTTCTCCAGTGGAACGGTCAATGGTGGGAACATGAAGCCTGCGCTGCTCTTTCTCTGAAGCCCGAGATTGCAAGCGTTTGGCTTTCACTGACGAACTAAAAGCAAAAGCCTAGAGTGCAAATACATAAGCATTCATTCAGTATAGATGAGAGCGTGTACCTACATATGCGTATGAATGTGTCCGTGTAAAAAGAGAGAAGAAGAGAAGGGCAAAAAAATAAACCTTGGGGTTGTGCTGCTGCTGGCGGTCTTGGTCGGATTTAGCCGCCTTCTTCTTCTTCTTGTCCGAGGAAGGACCGGAATGGCGAGAACGGTGGGATTTGTGTGATTGGTCCTGGCTACCGCTGTCAATCGCCATGATAACTGGTAACACAGCACAAAAATCCGAATCAGAGCTGGAACTCTAAAATCCCAGGGCAATTCGCGACGTTACTACTGGAGAATAACACGATTTGCTTGCTGTGCAATGCCGCTAGGGTTTTGCTCAAAAGTAGGCCATACAGAAGAAGAAGGAAGACCAAAGAAAGGAAATTATGTAATTAGAGGAAGAACCGATTGATATAGCTATTTTTTTTTTTTATTACCAATGTAATCAGTGAGAACACGACCGTTGGAGAAGCGGCCGGCAGGTGTGCCGGGAAAAGTGAATCCGTATGGTTCTTTCCAGGAGGCGGCGGATGGTTTGGGACAGTTGCCAGTGTCAGCAAAGGAGTCTCCGAACAAAAAGCTTCACAGCACCATGGTGGTGACGGCGTTGCTGCTTCTCGCGGGCGAGCGAGAGGGGGAGAGGGAGAAGGGCTTCCAGATTTATGGGCCCCAAAAAATAACAGAATTTTGGGCCCTGAGACAACCGCCTCTTGGGCCTCACTGTAGGTCTGGCCTGGGAAGAGGAGGTGGCGGCTCGAGAAGCCCTATTAGTTTATCAATCCTAATCACAGAAGAAAATATCGATTGAAAGGAAGACCCAAAACATATGCAGTGATATCAGAAGAAAAGGATGGTTTGAAGCAAGCAAGGATTTGAACAAGCGTTGATTGATTTCTGTAATTGGAATGGAAGGAGATTGAACTGAACGACGAGGGTTTCGAACAGCGCAAAAGGAAAGGGTTTTTTTAAAAAAAAAATAAATTAAATTTCATATATATAGGATCCAACATAAGAGCCCCAACTCCAAGCCCGCCCAAACAAATTGATAAGAAAAGGCCCCCACGGCCACATTTTGTCTCGACAAGCATAGGCGGGCCGGGCTAACCCAAGTACATTCTTGGACTGGCAAGCCCAAGTCTACAAGTTATCCATCCATTGTTATACTAATTCATCACCCAAAAGAAATTAGTCAAAAATTATCAGAATTAAAAAAACAATAAGAAAAATCCCAAATTTTAAACCCATTTTAGGGTTTTACCCTAAATTCACAACCACTCAAATTTGATGTGAAAGTTTTATGAGATAAGGTTGAAAAGTTAAGTTTACCTAAACACCCAACTCAAAATTATCTAAATAAGGAGTATAGAAGAAGACCCCTGTCCAAACCCATGTCCACATAATTCACTCATAGAGAATCATATCCATTCATGGGAGACTATCTTGGCCTATTTTGACTTTCGTGATCTCCTAAAAATTTAGTCTAATATTTTATTATTATATCATTATAGTGTTATTCTTGAATATATAATTTGATTTGAGCATTAAGAAATTTACCAATAAACTAGATTCTGCCCTTAAAAACCCAGTCCCAATAACTCGTACTATAAAATTTCTTGAATTATGTCAAAATTAAAAAACAAAAAACACCATTATTACCCAAATTGAGAAATAATCGACCCAAACAACCCTAAAGTCATTATTCGTGAAATCAAATATATAGAATTTGGATGGGTCTCCAATCCGAGTTGAAAAAAAGATTAATTAATCAAAGACCACCCATAACATCGTACACGTTGAGGCCCACTTGTTTAACCTTTTTTTTGTTTTTTTAAAGCTTCCATCTTTTATGGACCCACCCCAGTACAGTTTCTGGTCTAAGCTTCCAGCTCTCTCTCTCTCTCTCTCTCTCTCTCCCCAGACACGGCCATCCATGTGATGCCACGTCCTAAAGATGGGTTTGAGGAGGCAAAGTCAAAAACCAAAGCTCAAGCAATAATTGGCTAAGGCCGGTACTATTGAAATATGTATCATTATCATCAACATGTGCATGTATCTCATTGGAAAGTAGTATTCAATTTATGAGATGATTGGTCAGTAAGTTGAAAGAAAGTTCTCGTGTTTTATTCTTTTAATCATATCATGATATTTTTTAATAGAATTTAGTTACTTTCTTCTTCTTTTTTTTATCAATTTTAAAAAAATGAAGAGATAAATGATATTGACACTAGTTGAATTTAAATTTTTTTTTTGATTTATCATAATTGTACATGTCATGAGATTCTATAAATAATTGTGAACTGCAATATCTAAACAAGAGAAGGGGTCGCACAAGTTAGAACAGGGTTACACTCAAAACAAAAAATCAATGAATAGTTGAAATTAACAATCATCACATTACTTGCTTAATTTTATAGGGTTGGGGTAAATTCAATTAATTTTTGAGAGTTGACAGAGACTATAATTATTTTTCATCTACTTCTCATTAGCCAACTTCTATTGAATCATCCAGCCCTTGCCAAAAGTCTTCCAGGCATGTCATGTCATAGTGGCATCCATAGTCCATATATCTTAGCTGGCCATTTGAAGACCAGCAGAATACACTAGGATTAACATATTATTAGTATAATTTGATGGTGAGAAGAAATTGGTGTTTTAGTCAATTGGACAGCAGGGTAAGTGTTGAAAAGTAAACCTAATTGATGAGGGAAATGAGCCCAATAATGTTAAACCTCAGAAGCTCAAGATTTGGAAGAAAACAACCACAAGGAAGCCAAAGAAGCAGGCAGAAAAAGAGGGAAAGAAAGAAGCGCACTAATAATAAAAGAGATTTGGGACAGCGTTAGGTTGGGTGGTGGAATATACAAGGAAGGGTTGCTTCCTGTGCGTGGCTGCTGGCTGCTGCTCTAAAGAGGAGGCTCTGGGAGAGAGAGCCCACGTGGTGGCCCCCACATTGAATTTTTTTTTTTTTTGGTTAAAAGAAAGGAGATGGTGAAGTGGTCCTCTCCCCCTAGATGACTTCCAACATATTTTAACCACTCCATTTGGGCATTTGTCCTTTATTCCCTCTGCATCACTCATCATCTGCCCCAGAAACATTGATTGTTCTTTACAGCCAGACATACCCCGCTTTGCTCCATTTCTTGGGTTGTTCTCTCTTGGGACTCTCCACATCTTCTCTTTTTTCACTGGTCAAAGGACACATCTTTTCACTAACTGGTCAAAGTGTTGGTGGTGAATCTATGCAGAAGGAAAATATGCATACATGCTAGTAATTCTGAATTGGGTGGGTCCAAGCAAGTGAAATTACCACTCAACAACAGTTAATTTCTTATTTGGGAAGCCAAACACAGCCTTAGCTACTATTAATTTAATTTAATTGCATGGATGGATGGGCAGATGGATACTGTAGCTTGTTGACTTGGGAACAAAGGTAGTTTACCTGATGAACAATTGGATCAAGATCTCGGAGACAGAGCCATTGATTGAGGGAGATTTCATTTTTTAAAGAACCCATTAATATGTCGATTACTTAATTTGTTTAATACTAATTGAAGCCACCTTATTATCTCAAACTTTGAAAACACAAATTAAGAATCTGAACCCATAAAGCCAAAGTGCCCAATATAGAGAAACTACAAGAACAAATAATAAACACACACACACACACACACCAGCAATTTAAACTTTTGATAATGGTAGAGTGCATTTTCCTCCCTCTTTTTGGTTGTTGCACAGATTGTTTCTTCAAGGAAGAAATGAAATTGAAGGCAGAGACTGCAAAAGATTTCTTCATTTTTTTTTTTTCTCCCTCAGTGAGGGTGCTGATAAAAAAAGCTGTAAGCTGCAGCCCCAGCTCATCATTGAGAAATCACATGCCCTGTTCCCATCCAAATTGGAATACCTATAAGGTGTTCTCAGTGGAGCAGCGGTGGTGGATTAATAATAATAGATCCATTTTTTTTTTATTTCTGTACGATCCAATCAAAACCCCAATTTTGAGATTGTGTCAACCAATTTGGAAGGTGAATTGAAATGAATTTGCGGGAAAAAAAAATACTGAAAAATGCAAAGCCAATGGTAATGATCAAAAAGGATACGTTGCCATCAAAGGAAACATTAATGGAATCATCTTCCCCACATTCAATTATGAAAGTAATTCCATTCCATGGGATGATGCCAGTAGCAGCAACTGCACCTTTTTCTTCGAGTATCTTACCAAGTGAAGCCGCCCGCCCAAACAAGGCCTTGGAGGAATGGGTAAAATCCGGCTATATATTTTAATTGTAATCACAGCAAGCATGCAGCCGACGACTGAACTGGTTCGATCGGTCACCCCTGGACAGCTCCCTCTCAACTGATATGCCTATCACTTCCCTATAAATACTTGCTCCACTTTCAATGCTCCACTCATCACCTCTCCTCTGTCTCAACTAATCCTCTTCTTCTCTCACACAGAGCTGCTACAAAATATATATTATTCAGCTTGACAACCGGAGCTGGTGGAGTTCTCCGGCCCCTGATGACATTTCCCAGCGGCGGCCCCTCAAGGGCATGGGGCCGTCTGATTCAGCCGCAGCTGCTACTGGCATTCGCCATTGTGCTGTTTCTTTCCAGCATTAATGTAGTCCAAGCAGATGCTGACCCCTACATCTACGCCTCCCCTCCACCACCGTATGTCTATAAGTCGCCGCCCCCACCCTCTCCCTCTCCTCCGCCACCTTATTTGTATAAGCAGGGCCGGCCCAAGGCATAGGCCAGTGAGGCCTATGCCTAGGGCCCCCAAAATTTGGGGCCCCCCAAAACAAATCCCCCCAAGCAGAGAACAAAGCACTCACTCTTACTTGAGCCCCCAAAAATTTGAACCCCCCAAATTTGGGGCCCCCCAAACACACACACACCCTCTCCCTCCCCAACAGCAGAGAACACCCAACAGCAGAGAACACAGAACAACCCTCTCTTTAAAAAAAATTATTTATCGCCTAGGGCCCCACTGGACCTTAGGCCGCCCCTGGTATAAGTCACCTCCACCACCATCCCCTCCTCCGCCACCACCATATCTTTATAAATCTCCCCCGCCCCCATCCCCTTCTCCGCCACCACCATATCTCTATAAATCTCCCCCGCCCCCATCCCCTTCTCCGCCACCACCATATCTCTATAAATCTCCCCCGCCCCCATCCCCTTCTCCACCGCCTTATGTCTACAAGTCACCTCCGCCACCATCCTCTTCTCCACCGCCACCATATGTTTACAAATCTCCACCACCACCGTATGTGTACAAATCTCCACCACCGCCTCCTTATGTCTACAAATCTCCACCACCGCCTTCTCCGTCTCCTCCGCCACCATATGTTTACAAATCTCCGCCGCCTCCTTACATCTACAAATCTCCACCACCGCCTCTTTCATCTCCTCCGCCAATACCATATGTTTATAAATCTCCGCCACCACCCATTCCAACTCCATCGTCACCATATGTGTACAAATCTCCACCACCTCCATTGCTTTCTCCAGTTCCACCATATGAATACAAGTCCCCGCCTCCACCTTCACCATCACCTCCACCTCCCTACTACAAGTCTCCCCCGCCTCCCTCGCCATCACCACCACCACCATACTACTATAAGTCCCCACCGCCACCGTCGCCCACTCCTTCTCCACCTTACTATTACAAGTCGCCTCCACCACCATTGTCATCCCCACCACCTCCTTATTCTTACAAATCCCCACCACCACCGTCCTATTCTCCTCCACCATACTATTACAAGTCGCCTCCACCACCATCTCTATCGTCACCACCTCCCTACTACTACAAGTCCCCGCCTCCACGCCCAAATTACCTTCTCCACCCTATTATTACAAGTCGCCGCCGCCGCCATCGCCATCACCACCACCCCCCTACTATTATAAATCTCCGCCGCCTCCAGCTAAATCTCCAACATTGCCACCTTACTATTACAAATCTCCACCACCACCTATGCCTTACCCTCATCCCCACCCCCATCCATTTGTTTTTAAGATTGTTGGAAAGGTTTACTGCTTCAGATGTTATGATTGGAAGTATCCAAAGAAGTCACATGCCAAGAAACATCTCGAAGGTAAATAATTGTTATCTTTATATATGATTTACAATACAATGTTCAAATGCTTGATTTATTATACCAATTATTTATATACATATATATAGTATGTAAAATATGAACTAATATTTGAATTATGGAATTGGAGAGAACAGGTGCTGTTGTGGAAGTGAAGTGCATGGAAGGTGATAAAGAAATAATGGCATATGGAACCACTAAGATCAATGGCAAATACAGCATCACTGTAAATGGCTTCAATTACGACAAATATGGAGGCAAGGCTTGCACAGCCAAGCTCCACATGCCTCCGAAGAACTCCCCATGCAACATTCCCACAAACCTCCATTGGGGCATCAAGGGTGCCAAGCTTAGGGTCAAGTCCAAGACCCCTCATGAAGTTGTTCTTTATGCTAAACCTTTTGCTTATGCACCTAAGAAACCTTACAAGCAATGCTATAAGCCGACCCCGACCCCGACCCCGACCCCTTACTACTACAAGTCCCCGCCTCCTCCATCCCCAGCCTATTACTACAAGTCCCCACCACCTCCTTCGCCATTACCACCAAAACATTATTATTACAATTCTCCACCACCGCCTAAAAATTCACCATCGCCTTCTCCTCCATACTACTACAAGTCACCACCACCTCCATCAACACCCTACTACTACAAATCACCCCCACCGCCATCACATTTCCCTGTTCACCCACCATATTACAAGTCTCCCCCACCTCCTTCAACTTCTCTTCCACCACCCTATTACTACAAATCCCCACCCCCGCCATCTCCATCACCCCCGCCGCCTTACTACTACAAGTCTCCTCCACCACCATCACCAACTCCTACACCACCTTACTATTACAAGTCACCTCCACCACCATCTTCCTCTCCTCCACCACCTTACAATTACAAATCTCCACCCCCACCATATCCATCACCCCCACCTCCTTACTATTACAAGTCCCCCCCACCACCAGTACCAATTCTTGCGCCACCTTACTATTATAAGTCGCCTCCACCGCCATCTCCCTCTCCTCCATCACCTTACTATTACAAATCTCCACCCCCACCATCTCCATCACCCCATCCTCCATACTACTACAAGTCTCCCCCACCACCATCATCATCACCTCCACCACCTTATTACTACAAATCTCCTCCTCCACCATCTTTATCACCACCACCTCCGTACTACTACAAATCACCCCCGCCACCATCTCCATCTCCCCCACCACCTTATTACTACAAATCTCCACCCCCGCCAACCTATTCACCACCTCCTTCATACTACTACAAGTCTCCCCCTCCACCGTCACCATATCCTCCTCCACCCTACTACTACAAGTCCCCACCACCGCCATCTCATTCACCACCTCTCCCATATTACTACAAGTCTCCCCCACCACCGTCGCCATCTCCTCCTTCACCATACTACTACAAGTCTCCTCCACCACCATCCCCATCACCACCACATCCTTACTACTACAAGTCACCCCCACCACCATCTCCATCTCCCCCGCCACCTTACTATTACAAATCTCCACCCCCGCCAACCTATTCACCACCTCCATACAACTACAAGTCTCCGCCACCACCATCGCCATCTCCCCCACCACCTTACCTTTACAAGTCTCCCCCACCACCATCGCCATCTCCTCTAACACCTTACCACTACATGTCTCCACCCCCACCATCCCCATTGCCACCTCCTCCATACTACTACAAGTCTCCGCCACCACCATCGCCATCCCAACCTCCTCCATACCTTTACAAGTCTCCCCCACCACCACCACCATCGTCATCTCCTCCACCACCTTACCACTACATGTCTCCACCCCCACCATTCCCATCGCCACCTCCCCCATACTACTACAAGTCTCTGCCACCACCATCGCCATCCCAACCTCCTCCATACCTTTACAAGTCTCCCCCACCACCATTGTCATCTCCTCCACCACCTTACCACTACATGTCTCCACCCCCACCATCCCCATTGCCACCTCCTCCATACTACTACAAGTCTCCACCGCCACCATCGCCATCTCAACCTCCTCCATACCTCTACAAGTCTCCCCCACCACCATCATCATCTCCTCCACCACCTTACCACTACACATCTCCACCCCCACCATCCCCATCGCCACCTCCTCCATACCTCTACAAGTCTCCACCACCTCCATCACCATCTCCTCCACCGCCTTACCACTACACATCTCCACCCCCACCATCCCCATCGCCACCTCCTCCATACCTTTACAAGTCTCCACCACCTCCATCACCATCTCCTCCACCGCCTTACCACTACACATCTCCACCCCCACCATCCTCATCGCCACCCCCTCCATACCTATACAAGTCTCCCCCACCACCATCCCATTCACCACCACCTCCCTATTACTACAAGTCACCCCCACCCCCTTCACCATCTCCTCCACCACCATACCTCTACAAATCTCCCCCTCCCCCATACCACTACTCCTCACCTCCCCCGCCAGTGAAGTCACCCCCAGTTCAAGCATACCCCTATGCTTCTCCTCCACCGCCAACTTACTACTAATAAGTTGCAGCATGTCAACCACTCGCCACAACCAGTCATCATGTAAGTGTTTGATCTGGAGTTAACCGATGAATTAATTTAATTACTCGAGTCATTGCATTATATCTCATTAGCTTAAACACTAAGTCTGAAAATAATTGAATCAATTAGCTAGCTACTGGCTGAATTATAACATATGCTCATCACTTGCAGTTGTAATTTTGAAAAACGGAATAAAAGAAGCCTCCACAAGGGGAAGAACCAGAGAGCAATTGTCGTCCAAGAACAAGATGGAAGAATAAAGTGAACCGGACGTAGGTTAATTAATTATTTGGAGAAGTTTGATTGGACTTTCGACTTCGACTTCGATGGTGGCCTTCTTGCAGTACTTGCTGCTCCTAGTGTCCAAGAAAAGGATATGTATGTAGGGAATTAAGGGAATCAGATTGGATAATTTGTTATTAATTTATTGGTTTAGCCGTCGTCGTTGTGGTGGTGGTGGTGGTGGTGGTCGTCTTCTTCTCCTTATAATTCACGAAGATGGTTTATCGTTCTAGCCAGTTATTTAATTATTCAAAACACTGTAATTACTACTACTACTACGTACTCTACTGCATATTGGTGCGTGTGGAATAGGATTAGTAATCAGATCCTTAATTACTTGGATGCCTCTGCCTCTCCTGTGCTCTGATCTTGTGTCTGCCAATTAATTAATACATATATATGATACAAACATACACATACATATATATTATATATATTCACTCGAAAGAAACAGAACCCGCCCTGCATTTGCACGCGTCCGACGAACAACAAATTAAGAAGCGTAATTGATTGATTCAAAATCATCCTTGTCTGATTCATAAATTACTTTTGAAATATGTCATGATTTTGATTTTTTAAATTTTGAGTCCACTATTAAAATTTGACTCATACTTAAAGTTAATGATATGAAATAATAATAATTGAAAAAAATTAAAAATAATAAAAAAATAAAAACTGATCAACAAAAAAGAGGTGGGTCGACCAGGAAAATGGGCGAGGACTGAGCTCGGCGATGATGTAGCAGTCCAATGCAATTCATAAACTGGATAAATTTGAGAGAGGTCTGATATTTAAAAATCTCTTGGGATCATCCGTAAGAATCTTAATATTAGAGAATTTAAAATTATTTTATATTTTTTATAAATAAGTAGAGTCTCATCTTAAAAAATATATGTATTTAATATTAATGTAAATATAATTTTTAAGTTTTTAACATTTTTAATATTTAATTTCAATATTAGGGTATTTACGCGAACACTTTCCTGCTCTTGTGACTATTTGTTCTTTTTGCAAACTCAACGACTTGATGAAATATTTCAATGACAATTAGAGAGCACAGCAACTACATACTTCAAAATACAGAAAAGTCTTAAAAGATGGGATATTTTTATAACGCTTTATTTTTTTATTTTATAATAGAATTATTTGTCTTTTCTTAAAAACGTACGTAATGACGCAAACGTTATAATCATAATAATAATATTCAAATTGGGTAAATGTCACATCACATTCGTTTACTATTTATTTCTCTTATTTCCCATTGTTCAAATTTGAAGTCCCCCTTCCGCCTGGCTTCCACACGTGATTGTGCGGGTCCTGGTGAAGTCTTAAAAAACACAGAGACTGGACCAACTTGATCTTGTTAGGCAGTCTGCACTGCACTGCACTGCACCTGCTGCTAATTAATTAAATCATTTTAACAGTTAAGGGAGGGAGCCTTTTTTAATTATATATCGAAGCCAGATGTGATCCGGACAAGGAAGGCCTCATTTATGACAGGGAGGGAGGGATGGACATTGATTAGCTTATTATTGTGCACAAATAAAGGAAAGAATGAAAAGGGATGAGTGGAGGGTCTTTTGTTAATTAATAAGTAGTATGTGCGTGGATGGATGGATGGAGACACTCATTGTCAATATCCTAACAAATGTTTAATTTAATTTAATTAATTAATGGTAGGCCCATCCTCAATAATATCAACTTCCCCAGTACGTATTGATCAGATATATATATATATATATAGCTAGAACATGAAAGCAGAGTTACACCCACTTATCTTATGCAATAGATGTAAGTTTGATCGCTGGCAGGCCCAGTTACACCCACCCACCCATCCTATGCAATAGATGTAAGTTTGATCGTCGATCGGCAGCCCCATTGTCAATATATATATATATATATATAGCTAGAACATGAAAGCAGAGTTACACCCACCCATCCCATGCAATCGACCTAAGCAGGGACGAATTTAGGAGCGGAGCTCAGCTGGCCCCAGATTGATAGGTCATTTCAGCTCTCTAACCCCCAAATGAGTCAGATCTGCCTTGCAGAGAGGCTGAATCTGGAGGAGGGCTGCAACCACTGGATTTAAGTTTGAGAGTGCAATTTTGTTCACCCCTTTAACGGGGTGACCATCACCCTCACTATTTTTGTGGGGGTGAAAAAACGGAACGGTAAATTACCGTTCCATTTTTTCACCCCCATAAAAACAGTGAGGGTGATGGTCACCCCGTTAAAGGGAATTAACAAAATCGCACTCTAAGTTTGATTGCTGGCCAGCCGATTACTTTTAATAAATAAATTTTGATTCACTCATAAACTTATTTAAACAAAATTAATTACTGTTAGAGATTAGACATCGTGAGGTTATACATGTGAGGGGTATTTTATAATAATTAAAATAGAATAATTATATATTTAACTCCTATAATAATAATAGGGTTATACGAGTTGAATATCCTTGCTTGTGAGACTCTTAAGACTTTTGCAGGCACAACTTATGGCATGAGGCCCCCGAAAAAAAAGGATCTCAAAATTATTAATTATTTAAAAAATTTTGATATGCAAAATTATTAATTATTTTAAAAAAATATTGTTTCTTGACATACAAAATTGTTAATTTTATTTCATGATAGTTTTTGTTTGAACTTATACTCTATTTTTTTTTTTTTTTAGTTATTTCATTTGGACAAGAAGAGTCGAGAAATTCCTCAACTCTCTAGATTTATGAATTATTTTTTAATATTAGACAATAAATAGTAATGTGTTATTTAATGTTAGACAATAAATAAAGAGAAACTATTTAGAAAAAAATGGCTCGAAATCTCCGAGTCTACGAAATCATTTTATTAAATGACTATCCAATTAACTTTTGTTTAGATGTTAACTCTAGATTTTTGTATAAATTTAGTTAAAACTTATATAATTGTCAAGATTGTCTATCAATATATATTATCTCAAAGTTTGGTTCATTGTATGGGACAGCGGCAAATTCTTTTAGTCGATTCTAGCTAGCTGCCATGAGATGAGATGTAGATCTCTATTCATTTGTTTTTGTCAATATATACCGAATAAATGACACGTTTTGTTTTGTTTTGTGTAATGATCATAAGTACAGAGACTTGCTAGACAAATTCAATCCAATCATCATATAAAAAAAAGTCCTTTAGGTCTATGTGACAGCTGTTAGATATATAATATATATGGTTTATATATATATAGACCAATCTCTTCTTAATAATTATTATGAAGGGTAAGTTTGGAAGTTGGTGAAGACCTAATCTGTAAACATAAGATTAATTTGATTGAAAAGTCTATATAGCTACAGTATTAAATTTTAAATAACTATGTATAATTAAACATACATTGCCTCATCAACTTTTATCTAACATCTTTTATTTTTTTCCTTTAATCTATCGCTTTCCACCAGCCCTCTAATATATATATATATATACTGATTGATAACATGATTGTGTGGGTTGGAGAATGGCACTTTCTTCACGTGAAGGTGAAGACTATCAAACTTATTTATATATATTTCTCCCCAACTACTTTTGATTCCGCTCCATGTCTATCCTTTCATCACGTGACCACTTGTTTTACTAATTCCTTTTTCATGCATGTGCATAGATATATATATATATATTATAGCACTTCTCTCTCTCTCTCTCTAAATATATATAAGCATATGGGCCATGGCCCATGCTGAAATCAGCCCAATAGATGGAGAGAGTGGTCGGCTAACTTGGGTTACGGCCTCAATATATGGGCCAGCTACTCCACCGCCACTTCAATCCATCTTCTACCACAAAGTTTTTGGCTTGGCCCGGCTGCAGTACAGGCGATAGATTACAACGCCGTTCGGCTTACCCGTTTGATTACTTATAAATTATTGATTTAGTTAATAAATAATGTAGTTTATTTTTTAAAGTGTTTGGTAATATTTAACAACTTAAAAGCTAATACACGAGCGTTTAGCAAAAGTTTCCCCCAACTTTTTCCAAAAACATTGTTAGGAACTTTTTTGCATCAATTGATTAAATTACTTATTTACTCTTAAACATTCTAAATATTTATAACTCCTTCGTCCATCTTCTTCTCTGCTCTCATATAACAATGGCACATCCAGTAGATCGATCGACGCCTCCATCATTGCACTATCGGTGTCACCAAATCTCCTCATTTGTCGCATCAATCATTGCCTCTTACTTGTTATTATCACTTTCTCCTTACTCAGATCTCCTCTTATTTGCAGATCGGCCTTCGTCGTTGCATCCATCGCTACTCAATTTTTAAAATTTACACAACTTAAAAGTAAGTATTTTTTAAAAATGATAAGCCAAATACTCTCTAGATACTACACATGAGCCAATTATTATTGCTGCTATGTGGATTGCTCCATGATTAAATGATAAAATAAAAAAGAAAAAAAACTCGAATGACTATTTAATAACAATTACAAATTGTTTTATTTTTATTAATTTTTTTTTACATTATATTGTTTTAGTTAAAAATATGTAATTTTATTTTTTAAGATGATAAAACAAAAATATATCAATTCTGTAAGAATAAACTTGCTTTTGTCAGTGTCAATAGTCAACTAGTAATTAAGAAAACAAAAATATTATTTAAAATAATTAAATTTAACACTTGTAATAATACTTTATATTGATATTTATGATAGAGTATTATAATCTTATCAAAATATAATTTGCATGTAACTCCCCATAGCTAGAGACATCTCAACCCTAAGGCTGGATGGACCAATGGATACAATGGATCTCAAATCTAAGACCAAGATAGATTTAACTTTGGGGGTATATTGAGCCCAAACAAAATATTAGACTTGAATGATTGGATCTAGATCTAGACTTTGACCCAAACTAACACCCCTTCTCATCAAGATTAGCCCATATGTTCAAATTCAGATCTCTAAGTGATATGATTATAATCATCCACCAACTCTATAGTGTGCGTTTGCAATGGCACAAAAAATACAGAAATCAAGTAATTCATCAATTACATAATTATTGTATTATTATTATTATATTAAAAATTTTCAAGTCTCGTAACTAACTTCTTGTTGAAGACCTACAATGTAAGTTATAATATTGCATATATAATAATAACACACAATTAAATATTATGCTCACAAATTACAAAACTCATTTAATTTGCATAATTAAATGTGTATTTAGATCTATCAAAAATTAAATTATAAAGAGAATTATCAATTGAGCATCCAGAATTTGATTTATTTCACTTCACCTCAATAATAATGATAAATATAAAATATAATTGTAATTGATTTGATATGTTTGGTAAGGAGATGACTAAACCTCTTTGTTTATAATAATTAAACTAGTTTTTCATCAAAACTCTTTAGAAATTATCATTCATATATTTTAAATTAAATAGAATTATAAAGTAATTAATTATCTTATTAAATTATTTAATTATCTCATTAAATAAATATTATAATATTAAATAAAATATTTATATTAATTATATTATAATATATCATATAATTGTTACTGATTTATCTAATGAGATATTTCTTTTAATTATCACGTGAGTTACAAAATAATTCATAGAGTCTCACCTTTGTTTTGCAGGTGAAACAAATTTTTTAAGTAAATTCAAAATTAATGTGTACTAAAAACAAAACTAACTAAAAATATAATCTTTAAATAGATATAATAATAATTTAACTCCATAACATCATCAAATATATTATAAATATATTATATATCGTATCAATATAAATATAAAAGATATTAATGTCACTATAAATATTAATCTCGAGTATTCAAATAATAATTTTGTTAAGAAAAAAGACATTCCTTTACTGTTGCAAAATAAACAGATATAAGTAAATAAATATTATTTTTTTTATTTTTCTTTTCCTTCCCCTGTCTTTCCTTGCTTGCCAATCAATCTTTTTCCCAACGAATTTATATTTTCTGTCTTGCGTCCCCAAGCAAAACCCTAACATTTCTCTTCTCCTCCAGCCACAGTAACTTCAGACCCATTGATTTCCTCTTGATTCTTTGATGCTATTTGTCTTCTTCTTTTCCATCAAACCGCTAATTGCTTCTTCCAACGGTGTCCAGCTATGGTACGTTTCGTTCCCTTCTTTTCTTCTTGGAAGTTAATATCTTGTTTTCTTTTCGTTCGCCGTAGATTTTGCTATAAAACTGAAAATTATGGGAGCCCATCAAAGTAAAATCGACGTTGCGATCCATTCGATCCTTCAGAGTTATCTCATCCAAGATTTTTCGCATGGTGCTTAGTTTCAGTAGCTTTTCTCCGTTTCATTTATCTATTGCAGCTCTTTTATGAGCTTCTATGTTCTGTGAATTAAACGATTAAAATGCAGAGAACGCTAATATTTGTTCTTATACCGGGGATATCATTTTCTTTGCTTCTAATTCTATATTCGCATGTGTTTGAAACTTTAGGTTGCTAATCCTCTGGTTGTCTTCTATGGATTTATGTGAAAGCATGTATTTAAAAGGCTTGCTGAAGTTGTCCCACATGATTTTTTATTTGGAACATGAAAATAGGTTGTCATGGCTAGCATATAAGACTTGAAATTTTAATTTATATGCGTGCCCCTCATGTGAGTCTTTAGGTTTAGGGTGTAGGGATGAGGTATGTGCAGAGGAAGTTACAAGAATGGTTGAAATCGAGCTCTAATAGGTAATCCAAAATATCCCTCATCTCAAACCTATGTTTAACTTATATCTATCCATTATCCCCTTGTACCATGAACAAATGGGTTAAGTGAAATTCTCAAAGATGGTTGGGTTATTTCCTGAAAAAACTGAATGCAGAAAAATTAAATTACTTTTTGTTAGTGGCAAGATTATTACATATGTTATGTGTAATTTTTTGTATGTTGGTCAAGAAAGGAAGCTTTCTGATTGGGGGGGTGGGGGGGACAAGGGATTTTCTTTCCTTTTAGTTGAGTTCTAAGTTTGTTCCACTAGTGATTAGAACTGGTATTTGTCAGATCCATAGGATCTGGCAAGGTAATTTGAATGGTGTAGGGAAATTTGGAGGGGAAATTTGAATTAGGGAGGGAGATGAAGAGAGAATTAGAGAGAGAAAGAGAAAGAGAATAACATAAATGAGAGGGAAAAGATCATTCTAATTCATGACGTGATCCCCATCCTCTGATATGGTTTATTTATAGCCATCCATACAAAATTCTGGAGTGTACCGCCTCGGATAGCCTAACTGCCATAACTGCTAGGTACCAATGACAATAACAGTCAAAAGCGGGAAAAAAAAGCCAATTACAATGCTGCCCCTTGGATTGTGACAGTATTGAAGCCGTGTAGTGCATAATGGTAAATGAATATGTCTCACTTTCTCTTCTTACCCTGAGTTTTCCAGAAATGAACCCCTATACGCTGACACCTTATAGACTTCTAGAATGAATTAACAGTTATGCATATTTACCACATTTTGATTAGTGGTGACATTTGCATCCCCTTTCTATTTGGTAGAATTCAAACCCTGGCCCTTCACACTTGCTAATGAGTTATCTGTATAAAAGTAACGGTAATATACCCACATTCTCAAGCTACTAGTGACTGATACACTGTAAAAAATTGGAAAAATGAATGTTACAAGCACACAAGGTAGATGTAATCATGCAGAAGAATAGGCAGAGTCTGGAATCATTAGGACAACCACCACTTAATCTAGGGAGTGTCGTATTCTTTAGCAATCTAGAATGTAAAGGAAAATTGGATTATTTGTTTGACCCATTAGCAGTAACATTTTTGCAGCCAAAATCTCTTTGTCTCCTGTATACTTGTTGAAAGACGTCTTCTTTTGTCTTGTGATAGAAAAATAAGCAAGCAAAATCTTTTTTCAACTACGTACCTGACTATTTCATTTGACTTGTTCTCAAGCAACTGAGAATCATTATTCATTGTTTGTTTGAGATTGAGGTTGGATCCTCTTTATCAAGCATTTATTTAGTCTTCTGGATTGAGAACAAGATTGATGAATCTCCTAGACCATGACTTTGCAAGAGAATGTCTTCTGTAAAGAAATGCTTACATATAAACTGTCCATTTTTCTATTATCAATAAGTTAACTTTCCTGCATTTTCTATGTTAATTTATGCACTTATAATATTCTTTCTGTCCATGTTTTAACGCTATGAACTATAACTTAATGACATTAGTTTTAAGCTGATCATAGGGTGACCACTCTTTTGCTTACAAAATTCTGAGATTAGCAAAAGATCAGGACTCCTAGAATTTTGGAAATATGAATTTTGAGATATCGGTCTGTTTTGATAGCGGAAATTGTTAACTTGATGTGATTTACTGGTTTGATAAATTGTCATTTACTGTATTTAGCCTTCCAAAGGAATGCCACTCAAGGCAATACAACTGGTTTGTTATGGGCTGTTATTCCCCAGTGACTTCATATATATGTTCTTACAACTTTGGTGCTGGTGCCTGGATTTTCACTTCTCTTCTTAGCTGTTTTGCTGTTAGTTAATACTTCAGTATTGGCTGCACTCTCACCCTGCAATTAAAACACAAAACAAAACACAATAAAAATTTTATATATATTTTTTTTATATATTGGTGAGAGGTTTATACTCGTCAGTGTACGAGTGCAGTTGTAGTCCAAATTTAAATTTATATTTTCTGGATGAGTCCAGGTCGTCCACTGAGAGATTTATTTATGGCAAAATAAAAAGAATGTCACAAACACACACACACATTTGGATGAATTGGAGACAGGAATTTTTTTATGGATTTTCAAATAACAGGTGCTAGAAAATAAAGTAAGACAAAAATTAAATAAACACTGAATGTGAGATTATGAAATTGGACGACACTTGAGTTAAGACAATTTCAGCACCAACCCGTTGATTCCCAATTTTTAGCAGAAGAGTTTAGCAATATTAATTTAATTTCAAATATGAGGGTTTGTTATTAAATGCAATTAGAGATGATGATAGTTCTAGTTTAAGCAATCCCCATACATGATATGTGAGATTCTAGTTTAAGCAACTACCATAAATCCAATTACAATTAATATACAAAACAACTAAATTAATCATCCGGGTTTGGGTATGATAACGTTTCCAGTTCTAGTAACTCTCATACGTGGCATGAAAGCTCTAAGTTAGGCTTACGCTCCAATCCAAACCTAGTGATTTCTTAATTTAAAAATACACACTCATATTGAAATTAAAATTAATATCACTCATTTAAAGCGTAGCTTTCTTTGGGAATCATTGGCGTTGGACACTGTCCTTGCCTTAACCCAAGATTGGGTTTAGCTACTCATCTTTATTTGTAAATTAATTAACAGGAATTTAAATGGCATAATTTAAATGACAGAATTTAAATGACAGGAATTAAAATAGCATAAACTAACCGGCCATTTAGGCGGTGAATATTTAAAAGACAAGAATTAAAATTGCAGAAATTAAAATAGCATAAACTAACCGGCCATTTAGGCGGTGAATATTTAAATGACAAGAATTAAAATTGCAGAAATTTAAAGGCATAAATTAACCGGCCATTTAGGCGGTGATTAATAAAGTAACAATAAATGACATAAGAATTTAAAAGAAGAAATAAATGAAGTAAGATCACAAGAGAAAATAATAAAGAAAAGGAGAAAGAACAAGAACAATTCTCAAAGAGATAATTCTAAGGAAACAACTAAACTTTTATTCAAGAATAATAATCACCCTTACAAATGCAATCAAATGACCTATTTATAGGCCACAAGATGCAATACAAACCACACAATTTTCAATTATTCAACTAGACATAATTATATCTAATGGGCACTCACACACTTAAAGTTAAATGGATTTTAGCTATAATACATAATTAAAGTTAAATAGATTTTAGCTAAAATACATACCTAATAAAGCACTCATAAAGTTAAATGGATTTTAGCTATAATACACAACTAATAATTAAATGGATTTTAGCCAAAAGACACACCTAATAAAGCACTCACATAAAAAATAAAAATAGATTTCTATAAATTGATTTTTAATCTTCATTAGGATTAAAAATAATCCTTGGGCCTTCTTCAAATGATATCTTTCATGAGATGCTCAAGTTGGGTCTTAATTCTTCATGGGCTTTAATTTTGTCATGGACTTTAATTCTCCATGGGCTTGAATTCTTTTTTCTTCATGGACTTGAATTCTTTTTGGGCTTTGATTCTTCATGCGTCTCCAAGCCCACATTCTTCATGCCTACAAATAAGCAATTAAATATTAGTAATTATATTATATATATATATATATTTATATGATATACTATATGGTATATTATAAACTTATATATTATATAGATAATCCATGCATGCATTTCATTGAGTATATATATGTATTATATTTACATGTTTATTATAATATATTATATATTATATATATAGATATATATTACACATAATTATTCAATTAAACCAATTTAAAATCAAAACGGGGGTTATAATTATAACAAAAATTTTACAAAATTAACCACTAATCATACCCCCCAACTTAAACATTGCTAGTCCCTTAGCAATCAGACTATACACTTGCCAATCTTTATTCGCAATAACTGTATGAATGTAAAAATTTCAAATTCGAAACCGAAATGCATAAAATCGAATAAGTAATTTAGCATTCTAAATCAGATTTTTGGTTAATGGTCATACAATCTCAGGAATGGCAATTAGGATAATCAACACATAGAATTACTACCTCAAAGTTTTGACTTTAAACCTTACTATGGATTTTCCCTCCAATAAAAATGATTCCTCAGGTGTACACACAACGGGGTGCACCGTTATAAGAGTAAATGTAGAACAAGCTCAAAACTCGGTGTCATCCCAAATACAAGGAACGTATTTTCATAAAAAAAAAAAACAGGGAAGATGACATAGCTTCATGACTGGAATAATGCTCTAGATGAGTAACTTCTGAATTTAAACATGATTCCCTACTCCAAACTCGAATTATGAGATCACATGATTTATAGCATCAAGAGGGACCAGACCAGATTGTAATGGGGCTATGAGGTTAATACTGGTTGTCAAATAAAAGGGTAAAGTGTGTTGGATTTTTTTTTTTTTTTTTTGAAACACTCGTGTTGAATAGCTAAGATAATTTTTTTTCTTTTTCATTTTTTTTTCTCTTTTTTTTCTTTTTTTTTTCTCTTTTTTTTCCTTTTTTTTCCTTTTTTTTTTTTTAAATATGAAAATAGCTAGACAAACTAATTCCCATAAACACACCAGGTTGGACAAAATTCATATGGTTATAGGTTAAACGAGGGTAACGAAAAAAAAATGTACTACAATTGGCTCAATGGGCTAGCAAGGGAGGTTAATGTAAAGAAAGAAAAGGTTAATAAGCCCAAAATGAAATAAATTGATCCCCTATCATGCTTCAAAACAATGCTACTCAGTCATCTAATTCAGAATATGAAATCAGTCAAATTCATCAGCTATCATACTAGACATTCAAAGCAAATTGATGTTTTGAAGCCATTGAAAGGATGAGATAAACAATAAAGTACATTTAGAGTAAGTGTTATTTCACTCAGAATTAACGGTTATTAGGCTCAAACACTCACTTGGGTAATAGTCTCCACTTCTATTGAGGGATCATTCAATGTATTAATCAGCTAATTACTGTTACCTTTGACTTTATGACCAATAACCGATTTTAAATTTTGAATATCCGATGAATGCAAATTACTTGTTTTAATGCATATACGTTTTCAAATAAGAAATCAATGCATTCATGTTCTGTATTGCAAACTTAACCAGCTATTAGTGCATAACTCCAAAGCTTTAGGAATAACATTTAAAACACACGATTTTTTTTTTTTTTTTTTGTTTTTGTTTTTTTTTTAATAAAAACAGATAAAGATAATCAATTCACACAAAACTACAAGTATACAATAGCAAATTCATAGTTAATCATGAACCAGATAATTCATAACTAGACCTTACACCCCTCAACCTGCATTGCAGTAATAAAATAGGGTTGTTAGGAATACCTGTAACTCCACAAGTCCATAGATTTACTGTGAACTGCTAAAACTCAAACAAACAAATGAGCATACCATATAGTTATATATTTTCTCACCAAAATAAAAATTTCATGCAAGTCATAAGATAAACAAAATGCGTCTCAAGAGTACAAAGAGTACTCCTTACTCAGCCATCTTATCATAGACTTGCTTAACAATATTCCACAGTTTTTTTTTTTTTTTTTTTTTTTAAGAGCACAAGAAAAGAAATTTCATGCAAGTTGTACAATAACTAGATGCGTCTCAAGAGTACAAAAGTACTCTTTACTCAGCCATCTTATCATAGACTTACCTAACAACATTTCATAGTCTTTTTTTTTTTTTTTTTTTTAGGAACACAACCAAGAAAAATCCTGCAAGTTGTACAACAATTAGATGCGTCTCAAGAGTACAAAAAGTACTCCTTACTCAGCCATCTTAACAAAGAGTACTCCTTACAGTGATAAATCTAAATTAATCGGACCTTTTTGACGTTTGTTTCTGATTGCCTTAGACCAGTCTATCCGAGGCTCATAAGGATCGTGCTGTGGAACATAAGCATGTAATTTCTCTAACAGTTCCTCAATGGTAGATGCAGAAATGAGAATCTTTCTTGCTGAAAGAGAAATGAACTTTTGATCTACAGCCTGATCAAGAAATGAGAGCAACCCATCGAAAAAATGGTTAACATTTAAAAGTCCAATGGGTTTGGTATGTAGATCGCTCTTGGCCCAAGAGATTATACAGAAGATTTCTTCAAGTGTACCAAAACCTCCTGGTAAAGCAATGAAGGCGTCTGACTGATACATCTTACAAGCCATGCGCTCAGACATAGAATTCGTTTCTATAAGTTGACCGCGTGTAATCCCGGAAATATGTGGTTCAGCCCAAGGGATTGGCATTACACCTACCACATATGATTTTCCAAGATGTGCAGCTTGTGAAACACAACCATTCAATCCACGACTTCCCCCTCCATATACCAAATTAATTTTTCTCTCTCCTAATTTTAGGCCAAGTTCGCTTGCTGCAAGTGCGTAACAACTATCGCTCCCAAGTTGAGAGCCACATAGTACACATATGGTCTTGATTCGACGAACTGACTGACCTTCCATTTCTTTGTATGCCCTGGAAAAAGGTTTGGCGATTAAAAGTAGCTATATAACAATTCAACAATAAATAAACACAAACAAAAATCATGCATTTGTACAAGTAGTTGTGATTGTGGCTCACATCTTCCTCTGGTTTTACGTCCAGAAACGGCTTAAACACTTTCTATGAAGTGGGGATAGGCTTCCCATCCAATTTTCTTATAGATTGGCAAACAGGGTCGTTTTTAGTCAGATTCCCAAGACTGTAGCGTTGGTTGTCACTTATGAACTGGTCCCATAAAGCAAGAAGTTCTCTTTGCACTATTCCACATGGATGCGTCTCAAGAGTCAATCGGATATCATCCAAAGACTCCTTACTCAGTCCATCCTTTATGAAACTAATTTTATCTTCTCGATTTACGGATGTAAACCCCACAGATTTGCATCGTGTGTTACAGGTCCAACGAGCACATTTATAACAACCATTCACTCTTTTTGCTCTTCGTTTTTTCGCAAAACTACTCTTCCCCAAACCTGGAAAGTGCTTAAAACTAGGTGAAGTTTCGCCAGCTAATCGAACTTTTGCTTCGATCAGCCAACGAACATCTTCAGGGATGTTATTACGCATCAATGTCCCAAGTCTTACACACCTACCAGTATAAATTTTTTTCAAATCATTCATTGGGAGAGATGGATAGTACTTGCGAATTTTTGAAAGCTGAAGATCCATTTTTTTTTTTTTAAAGAAAACTCTAATAAGAAGAAAAAAATAATAATAATAAATAAATAAAGAACTATAAACTTTACAAAAGGGATGAGAGTACCTGATCGGAGAATAACACAAAGGAGAGATGATTGAGCTCAAGAAGGGTGGCTTGCCTCATACAGATATGGAGTCTCTTATAGAGCAATGGGCATCACTATTCCACACTCAGCTCGAGACCTGCCATAATTGCGCTGACACGCTTGGCGTCGTCTGGCGTCTCATTTTTCAACATTTGGCAGTGTGTCTCTTTCTTTATAGGGCAGTGTGATTACACTGCTCAAGAAAAGTGGCTACCCCCAACGTCAATTCTGTCTCCCTAATTTTTTTGAATTTTTTTTTTTTTTGAATTTTTTGAATTTTTTTTTTTTAAATTTTGTTATTGTTTTTTTTTTTAAAAAAAAAAAATTTTTAAAGGGGTTCAATAAAAGTATGTATACCACACAAGTTAATATTATCGAGTCAAACAAAATTATTTGCACAATGGATCAATTCCTAAGTACACCTTACCCCCCAATTTGAATTGCACATTGTCCTCAATTAGCAATAAAAGGATAGAAGATATGGATACCTGGCGGTCTTCAATGTATAAACTCGTATGCAAAAATTTTGTTTAGACTGCACACAAAGAAACACTATTTGAGTCAAAATTAATTAAGTAATGCAGAAAAGAAACAATATATATATTTATATATATATATATTTTTTAATATACTTTTTTTTTTTTTTTTTTAATGTCCCAAATCCAGAGACATCCATTTAACCTAAATGGAAATGTGGTCTTTTAACGTCAGATTCCCAGACGACACAAAACTCCCCTTACTCATCAGATGATGGTGGTTCACCCAAATCCACAACTCCTTCATTCTCCTTAACATTGCCCTGGTATGGTTTCAACCTATGACCATTGACTGTAAGAAGTTGTCCTGACTCCAGATTTTCTATCTCAAAGGCCCCATATTTTGAGATGGTCTTGATTACAAACGGGCCGACCCATCGAGACTTCAATTTTCCTGGGAATAGATGCAATCGAGAATCATACAAGAGTACCTGTTGCCCTACCTGAAAGCTCTTTCGAATGATGTGCCGATCATGCAACTCTTTCATGCGAACCTTGGCCAATCTTGCATTTTCAAATGCCTCATTCCGAATTTCCTCGAGTTCATTCAATTGGAGCTTCCTAGATAGGCCAGCTTCAGTTAGACTGTTGTTGATCTTTTGAATTGCCCAATATGCTTTATGCTCAATTTCCACCGGCAGATGACAAGATTTACCGTATACAAGCCTATAGGGAGACATTCCTAAAATTGTTTTGTAAGCTGTCCTGTACGCCCAAAGAGCGTCCAGTAATCTTAAGGACCAATCCTTACGATTAGTAGCAACAGTCTTTTCCAATATGCCCTTAATCTCCCTATTGGCTAACTCGGCTTGACCATTGGTTTGGGGATGGTATGGTGTTGCAACCTTGTGCAGTACACCATATTTCTTCATTAGTCCTGCCACAACTTTATTACAAAAATGGGAACCCCCATCACTGATGATTGCTCGTGGCATCCCAAATCGACTGAATATGTTTTCTTTCAAAAATTTCACTACAGTCTTATGGTCATTTGTTCTGGCCGGGATCGCTTCGACCCATTTGGACACATAGTCGACAGCAAGTAAGATGTATTCATGACCAAATGAATTGACAAATGGGCCCATAAAATCCATACCCCAACAGTCAAAAACTTCTAACACTTGGATCGGATGTAATGGCATCATGTTTCTCTTTGACAGATTTCCTAACCTTTGACATCGATCACAACTTGAACAAAATTTGTACACATCCTTGAACAGTGTCGGCCAATAAAATCCACTCTGAAAAATTTTTGCGGCTGTTTTCTTGACAGAAAAATGGCCTCCACATGCAAGAGTATGACAAAAATTAATGACACTTTGTTGCTCATGATCGGGTATGCATCTACGGATGATTTGGTCAGGACAATACTTGAAGAGGTAGGGCTCATCCCAAAAGAAGGTTCTGACTTTTCTGAAGAATTTATGCCTATCTAGCTTACTCCAATGGTCTGGGATCAGACCAGTTGCCAGGTAGTTCGCAATGTCGGCATACCAAGGGACAACAGATGATGCATGAATAACATTCACTTCAAACAGTTGCTCATCAGGGAAATTGTCATGGATTGGTTCATCAAATTGTGTGAGATCTTGACCTGGAATTCTTGACAAATGATCAGCCACCACATTCTCTACTCCCTTCTTATCTCTGATTTCAATGTTGAACTCTTGTAGGAGCAAAATCCATCGGAGGAGACGAGGTTTTGCATCTTGCTTTGTGAACAAATACTTCAAAGCAGCGTGATCAGTAAAAATGATCACTAGTGACCCTACGAGGTAAGATCGGAACTTGTCTAGGGCAAAGACAACTGCCAGTAACTCTTTCTCTGTGGTGGTATAATTCTTTTGTGCCTCATTAAGAGTTTTACTAGCATAGTATATCACATGAGGTTTCTTATCCTTCCTCTGCCCTAACACAGCTCCTACCGCGTAATCACTAGCATCACACATAAGTTCAAATGGGAGAGACCAATCAGGGGATTGAATGATAGGTGCTGAAATGAGTGATTTCTTCAACTTCTCAAAAGCAACTTGACACTCACCATTCCACTCAAAAGGTATGTCAAAAGCTAGGAGCCGGCATAAAGGTCTGGCTATGGGACTGAATGAAGCGATAAATCGCCTATAAAAACCAGCATGGCCAAGAAAAGACCTAACCTCTCTCACGTTCCTTGGGGCGGGTAATTTTTGAATTGACTCAACCTTGGACTGATCAACCTCAATACCCCTGGAAGAAACAATATGTCCCAAGACACTTCCTTGAGTAACCATGAAATGACACTTCTCCCAATTTAGCACTAAATTCGTTTCTTTGCACCGGACCAGAATTTTCTCCAAATTTTTCAAACAACTCTCAAAACTGTCTCCATACACTGAGAAGTCATCCATAAAAACTTCTACCACATTCTCAACCAATTCACTGAAAATACTCATCATGCATCTTTGAAAGGTTGCAGGGGCATTGCACAGACCAAATGGCATTCGTCTGTAAGCAAATGTCCCGAATGGACATGTGAATGTGGTTTTCTCCTGATCCTCTAAGGCAATTTCAATCTGATTGTACCCAGAATACCCATCTAAGAAGCAGTAGAAGGCATGTCCCGCTATTCTCTCTAACACCTGATCCAAAAATGGGAGAGGAAAATGATCTTTCCTAGTCACAGAGTTGAGCTTTCTGTAATCTATGCACATCCGCCATCCAGTCTGGATGCGTGTAGGAATGAGCTCATTGTTCTCATTTGCTATCACAGTGACTCCTGACTTCTTGGGTACAACTTGAGTTGGACTAACCCATTTGGAATCAGATATAGGGTAGATGATGCCAGCATCTAAGAGCTTCAACACCTCCCCCCTAACCACTTCCTTCATGTTTGGGTTTAACCTTCTTTGCATCTGTCTCACCGGCTTTGCATCTTCTTCCAAGAAAATTCTGTGGGTGCAAATTAAGGGACTAATGCCATGCAAGTCTTCTATAGTCCAACCTAAAACTTTCTTGTATGCCTTTAACAAATTCAACAATTGTTTCTCCTGTTGAGGATTCAGACTTGATGAAATCACCACCGGCAAAGATTCTCCTTCACCTAAGAATGCATACTTAAGGTTGTTTGGCAATGGTTTCCTTTCAGGTGCGGGTGAGCAGCTTAACACAGATTCAGTTTTCTCTTGAGAGCAATCTTGTTGCTCCATAAATTCCTCCAACTCAAAACTTTTTTGAGCAAATTCATAGTTAATGTGCTCCTCACTCAATGTCTGTATTAGATCAGCTTCTTCAGTCTCATTCTCCACATCAAGTTGTTTGGAAACCCTAAAAATGTTTGTTTCCAATGTCATATTTCCAAAGGACAATTTCAAGATTCCATTCCTACAGTTGATGATGGTATTTGATGTGGCAAGGAATGGTCGACCTAAGATGACTGGCACAGGAGGCTGAGGCCCCTGATGCGGCTGCGTGTCCAAAACGATGAAGTCCACTGGAAAGTAGAACTTATCGATTTGTACTAGAACATCTTCCACAATTCCTCGTGGAATTTTGACTGATCGATCAGCCAGCTGAAGGGTCACTCTAGTGGGTTTGAGCTCACCTAGTCCCAACTGTTGATATACACTGTATGGCAACAAATTGACACTAGCTCCTAAATCCAAGAGTGCCTGATCAACCTTTTGACTTCCTATGATGCATGAAATGGTTGGGCAGCCTGGGTCTTTGTATTTGGGAGGAGTTTTCAATTGGAGAATGGCGCTGACTTGTTCGGTCAGAAATGCTTTTTCATGCACATTTGTTTTTCTTTTGACAGTGCACAGATCTTTCAAAAATTTTGCATATGAAGGTGTTTGTTTGATGGCATCCAACAGCGGGATGTTGATTCTCACTTGCTTAAACACTTCATATATATCTGCATTTTTTTGCTCTTTTTTCAAATGATTCAACCTTTGTGGAAAAGGTGGTTTGGGCTTTTATTGAATTTCTTTTCCTTCTTTTTGTTTTTCATTTTTTTCATTTTTCTCATTTTTTTCATTCTTTTCATTTTTTTCATTTTTTTCATTTTTCTCATTTTTTTCATTTTTCTCATTTTTCTCCACGGTGAATTCATGATCTTTTGGTTCTTCCTCTTTAACAACAGGTTGGTTTATCCTAGGATCAATTGGTTTTTCTATCATTCTCCCACTTCTTAAGGCAGTCACTGCTTGCACTTGTTCATGAGTGTTGGTTTCACTATTTGAAGCTTCTACCTGGTTGGTTTGCCTAATTGGGTTAGGATTAGTTTGGGATGGAAACCTTCCGGGTTCTCTCACACTCATTGTTTGTGTTAACTTGGTCAACTGGCTCCTAATGTCTTCTATGGATCTGTTTGTTTGGTCTTGATTTTTGACAAGTTGAGCAACCTGATTGTTGACGCCTGTTTGACTTTGGATGAACTGATGCAAGGTATCTTCCAAAGATCTCCTATGAGGAGGTTGGTAAGTATTGGATGAAGAACCTTGATTTTGTTGGAAGATGTGTTGTTGTGTAGGGAAAGGAGGTTGAGAATGATTTCCAGAATCATTTCTCCAAGAAAAATTGGGGTGATTTCTATTATTGGGATGGTATGAATTGTAGTTCTGATTGTTCCCATAATAGGCTCCACTTTGATTTTGATTTTGTCTCCCCTCAAAGTTGTGTGAATGATTGTTATTAGTCTGCCCATACAATACCTCCTTGAAAGCAGGTAGGGTAGGACATTCTTCAGTTGAATGATCTATTGCATCACACACAACACACTTTACTTCCACTTGATTAACGGATTGCACCTTTTTGGGTTCCATGTTTTCAACTTTCTTTGTTAAAGCAGTTAGTCTTGCATTTAAATCATCACTTTCACTCAGTTGGTATCTCCCTCTAGGTTGTGGATTTTCTCTTAGATCAAGAGCAGATGTTGGACCAACTTCCCAATTCCTTGTATTCTCAGCTAATGTGTCAAAGAAGTCAAAAGCTTCTTCTGGAGTCTTCTCATAGAATTCTCCATTGCACATTGTAGAAACTAGCATTTTCAATTGGGGAGTGAGTGAATCATAAAAAAAACTGACCACTCTCCATTGCTCAAAAGCATGGTGCGGACAAGTGTGAAGAAGGTCTTTAAACCTTTCCCATGCTTGAGCAAAATTCTCATTTGATTTACAGGCAAAGTTCATGATTTGTCTTTGAAGAGTAACAGTTCTGTTGGCAGGGAAGTATTTTTTTAAGAAAGTTGCTTGCATTTCTCTCCAAGTTCCTATAGATCTAGGTGAGAGAGTGCCTAACCACATTTTTGCCTTATCTTTCAGTGAGAATGGAAAGAGTTTTAATCTTATGACATCCTCATTTGTTGTATGGTCCATGCAAGTGCTACATACTTCCTCAAATTCTTTCATATGAGTATATGGATTTTCAGAATCCATGCCATGAAAAGTTGGCAACAATTGGATTGTGCCAGGTTTGAAGTTGAACCTATGATGGTTGATGGGAAGGATGATGCATGATGGAGTTGTCTGTCTAGGAGGATGAAGGTAATCCCTAAGAGGTCTAATCACTTCCTGATCAGTGGGATCAAGGTTACCGTGGTCACTACCATGTACAGACATATTAGGTGCAAGTGGCAAGTTCTCGTTGTGTTGAGACATGAGTGACTGATATTCTAAAATCCTACCTGACCTAAGTATCATACACCATGCACAAACAAAAAAATAAAATAAAAGAGAAACAGAGTTACCGAATTTATCAGGAGATGCTTATTCTTATATATTTTTTTCTTTTTGTTTTTTTTTTGCCTCAATCTCCCCGGCAACGGCGCCAAAATTTGGCTGCACTCTCACCCTGCAATTAAAACACAAAACAAAACACAATAAAAATTTTATATATATTTTTTTTATATATTGGTGAGAGGTTTATACTCGTCAGTGTACGAGTGCAGTTGTAGTCCAAATTTAAATTTATATTTTCTGGATGAGTCCAGGTCGTCCACTGAGAGATTTATTTATGGCAAAATAAAAAGAATGTCACAAACACACACACACATTTGGATGAATTGGAGACAGGAATTTTTTTATAGATTTTCAAATAACAGGTGCTAGAAAATAAAGTAAGACAAAAATTAAATAAACACTGAATGTGAGATTATGAAATTGGACGACACTTGAGTTAAGACAATTTCAGCACCAACCCGTTGATTCCCAATTTTTAGCAGAAGAGTTTAGCAATATTAATTTAATTTCAAATATGAGGGTTTGTTATTAAATGCAATTAGAGATTATGATAGTTCTAGTTTAAGCAATCCCCATACATGATATGTGAGATTCTAGTTTAAGCAACTACCATAAATCCAATTACAATTAATATACAAAACAACTAAATTAATCATCCGGGTTTGGGTATGATAACGTTTCCAGTTCTAGTAACTCTCATACGTGGCATGAAAGCTCTAAGTTAGGCTTACGCTCCAATCCAAACCTAGTGATTTCTTAATTTAAAAATACACACTCATATTGAAATTAAAATTAATATCACTCATTTAAAGCGTAGCTTTCTTTGGGAATCATTGGCGTTGGACACTGTCCTTGCCTTAACCCAAGATTGGGTTTAGCTACTCATCTTTATTTGTAAATTAATTAACAGGAATTTAAATGGCGTAATTTAAATGACAGAATTTAAATGACAGGAATTAAAATAGCATAAAACTAACCGGCCATTTAGGCGGTGAATATTTAAAAGACAAGAATTAAAATTGCAGAAATTAAAATAGCATAAACTAACCGGCCATTTAGGCGGTGAATATTTAAATGACAAGAATTAAAATTGCAGAAATTTAAAGGCATAAATTAACCGGCCATTTAGGCGGTGATTAATAAAGTAACAATAAATGACATAAGAATTTAAAAGAAGAAATAAATGAAGTAAGATCACAAGAGAAAATAATAAAGAAAAGGAGAAAGAACAAGAACAATTCTCAAAGAGATAATTCTAAGGAAACAACTAAACTTTTATTCAAGAATAATAATCACCCTTACAAATGCAATCAAATGACCTATTTATAGGCCACAAGATGCAATACAAACCACACAATTTTCAATTATTCAACTAGACATAATTATATCTAATGGGCACTCACACACTTAAAGTTAAATGGATTTTAGCTATAATACATAATTAAAGTTAAATAGATTTTAGCTAAAATACATACCTAATAAAGCACTCATAAAGTTAAATGGATTTTAGCTATAATACACAACTAATAATTAAATGGATTTTAGCCAAAAGACACACCTAATAAAGCACTCACATAAAAATAAAAATAGATTTCTATAAATTGATTTTTAATCTTCATTAGGATTAAAAATAATCCTTGGGCCTTCTTCAAATGATATCTTTCATGAGATGCTCAAGTTGGGTCTTAATTCTTCATGGGCTTTAATTTTGTCATGGACTTTAATTCTCCATGGGCTTGAATTCTTTTTTCTTCATGGACTTGAATTCTTTTTGGGCTTTTGATTCTTCATGCGTCTCCAAGCCCACATTCTTCATGCCTACAAATAAGCAATTAAATATTAGTAATTATATTATATATATATATATATTTATATGATATACTATATGGTATATTATAAACTTATATATTATATAGATAATCCATGCATGCATTTCATTGAGTATATATATGTATTATATTTACATGTTTATTATAATATATTATATATTATATATATAGATATATATTACACATAATTATTCAATTAAACCAATTTAAAATCAAAACGGGGGTTATAATTATAACAAAAATTTTACAAAATTAACCACTAATCAAGTATGCACTTGTTTTGATGTGTATTGGGAGTTGGTGTTGTTGTTAAGGACAATACCCAGTTTGTGTTTATTTTTTAGGTGATGCATGTGCAATTAACAAATATATAAAAGTAGACATGTTTGCTTCTCAAACAATTTTGCATTACATTTGGACTTTTTTTTTGTGGTTAGCATTAGAGTCCTTACTAGTTTTTGATTGTTTTCATGTGCATGTGAATCTGAGAGAGTGAAAGCTATGATGATAGGAGTTATTAAGTTAAACTTCCAGTACTGTTTATTTATTTATGTACTTTCTTTTATAATTATGACCCATTTATTCATATTGGTAATTGCCTTAAGATCTCTTTACTTGGACAACACTCACATTTACGCATAAAATAATATGGATATATGCTGGATGTTGTTATGGATATGATCATGTCACGCTAACTGATCCAAAAATTTGTTTTACAGGCTGCAAAGATTCTTGCAAATTTGGTTGTAATGGGCTCTGGGATTTTGGCCAGAGCTCTTGTTCAAGCATACCGTCAAGCACTTGCAAGTAAGTTTATTAATATAATCATGTTTTCAAGCTGCTATATGTAACACCACAGACCCTCACTTCAAAGTGCAACTAAAGGTGACTTTTGGGTTCTGAGGACCAAATAATATACCCAAGACTTTTCTAGTAGACTACCAATGCGAGATTGAGTTGTGACAAAGTCCATCCTTTTAACTCCTGGCATCCTTGCTAGGACAAGAATCCCATATCTCAATCTGACCTAAGTTAGTCTCAAAAACACTTTATTGCCCCGCACCAACACAGTACTGGCCTGCGTTGGCTTAGATATCACTTGTAACATCATAGGTACGCACCTAGAAGTTCTAGATGAAGTTGACTTTTGGGTTCCTGAGACTAAATAGCATATCCAAGGCCTCTCAAGTAGACTACCAACGAGGAATTGGGTTGTGACACTATCTGTTGACGACATGGTTTTTTATTTGGCAGCCATGACAGAGGAGTGGTGAACTGGCCATGGGCTGAACAATGTGAGTGATGTCCTTTTATGTATGTATGAATAACTAGATGAAGTTGGGTGCTTCCTATGATCCCTGCATTTGGAATTAACTCATTGTGATCTGGGCGCGTTATAATTTGAGAAAACACTGTTTAGGTGGAAAAGTTTCCTTATTGCACTACAGAAAAGTTACCCTAAACAGGATAAGATCTTGTTATCTGGGCTATTGTTATAGCTTTGATATTAACTATTCCTTGTATGCATCCTTTTTTTCTTTCAGTTTTGCATGCTTTGTTATTGTGACTTTAACTCTCAGAATGAGTTAAAAAATGAACCTTATTTATAACATTTGTTCTTTGTCTTTTTAGTCCTGTCATTTCTAAGAAGCAGCTAATTATTTCTGAATTCTTTGCTTCGAGTCATGAAGAAAGTTGTAATGGCGATGATTCACCTTTGTGCTGGTTGTCCAGAATATGCACATGCATTTTCCAATATTGAAAATTCATTAGTTTCACCGTTATCACTTGGAAATTTCTGAGTTTTCCTATTCAAGTAACTGTCTCCTTCTCTTTTGGTCCTAACGGCTCCATTTAAGTGGATATTTTCAATGCATCTTTTCATAAGCAATTTATATGGTCACCAACACCTCTTTGTTTTAACTGCAAACTCGAGCTGCCTCTGCCAACAGCTGTGTCATTAATCATTTCCTGAACTTTTTATGTTTTAAGTGCCGTTTATATTTTTCATGATTGTCAGTCATGAAACAGATCTCACAAATAGCTGCATACCTCGTTTTCTGTTTTGTATCTGTTCTTGTTGTGTGTCAGCTATATTTGAGATTAAAGGCATCCTTCAGGCTATAGCTGAACAAGTTACCTTTGTATAGAAGCCTGTAAAAAACCCACATGTTTGGGTGTAAACTCCCAATGCTATTAATCACAATCTATAACCGTACAGCTAATCTTTTTGCAGTAGTAGCATCTCACCTTGTAGCTGTCCTTTTGCTTTGATCAGCTGGTCCGAGTTCATCTGTTGAAGTTCTACATACAAATTGAGTTATGGTCATATTTGGGTACATGTATCTTGGTGCCTTTATCTGAGTGAAAAAGTCACGGGCATCAAGTATATATTTTATGCTACTAAATAATTTCGCTGCCCATTTCAGATGCTTCAAAAACCGGGGTTGCTCAGGAGACAATACAGAATGCTACTCGCAGAGCAAGCAAAATCATGACAGAGCAAGAAGCAAGGCAGATTCTTGGCGTAACTGAGCAGTCCACATGGGAGGAGATTGCGCAGGTAAGTCTGCGATGCTGTATTTTGGTGTTTTCTTTGCGTCTTCGGTCGTCCTACTCCTATAACTAGATGATTTACCAGCCCTCTTTTTCTCCAATCCGTGCAGAAGTACGATAATCTATTTGAAAGGAATGCTAAGAATGGGAGCTTTTACCTGCAATCCAAAGTACACAGGGCCAAGGAATGTCTGGAACCTTTATATCAACCCAAAGACCAGACGACGACTCCTACTGGTTGAGAACGTATTTGTTATGACCATCTTTTTTGTGCATTACTGGCGCCTTGGAATTTTGTATAGCCAACAAAAAATCTGCTGATCGATGATGAACTCATTGATGAATGCCTAGTGTCTGAAACTTGTTTTATCCTCCTCTTCACCGCCTTTTAATTTTTTGTCAAAATTGGTGCGCTACATTTTACACGTTAATGACTAGCATGGAATTTGAAACATGCTCCAATTAAGAATAAGCAACGGAACGGCAATTAATGAATTGCCGTTCCGTTGCTTTTTCTCACCCTCACAAATTTTGTGAGGGTGAGGTTCACCCCCGTTAAAGGGGGTGAACAAAATCGCACTCCTTCTTGTTGTGTGCATGTATGAGAGAGAGAGAGAGAGAGATTTTGCCATTCCTAGAAGATTGTATGATAGAAAATCAAGAAATATGTGATTTGATCACTTGCGACAACACTCTTAATGACATTAATATTATCAGCAACAACCACGGCCTTGGTCCCCGTACCCAGGCTTTATGGCGGCACCACCATTGCAACCTACAGGCAATACAGGACTAGGTGCAGAGTAAAAGAAGATAAAAAGGAGCCATCTCTCTTTACAGTTTTTATTATTGACAATAATAGCAAAGCAAACCCTTTAAGATTGATGGATACCACTAAACAGAATAGAATAATAAAAGAAAGAAAAATCTCATAATAAATCAATACTGCGCGTGAACATGCTATAAAGTAACAGTAACAGTAATAGTTAACTGTTTGTTGGCAAGGTGATGAACGCGTTGAGCAACCTTTCTGGATTAATTGAGGCATACATTCATAATGAAATATATTGACATGTGGTAGGTATTGTCTAAGCAACCCAATTGACTATTTTTATTTAAAGAAATGAAACTTCAAACTTGTATTGATCTTCTTCCAAACTGAGAACAGTTTTCATTTGACAATATAAATATTAGTTGTATTTGAATCGTTGCTGTTGACAGTTGTTGTGATATTCATAATGCAAGTTTAAGTTTGTAAGGATTTGTTACATAATCGTAATCTAGAAGAACATGGATGGGGGGGCCAAGGAAAGAGAAAATGTCAGAACAGACGCAATTTGACATTTGACCTGACTTAAAGGAGGAGGGAATGAGAATGGAACCGTGTTCCCACCTTTTTAACTTAACCTATTTATTTATATATTATTATTAAATTAAATTAAATAATATAAGGGCCACTTTCGCATTTCTTCGATTTGATTGATTAATCAAATACATAAAGGGGAAGTGGAAGGGAACGGGAACAAGCAGGCATTCATTACGATTGGTAATTTTGCTTTTACCAGAAATTAATTAATTAATTACAATTATTATACAGAAAGAAAGATCAAAATCCCACAAGTTCCTGCGTGCGAGGTGCGCTGTCTTTGTTTTGTCGCCTCTCCCTCCCTCCCTCCCTCCCCGAAATTATAGAGAGAAGCTCCAATTCCAAAACCCCAAAGCTGCCTCCTTTCCGTCTCTCCAGTTGCCATCTCTGAAGGGGACGGGTGCACTTCCATTTGATTTGAGGAGCTCTTCGCAGTACCTACTGTCTCCCAGATCTGGTCTTCGTGCCCAACTGCATCAGGTTCGATCCCGTCTTTCTTCTTTTAGATCTGGATTCGTCTAATTACCCAATCTTGTTGATCGGTCGGTTGTTGTAGATCCGTGTCTGATTCGCTTTCGTCTTTCCAAATCTCAATTTATTAGTTAAAGCCCGGGATTTATCTAATGTAGGGCTCGCGATGCCGTATGCTTGATCTGAATTCGCAGTTTTATTAATGGGGCGATTATCAAGATTTGCTTTTTATAACCGTGTCTAAACGTTAGTGGCGATCGTGTTCTTTCGTTTCTCGAGGAGTCTTATGCCTGATATATTCACATGAGATGAGCGTCAATTTCGTCAGATATAATATTTTCTTGTTCTGATTGTTTTTACCTTTCTCTAGTTACTGATTACGGTCGGCAGGTGTTCTTTTTCGGTTTATAGAGTTACAGATGCAGTATTCTCCTTTGTGCCCATTTCACATTTGCGTCTTCACTGGCTGGGAGATTAAATTTTTGCATATCACTTCTGAATTGTTTCAAGTCGTCACGCAGATATAACTCACGAACTTTTCCTTTTTCTTATTGTTCATTCTGTTTCAATGCAGCTGCAAACTGGGAAAATTTCCCAGTGATTCTTATGTTGACCGCTAAAAGCCAATGTATACAGATGATGTTTTCCTAAATTGTTGCGTAGAACCCAAGTATATTCAATTTTCCATTGAGGCAAATGGTTTTAGTGATGTTCTTCCATGCTAACCTCTTATTAAAAATTCTCTTCCAATATGCATTGATCTTTCCATTCCGTCAAAATAACCCTTACACTTTTTTCCGTTATTTCCTCTTACTTGAAAGCATTTGTTGTATCTTTTGCCCGAGCAATACTTCACATAGATATGTATAGATTGATCCTTTATGACTAGAACGCAGAAGTTGGAGAAGTGGAAACAGTCTTTTGCATAGCATGAGTAAGTCTGCATGCAAAAACAAGCCTCCCATGACTCTTGCAAGGCAGGGGGCCTTGTGCGCTAGGCATACCTTTTTTTCGTTTTCACAGGAAACATTGTTGAGGAATTCCATTGTTATATCCAATTGTTCCATAAAGTTTTCAATTGTAGAATTTAAAAATAAATAGTTGTCACTGAAGCGAATAGCAATCTAATCTAAAATGTTGTAACAAGCATAAAGTAAAAGCAGAATCTATGTTGCCAGTATTTAAAATTGAAATTTTAGAAAACAAATGGCTTTAACACAATGATTAGAAATAAAATTGTTCTATATTTTCTGCAATATGGATTCTCTTATTAGTGGTTCTTCATCCTTGCCTGACATCTTCAAACACATGGAATCTTACTACAGCTCTTTATTTTTTGAAATGCTTAATTCATAAGATCCATTTCAATTTCTTCAACAAGATTTTCATCTGGTTCAACTGCCATGAAAATATTATATAAAATCCAATAGGCTAAGATGATTTTGGTTTGGGTTCCTAGTCGTATTTAGGCTTTGTACTAGTAATAGTAGCTTGAATGAGTGATTTGTTTATTCATCTTATCTTGTATTTTGTTAAAAACCATGCCTAAAATTAAATTTTTCTATGGAATTCTCTGGGGTGTGAACTGAATGCCCTTTTAATGGTAGCTTGTTCCCGTTTATGACAATGATCCAAATCACAACATAAAATTTTGCATTCTGAAGAAAATATTTATGTAAAAATCAGTGTGTCAAAATTATTTAATTTTGAATAATGTAAAATTTCTATTATCACATCCAAATGAAAGAATTTTGTTACAATTACCTCGAAGGTCCTTCAACTTATCCTCTCTATTAAATGTATTAGCTAAATTTTTTGAGTAAGTTGTTTGGCCATTCTCATAATTTGTAAATAATATCTGCATCCAGCCATGCTTTTCGTTTATTTACTGAAGGTTGCCTTATAATTGTTATGTATTGTTTTTGTTGCAGTACTGCAGCAGGAAATTTGGAAGCTTCCTTTTGTTGAAGGGGCCTTTTCATCATAACCTAGATCATAATGAAGAAGGCCTTTGATCAAACAGTTCGGGACATGTAAGTTTGATTGGTTTCTGTATGTTATTTCCTGCTACAGTTTTTGCTATTGCTTGTAGAAGTTCAATAAATGCAATTCTTGGAGTTATAGTTAGTAATTTGTGGAAACTATTTCATGTTTCAGTCAGTCTTTAACAACCTTGTTCATTTGTATTGTTTTTCTGTTTCCTTGCAGTAGGAGGGAGGTGAATAAGAAAGTTCTTAAAGTTCCTGGAATAGAACAGAAGGTAGTTTTGCTTGTTTGTTTGCAGTTTTACTTATGCTTTATGAGTTTTTTCTGGGCATGTGCAACTAGAACATTTTATTGGGGTGCTTGACTTTTAGGAAACCTGACCTCTTCTTTGCCAATACAAATTTTTTATAGCAAAGGCCTTAAGAAATGGACAACTAATATATGTGGAACATGACAGGAGATATCCATGTTATAAATTTATATGTTAAGCATTAGCACTTCATTTTTTATGTTTCAAAAGCATCTATATTATATAAAATTAAAATAAAAATACTAAAATAGTACAGAGATCAACTTTTGCATTCTGTATATCTGAAGTGTTTTTAATGAAAAAAAAGTTCTGTATGCATACTTTTGAAAGAGCTCTATTCATAAACCAGTCTAGTTTTGATTAAAACTCTTAGAACTGGAAGCCAAAAAGAAGATGAATTTAGAGGAAATACTTGGTTTTGATAAATATTAAGTAGTTTTGATTAAAACTCTTAGAACTGGAAGCCAGAAAGAAGATGAATTTAGAGGAAATACTTGGTTTTGATAAATATTAAGTTTTCAATTTACAACAATTATGTATGGTAAGCAAACAACACATGGTTCAAATGATGAACATATTTGTCCCCCAGGTTTCTAAAGCTACATAAACTAAAACGTGATAGCATTTTATAAATGTGGATATTTGATGCAACATCCAAAATGGACGCAATAACTATGTTTTGTGCTTTGCTTCTATGATGGTATTATGTATGTGGTGGACTTTGGTACTTGTTTGACATTTCTCTACACGTTTGACACTTTTCTGCAGTTCTTTTTTTTTTCTCAACTTTTCTTAAATCATATATTGAAGATACTTGTTGGACATGTGCCCTTTTTCATTTTTTCATTATGTGAAAACAAATGAATGGAATTGCAATTATTAGAAGAAGTAGCCAATAATAAAAAGACAATGTAGGTGTTGTATTTTTATTAGTCCCTCCTACTTTAAGCATGTTACTTTCTAAGAAGAGCAAAGACTTCTACGAAATTGCTTTAATGTATCTAGCTCTGATGTGCATGAAATTACAGACTAAACTTAAGGTCCAATGTTTGGTTACCAATCTGCCTCTGTGGAATTTCTACTTTAGTCTAAATCTTGGTTGCATTTTGAAATTATTTTGGTTTCCCCAAAGGAAGGGTAGTCCTGCAGTAGCAGTAAAATGTTGCTCCATTGTCCCTTGGAGTTATCTCAAACCATGGAAATTGCCTCAATGCATGTAAGGGTAAAGCTGTACATTTGACTGACCCTAGACCCTGCAATGGCATTAGCCTTGTGCTTAGGTTTTGTGTTTATTTGGTTGTTCAATTTTAAGAATATTGGGAATTGCTTCTAGCAAATTATGCTGGTCCCCCTTGTGCTTTTCAACTAATGCCATCTTACTGAAATAAGCATTTTTTTAGCAAGCAATTCTTTTTTTTCCCCTATGGATTGCTAGAGAAAATGAAATATATGTTTTTTCTCCTATCCTATTTCAGGTTCTTGATGCTACTAGCAATGAGCCCTGGGGTCCTCATGGATCTCTTCTTGCTGATATTGCACAGGCTACAAGAAACTAGTAAGCTTATAGTAACATATATAAGCAAGTTTTCTTATGGTTCTTATTCTGTGGCAAAGGGATTTAATGTCATTCACCAATGCAGTCACGAATACCAGATGATCATGGCAGTTATCTGGAAGCGCATAAATGACACTGGCAAGAATTGGCGGCATGTGTATAAGGTCTGCATTTTTATTCTTCTATCAATTGTTTTCTTTTGCCTTTATTTTTTTAAAGTTTACTCTTTAAAATATTCCACAATATGATCCTTTGATTTTTGAATGGTGTTTTGAGACTGCTGTTGCATTCTATCTCCCACATGAGCTTGTTTCATACCCTAGCAGGCTCACATTGTTTCATGAGAAAACAGTTTTTGTAATCATCTTCTCAGTGGATACTCTCAGTTCTAGCTTATTATGCTTTGTCCATTTCTTCATGCTGGCCTGTGTTTTATTTGGATTTCCATTATTTGATTTGACATTATTTTTACTTTTATAATTGTATGTAGCTATGCAAATGATAAATGGGTTCTCTTGGTTCAGGGTTTGACTGTTTTGGAATATTTGGTAGCACATGGGTCAGAGAGAGTGATAGATGAGATCAGAGAACACGCATATCAAATATCGGTAATTTTCTGTTCCTTAAAGTTGTTAAGCAGCTAAAGTTCTAGTATATTTTTTTGGCAACTTTTAGACTAGTTGAAATTATTTATTATAAGTTCCACTCATGAGCATTCTGTTTTCTTTTACTAGACATTGTCCGATTTTCAATATATTGACTCCAGTGGGAGGGACCAGGGAAATAATGTGAGAAAGAAATCTCAGAGTCTTGTGGTTCTAGTGAATGATAAAGAAAGAATACAAGAAGCGCGACAGAAGGCTGCTGCTAATCGGGACAAGTTAGTCTACTACCAAGAGTTATTAGCTAAAATGTTGTGATGTTTACAATTTTGATGGTTTTGCTATTATGCTCAAGTTTCATTTGATCCTTTCAATTACCACCATAATTTTGATAAGGACTGATCTCAGTTACTATTATGCCATCTATCTGCATATATATGATAAGTAACTACGGCATCATATATTGTTATCTCACAGCCTGCAGTCATCTTTTATGTTTATATAGCTTCTAGCTACATCTAATCCATTTTCTTTGTTATCCTTATATGTTGAAAGTGAAATAATCCCCAGACAAAGCAATGATTATTTTCCTGTTTATTACATTTAGGTATAACATCTCCTAGTTTCTTCCATCAGTGATATTCATTTCTGAAATTGTTGTCAATATTGAGCAACATCTCTCATTCCATGATATTCTCCTGTGTTTCCCCTGAGCATGTATTGTCCAAATATGTTTGTCTGCTTTCCTGGTATGTTGCAAATATTAACTAGTGATAGAGCTATTTATTAATGGCACTTCCAAACTCTCATTCTTGTTATGATTTATTGAATTGCTTTTGCGAATTTTCTGCATTCTCTTTCTAGGTGGAGATAACTATAAATGAAATAGATTCTCTCATGATTCTGTGTCTTTCAAAGGGTTTCTTTTTGACTAGGCTTTGTAACTCAATAGGTTTCGGAACACATCTATGGGTGGTATGTATAGGCCTGGTGACAGGTATGATGATGATCGTTATGAGGGCCGTTATGGAAGCAGAGATGATGACCGAGATGGATACGGGAGAGAAAGAGAATGGGGCAGTAGAGATGATGACCGTTATGGGAGGCATGGAGACTCATATGGTCGTGATAGAGATCGCTATGGTAGAGATTCTGATGAAGGCTATGGCAGGGATGGTTATAGGGAGGATGATTACAGTGGGAGAAGTCGAAACATTGATGAGTACCAGTATGGCTCAAGGAGTAGGAGCTCTGACAGAGAGAGGGACCATGCTAATGAAGATGATGGTCGATATTCATCTAGGTATGTGAATTTATATATATATTTTTTACAAATTTATTGATCTTACCGGTTGACTTTTAGGTAGGTATTTGGCATTGTTATCCTATATCATACTAAAATGTTTGTTTACTCGTGTGGGAGAATAAATTTATCATAATTGAAATGGTAGAATTATTGAGCTAGTTGCTTGCGGATCATATAGATAAGTGGTATCTCCTTCCATCCAAAGAAGCCAGTGGATGGGTTTGGAATCCCTTCCCTGAAAAGGAAAAGCAAAGCAATAAATGAGAAGAAAACGAAGAAATGAACAGACCAGACCTGGAGTGGGTAACATGCTAGAGATGAACAACAATCACAAGCCTAAAATCCCCACTAGGTGGGAGCATACCAGACATAAGGCTGTAAAATCAATAGAGCTAATAAAATATATATTTGTGGAAGTATGTTGAGCATGGTTCCAAAAGATTCCCTTATCTTAAAAAATAAAGTTCCAGAAAGGCTGTTTATATTACTGTATGCTTGTTCGAGAAAGTTTATATTGTTTGAATCATGTTGATAATTTCAACTTTTTTTTTTTGGTGTCCCCTCCTCCTTGTTGATTAGTAAGAAATCATCTTAACCCAAGCCTTTTCTTGTATCAGAGGAGGTGGAGCCAGAGCTGATGATCATTCTCAAGATGCAAGGTAATTATTTTAAATATTGATGCTATTAGATAATCTCAGCGAATATTATTAAAAGTGAGCGCTATTTATGCCAACAGAGTTTGATCTAGAAAAATAGTCTGCCACCCCCCCCCCCACCCCAAACACACACTCACATAATACACCGACAACAACAAAAAACCCCACCACCAAAAAAATAAAGAAATAAATCTAGGATAACATTTGAACTGAACCTTTTTTTTATATGAACAGAGGTAGTGCTGCCAGAGCTGATGATCAGATTCAAGATGGAAGGTAACTATGGCAAAACATTGGTGCCATCAAATATTTTAGCCAATATTCTTAACAGAAGTGAGCACTACTAATGCATTGACAAATGTTTCGCTTTCTCCCACCAGCTTTCCCGCCAGGCAGCTTGACCAGAAGCTTTCTGAACAAAGTCTTGGTGTCCCTCCGAGTTATGAAGATGCTGTAGGCGAGGCTCGTAGCCCTGTTGACAGTGGAAGGTAAATAATCTGCATGCTGCATTTTGGATTACATGCATGGTTTTCTCTGTAAGTATTAACTTTATATTGCCATTGAAGGAATAGGGACACTGTGGCAGTATCTGTTCCACAGGCATCTATTCCTTATACGAGTGCTAGTCCAAACCAAGCAACCACACTACCTGGAATGCCTGCGGCTCTGTCTCCTGCTTCTTCTGCTGCTCCAGTGAACAAAGAAGTTGATGGTTTTGATGAATTTGATCCACGTGGTTCATTTTCGGGTAAGAGTTTTTACTTAAAAGTTATCTTAGTTATTCCATCTGACTGAATTTCTACAGTTTTTCCTGCTGATTGCTTTGAAGCATGGCTATAGCGTTTCCCTATATCCATGATGAAATAATCATAAATGAAAGGAAATTTCGTAAATGTTTTCAAAACTAAAAATATGCTGTCAAATAAATTTCATACTAATTTTCAATAAATCTTGACACAACATTTTGGTGAAGTGGTTTTAATACATATTCCCAAAGCTTAATTTTTTCAAGAACATTCTGTATTTATTTTTTCAAAATTCTCTAAATTACTATATTTCACTTGTACTTTTATTTACTACAAAATTATTTCAATAACTTATACTAACAAAATTATTTAAATAATTTATATTTTTAGTTTTTTGCAGCATTTAACCATTCTTTTATGTATGTCATATTTAATTTTATAGTACCTGGCATTTTTTTTGAACCACAGTTCACATTTTTGTTTCCTGATGATTGTGTTTCTGTTTCCATTCTGTTTACTGGTTTTGGTTTAGTGTCAATATCTTCTCCAAGTATGCTTTCGATATACTATTATTTTCGAAATGTGTCAATCTTTTCCTATGTACATCTACTGTTTAGTGTACATGCTAAAACCTGCTGGGATTCAAATTTGTAGAATATGGATCTGCATTATGGTCACTATCCGTTGCATCATCTACATTATAGGCTCTGTTATTTATTGTTCAGGTAAGTGCCTAGCAGTGCAAGTTGCTAGTGGCATAGCTATTTTAGGACTAACCCAAGCTTTTCTCTAGTACCTTTCGAATAAATGTAGGTTTAACTTTTTTGGTGTCCTATTTGTTGATTTCACTCTATCTAATCTGGGTTGGAAAAATGATGGAATGTACATGCTTTTTTTCTATTTTTTATCTAGTAGCATGATGCAGAAATGCTTAAGTTCAGCACTATTTAATGCACATATATGTGCATTCAGGTGTTCTGTAAAGAGCATCAGTGTAGTTTCTGATGTGTGCTTGAATATGTCACCAGCTTGGGAGCAAGCATTTTGATCTGTTTAGTAGTGCAACTCTTATGAGGTTCTAGTACTAGGGTTGAAAGATTTAACTTTATTAAAAGGAAAATATTGGGGGGTTTTTTGAGTACATTCACAATATGCATTCTCAAGTCATTCAATAGATGAAATGCACATTTCTTAGCTTGTTGGTTGATTTGTTATTGTTTTGCAAGTAGATTGTTTGCTTGTACTGATTCCGTGGATAACACAATTGTATATAAAGAAACTGATCACAATATGAGTAGGCTTAGGTGGCTAAAAATAAACCAACTAAAGTTCCGTTTATCTTTCTGCTGTTTTCAATTTAGTTGAAATTTAATTATCAATTTAAAAATGTTCTGTGCACGGTACACATCCACAGCTGAAATTTCATTTCATTCACTTGACAAACTTTGTAATGTTAATTTTTCTTTCATTATATTTTGAATCTCTGTTTCTTACTATTTCACAGTTCTTTCCTAGATGACTTAGTTTTAATTTTGGAGCAAAATATTCAAAACCAAAGGGTGTTAACCCTAAAAAATCTTTTGTGGTGTTTGGTGACTTAAGCTATTAACATGAATACTTTGCTCTTGATTATTTGAAGCCAAAGGTTGTCAACCCATACAAAGTCTTTTGTGCTGTTTGATGACATGAATATTTTGTTGCAATTTTCTTGCCTATTTTCATGCAAAACTGCTCCATCTAGTTGGATTAAGTCTTGATATGTTGTTGTTCTGTTGCTTAATTCATGTAGCTGATAATAAGGGCAAAACTGAAGTTTAGAAATACTATTATAATCTGGTGGGTGCAACCATAACTTTTACTTGACCTTAAATTTTCTACCAAGCTTTGATTGTCTGCCTTGAGCGACTGTTTGATTTCAGTTTTCTATTGATAAAGAGTGGCCAGAAAATGGACAGATTATTGTGTCCACGTTATACTGTTTGATACCAGTTATGATTCAACTATAGGTTCTTGTCTTGTTGCTAAAATATATGGTTAACATAGTTTTATTTTTTCATGGTTATTTCATATAAAGGGCAACATGTTAACACTTGTAGTGTCTTAGTTTTATGTTACACTGTATAGTCATTCCTGGCAATTGGAAGGCGCAGATCATTGAAGTGTTTTGATTCTTTTAAGTCAGTGAAATAACCATTTTAAAAGACATTGATGAGAGGATATGGGATGTGTCTGAGAAAGGCCCTTGGGCCTGCACTCAGATACACTGAACTAATTGCCAATGAAACTATATATAAGGCTTCTACTATACAAAGTTCCACGTTAGTTTGTAAATGTTTGATCACAGCAGTTATTCTTCTTTGTTCAGCTGCCCAAACTACCTCAAGTGCTGCTGAAGTGGACTTACTTGGCTCTTTGTCAGAATCATTTTCCTCCAGTCCATTGGCTATTGTGCCAGTTACAGCCACAACAACAGCCTCTGGAGATGATGCCTCAGCAAATTTCAACTCTGCTCCATCTTTTTCAGTGGCACAGTCAGCATCTACGGTCACAAATCAGGTGGGCTTGTTATCATATTGTAAGAACCTACATAAATTTATAATTATTATTGCATCCAGGGAATTTATTAGTCGAGATCTACAGTTCATAGCCTTTTTAATAAATGATTATTTTGATATATAACATCGTGCATGATTGCCGTGTTACAGTAAATTAATTTAAAACTAAATTTGATGGCCTCTCTAATTTATGCTATGTCTAGTCGCAAAGGTTATGTTTGCTTAACTTTGTCCTCCTTGCAGCCTTTTGAAGATCCATTTGGTGATGGCCCTTTTAGAGCTCTCCCTTCTACAGATGGTGTTTCAGCCCCACCTCAGAATATAGCTCCTACAACTTCCTTCCATCCTAGTGCCAACCAAAGTTCTGAACTGCCTCAATCAGTTCCTGGCATAGCTTACACACCATCCAGCAATCTTGATCCACAACTTCCTAATGCAAATTCGCAATTCTCACCCCAAGAGCCTCTATCCTCCAATCAGGACACTGATATTTTAGCTGGTATTCTCCCACCAGCTGCACCACCTCCTCCTTTAACCTTGCAGACAGGTTTCCCTCTTCAAGCCAGTCAGCCTACATCTATGACTGGTTTTTCAACTCCAGCTGGCCAACCTGCAACAGTGAGAGATTTTCCAGCGCAAGCCAGCCAACCTGCACCACAGACAGGTTTTCCATCTCAAGCCAGCAATCCTACAGCACAGCCTGTTTTTCCAGCTCAAACTGGGCAACATCAGTTGCCTACTGGTTTCCCAGCTCAAGTTGTGCAACCAACATCGCAGCCTGGATTTGTGGTCCAAACTGCCCAGCCTGCATCTCTGACCAGTTTTCCGGCTCAAACTGTGGCAGGTTTTCCCGGTCAATTTGCCTCTGCATCAGAGACAGGTTTTCCAGCTCCAAGCTCGCAACCTGCACAGCCAAGCGGTAATATTTATGGAAACTTCCTCCAACAGGGATCTACAGCTCCTGCAGCACCAAATGTAGCTTCTCAAACTACAAGTGGACCAACGCCCCAGTTCAACACTACAACGTTCCTCCCACATTCTGGTCCTGCAGGTGGACTGGCAGGGCAGCATAACAACAATCTCCTGAGTAATAATGCCCTTCCACAAGCACAGCAAACTGCTATGGCCACTCAATCAGCTGTTCCATCTTCAGCAGGATCACTCGCCATAGTTCCTCAACCAGCTAAGGACAAGTTTGAGCCAAAGTCTGCAGTTTGGGCTGATACTTTGAGCCGAGGGCTAGTCAATTTCAACATATCTGGATGTGAGTTCCTGCACTTGCCGGACTTGAATTTTTCAGGATCTTTTAAAATGTATATCTGTTACAGGAAGAAGATCTAAAATTAAACCTTTTTCTCCATATGCAGCTAAAATAAATCCACTGGCGGATATTGGAATTGATTTTGATGCTATAAACCGCAAGGAAAAGAGGATGGAGAAACCTACAACAGCTGCTGTAACATCAACTGTTACCATGGGTAAAGCTATGGGATCTGGTTCTGGGATTGGTCGTGCTGGTGCAAGTGTTATCAGGGCCCCACCAAACCCCACCTTGGGTATGGGTATGGGTATGGGAATGGGTGGTGGTGCCGTCATGGGCATGGGAGCCTATGGAGGCGTGAATCAACCCATGGGTGCGGGGATGGGGATGAATATTCCTGTGAATATGGGGATGGGGATGAACATGGGTATGGGGCAAGGAGCTCAGATGCAACCGGGTGGATTCCCTCCTGGATCGATTGTGCCTGGTGGATACAACCCAATGATAAGCCGAGGTGGTTATCCGCCGCAACAACCTTATGGCAGTGGCTATCGATGAGACCAATTACCTCTCTGAATGTAGTTCTGGTTATGGCATGAAGATAGGATTGGCAGATCTGGTGGTGGTTTCATGGCCCTTTATGATTGTGTGTCATGCTCTCTCTCTCTCTCTCTCTCTCCCGCTCTCACCTGGCTTTTGGTACTAAGAAGCTTTAATATCGAAATCAGTTGTAATTTTCTGCAGAGCTGCTTGTTGCAATGTATTATCTCCCAACTTCTACTAAGTTTCTTTGGAAATTGCTGTACCATCTGTTTCTCCCTGATCGAGTCATGAGATTTTCTGTAGATTCTGGGCTGGTGGTCTTGGCCGTTGCGAGTTGTATACGATAGGGGGAACTTCTCATCAGTTCCCCTTTTAGTCCCCCACCATACCTTCTTTTTTCTTTTTGTTTTTCAAAGTTCGTTCGAAATTTATAGTATAACATTACCCTCTTGCTGAACAATAAATTTGATAATTCATTTTTCCTCCATCAATGTATAATATATGCTGCTTTTCATTTGATTAATTTATTGATATATTGCCATTTGTTTAGGCGTCTGGCTTTGGTTGAATCCTACGGTTTTTTCTTTTTCTTTTTTTTAATAATTTGGAATGAAACACACTAGATTGAACTATAAAATTTCTAACGTAATATTACACGGAGAACTTTAAAAGGTTAAAAGAACACAATGAAACAACCTTCTGAGAAACTAAATCCCAAAATCGCAAGTTTGGTGCTAATCTCATTCTTCCATCTGGCATGTATGTTAATTTGCAGCAGCAATAGGGGAGGTCCAGAAGATCCCGCAGACATGCATCCCTGAAAAACCCCATTGTTACTTCAGATTACCCAGCATAACTAACTCCATCTTCTTCTGTTACTACTTGCGAGTAATTTAGTAAATGAAATTTTACTTTGATGCATATTAGCAAAAGGTGTAGGAATAAGTGAGCAAATCTTAACAATAATCTTCAAGTTTGAAGTTTTAGACTGACTGGCAGCTGATCAAATAAATTTTAACTGGATTTTCTGATTTTCTTTTGGCAATTTTCTGGATTCATTTATTAGGCGAAAATTTGGTATTAATCAAGTGAAACCTGAAAAGAGACAAATATAGACAAATAACCACTCTCATTAGGATAAGAGACAAATATAGAATGTGTACAATGAGAAAACCAGTGAGAAAGAGGACAGAATGCACAAGAAAGATCCTAATACAACTTGTGTATGGGAATGCATATATATACATATAAAAGCCTGTTAACAAAGATGAAGCAACTGGAAAACCATCTTCTCCCAAGGCGGATTTAGAGGGATGGTGAGAATTTCAAATAGATGTAGTCAATAATATGAGTGCTCTCTTCTTAATTGAAGCAATAAAGATGTAATTAACTTCACAATACCCCGACCACCTTAACTGAGATTTACATAGAAATGATGATGCACTTTGTGCTTAATTTTGTCATTTAATAAGCATAGAATATTACATGTTTAATTCTTGAGAATTATATATATATATAATACATCTTTCTGTTTCTTTTACAGAATTTAATTCAAATGCTGATGGGCAATGGGATGTTAAATATGGGACAATTTTCTCAGATAACATACGTGAGATATGGTACATAATTTTGACACAAACAAGCAAGATACCCGACTGTTCAAGACATCGATTTTAAAATATAATGTCAGATGTATATCTGCATACTGGAACAACTTCACAAATTGAATCTATATTTGATTCTACATTGTTATATCACCAGAATACCACACCTTTAAAGAGAGTTTTCAAGGTGGATCTATTTACTCCAAGAAGACTTGAATCCTGTCGCCCATTCTGTCGCTAAAATCTAACAACATCTTCCCTCCCACTTCTGAAGCAGCGTCATCGAGCAGCGCCTTGATGTTTACACCCCCCAATGCTGTGTACAAAGAACAAAAAATGCTTTCTCACACCTATCCCTCCAGAGCGATGTCAAATTCTGACAACAAAAGGAAAAAAGGAATACAATACCTGGAACTATATTTGTGAGTCCATCCAAAAATCCAGCCTGACAAAGAAAAATGCTAACTTGTTGAAGGTGAAGTTCCAGTATCATTATAAGGTAACATGTAAAAAGAATTATGTTGAACAAATTGTCAACTTGAACAGATCTGATGTGCATACATCACTTTGGGGCATTGCCAATGGAGGTTGAGAGTTTCAAAATTTTAATTTTCATAAAGAGAAGGCCCCACTCACATACCCAAAAAAGGGAAATTCTCATTATGCAATGAGCATCAAGAACTGAATCTACTGACAGATGACCTTGCTTAAGTTCTACTTCGGTATTCAGATAAGATCCAAGTATTCAGCTGGATGACAGACAGGCATGGGGTCTGTGGTAATTGTTAACTTGTTCGTATAAAAGTATATTCAGGATTACTATATGCACCTAGAATGTTGCAGTGCAAAGCTGAAAAATATGTGCCATGAATGTATGGTGTTTCCACACCTCTGAGACTGACAGTTTAGACACTCTTAAATGTATGCCTTCCACATCTTGGATTTGTATATAAATTACAAGACATAATATATTATTGTCTGTAACACCTTTTTTAGAATATATTTGGAGGCTTAAGGAAATAAATTCAAATTTAATTTGGAGAAAATTTGGGATTGTTGGCAAGATTTGGGTAAGTGCGTGTGAAATTAGAGTGATCTGATTGATCAGAGAATGGGTTAAAAAGAGTAGGTGAATATATATACACACATAAATAGAAAAAGTAATATTCTAGAAATATATATATACATAAATATATATATTCTATATATTTTAAGAATATATACAAAAAGTAAATTTATACATGTATATGCATATCTATGTGTGTGTGCGTGTGCGTGTAAGTATATAATATAAATAAAAAAAATAAAAAAAAAGAAGGAAGCTCAGCAGGCAGGCGCATGGCCATGTGCCAGCCCGCCAGGCCACCATGTGGCAAGAGGTCCCTTTCCATGAATGGGACCCCATGATCCCATGGCCTTCACAGCTAGCAGCTGGAAGCAGCTTGCTGCACCAAAGGGGATGGTTTGGAAACCATCTTTCATTGATCCCCACTGACTCCCTTTCTTTTTCTCTTTTCTCTCATGTGTGTATACATACATTTCACCAAAAAAAAAGGGTTTCAAAAAACAAAAATCCCTCAAGTTAATCGACTTTTTTATGGAAAAAATTAGGGGTCCTATAAAATGGGAGATTAGGGGGTCTCCCATTTAAGGGAGTTGAGCAAGTGTAAGAGTGGAGAGAAAATAGAGAAGAATAGAGAAAGAAGGAAAGAAGAGAGAAAACTTGTGAAGGGAAGAAGAAGCTTCTATCAAGGTGACTAAAGAGAGGTTGGGAAGCTAGGAAGAGCGAGCAAGATCTTCTCCAAAGAGATCCTAATGTAAGGTTCTCCCACCCACAAACTTTTACTTTGTAGATTTTTCGTGTTGCATGATGATGCACTAGAAGCATGTATAAGTTATATTTTGGCGATATCAAATGTATCAAGCATGCCAAACTTATTGTATGAACTAAGTTTTCACTTAAGGCACATCATTTTATTTTGGTGAAAATAAACGACTTTTACGTTTATATCTTAGAGTTGTAGTGACTTAGAAATTTATTCTAAGGATTTCTAAAGATTTCAGGTTGGGATGCCCAAAAATTCATTTTTTTTTATCTTCTTTTAAATTTGGTATTCCAAAATGAATAAAAAATTTAGATTTCTTAATACGAGTTATGAATTAAATTAGGTTTGAACCGTAAAAATGAGTGGACACATAAAGACTCTACATTGATAAACTAAACCAAACATAAGAGTTCCAGGTCAGAAGACAACACTACTAGAGGTAAACCTCTCTAAGCATCGCTCAGGAGGATAATCTCTAGTGAATTTGAGAAAAATAAACAATGAAAATGGAAGGTCAAATGAGTTAAGGTTTTGAAAGCAAGATGTAAATCGTTAGAGTTAGCAAAGGACCTTTATGAAAAATGTTTTCTGAAAAAAAAAACTCCAAATTATGACATTAAAACATGCTTTAAAGAGAAAGGTATTTCAATGTCAAATCATATCACTAAAGCTGGAGTTTGATTCATTTTGTAACAGCACAAGTCCTCACCCAAAAGAGCTAGCCAAAGGTGACTTATATGCTCATAGGACCAAGTAATATACCCAAGACCTCCCTAGTACACTACCGATGTGGAATGGGTCATGACACATTTCTTCCTATTAAGTCATCAGGACATCTCTAAAAGAACAGGAATATAATTTTGCCCTCTTTCTTCCTTGTGAATACATCTACAGAGGTTGATTAATGGCCTCTGAGATATATTGCACTTTCATAGTGTGAATGATAGATATGAAACACTTATATTGTAACTAGGGTATCAGATGTGAAATGAAGAAACAAAAAATCATAGAAGGAGAAAAATGAGAATGAGAGGTTCTGAAGAATGCCTCGATCAATGAATTAATCAAAATAAAATAAGGCATAGCTGAACTATTTATATCCAGCTATCTTTGACAACAAACTAACTAACCGACTTAGCTACTTAACTAATCCTTTACTAAATACAACAAACAACATAACTAATTATAGTAATTCACTATACCACTTGGCATCAATTTCTTCAACATTCCCCCTCAGATTAGACCTCCTGGTAAAGTTAGAACAGGTAAGCTTTGTCTTGTCTGAAACTATTGGCACACGAAAATATATAGGAGATAATTTGAGCCCAAGTTTGTTACACAAAAATGACAACCTATCTCTTGATAGTCCTTTGGTAAAGATGTCTGCCACTTGATGTAGAGTAGGAATATACCGAATTTCAATCTCTCCATTTTCCACCTTTTCCTGAACAAAGTGCACATCTATTTCAATATGCTTGGTACGTGAGTGAAACACTAGATTTTCTACTATGCTCTTTGTTGCTAGGTTATCACACCATAAGACTGGAACATGGGCTAATGAATAGCCCAATTCAAAAAACAAATATTTTAACCACATGATTTCAATTACTCCTTGTGCTACTGCATGATACTTTGCTTCTCCCACAGAACGAGCCACCATGGACTATTTCCTAGAGCTCCAAACCAACAAATTTTGGCCAAGAAATACACATAATCCACTGGTAGATCTCCTGGTTATTATGCAACCACCGTTAGAGACAATTCACTAGAGGTAGGTGCAAACAAAAACCCTAGACCTATTGTGCCCTTGACATATCGAAGTACCTGTTTACAAGCCATCCAATGTTGCACTTCAGGAGAGGATAGGAACTGGCTCAATTTATTAACACAAAAGCTATATCTACTCGGGTATAGGTCAAGTATTGGAGAGAACCAATAATGGTTCTATAGAGTGATAGATTAGAAAAGCTATCCCCTTCATCAATCAATGAAATGCCCAAGTTCACTGGTGTCTCACAGGGCTTGCAGTCTTGCATTCTCGCCATTTTCAACAAATCCAACGTGTATTTCGATTGTGTAAGATACATACCACTAGCATCTCTATGAGCCTCAAAACCTAGGAAATAATTGACTGAACCTAAGGTTTTGAGTGCAAAATAAGCGCCCAAATCATGACAAGAATATTATCAACACACACCAACATGAACAATATAGCTTTAGTGATTCTCTTAATGAACAAAGAAGCATCTGAAACAGACCTGATAAAACCCCAATTTTGCAAAGTTGTCCTTGATTTGGTATACCAAGCTCTAGGTGCTTGTTTGAGACCATAGAGTGACTTTTTCAACTTACAAACATAGGAGGAAAATCTGGAATCAATAAAGCCCTCAGGCTGTACATGAATACATCTTTAGTTAGGTCCCTATTGAGAAATGCATTATTAACATCCACTTGTTGTATGTCCCAACCAAATGTGACTACCAAGGAAAATACAACTCTAATGGTGGGAGCCTTAAAAACATCACTAAAGGTCTCTGCATAGTCTATTCCAGGGGTTTGAAGAAAACCCTTAGCTACCAACCGAGCCTTATGCTTGAGAATTGACCCATCAGGATTTATACTTGACCCTAAATATCCATTTGCAACCAATAAGATTCATCTAAGATGAAAACGGAACTAAATCCCATGTATGATTGTGCTGTAATGAAGAGAATTCCTCCTTCATAGTCGTAATCCAATAAAGATCTAAGAGAGCTTCATAGACTAAATTAGGTTCTAGGGTACTCATTAATACATGGGGAGAGGTAGCAACAGGTTGTTTGGACTTAGATCGAGTTATCATAGGATGAATAAAGGGTGCTGGAGCAAGTTTATGTTTAGGAATATGGGGTTGAATAGGCTGACAAGACTGCTGATTTGAAGAAGGCTCTGAAGACATAATAGGAGAAGAAACAAAATTAGTAAGATTCGAAGGTGATAAGGAAGGAACTAAAGACTGTGCTACTCGAGCAACATTAAAAGAAAGAGAAGGAAATGAAAGATAGAGATTGAAGGACCGTGAGATTGAACTGCAGATGAGGAACAAGTTGAGGGTAAGAACAAGCCAGGATAGGGATACTCATTTGGATTAAATTTAACATGTCTAGAGACATATTCTACCCGAAGGATGTAAACATGTATACCCCGCTTGAACATGGGTATAACCAAGAAACACACACTTGGAAGAATAAAAATCAAACTTGTGTCTGTTATAAGGTCGAAGATAGGGAAAGCAGGAGCACCCAAAAAGCGTTATAAGGTCGAAGATAGGGAAATCAAACGATGGATGGATAAAGACGGTCAATGCCGAAGCCAAGCCATTATTAGGGGTAGCATGAGGCTTGAGGCTACACCTTGGCATGTGGGAGACTCAGGTGGATTTCTTAGTAGAACCGGTGGATGGCTACAATATGGTATTGGGGGCTGGACTTTATGAAGAAGTCCAACGCGATGCTAGTGTCGAGCATGAAAGCGTTGTGCATGCTTGGAGGGAATGCACCTTATATGATTCCCATCAAGGAGGGGGTCATATGAGACAAGAGTCTCAGGAATGCATCTTGTCAAGGGGACAAGCAAATGCAACATGTATTACTTGGGGATGATCCAACTCGTTGAGGGATGCAAGTCGAACATGGCACATCAGACGACAAGGGCGTCACCACAATAGGTGGGGGAGATTGTCACGCTCCATTCGTGACACTACCGAAGACAGGCACCAACAGTCGAGAGAGGCATGAAGATGGGCATGAGAGGGGTGTCAGGCCAAAGTTTGAAGACACGAGAGGGACGCATGGCCGAGGATGCGGGGAGACGAAGGTGAGACGACGCTCCATCGAACACGCGAGCGGGCCAATGTCGAAGGAACGCCCAAGAGGATTGTGGAAGGTTTCGGAAGTGTATGGGACATGGTTGAGTTGGCGAGGTCTGAAAAGCTCCATGGACGGGCATTGAAGGAACTCTCTAGAAGGCTCAAGAGAGTTGCAGAAGAATGGGGCATTCTAGAGAATTCCAAGGAAGATTCTAGGGACTTGTTCTAAGAGCTCCATTGTAAATATTTTGTGTAGAGAATTCTAGAGGGAGACGGGAGACCGTTGGATCAAGTTGATCTCCACTGTCCATTCTAAGGAGGTGAAAGTATAAATAGGGGTGGGGCCTTCATTTGCAAAACATCCCCAAATCCTCCAACAATCCAAGAGTGTGGAGAGCTAGAGTGAGAAGTGAGGCATTTGTGTGAGGGCAAGTGAGGGCTTCTTGTAATACCCCGAGAGCCCAGAAAAGTTAGAATATATCGAGGATAGTGTAAGAAAGGAAACAACACCAGCTAGATACCTTTTGAGCTGAATGTTGGCAAAAAACTCCCAAGTTAAGCGTGCTTGACCTGGGGTAATCCAGGGTTGGGTGACCCCCCTGGGAAGTTCGTGTAGGCTCATCAGGGTAAGTTGTTCCGGTCCTTCCTATCGCTCGATTGGGATGTTACAGGTGGTATCAGAGCCGACCCCCGAACCTCTGAGCGCGGTGATGGGACAAACCTCAGCAAGGAGGCTTAGTCCCGAGGGGGGTGTGAGGCCCCTATGGGGGGTGCGTGTAGGCACCTTAGGCGAATCCCACATTGGTCATGCACGGGGGGAGATCTGGGACCGGTTGTAAGGTCGCATGACGAGGACGTCATGTGCTTAAGGGGGGGAGAATGTAATACCCCGAGAGCTCAGAAAAGTTAGAATATATCGAGGATAGTGTAAGAAAGGAAACAACACCAGCTAGATACCTTTTGGGCTGAATGTTGGCAAAGAACTCCCAAGTTAAGCGTGCTTGACCTGGGGTAATCCAGGGATGGGTGACCCCCTTGGGAAGTTCGTGTAGGCTCATCAGGGTAAGTTGTTCCGGTCCTTCCTATCGCTCGATTGGGATGTTACACTTCTAGTCACAAGTGTTCTACAAGGGTCATTGTAATTGTGGAGAGTTTTAATACAAGAGGTTGTATATTTCTCTCTATGTTTGTTTGCCGGTTTCCTTCATTGCGCTTAGAAGCACTTGAGGGATGCTTGTGTGAGGGTCAAGCTGACTTAGCTAGTATCCATGGAAGAAGGATCGAGGAGCTAAGGCCGCACGGAGCTTGTGAATCTCCAACTCCGTGACAATGGGCTAACAATGTAAGACCCATCTTAGCTATATGTTGATGTTTTCTTTCAGTAACACCATTTTGTTGGTGGGTATAAGGATATGTAAAACGAGGCTGAATGCCACAGGTTTGAAGGTAGGGTAAAATTCTCCCCCATTATTGGTTTGCAAGGCTTCTAGTTTTGAGTTGTATTGTAACTCAGCAAATTTATGAAATTCACAAAAGTGGGTAAGGCATTAGACTTCAGTTTCAAGGGAAATAGCCATGTGTATCTAGTATAGGCATCAACAAAGATAAGATAGCAACGATAACCCTCAGTAGAAGTAATAGGAGTTGATAAGAATAAACCAATTCTAAAGGTTGTTTTGTTGTAATGGGACAATGAGCAAATGGAAGTTGGTGTAATTTGCTAATTTTATAGGAGTCACAAAAGGAGATATCAGACTTGGAACAAGAAATATGAAGTTTATTCAAAACATGTTGTAGTACATGAGATGTAGGGTGCCCTAATCTGGCATGCCACAATTGCCTAACATTACTTGTTTGGGCTACATTTAAGTTAGACAACAGATCTGGAGAGGACATATACTATCTTGTACATTTATTTGAAGAAACAAGAAAAGTAACCGCAACTTCTGAGGTCTTGAAAGAAGGAATAGCCTTGGACTCGAACACAACATGACCAAATGCTGGTACCAATTGATATAGGCTATCTTTTAAGTGTTCCTCGGAGTAGCACCAACCCTGAGTCCTTGTCTTTAATCAAACAAGAAGTAAAATTAAATTCAGTAACAACATTATTATCCTTTGTGAGCTAAGATATACTAAGGAGACTCTTCTTCATATGAGGAATATGAAGTACATTAGGTAAGAAAATAACGGAGCTAGGGTGAGTTTGAGTATGTAAATGATTGACACTAACATTGGAAATAGGTAATGTCTTACCATTGCCAACAACAACTTTATCAACGTTGTGATATGGAGAGGATAGAGAAAGATTGTTGAGGCTGGTGGTAATGTGGTTAGTTGCTCCAGAGTCAACAAATCAAGGAGATTCCCCATGAGATGAGGCTTGGGATTGAGTATCAATGAATTGAGGCAAATAACCATAAGAGGTAGACCCTAAGTCAGCCATAAAAGCTTCATTAGATTCATTAGAACCGGTTAGAAAAACATGTGGATCTGATTGAAACTGAGAACCACCTCCACCTCTACCAAAATTTCCAAGATTTTGATTCTGATCAGAAACTCTTTGAAAACTCCTATCAAAGCGGTGGTAACATTTGTCTATAAAATGGCTAGGTTTACCACATAGCCAGCAAACCGCCCTCACGGGGCTAAGTTTACCACCAAATCGACCTCAACTCCTACCTCCTCTATTCAGATAACCACCCCCACGGGATACAAAACCTCCTCTATTATTAACATAGTCACTACCAGATCTAGATCCATAAGAGGCAACATTCACATTCATGGATGGTGAAACAACAAAATCGAAATTAACAAAAGAAAAGGTAGATGAATTCTTAGTGGCTAATCTTTGTTCATGCATTAACAAGAGATATTGAATTTTCTCTAATTTATCTCATCCATCTAATATGTAATAAGGCTCACCACAGTTTCATAATCATGATCAAGGCCATTCAAAATAGCTAATAACAGATCCTTGTCACTAAGGGGTTCACCAATAGCAGCTAGAGCATGTGCAATAGTTTTGATTCTCAAAATGTAATCATTAACAAAAAGAGAGTTCTTCTTAACTGACTGTAGTTGCTATTTTAATTGAAATGACTTAGCAATTGTTTGCTGTGAGTAGAGAGTCTCAAGAGAAGACCATACCTCCTCGAATGATTCGCAATGTATCACCTCTGTGAGGACTTCCTTGTCCATCGTAGAAAAGAGCCATCCGAGAAAAACTTGATCAGATTGAATCCAAGTTGTGTATGCTAGATTTACAATTGGTGAGAAAAAGTTGATCAAATTGAATCCAAGTCCTGTATGCTAGATTTACAATTGGTGAATTAGATCCTCTTGCTTCCGTATTTGGAGCATATTTAGGTGGAAGCGGAGACTTGTTAACGAATTAGAGCAAGTCAAAGGCTCTAATAGTAGCTAAGATTTGTGTCTTCCAGAATAGGTAATTATTGGTATCAAGTTTGATTGGAACAAAATTGAAGGATTTTGCAACTGAAGGAAAATCGAGTTGTGAGTCAAAAGATAAAGAAGAGTTTGATCGAGGTAATGAAGAGGCATTGCAATCTTGATTAGATGCCATGAACATAGGTCAAAGGCTCTGATACCATGTAACTAGGGTTTCAGATGTGAAATGAAGAAACAAAAAATCACAGAAGGAGAAAAATGAGAATGAGAGGTTCTGAAGAATGCCTCGATCAATGAATTAATCAAAATAAAATAAGGCATAGCTGAACTATTTATATCCAGCTATCCTTGACAACAAACTAACTAACCGACTTAGCTACTTAACTAATCCTTTACTAAATACAACAAACAACATAACTAATTACATCAATTCACTATACTATTCAACATCAATTTCTTCAACACAATAATTGGCCAAAGATGCAATACATTCAAAATAATAAAGATAGAAACCTAGCAATTCTTAGAGGGAGAACGAAATTATGCATAAATTTTGCAATAAAACCATTTACTTTTCTTTTATTGATGACCAACACATATAAAACTTTAAGCTATTAGAGAGATGGCAACTTTATCTTCTTTATTATTATGCATATTCTCAATTTGCCCTCTTCACATGTGGCTAGACTTTACTGCTGTGTGCATCAAACACATACAACTATTTAAATATTGAACATAAAAACCTTAATTATTCTTATATCATTATTAAGTTGATAAGCACGAATTCATCTAAAAGCTTAGGTGCAAACTTACAGAAAAAAAAAAAAAAAAGAGTGGTGTAAAGTATTTTTTATTATTATTTATACTCTCAATGTTCAAATATCTTAGATCAATCATTCAAAAAAATGGAGACACTAATGAGGATGCTATACATAGAATTAATGCAAGATAGTTAAAATAGAAAAGTGAAATTGGTATTTTGTGTGATTGTAAATAAAAAAATTATAAGATAGCTATAAGACTAATTTTGTTGTATGATAAGGGATGGTGGGGTAGTAAAGCACCACCATGTGCAAAATATGAGCATAATGAAGTTGAGATGCTAGATGGGTGAACGACCATACAAAAAAGGATAGAATGAAAAATGAGGTTATCTATAATAAAGTCGCAATGGCTCCAATTGAAATGAGATGCAAGAATTAAGATGGTTTAGTTATGTTAGAAGAAGACAAATTGAGGCTCCTCTGAGGGAAGGGGATAAAATAGAACAAATCCTGGGCAGAAAGAGATAGAGGAAGACCAAGAAAAAACTTGGTGGGGAGTTATTAGGTATAATAAGAGCTATAAGATCCTTACAAAAAGTTTGACTGTTGATAGAGATGATTAGCGAGCTAGAATTCATGTAGTAGAGCTTAAGAAAATAGAAAGAAAAGGAAGAATTGAGACAAAACAGAAAGAAAGCCTGTTCTCTTGATTTTGAAAATCAGATATAAAATGATACAATGAGGTTTGTGAGTTTATATACTAAACAAAAACTAATGCTGCATTCTCTTTACTGTTTTCAAGTCATTTTCAGTTTTTAATTTTCTAAAATAATGAAAACGCGTTCTCTTCGCTATTTTTAAAAATGCATTTTTGAAAACAAAAAAAAAAATTGTAAAGAAAACTCAAAACAACAAAAAGTTGTTTTGAGTGTTTTCATTCAAAACAAACTCTAAACTCAAAACACATTTATTTATTCATATTTTATTATTGTAATGGAAAAAAATATTACAAAATTCATTAACTTTAAAATGTATATTTTTTTAATAATATATTAATATTAAATATTTTTAATTTACTACATAATCAAATTTATTGAATAAAATATCATTAAAAATTATTTTCAAAATTTCAAAGAAAACGCGTTTTCTAATTTTCTATTTTGAGAAGTAGTTTTTCAAAATGACAAAGAGAACTCATTTTTAATTTTCTAAAAACAGACTACCAAAACAGAAAACTGAAAATGAATTCAAAACTCAAAACTGAAAATTAAAAAGTAAAGAGAACGCAGCCTAACCGTCTTTGACAACTGGCAGCAACAAACTAATCTTACAGAGAGCTGAGAACAAAACAGTTGAAAAACAACACTACACTGTCTTCTCTTATTTGTACATAGCAAGAACTAGGATTATCCTTAACGGAGCCCACCTAAGGGGGTCTTGAGAAAATGGAAACCTGCTCTTGTTTTTGATACTTTCAACATGGAAGAAACTTTTCTATGAATAAAAAAATGTTCAGACATGAAATATAAAAAAAAATTATAAGTTACAGATTTTCTGAAACTATTATTTTGCTCAATAACTTTTATAATACAGGAATGGAGACCCATTAATGACACTATATCAGAAAAAGTTGATCCTACAATGATTTGGTTCTAATGAGATGGTAAACATTATGTGACAATGAGATGGTAAACATTATGTGACAAGGCCTTGGAAAAACTAACAGAGAAAACTACATTTTTTATGTAGTAGTTGCTTAGTTATAAGAAATATTATATTTATTAAAATAACAAAAATCATTAGTGTTTCTGATAATCATTGAAATTTGTAGGGAAAATATATTTAACTACTATAAAGCTAATATTGTTTTAGTTTTGTCTTTTTTACTAGTATTTAAGTTTTCCACTTCTCTAGGATGGTAGAAAAAATTCTTAAACAACCTTCTTTTAAAATATAAATCTATTATAGCCTACGTTCATTGTTATAACTCAAGCCATGCATCAAACAGGAAAAATCATTGTATCCCAAATTTTAAGACTTGAATTCAAATATTTTTTCCTGCCAATTACATATTGAAAGGCTAAATTTTGCTAACAAAAATACCAAAGAGTAATTTTGTTCCCTTTTTTCTTCGTATGTTTTGTTCTTTTTCTCCAATCTCAAATGGATTTGAAGCTTAACAGATCAGATGAAACTGGCAATCCCAGCAATCTGCCAAACTACAGAATTCTAGATATCTTCCAAAGAATTACAAGACTGTGATGCTCTGACTAGTTAGCCAGTCTTTTACATCTGCAAAATCACATGTAGGATATTGCTGCAGCAATTCAGTTTCATGCACCATTTGTATGATTAATGTGATGTCTAGGCAACAGTTATATCTATAACATTTAGGCAACTTTGAAATAGTTAAATGACTTACTGGAATCCGAACATCAAGTTTTTCAAATCCATCTCGTCCAGTAATTTTGACTCTCAATGTTCGAGACCAAATCCCTGACAATGGATCCTGTGAACGATCTGCATCATAGGTATTGTATACATCAGGAGTTATTACTTCAACCACAGGATCTTGTGGACTTTGACCTCTTTTCTCAGTATCATCTTGAACCCCCTGTTGGGTACTGTATACATTGCTGCTTTCTGACAAATAACTAATAATTAGAAAAGCTAGTACAGGAATGTATTTGATCCAATGTTCAAGAAGTTAAGAGCACCCGGGAAAGGAAAACCAACAAGTTAGCTTGCATATAGTGCAATGTTGGTTCTATTATATATAACACCAATCAGTAAGGTAGTACAAATTCCTACAAATCCACCAAAAAAAATAAAAAGTGTGAAGAAAATTTTAGCAGAACAAGAAATAAAAGAAAAAGTTAGCACAAACTCAGAAATTTCCTTAACGCATAATGATAAAGAAAGAACCAAAACAGAGCTTGTATATTCCACTTCTAACAACAATTCCAAATACAAATTTTGAGCAACAACAACATATCCAGCCTTTATCCCACTATGTGGGGTCGGTTACATGAATTCTAGACATGAATTCTAGATTTTCATGTATTTCTGTCTTCTGTCATATCTTCGTTGAGGTCCATACACTTCATATCAAACTTTAATGTCTCTTCCAAAGTCTTCTTAGGTCTGCCTCTACCTCTTTTTTGACTAATTGTTCCATTTTATCAACTCTCCTCACAGGTCCAAATATAAATTTTGAGCACCACAAAAAAAAAATAAAAAATCTTAGAATGGTTGCAATGGCTTGACATCTTTTATGTGACCCAATTGAGGTCACAAACCAGTCAAAAGACTTTGACAACAGTATGATAATATATTTGAGAATAAACTCTACATCATAAGCAAGTTGAGGCCAAACAATGACTTGAGTTTTTCCATAACAAGTGAATTATATTTTAACATAGCTGCTTGCAGGCTCAGGGGAAGGATGTCAATCTTATAATCAAACAAAGAAACATAGTTTCTGAGAGTTTTGAAGGCCTGCAGGGACATGCTTGCCCTTCAATTTTAATGGGATTCAGCTTGGAACAAAGCCAAAGTAGCGAAGGAGGATCATACACTCAAACCAACAAAATAGGTCAGAAGCTTGTTGAGTTGGTTGGGTGCCCAAGTTAACCTAGTATTTAAGTAGGTTAGAGGTGCTTTGCAAAAAAGACAGTTACTTCATATTATTAAGGTCAGATTCATACCCACCTCTCTGTAAAGAAAGTTGAGCAGAGCCGGTAGCATATCGCTTTTCTTCTTCATAATAAGCGTTAAAACCTAATATTTCTTTAATTTCTTCAAAAGATGGCATACTTCCAGGAGGAGGCATACGACCTCCTCTAATGGCAGCTAGTGCATCCTGCAGACGGTTGATGCAAGTTACTTACCAAGCTTACTGAATAATATATTAAAAAGAAATAAAGTGCAGACTAGGGTAAAAAAAAAAAGATCGAATTTTGAAATATTTCCGCTCAAATATGAATCCAATGCGACTTACCAAAAATAAAGAAAATAGTAAAAGAACATAATTGCATTTAATACAGCCAAGTCAGATTTTTTTTTTTTTTTTTATTTGGGGGGTTGGGGGCGGGTTTGATTTCACACATGAACAAGATAATTAACAGAGTAGAATGCTGTAATGATACTTGACAGGAATTAATCTTTTGAAGGAAAACATGGAAAATGAAACTCAAATTCTATCCAACAAATAGAAGAGTAAGCGCAATGTAACGTAACCACTATGCTTAAATTTATGTCAGTCAAGAAGAGTAAAAAGCAAGACAATCTGACCTGCATCGCACGCATTGAAACTGCCATCAAGGAAAGTGGATAGACCACAAGTTTATATCCAAGATCCTCAAGTTCAACAGGATTGAGAATTGGTGTTTTCCCTCCTTCAAGCATATTTGCCTACTCAAGACTAAAATTAGCAGGTTTATCATAAAAATCAAGACTTTATCCCTTTTTTTCTTTTTGGGAGGGGGGGGGGGGGTGTTGACTATACCACAGTTCATTATGCTGACATAAATTTCTTTAATTCTAATCATTATCAAGCAATAGATAAATAAATAAATTGAAAGTCCAATAATCCTGGTTTACAAGTTTATATACAAACATGATAAGCATTGGCTGAATGACCACTCTAGAAACTGAATAGTATTTTTTTTTTTTTTCTTTTGTGGTAAGTAAAAATAACTAGAGTCAGTGTTTGGATAAAGAATATTTAGGTAGCTGTAAGTATTCGTCCTTGATGTTTCTTCTAGAATGTTTATTTATTTGAGGACCACTTGAATAGAAAATCTAAAGTGCTATATTTGTCCTTTTAAAAAGTGACTTTCTTCTAGGCAATTAACACTATTGTAAATTGATTCAAGGTTCCTAAAACCTTGAGTTGGCTAATCTAATTCAAATTATCAATATAAACTAGCCTTTCCATAAACAAATATATGCTATCTTCCCCAAATTTTTTACGCTTTCAGGGTTTCCACCAAATTTGTAGACTCAGGGTTGTGTCTGGTGCAGTATAATGTGACCAATTTTTGAGTCTGGGCATGAAATAGACATGCACCACATACAATCATTGATATACACTGACTTAGGCTCACTGACTATTTGATAATTACTGTCTGTTCATCTGTCTTGATTATTCATTAACATTTTATTCGTAGTAATAATATATGATGTTAGGTAGTCACACATTTTGGCTCTCCATTTATTTTCATATCACATTTATGGTATGCATGCCAGTTATGGTTTGATATCAAATAAGATTTGTTGAACCTTAGTAGGGCCATGGTCTTATTAGGGGGTAGCGCCTGTCATGACTCCCACTTCTATCATGACAATACCCTTACTTTTGGTAATCCTAGAGTGAGGGAGCTTAGATTTTTTAGATATATGCTATTTGAGGCTATGTAAGATTTCCTTATTAATTTGGCCAAAAGTGAGAGTATTTGCATGGTACTGTTGATAGTGTTAAGTTGCTTATTGCTTCTTTAGGTTGTAGTTGGGTCACTTCCATTGACCTCTCTAACACGTCCTTTGCATGAGAAGTTTATAGGGAAGTTGACACAGAATGGTATCACTGGGAGGTGTGAGAAAAGGCTTGCTCCTTGAAGGGGAAAACAGAAGTGGCTTTCCAAGTGCTAGGCTCATCTTATTAAGACTTTTCTTTCAGCTAGTGCATTTCACCTGATGACTCTTCTTTTACATGTGGGTATATGTTATTAAGAGGTTGGAGAAACTTCACTAAAGGATGAAGTTAGTACTGCCTTGTCAATTGAGATAAGTTATCCCTTCCTCTGGAAGATGTTGGGGTAGGTATTAGTAGGCTTCAACCTTTTTAATTAAGCACTTCTTGGTAAGCGGCTTTTGAGTTGTAAGTTCGATAGTCCTAGGGGGGACTGGTGTTACTAGGTTGTGTTTGAGGTATTTGAATACTTATTTTGAAAGTTTGTGATATATTTTTTAGTTGTATTGAATTTGAATTGAATTCTACTTGTGGATTGAGTAATCCTTCACAAACAATTCATTTTATAGGAGGAATGTGATAAAGTAGCACTCCTCACAAACAATACAGTACCAATAGTTGGTATTAAGCAACACATATGCGATATGACGTACCATTTTTGGAACTAGTGGAGAAACTTCACAAAAAGCCTTCATTTCTTCCTTAGAAGCAAGGGCATCAATGAACAGAACGTCTGCTCCAGCATCAGCCAAGGCCCGTGCTCTCCAGAGTGACTCATCAAATGACACTGCTTGACGAGAGTCTGTCCGAGCAACAATAACAATGTCAGAACCACTCTCTTTCCGAGCATCAAGAGCTGCTTTTATCCTCATCACTGCTTCCTCTCTAGACACTACTTTTCTGCCACGTGTGTGACCACAAGCTTTGGGAGACACCTTGAAATAAAAAAGTGTAAGCAGCAGGCATTTGTTCCAACAAAGGAAGAAATAGAAACCCCAAAAAATGACAAATTGCCCATTTAATATACAGAATGTAATGAACATTTGTTAGCTAATCAACGCAAAGCTTTATGAAGTGGAAAGACGAGCTATAAAGATTACTGGTAATAATGCGAAAAGCAGTACAAACAAAATCTCAGAAATAAGAATACTTTCGTATCTGAATTTCTCTCTGTTCCCGGAATTTCAGAACTTATAAATTGAATAGCAGAAAACTTAGATGCAGAACATGTATCAGTAAGTGTACCTCAGTCCCCCAAATTCCAGGTCATGCACGACAGAAATGACATCACATGTGCTGGAGAGATTTTCAAAAGGAATTGGTTGTAACATTTGCTGAAGGATTGTAACACATGAATTGTTGTAACCTTTGGTGAAGGGTTGTAACATTATCTATAAACAGATTGATGTATTCTTGGATCAAGGACACTTAGAATTCTATTTTTTTTCTCTCCTTATTCTTCCTGCATAAAACTTCATAATTTTCAAGCATTCAAAGATCAATTCTATGTATTCTTTTACTGCAAAATTAGAATACAAAGCTTCTTGTGTTTGTTATAAATTCCTTGTGTTCGGGTTGTCGAAAATTGCACATTTGCCAACAAACGTTATATTTGATTTCATTGTATCTTGAAGGCTTGTTTGGATCCCTTGTGCATTATATTTTGAGACAAACAAAGTCTTAAGCAAAGCGAGTTTTCATGCCTTGGAATCTTGGGGTTACTACGACATATTTGCCATTACAACACCACAATTTTTCAACAATCTTAAGACTTTGTTTATTGAAGTTGTGATGGCTCCACTGGCTTCTTCTCTATGGGACTTTGCTGTTGATTTTGTGAAATTGGAAAGGTCTGAAAGATCTAATTTCCAGTGTTGGCAGAATAAACTACACTTTCTCCTTACCACACTCAATGTGGTATATGTACTTACAACACCAAAGACTAGAGGAAACTGAAGATGAAAGTTTGGCAAATGCAAGGGCAAGGCAAAAATGGGATCAAGATGACTACATTTGCAAATACCACATTTGCAATGCCATGTCGGATGCTCTATTTGACCAATACTATAGTAAGACAGTGCAAAGGAGATTTGGGATGCTTTGGAGGCTAAGTACATGTCCGAGGATGCCACAAGTAAGAAATTTCTAGCCTCTAAATTTCATCAATATCATATGGTGAACAATAGAAAGGTAATTGAACAATTTCATAAAATAGTTCAAATTTATAACCAATTTCAACAACATGACATGAAAATGGACGAATCCTTTGTTGTGTCATTCATCATTGATAAACTTCCTCCTAGTTGGAAAGATTACAAAAAGAATCTCAAACATAGAAAAGATGATTTTTTCCTTGAGGAGTTGGGCCGGCATCTTCAAATAGAAGAGGACTTTAGAGTGAATAACTTTGATGAAAACAATGGTCAATCTTCTAATATCCATATGGTGGAGCACAAAAAAGTTACCAACAAAGGGAATTAGGGAAAACAAAACTCTTCAAAGAACAAAAAGAGGAGAAAATATGACTCAAAGACAAGAACTCAAAGAAGAAAAAGGGGCCATGCTACAATTGTGGCAAGCTGGGCCACATCAAAAAGGAATGCCGCTTTTTGAAGAAGCAAAAGCAAGATCGAAACTCCAATTTCTTGGCTATGATAAGTGAGGTGTGCGTGGTGGAGGATGAAAACGAGTGGTGGATCAATTCAGGTGCCACTAGGCATGTATGTAAGAATCGAAGCCTATTCATCACTTATGAATCTATTGAAGATGGCAAAACCCTCTACAAGGGAAATTCCACCATCGTAGCCGTGCTTGGCAAAAACAACATCAAATTGGAATTCACTTACAGGAAGACTTTCACTATCACCGATGTTTACCATATGCCGGAAGTTAGGAAGAATCTTGTGTCCAGTGATCTTCTTAATAAGTTTGGTTTCAAACTTATATTTGAGTCAAATAAGTTTGTATTGTCTAAGGTAGGTGTCTTTATTGGGAAAGGGGTCTATTGTGATGAAATGTTCAAACTCAATACTATGAATAAAACAACAAATTCCATTTACATTGTTGTTGATTCTTTATCTTTATGGCATTCACGTTTAGGACATGTTAACAATAGAAGGTTACATGATATGAGTGTACTTGAATTAATTCCTAATTGCAAACATTACATGGAAGAAAAATGTAAAGTATGTGCACAAACTAAGATCATAAAAACACCATTTCCTAAAATTAAAAGAAGAACCTCTTTACTTGAATTTGTGCACAGTGATGTATGTGATTTATATAGTACACCTAGCAAAGGAGGCAAACTTTATTTTGTGACTTTTATTGATGATTTTTCTAAGTTCTGTTATGTGTAACTTATGCGTACTAAAGATGAAGTATTAGAAAAATTCAAGATATATAAGGCTGAAGTAGAAAACTTGTGTAATATTAAAATTAAATGCCTTAGAAGTGATAGGGGTGGTGAGTATCATTTCTGATGCACGATCCAGAACTCTGATACCAACTGATGCGAACCCCATGTACCAATATGGCACCCACAAATCAAATCGGAACAAAACCCCAAGAAAGATTAAAATATATTTATAAAAGATAGAAAGAAAGAACCTTGACCCAATGATTTTTGGAGAATCATGAACCAAAGGTATAGACGACACTCCCAAGAATGAGATGAGAAGGTGGAAGATAAGTCGAATTTGATCGCCACAAGCATTAACTTGATAAGATCTAAAAGTTCTTCAAAAGAACAAGCTCTCAAATTTGCCTTCAAAATTATGTCTTATAATTATTTACACATTGATATAGTCTTTTTATAGGCAAACCTAATCCTAAACTAAATCCTAACTCTAATGGGTTTTAGTTAACCCAATCCAAATAGAAGTAGGAATAACAAAAGTAACCCAATCCAACTAAAAGTTGGAATAATAAAACTAACCTAATCCAACTATACGTTGGAATAATAATACTAACCTAATCCAACTACAAGTTGGAATAATAAAACTAGACATAGCTAAATAAATAACTAGAGCCCAAAACATGTAGCTTATAAGTGCATATTAAGCCCGTAATAATTTAGGCCCAAATGTTTTTAATCTTGTTGCACTTGGACTTGAATAATGTTTATAATATTTTGGCCCATCTGCTTTTGTGATTCCTTCAGGCCATCCAATCCAAATTGCTTATGACTCTTGGCCCAAGCCCCCTTGATTAGCCCATTTAAAGATTCTTTCATTCTTTTAGCTTTGGCCCTTGTCATTGGTCTACCATGGATGTACAATGGATCATTGGTGCTGCCTTGTCGTCCTTCTTGATTGCTGCCTTGATCTCCATTAATTTCCCTAAGTTTTGTGAAGATATAGGAATTGTACATAAAATTCCAATTGTTATATCCCTCAACAAAATAGTGTAGTAGAAAGGAAAAATAGGACTTTAACAGAAATGGTTAATGTTACGCTTAGTAACTCGGGTTTAAGTAAAGGATATTGGTGAGAAGCATGTCACGGTGTGACAATCAGAACTATCTTGAATCAATGAGATTCAAGGACAGGATAGAGTAGGAGTAGAGAGAGGGAGAGAGAAAGAGAGGAAGAAGAAGACGAGAACAGAGAGACTATAGAGGGAGAGTAATTGAGAAAAGTTTTATTCATTTCATGCCTCTCCCACAAGGTTGGAAGAGTTAATATACTTCCTTGGGTGGGTTCGGATGCAGCAGATCACGTCCTTCCCAGCAATTACAACGGATTCCCTTGTCATTTTCCTAAACAAATTCTTTTGTCCTTTTCCTAAGGCCTCAAACGTGGCCCTGACATTCTAACAGACTAATAGCTTGAATTGAATACAATAACTAAAATAAGGAAGTCATAATGAAGCAGGAAATAAAAATGCTAACAATAAGCATAAAAACAAAAATTTAAAATGGCATATCTGTGACAACTTCCCCCTTTCGCACGTTTCTTGTCCTCATGAAATGCTAAGGAGACTTGCAGCTCTTGAAAAACGCTGTAGTAAGCTCGATAGATACTCCCAGGTGTTGTCGTTGGTGCCCTCCTGCCCCCATTTTACCAAGACTTGGATGAGGGGAACCCCCTAGTTGTAAATCATCCTCCTATCCATGATAGCTTCTGGTTCCTTCTGCCCATCTTTCTCCTTAGGCAATATGGGCAAGGTTGGGTTGACTTGCTCGATTCCAGTGGATCTCTTCAGGAGAGACACATGAAAAACCAGATGTATGTTGGTCCCTTTAGGTAACTAAAGCTTATAGCCCACCTTGCCGATTTCGTTCGTTATGGCGAACAAACCAAAATACTTAGGGCTTAATTTAGTGACTGGTACCTGACTGATGGACTTCAAATACGGGTACTTGAGTCGTAAGTATACTTGTTCTCCCACCTCCAATTCCCTGTCGCTTCTCTTTCTGTCTGCGAATTGTTTCATTCTATTCTTGGTAGAGGCCAACTCCTGTTTTAATTGTTGCAAGACTACCCTTCTTTGCTGAAGGTATTCTTCCACCAACAATTCTGTAAACTGCCCTCCTATAGCTGGTAGCAGTAGGGGATTATACCCATACAGTGTTTCAAAAGGGGACATCTTTAAGGCCTTGTGGTATGTGGAATTGTACCACCATTGGGCTAAGGCTAGCCACCTATGCTAGTGCTTGGGCTGCATGATACACATACACCTTAGGTAGGTTTCCAGCACCTGGTTAAGTCTTTCCTTCTATCCATCCGTTTGTGGATGGTAGGCTATTGACATATTGAGCTTAATTCCCATAGATCCCATTAGCTCCTACCAGAAATGGCTTGTAAACACCTTGTCACGATCTGAAATAATTGTCCCTGACACTCCATATTGGGACACCACCCTGTTTATAAACACTCGGGCCATTTCCTTGGCCGTGTAAGGATGAGCTAACCTGATAAACTGAGCAAATTTGGTAAACCGGTCCACCACCACCATGACACTATCTTTTCCTTCCAACTTGGGCATTCCTTCGACAAAATCCATGGCCACACTAGTCCAAGCTCTATCCAGTATAGGTAGGGGTTGCAAGAGACCGAGGTAGGACACATTCTCTGGCTTGCACCTCTTACATATGTTGCACGCTAGCACAAACTTCTTGACATCCCTTCTCAAGTTGGGCTAATAGAATATCTGCTTAACCTTAAAGTAGGTGTCTTGAATACCGGAGTGTCCACCCACTAGTGATTCATGTAGAGTTTGCAACATTTTCTGTTTGAGGTTTCCCCTATCCCCTATTAAAATCCTCCCTTTGTACCTCAACATCCCTTCTGTTATGGTGTGGCCGTTAACCCCACTAGGTTCCAACACTACTTCTAATATCTTTCTCATCTGCTCATCATTGGCATACCTGCCAACAACTTATTGGCACCATTCCAATACTACAATAGTAATTGCTAAGGTACTGCCTTCTTCCTGGCACCTTGATAGTGCATCGACAGCCATATTTTCCTTGCCCCGCCTGTACTATATCGAATAATTGAGCCCCATCAATTTGGCCATACCCATTTTTTGCGGCTAAGTATGTAATTTTTGTTGTAGTAAAAACTTGAGACTCCCATGGTCTGTTTTAATGATGAATCTCCCACCTTCTAAATAGTGCCGCTATTTCTCTACAACCATTAACACCGCTAGGAACTCCTTCTCGTAGATATTCAATCCCAAGTGTCTTGCACTTAGGGCCTAGCTCAGAAATGTCAGTGGCCTGCCCTTTTGTAATAGGACTGCCCCTATGCAAACCCCATAAGCATCAGTTTCCAATGCAAATGGTTCATTGAAATCTGGCAATCCTAGAGTTGGGACTGCCCCCATTGCTTCCTTAAGCTTTTGGAAAGCTTCTTCGGCCTCCTCTCCCCACTTGAAATTTCCCTTCTTTAAGAGTTCTGTTAGTGGCCTATTTAGCACTCCATACCCTTTTACAAACCTCCTGTAATAGCCAGTTAAACCGAGGAATCCCCTTAATGCTTTCAAGGTTGCACGTTTGGGCCAATTGATCATAGCCTTTATCTTCTTAGGATCTGTTCTAACCCTATCTCCCGATATTAAATTACCCAAATATTCCACCTGCTCTAGGGGAGTTCTCAGGTGTTTCAAATGCTAGTCCAAGGTGAGGCTATACACAAGAATGTCATCAAAGAACACTAATATAAATTTTCTCAAATAAGGTTCGAATATTTGGTTCATGAGTGACTGGAAAGTGGTCGGGGCATTGGTGGCATCACCAAGAACTCCAAGTGTCCATGATGGGTTCTAAAGACGGTTTTATAGGCATCTTCAGGTTTCATTTTGATCTGATGGTAGCCGGATCGAAGGTCCAGTTTGGAAAAAATGGTTGCATTGTGTAGTTCATCCATTAGATCTTCTACTAGGGGTATAGGGATTTTGTCTTTTATGGTTATGGCGTTTAATTGGCGATAGTCTACACAAAAATGCCAAGAACCATCCTTCTTTTTGACTAAGAGAACTGGTAAGGAGAATGGGCTATGGCTAAGTCTTATAAAGGACTGGTTTAACATTTCCTTCACCATTTTTTCGATTTCTGATTTCTGGGTTGGCAAATATCTATAGGCCCTGATGTTTATGGGTTCGAAATTAGGCTTAAGGTTGATGGAATGGTCCAGGTTACGGGTGGGTATTAGTGTGTTAGGCTCAACAAAGAGGTCCCCAAATTCTAATAGCAGTTTATCAATAGGGTGTTGAGTGTGTACCTAGCCAAACTTTCTTTGAGGGCTGCTAGTTGACATGCTTAATTCCCCAATCATCACCTTCTCCCATCCCTCTTCTACAGCTACAATTGAGAATAGTTGAGTCAGCTTACTCCAATTGTTTCTGAAGGCTTTATGCAACCTCTTCTCGGTTATCATCTTACATGTTCCTGTCTCCCTTCCTCCTTTTAGTGTCATCCTTTTCCCTCCTTTATCAAAGGAGACCTTCATCTTATTGAAGTTGAAAATTATGGGACTCACCCCTTTCATCCAATCAACCCCAAGGACCACGTCACAACCCTCCAATTGTAACAATCTAAGATCTGCTTCAAACCTCTCTCCTTGCATCTCTCACTTAAACCGGTAGCAAGCTGCATTACTCAGTACCTTGCTCCCATTAGCCACTATCACACTCAGGGGTTGAGTGTTTGAGAATGGGCACTTCAAATTTCTAGCAATGTCGTCATCAAGAAAGCTATGGGTGCTTCTACTGTCTATCAAAATCAGCAAACTCTTATCCTTTACCTTCCCTTCCACTTTAATTATCTTATTGTCAAACACCCCCTTCAATGCATGGAACGATATCTCCCCATTGTCTTCATTGCTAGACTCCTCATACTCTTCAATTTCATCTCCTTCTTCTCCCCCTACCACTTCTGAACTGCCCTCCAACAGGAGAATTTGACGCCTACACTGATGTCTCGGGAAATACTTATCCTCGCATCTAAAACACAACCCGGGTTGTCTCCTCTAGTCATTGTTCCGACCATCTGACTGAGGCATCGCCGGTGGCCTTACTCCGGTATTGCCTCCTGTCCACTCATGGTTTACTTCTCTCCCGCCTTGATGGGAAGCCCTTATTGTCATAACTTTAGTCTGTTGCCTCTGTTTTTTCATCAATGCCTCCACCACCATCTCTAGTAGCCTAGCACTCTCCACTGCTTGTTCCACCGTTCTAGACCGGATCATCTTAACCGTTGGCCTTAGATCATCACTGAGGCCACTTAAGAAGCTAGACACGAAATAGGCCTCAAATAGGTGTGGTTCTTGGCTGCTCATGAGAGACCTAAGCTCTTTAAATCTTTTTAAGTAGGTTTTCAGCTCTCCCACTTGCCTTAGTTTGTTAAATTCTTCAATAATATCAATCATACTTCTTTCCCCGAACCTTTCACACAGTTTCTCAGTGAATTCTCCCCACGTAGGTTGACCCCTCACACTGATCCAACCTTGGTACCAAGCATCCACTACATCATCAAAATAGGCAGTGGCTAAGGAAACTCTCCTACCTTCTGGTATGTCATACCATTCAAACATCTTCTCACACTTCCTCACCCACCAACGAGGGTTGTCTCCCTCAAAAACAGGGATCTCCATCCGGGGCATGGGAAATCCCGATTGTTGGCGATGTCCCTGCTCTCCACGATCTCTATTCTGCATTGCCCCTATCTCGTCATCCTGACCACTCCCCATATCTGGAATTACAGGCGTGAGATTACCTCTATTGTTTCGTAAGAGAGGCTTTGTTCTATCCCTATGAGGGAATTCAGGGGCCATATTAACTGAGTTTTAACGTGTGAACATCAACATAAACTGTTGAAGTTGGGTTCCTAGTTCTTCCCTCATCTGCATCATCTCCTCTCGCATCTGGACCAACGTCCCATCCAATCTTCTTTCCAACCCACTTATAGAGCCTTCCACCCTATGGTCAAGTGCCATGATCGTGTCGTGGTTACACCCATTCCCCAACTCTAATTGATCAATTCGTTTCTAGAATTCAAACATGGAGGAGCTAATTAGCTGTAGTTGGGATTCCATGTTTTTCAAGCAAGTTCCCTCCGCCATGAGTTAACAACAGTCTTTGGCCGGAATCAGGCTCTGATACCAAATTGTCATGGTGTGACAATGAGAACTACCATGAATCAGTGAGATTTAAGGACAAGACAGAGTAGGAGCAGAGAGAGGGAGAGAGAAAGAGAGGAAGAAGAAGACGAGAACAGAGAGACTATAGAGGGAGAGTAATTGAGAAAAGTTCTATTCATTTCATGTCTCTCCCACAAGGTTGGAAGAGTTAATATACTCGCTTAGGTGGGTTCAGATGCAGCGGATCACGTCCTTCCCAGCGGTTACAATGGATTCCCTTGTCCTTTCCCTAAACATATTCTTTTGTCCTTTTCCTAAGGCCTCACACGTGGCCCTGACATTCTAATTGACTGATAGCTGGAATTGAAATACAATAACTAAAATAAGGAAGTCATAATGAAGCAAGAAATAACAATGCTAACAGTAAGCATAAAAGCAAAAATTTAAAATGGCATATCCATGACAAAGCATTGTTAACGGCTTGTCATATTCTTAACCAAGTACCTAGTAAAGGAAATAAGGTTGCACCATATGAACTTTGGAAGAACAGAAAACCTAACTTATCTTATCTACATGTTTGGGGTTGTAAAGCTATTGTTAGGCTACCCAATCCAAAGATTAAGAAATTGGGTAAAAAAGGAGTAGAATGCATATTCTTAGGATATGAGGAGCGTAATAAAGGGTATAGGTTTCTAGTTATAGAACCTAATAGTTCGGTTGAAGTTAACACCATGATAGAATACAGAGATGCTATATTCTATGAGAATAACTTTACAACTATTCCTAAACCTACAAATCCGATTACCATTGTATCGGTAGTAAGAGAGAATAACAATAGAAATACTAATGAAGAACCTCTGGAGTTGAGGAGGAGTAAAAGGGCTAGAAAAGAGAAAACTTTTGGACCCGATTTCATTATGCATTTAGTGGAAGGTACTAGGGACTCACACATAAATCAAACTGCAATTATGCAGTCGATTGAGTTTGATCCTCTCACGTATGAAGAGGCAATGAAATCTAATGATTCCGCCTTTTGAAAAGAAGCAATACATGAAGAAATGTCATCTATTATGAACATGAAGACTTGGAAGTTGGTAGATCTTCCTCTAGGTTCTAGACCTATTGGTTGTAAGTGGATCTTCAAGAAGAAGATGAAAGTAGATGGAACCTTAGACAAGTTCAAAGCAAGGTTAGTAGCTAAAGACTTCAATCAAAAATGTCATGACCCTAGGGTTTGGCTAGGGTTTAGGAAGGGAATTTGGATAAGAATTAAGAGGAAGGAAGAGCAGAAAAGTAGGAAAGGAAGAGTAGAACAGAATTGAGGGAGAGAGAGAGAAAAATAGTGGGAGAATATTGAGAGGGGAAAAATGGAATTCAAATCATTCATTCATTAACTACTTTCTCTAACTACTCAAGCCTATTTATAGGCTACAATTGAAGATGCTAACAACAACAACATAAAATGCAACTAATGCAACTAATAAGGAAAACACAAGACATGTGTTACTAATATATCCTTGGGATTCCTTGGGGTCATGACAATCCCCACCCCTTCAAACAATTCTTGTCCCCAAGAATTGATAGTGGTTGGCCCCATTCCTCATCCGATTCCAGCCCTAGCAATTTGGTTTCTTCTTCGCCTTTTCTTGTGCTTATCTCGTGTCTTCTTTTCCTTTTGCCTTTTCGTGTCATTTTCTTCAAAAACATTAGTACTATGACTTGCTGCAACAGCAAGTCCAGCCATCCCCCTCATTCTGATTTCCATTGAGAATGGTTCCAATTGATCCGTTATAGCTGCCACCATATCCTTTCCAATCATAGAAATAGTTGCAAACCTCTCTATAGACAAAAATCTGTACAATACTCCCAATTCTTCTAGCTGCAACGTTACCTTTGTCTTGTCTTGTGTGCCCATGCCAATGACATTTGTATGAGATGTTCCAAGCAAATTGTCCGATACAATCCTCTCTTCTTCCTCCTCCTCTTCTACCTCCGAATCACCCCACTGTTTAGTCTTATTAACTGGTTCATTCTCATAGTTGGGCTGGTCTTGTAGCAGAATTCTAGAAACATCACCATCAAGCGGACTATCATATTCCTCAGCCGGAGGGTTACCCCAACCTCCTACTTGCTGATTGCTAGAGTATACCATAGGCACACTTTCAGCAAATATTTCCTCCTATAGCAACTCAGTCTCATACTTTGCATCAGCTGTATGTACACCCTTTTCCTTTTCCACTGCTACTTCATCAGCCCCCTGCAATACATGATGAACAGCCTTAGGAACTCCTATGATAACATGAGTTTTGGGCCTTTCTCCAAACCGAGTACACAAGGCATTTACAAATTGTGGCCAGCTCCATTCTACCCTTTCCCAGCTCCAATTTTGGAACCAAGCATCTGCAACACCCTCCAAATAAGCTGCAGCCATTTTCACCTTCTTCTTTTCAGCTACTCGGTATTGGTAAAACACCCTCTCGCACCTCCTAATTCACCATTTAGGTCTATCTCTTTCAAATGCCGGAATCGCCATCTGCGGTGCCTCCAACCACTCCCCTGATTCCATAGCATCATTAGGCCCTTGCCGAGATCTTGACGTCGTTAGAATTGGTGTCGATGAAGCCTTGGGATTTAAATTCGTCGGAAGGCTGGCATTAGGTTGTTGAACTAACCTGCTCAAGGGGACATGCAACTGCTGGTCAATTTGCTGGCTTAATTCAGCAATTTCCTCTCGGAGTCCACTAAAGGCTCGATCTAAATGGGCCGCACACTCCAACCGGTAGCAACTTGCCTCCACTTGAAGCTGATTGACACCAATTACCAGATTGTTTATCTTGGTTTCCAATTGTTTCATTCCCATCCCCTCTACCATGGCCGATTACCAGGCTGCCCAATCTGATTCCCCTCACCGAAGTGGCAGCCACCAGCCTCTAATTTCCGATCGGAATGAATTGTTTGGTGATAGACCTAGCCCTCGCCTTCAATTAGGAACCTCTTACGATTAGGACAAGAGAGGTCGGACGTTACGGAGTTGCTCTGTTGCAGTCCTTTGAGGAATCAACTTGAATAGCACCTCTCGCACTAATTGCTGCCATCATTTCGTGCATTCTCCATCCAATTCCAAGCAATAAATTGGAGCAGCTTACTAACAAAAAGGCTTCCAAATCGATTGCTAGCTTCCTTCGGTCAATCAGATTCAACAATCGCCCCAACCCATGCCCAATCACCGTCCAATTGCTCCAGAATTTCCCAGCGTTTGCTGCTTCCTGAATCTCCTTCCGTAACTTGTTCGATTCCACACCCAAGCACCGACCAACGTCTTGCTTTTGAAGCCACTTCCGCTGCGCAACTCTTCCTTACCTGATTTGATTTCGTCACTGAGAGCAATAGCCTATGGCCGCATGCAGAACATAGTCCTCCTGTTCCACGTTCAGTTAACAGCAGATTCAAGATTACTCGGACTCGATCGCGATCGCTGTAGCCTCCGATCACTCCAAGCTGCTTCTCTTTGACGCCTTAGTCTACTTCAATCGTGCCTCCCTTCTCGACCTGGTCACATGCAACGACCAGATTTGGAATCACAATTGAAATTACCGATTTATTTCCTTCGAAGTTGTGACAGTCAGCGCTTGATCGGCTCTGCTTCAATCGCGCCTCAGCTTCGCCTTTCAAATCTAATCCACTTCCGATCGACGTTTGCTTTGCTCGGTTTCTCCATTCAAATTCGAGTTCAGTTTCTCCTTGCAACGATTCGCTTTCTACCCCGATCGATGCTAATCAAATTTCCCTGCGGAGTTGCCACCTCGATCTTCTCTCAAAATCACTGTCGGAACTCACCTAGCTGCTTCGCTTCAGGATTTGATCCGTGAACAGCAACTGGTGGCTTCCTCTTCACACGTCTTCCAATCCGAGCCGAAATTGCTTCGCTCGGCTTCGGTTTCCAAATCCGAGTTCGCTTCGCTCGACTTCACCTTCCAGATCCGACTTCAATTCCGAATTCAATAGTCTTGACTCCACCACTTGCTGGACTTGCACCAGCGGAAGAGGACGAAGGCCAAGGATTGCTCGGAAGTTTGATATCTTGGCTCGCCTAGCAGCCCAATCACCGACCACACCTCCGTAACCACCAAAATTCCTTGTCTCTGCCTTGGCTCAAATCGCAAAACTCCGCTTCCAGCTTACCGCTCTCGGTTGAATCAAGTCAGAGATCACCTGGCCCAATTCGTCCTTCCACCTTGAGCAAGACTCACCGAAATTCGCGGCCGAACGTCCTCCTCTTGCTTCGCCTTCCAAGATTGTCCGATAGTTGCTTGCTCGCCTGGTTACAATCAGCCCTTGGTTCCTTCGGAGTCGGATCGGAAATGTTGGCCGATTTGATCCGTTGAAGCTCTTCGAGAGTTCGACTGTATCACTGGAAATTCACGACTAAGGATTGATCGGCCTTCTTCGCCTTCAGTTCCGAGCCAACGCTCACCTCCTCGTGCATCGGAATTGCCTATTAACAACCTAGACCAATCGTCAGGTCCGGATTCTTCTTCGATCAGCTCTGTTGCAGCAAATAGAAGTCGCCTGGATCATCGGAAATCACTGCTTCGATCAATTCTGCAGTCTATTATCTGAATTTGCTGCGGAATCGCCTTGGTTAATTGCTACGACTTCCGATTCACAGCCGAGAATCGTCGGCTCTGATACCAAATGTCATGACCCTAGGGTTTGGCTAGGGTTTAGGAAGGGAATTTGGATAAGAATTAAGAGGAAGGAAGAGCAGAAAAGTAGGAAAGGAAGAGTATAACAGAATTGAGGGAGAGAGAGAGAAAAATAGTGGGAGAATATTGAGAGGGGGAAAATGGAATTCAAATCATTCATTCATTAACTACTTTCTCTAACTACTCAAGCCTATTTATAGGCTACAATTGAAGATGCTAACAACAACAACATAAAATGCAACTAATGCAACTAATAAGGAAAACACAAGACATGTGTTACTAATATATCCTTGGGATTCCTTGGGGTCATGACAGGAAGGTCTTGATTACTTTGATACCCATGCACCGGTCGCTAGGACGACTACTATAAGAACATTGATTGCTTTGGCATCCATATACAAGTTTGAAATCCATCAAATGGATGTTAAAACAATTTTCCTAAATGGTGAGTTGGATGAGGAAATATATATGGAGCAATCGAAAGGGTTTATCTTACTGGGACAAGAAAAAAAGGTGTGTAAGTTGATTAATTCATTGTATGGACTTAAATAGGCACCTAAGTAGTGGCATGAGAAGTTTGACAAAATTGTTGTTGCCAATGGATTTAGAATCCATGAATCAAACAAATGTGTGTATAGCAAGTTTAATGGACACAAGGGTGTTATCATTTGTCTATATGTGGATGATATGTTAATATTCGAAACGGACTTAGAAGTCATAAAAACTACTAAGTCATTGTTATCATCCAACTTTGATATGAAGGATATGGGACTTGCAGATGTGATTTTGGGAATTAAAATCATAAGAAAGGATATCGGGATCATACTTATTCAATCACACTATATCGAAAAAGTGTTGAAAAAGTTTGATCATCTTGATTACAAGTCTGTATCTACTCCATTTGATCCAAATGTTAGAATGTATTCTAACACCGGTAGAGCAGTATCTCAATTAGAGTATGCTCAGGTTATTGGATGTCTCATGTATGCTATGACATCTACAAGATTAGATATTGCTTTCATCGTCAGAAAAATGAGCCGGTATACAAGCAATCCAAGCCTATTACATTGGCAAGGAGTCTATAGAATTCTGAAATATCTAAAAGGAACCATGGATTATGGCATACATTACTCTGGTTATTCTCTAGTTTTAGAAGGATTCACAAATGCTGGTTGGATCACCGATTGAGAAGATCATGCATCAACAAGTGGATGGATTTTCACACTTGGTGAAGGTGTTATATCATGGGTTTCAAATAAACAAACTTGTATAGCAGATTCCACCATGGCCGTAGAGTTTATAACATTAGCTTCATGTAGTAAAGAAGCAGAATGGCTAAGGAATTTATCGATTGAAATTCCTATTTGACCTAAACCTATGCCTCCAATTTCTATCCATTGTGATAGTGAGGCTACATTGTCTAGGGCATATTGCCAAATATATAATAGCAAGTCTAGACACATTGGGTTAAGACATAGCACAGTTAGACAATTGATCTCAGATGGAGTCATTACTGTGGACTATGTGAAGTCAAGTCAAAACTTGGTAGATCATTTAATGAAAGGCCTTGTAAGGGATTTAGTCTCTAAAATGTCAAAGGGAATGGGATTGTGGCCAATTCATAATCATCAATGATGGAAACTCGACCTAACACTTGAAACATCAAAATCTTAGGTTCAATGAGTAAAGTACGTCATATGAGTGATTGCAAACATTTGAGTTAATCCCAAGGTAGAAATGTTTGGAAACGTATCGATAATGGGAGGTTGAGTTAATTTGCTCTTAATAAGCTTATACAGATATCTATAAAATGCTTTAGATACATTGGCATTTTCGATAAGCCTACCTATATGAATATCATAGATGGTGTCATCTCCAAAGTGGTTTGGAAAACTACTCAAGATATTCATGAAAGGAAAACCAAGATATGGACACATGGCCTATTCACGTGTCGATACTTATGAACATAATAAGGACAATCAAACAAGTGCGTGAGGTATTTCTGGTTAATCAGATAGGGTCGCTGGTTCAAAACTTGTCTACCATGCCACCTTGATTGACATTTGAAATGCTTTTGCTACGTGAAGGTTCAAGTCCAAAAGACACATTCATATATGCATAAGTTTGGATAACTTACACAAGAGTTTTTCAAAACTTTATTCATTTTGAAAATGGTGGAGGATTGTTGGAGAGATTTTCAAAAGGAATTGGTTGTAACCTTTGGTGACGGGTTGTAACATTATCTACAAATAGATTGATATATTCTTGGATTAAGGACACTTGAGAATTCATATTGTTTTTCTCTCCTTAGTCTTCCTACATAAAACTTCATAATTTTCGTGCATTCAAAGATCAATTCTTTGTATTCTTTTACTACAGAATTAGAATACAAAGCCTCTTGTGTTGATTATAAATTCCTTGTGTTCGGATCTGTTGTCGGAAATTGCACATTCACCAACAAACGTTACATTTGATTCCATTGTATCTTGTAGGGTTGTTTGGATCCCTTATGCATTATATTTTGGGACAAACAAAGCTTAAGGAAAGCGAATTTTCGTGCTTTGGAATCTTTAGGTTACTGCAACATATTTGTCATTACAACACCACAATTTTTCAACAACATAGACCTGGAGAGCACAAATTCAGGTTCTTCTATGGTCACATTTAAGTTTTGTTGTCACTTTACTGGAAAAGTTTGGACTCATTTTTTCTATTTGCCACAAGTTAGGTCACAGATGCTACCTTTGTTAGATCAACAATGAAATTTTATGTTAAATTAAGTTAGGTCACAGATGCTACATCTGTCAACCATAGTTTTCACTTCTTGATAAATACATATATAAGTCATGTACTTCCCTCTTGGGCAAAGTGTGCCACTTGACCCTTGCGCAGCAGATACTCCTTCAGATTTCTTGAGCCCTAAGACATTATTGGAAAACCATAAACTGCAGCATTTCACACCCGTTGTACAGATATTAACATACTCCAAAAGTGGCATGCCATTTTAAGGTACCCCTGAACCTAAAAAATGTATTTCTTCTCCTAGTTTTACATGTTGCAATCATAAAATCCAGTAACAAATGTGTAATGAAAGAAAAATGGGAAAAAAACATTAACAAGATGTTGCAGAGTGTAGAAAACATTTTATCTATGTACCTGATCCTCAAGAATAATTCCAGCAAAGCCAGCTCTTATATATCCTTTAACAGTTCTCTTAACATTAATTGCATTACCATATCCATTATCACCATCCCCAATAATGGGAATGGACACAGCTTGCGTAATTTGTTGCCCTTTATCTACCATTTCTCCATAAGAAAGAAATCCAGTATCTGGCAGCCCCAACCGAGAAGCAGATATTCCAAATCCTAGCCAAAGAATAAGAAGCAAAAGATTAGAAAACTGTAAAGTTCAGGTCACAATACAAAATCTGAAAGTTAAGATAGCACCTAATTCTACTTTTCAGGCTTATGGCATATAACTATCATGGAGACATTGCATGGTGTAGTAAAACCTCATCCTACCAGGCATGAGAATGATGTTTGAGCAATGTTTTGAAAAGCAGACCAGGGTATTGAACTGGGAAGGGAAAGGGTCAAGGGTCAACAGTCGAATGAGGCTTGACTTGACTTCAAAATAAATAAATAAAGTTATAATTTAGATGGAAATAAAGAAAAAAAAAGAAATGAAAATCCAGTGAACCAGGCCAGCTGATACACTGCTACAAATGCTGGCCTGGCAAGTGACAACCGGTTGCTGGTTATTTGGTTTGACAACATTTTGCTTGATTATGAGTTGCCAATGTGATCAGACCAAACATGTCGAATGTTTAGGTGTATGTCCATTCTTACCTCTCTCCACAAGCCCAAGTACAAGGAGCCAAGACTAGGTGATCTCCTTTAAGGTTAAATCCTTGTTCTTGTCAAAAATAAAATAAAATACAAGGAAGAAGCATGAGAACTCCTAATAATGTTTCACATCCACGTAGAATGCTGACACTTGTTGGACACTCCACGATATGTGTTGGACATGCAAGAATGTTGAGGGCCAAAAGTTCCAACTACTTTATGGACGTGGCTTTATAAATACTAGGAATGTTGTTCATAGTTGCTTATAATTTTCAGAATTTTAAGAGTGCTTTCTCACTATTATGATGTAATAGAAATATAGTGTAACATACAGTAAATACCCTGAAGGTAGCTAAAAAATATACACTATTCACCAATTTCTAAAAATTTAATCAACTACCATTACTTTTGGTTGTCTGGAAACAAATTCCCAATTTATGGATAACTGTTGCCATCCAACCCATATCAACATTGGTCTGGCAATATCCATAACATATTACTTCAAAGCTAAACCAATTTACTATCATGTGAGTGCAAAATGATATTTTTGGGGCTAGTTGTTGGAGAAATGTTACAATGATGTAAGATTTGTGGCCTAACATAGATGCCAGATCCTAAATAGCAAGAGTTTATCACTACCTAACCACATATCAATAGTATTTTAGAGAGATCCTTAGCATATCACTTAGTCTTAGGAATCCAAAAATTTATATCAACTAGCACTTTGGAGAGGAGTCCATGTTGATAGAATAGCATCATTAATGGAGACTAGAAATTTACAAACTTACAATTTTTATGCCTTTCTCCTCCCTATCCCATCCAACTTGAGTAGCTTTGTTTTTTTGCCACCCCAACTTTTCCCTACCCCAAAGCCCCAAACTACCCTTTTTCTCACCACCCCATCTCTGCCAAACCAATTCACTCCCCCATCTCTATTCACTGCCACACCCATTCATCCAACCTATCATTGCCAGAAACACATTTTGGACACTTATCCAAACATTAAAGGTCCACACCTAACACCCCCTTGCAAAGCTTTGTATTCTTCCAAACATTCATAATTTAGTTGAGAGCACTTGCGATTACATATATATTATCATTAGCCAGGCCTGAGACCAACTAACATATAGTAATTGTTAGAATGAGATGCAAACGATACATGGAGCATGTAATCAGTAACAGGGATGGGGGAGAAATAATCTCATACCAGTGGTGAAGCAGTAATCAAATCCAGCTCCCTCCACTAGCTTTGCACTAAGAGCATCGAAACAAGCAGGGCCTTGGTGAATCCCAGGCGAATCCAGAATCCGCCGGAGTGCCTTCGCCGGAGACTCGCCGCCGGTGGGGTATGACCCATCTGCAGAACAAGTTACGATGGTTCTACTTCTGCTACATACCCGTTTTGAAGCGGAAATGCTACAACTCAATTTGCTTGATAACGATGACGGCCGAACAAGAAGAAGAGCTGACTTGGCGGGCGATGAAACTAATAGATGTTGAAGATGCGAACCGGTTTTCAAATGAGAAATAGGGAAGCAAGCGACGCTACAGCAGACTCTGCTAACCATCGACGACAGCTTCATGCTCTCTTTCTCTCAGTCGATCTAGAACTGTCTCCCTGATCGGAAAGCACAATGCAAATCGGGACCAAGCTCGGTGCTTTGTCGATCTAGAACTGTCTCAGTCGATGTTGTAGCGGTGAAACTGACTACTGCCACTCTAAGCCGAATACATCATTCGTGGCAGCAGCCTATTTCGGCCTGGCAGTAGAGTGTTTGAGAGAGAGAACGTGGGGAGCACGTGCGCGTGGAAGCAAGTGAGGGAGAGAGGGGTTAGAGCGTAGTAAAATACGGCGGGGAGTGGGATTTGGAGACGCAGCCAAGAACCGGAAGCCCTATCTGTCTCTCTCTCTCTCTGAACCGTGCTGACTCGACGCCGAGGTCTTGAATTGATGGCCGCCGAGCCAAGCTTCTTCTTAAGACTCTATTAACGCCAGATAGAGACAAACTCAGTTCACCATCTCACCAGTCCATCGTTATCTCCACCACCATCGCCACATCTGATCCATTTTCTATTTTCTCTACACCAAATTCCAAAACTAAACACTTTCTCTCTCTTCCCTCCCTCTGTTCCCATGGCGATCGCTGGAACTCCGTCGATTTCTCTTGGTAAGTACGCTCCCAAATTCCTTTCTCCTTTCCCCCCGCCGCCTCTTACCGTGTATGTATACATGTCGCGCATGCAAAACTCAAGAAAAATTAGATTTTTCTGCTAAATTTCCCCTTCTTACCCATTTTGGTCGCTACGTTTTTGAGGAATGCGAGTTTGATTTTATTGGGTAAAAAATCTATGCGACTTTGCAGAGAAATTGCTCTGTTTGGAACTTTGATGTGCTCGGTTCTGTTTATGTTTAGTTGTATAAAACAGATCACCAACCATGAAACATTTGAGAAAAAAAAAAGGTAAATGATTTCGGTCAGTTGTCACTTAATATGTTTGTTTATGTGGCTGAAAATATTTTATTGGTTTCAGAGTTACGTGGTTTAGTATGTATGCTTCTGTGGTGGAGAATATTAGGCGACGTTTACAGTGTGGGATTTTTTTTGTGGTTGAGAATGTATAGTAACTATGTAAGTTGCTTTGGGGGTTTCAGTTGGTTCAGGACCCCAGCTGCTACAAACTGAAAGTTCAAGTCTTGATTGATTTCTTTTCCTACATCTTTTGCACTCAACAGATATCAGTTCATCTGAATTTGCAAATCATAAATACATCAGTTCAAAAATACTGCTCAAAAATATCATTAGAAATCAGTCATGTTTATTAGTAAAAGAGGGTTCCCATCTCCTCACTATTGATTTGCAAAGAGGTCATTTTCACAACTTGAACCCATCAGTAGCTACCAAGGCCTGATTTCAATCTTAAGTGTCAGTGGTTTGACTATATTTTAACACGTCAGTTTATTTGTTGGGGGAAAATATACAGTAGAATCATGATTTAAGGTTAGGGGATTTTATGATTTCTTAATTATTTGTTACCTAGATACACATGTTTTTCATTTTTTTTTTTTTTTTGGTTGCCACTGACATTCTTGTTTTGCGAAAGCCACTCATTGGACCACCTTTCTTCTTCCGCCCCCCCCTCCCTTTTCTTTTATCCATAATATATTTCCTGATATTTTTTGTTTTAGGAATCTCTGATTGTCATATCTGTCACACAGAAGGGTTTGGCTGCTCTACATCACATGCAATCACTAGCAGTTGGATCAAATCTCCTTTCGAGAGCCCTAGGTTTTCTGATCACTTTGGCTTAAGGTGAATGGGAGCTCGTAGACATTTGTGAGATTAGTTTGGTTGTTGCTTGTTGATTTCATAACTAATTTTCAAATATTTTCACTGCTTTTAAGTTAAGTAGAGTGGAAATTGAAAATATAAAATGTAAGTTTAGTAAAAATATAAGTGTAGATGATGTTATGGTAAAATTGGTAGATCAAGTCATATCCAAAATAGATCAGCTAGATATCTTGGATCAATCATTTAAAAAGATGGGGAGATTAGTAAGGATGCTACCCACAAAATCAAGGTAGGAATAGGATGGTTAAAGTGAAAAAGTGCATACAAGATTTCATGTGATAGTAAGATTCCATTAAAGTTAAAACAAAGATTTTATGAGACAGCTATAAGACCAACTTTGTTGTATGGTACAAAATGTTGGGAAATAAAACACCAGCATGTGCAACATATGAGCATAATGGAGATGAGGATGTTCAGATGAATGTGTGTCTATACAAGAAAAAATAAAATTAGAAATGAGATTATTTTTAATGTTGGGCAGATAGTAAGGTTCAACTCAAAGAAAAGGGGAAGCAAGTGCTTGGTCCTTTCACAGTACATGAATGGAAGAATTATATGCTGACTACCTTGTGGTAATGCATTGCTAAGATGCAATGTAAATGTTCAATAATTTCAACTTTTCAAACTTCTTGTACTTTTAACAATGTTACTGTCCTAATGAAAATAAGTATGTAGCTCTTCCTATATCCAATTCCAGACACAGAATTGCATTTCTTGGAGCTACGAAATTACATTGGTTGCCTGCAGGGCATGAAATTTGCCCGTCAAAGATTTTGGTTGCTGCAGATTATTCAGATTCAGTTCCTGATTCATCTAATTATGTACGCAATCATGGATACCATCCTCTTGAAGAGCTCAAAGCTCAAAAATTAGTCCGCGACACTAAGCTCACCCCTGCTGAAATAGCAAGGACTACGGTAGAGGTGTTTTGTTTTCTCCTTCAAATCTTTTAGTTCTGGGACTAGAGGTGAAGTTTTTGTGCCGTGTGAATGTAACATTCTCCATTGATATTTGGAAGGAAACTCAAGAATAATTAGTATACTTGCTGTTGTTAGCTATTGGTTGTGAATACATTAATGTGGAATTCCTGGGCTGATTTTTGTTTATTTTGTAGGGTAATAGCAGTGCCTTGTTGGTTTTCCCTTATATGGTACATTGTGAACCACATGAACACATATCGTGGGCTGAATTCCAATATGTTATTGATGAGTATGGAGGTGTGGTTTGTAATTTCTATCTGTCATCTAGTTTTGGTTTATAGGATGAACCTCATAAGTTTTTTGATTATTTTCCTCTCTCTTTCAGATATATTTTTTAAAATTTTTGACGATGAAAACATCTTGCAAGATCGTGGAGCAAATAACCCTGTGGTGAGGGCTTGCATGCTTGTTTAGTTTTATTGCCACTTCCCCCTGAACACACACACACACCCATCAAAACTCCTCCTTTTGCCTTACCCTTTGACATGATCATTGTAGGCTATTCCCGTAGGGAACCAAAACAAGCATAAAAAATCTTTGCAAGTTTGAGCCATAGTTTGTAATATGCATGAGAATCCAAATCCCACACATCACAGTTGGTGCATGGGACAAGAATTGATCTCATGATTAAGTAACAAAGACCCTGTGGGTTAAACCTTTGCCCACTGGCTAACCATCTTGGTGCCTTCATTGCCCTTTTTAAATAAGAAAACATGGTAGCCGAAGAGCTATGGGTGTTTGCTAGTTACTTTTGAATTGCTTTTCATTCAGGTTGCTGCTTGTGAGCAGATTATCACCATCCTTGTATATGAGCTACTTGGCATTAAGTGGCTCCAGATGTGCTCTCTTCTAAAAGGCTACATGATTTCACTGTTTTTTGTACTTTTGACGTGGGAATGGAGGAGTTGAAATTTTGGAGGTCCAGTTTTTTAAACCTTATTTTTCTACTTCTTGCAGCCCAGTTTTCCACCACAGAGGTTTTTGGATTTAAGCTATGCTTGGTCGATTTTTGTATCAATCAATCCTAAAATTGGCTTTCAACCTTGATTGAAGTGTTATTCCAGTCCACCATCAATTGTAGTTGTTGCAACCTATAACCAACTATAGTAATGCTAATGGCAATGCTAAACACCACTTATACATGTTTTTTGGGCTTTCTAACCTCATTTCTTTACATTAACACTGCTATCACACTTTACAGCATGAAGAGTTTTTACTTTCTGTATTCATATATTAATTGTTATATGGGGGCATACCTTCAGAATGTTTTGATTGGAATGGATATTACAACATATGAGAATAGAAAGGTTGCTGCCACTGGGTATAACGTATCAGAAATTGATACCACTGATGACATACTTCTCAATGATGGCTATTTTGAGGTGAGGGGACATTACCCTTCATTTCTATACTACAGCTTGAGTTCGTATTTCTAGTTTGATGATTTTTCTCCTAACTGCCCTTTGGTGTAAAGTAGGTTGAGGATGCTAAAATGTCTGACATCCCAGTCCAGTGGGGCATGCCAACAGATGCTGGCAATGGGGTTCATCCAATATACTTTGCCAAGTGCTTGACAAAGGTGACTGATTCTTGAATTTATGAAGCTGTATCCTGGTTATGAAAGTCATTTATGCTTAACTTACCTATTATGAAGCTGTTCCCCTTTTCCTGTTAATAATCACTGCAACTTGCAGTGTAGGGGGCATCTGGGTCCTGGGTTCGGTGTTGGAACCCTTTTGCCTTCCCCTGAAAAAGCAAACTGTATGCCCAGTTATCACCAATATGCAAAATTATTTGACCTTAAATGTCAAAATACTTAGTTGTTACCTAGAAGCTAGAAGCAAAGTCTTGCTTGATATGAATTTTTAAGAGTAATTGATGGATATTTTAACTAGTAGTAGAAGAGCACCCTTGCTTGGGAGATGGGGTTGTAGATGACACCCTTAGTTACTTTTATAAACATATAAAGCGATGCTACCTTTATTTTAAAGCCATGCCAATCCTTCTTTCCATAAGATTCCTGTAGTGTTGTGTGGAAGCATTTAAAATGTTAAGTTTAGCTTATTGGGAACCTTAATTTATTTGTAACAACAACAATCACAAGCCTTGTTTAGGTGGGCTTTACTACATAAATTATATGCCTCCAATCATCTCATCCATGGCCATAAGGTCATATCTTATGTGATGTTTTTAAGGGTTTCCCACCAAATTTTCTTTTAGCCTTCCTCTCCTTCTGCTAAAAATTTCCTCCATTTAACCCACTTGCCTCATAGATGTGTCAATCATTCTTCTTCTCACATGTTCAAACCATCTTAATCAGGTCTCCTTCATCTAATCTGCACTAGGCACCACTCCTTAGACATGCAAATTTATTAAAGAAAGAAAAATGGAATAAAAAAGTTCTATCAGATCATAAAAAGTGTGAAACTTAGGATAGACATTTCTAGATGTATGCCTAAACTTTTCATAGCAATTTTTAAAATTCATGTACTGATCTGATAATTCATTGATTCTATTCATTTCACACTTGGTACTATCCTGATGTCAATTTGACAATTATAGTTAGGAGCAATAAAAACTGATTCTTGCATCCTTATAAGACTTGTTCTGTACTCTCTCACTCTCTCTCTCTCTCCCCCCCCCCCCCCCTATTAAACTTGCTATTGGAAAACCCTTACAGTAATCTGTATTTTCTGATAAGATCATAATCCTTGTCATTTCACAATCACAATATTCTATTTGATATATGCTTTTTTGTAGGCTGTTAATATGGAGCATGCTGCAAAGATGGACCACCCATCCAATGGGGTTTCAATTGTGGGTTGCCTCAGGCCTGCCTTCATGGATGAAGAATTATATTTACAGAGACTTTTTAGTGAAGAAGATAGTGATGGCTACGCCTCAGAGTGGAAAGGTATTGAATGATAATTATTGGATTGACATCTTGACTAAATCTCCTCTTTTTTCCAGATTGTTTCGCACTCAACAAGTAAGCAGGGACTTGTGGAGATCATCAAATGATTGTACCACTACCACATAAAGATGGTCACTATTTTAGTTGCTTCTATGTTTTTCTCTCTGTGACAAAATTGAACCTTCTTCCATCCTGATGCTCAAAGTGTGTACATAATTAGGTGATAATTTTTAAGTTACATTCTGTCTCGGATTGTGCTAGTGCCTTTTCTGAATCATATGACCATTTATCTAGAAATTCCATCAAGTTATTTATTTATTTATTTTGTATGTGTTGGCTCGATCCACTATCTTTTGCTACCAGAAGAATGGCAACTCTTGTTCATGAACAATTAGTTCATTCGTGACATTTAGTACGGGACTGTTATTTAACTAAAATGGTTTCTTTGCTGAATTCTGAGGCTCTAAATACTAAAATTCTTTGCAAGAATTTTAATATATTGCTGGTGAACTGTTGAGCTGAGTGATCTGACTCTGGCTCCATACAGAAGGTAATGGGCCTTTTGTTTTGCTCTCACTTCCACCTGCTAAGAACTGCTAAAAATTCTTAGCTTGATAGTTTGCTACCTTTCCACCTTATTGTAGTAGTTAGCTGGTTGAAACCTCCACTATTGACCATCGGAGGTTGGAACTCTCATGCTACTATTTTCTGATTTGTAGTAGTTTACTTTGTATTTGAAAATTGTGGCTATTTCAAGATTCATGCATTTACTCCTCTCAATTTCTCTTTAGATGGTGAAGTTTGGGGCTTGAGAACTGATGGCCAAGGAAAGCGCTCTGGCTCAACTCTCTATAGGTTGGAGATCATGAGAATAGAGCTGTTCTCGGTATACGGTGTTCAGGCATGTATAATGCATTCACTGTCATCATATTTCACTAGTTGGTACAAACAAGTTGTCAAATAAGGGAATTTTTCTGGTTTACATATTCTAGTTAGTTGCATAAATGAGACAAAAGAAAGAAGGTTCTAACTGTGTGGTTGGCTGGTTATACATGTTCATTGTGTCAAAAAAAGGTCCACAACTGTTCATGTTTAAGGTGTGACAGTTAGGTGTCTACGAATTGTGTGGATTGCAAGAGTATTGTATCTGAATAAAATGATTTTGAAGGAAGGTCTGGTTCTTCTTATAACTTCAGTTAGCTCTAACCTGTACAAATGACTTGGAATATACCCAGTTGGACTCATTGTTATGAGAGAACTGACCTGGACCAGCCATCTCAACTGATCCATCAGAAATCAGCAGTGGCTGGGTCCGGTCAACTTAAATGTACCAAGTCACTAAAACTGGCCATAATTTCAATTTTGAAAATTTTCAGCACTAACACACTTAATGCCACAAAATATTTGATTTTGATTCCCTCCACAAATGAAGCTATCCTATCTTTGTGGAAAGATTAACAATCTTCCACTGATCCACATGTTCATTTGTGAGAATAGTGCATTGCACATGTACCTATAACGTTGAAAATATTAAAATGTTTTTAGTTTTATAGCACTGACTGTACCATTGAACTGGAACCACTGGTTTAGCATCTTGTTCGGTTCTATTGACTATGGTTTGACCAGACTGCTGTGTATTAATCCAGTGATTTTTTGTGGATTGAAAATGCTCTTCTTTATATGATTCAACCTCAATTGCCTGAGTTGTAATACGTCCCATATTCTGCAGTCAGCAATTGGTTTACAAGATTTCCAGGAGGCCGAGCCTGATGTTCTTGTACACTCTACCTCTGCAGTTGTAGAGCACTTCAGTGAGCAGGGAATCAGATGCAATTTTGCTCTTAAAGCCCTCTGCAAAAAGAAAGGTCTCTGTGTTGAGGTAGTAACTTTGTTTATGGTGTTTTATTTGGTTTGATGTCATTCTCATTTACCAAGCTTGAAGTGCTACATTGTTTATCTGCTGCTTCTTTTTCTTCATTGATCGACCATATGTCAGGTACTTCTAAACAGACTAACTCGCAGTGCTAGTTTTGGTACTTAAGATAGAAGATGCGCTCATTCTCATTTTATCATAAGTTACTCAAGTTGCATTAGTTTTTAGTAGCCAGATTGGTAGTTGAGCCCACAATATAAGCATCATCTCCAAAAGGGATGTGTAACAACAACATATGATGTAGTTCCACATGCTTCTAAGTGTGTTGTAGTTTCCAGGAACAAGATTTTTTTTTTAGTTGAGTTACTAAGTAAGCTTCATCTGTGAAAGCACTGTTTAACCACATCCTTTAGTGTTACACATTATTCTCTCTTCCAACCAATAAACTTAGCATGTTAGACCGCTTCTCTGATTGTCTTTTCTCTTCTAATAACCTTGTAAAGCTTCCATCATACCATTTTGCCAAGTTTTATAACAAAATCCTGCTTGCATTTCAAATATCCTTGGCCCTTTTAGCATTGTTTCTTTTGGGACCTACTTGTTAGTTCTGTGTTATATTCATCTCATGTTCCAAATATCTTGTAGCAGCATCCTTTGTGTTAAATCTTACCACCTGGTTCTTTGAACTTCCAATGTATTTTTCCTGTTTGTTTGTTTTTCATCATAATAATCTAAAACTCTGTTTCAAGATTATGTCAACGTAAAAGACATAACAAATTGTTGTGGGCACAATTTGATATAGCCATTTAATAAGTAGAAAATGAATGTGACCGTTTTATTTTCCTTAAGAAGGTGAACTCATTCTGCCTTCTTTGTCTAAATTCTTGTCATTCATGAACTCTGTACTCAGTATTTTTAAGAAATGCCCTATTCCTTAAGTTCTTCTTCCTTTCAACTAATTCAGACATGTTTTTAGAAATGACCATCTGCAGCTAGAAAGATACAGAATTAAATAAACAAAAATTTAAAAAAGAAAATTCTCTTATATGATGTATGCTATGAAATCTTAATCTGCTTTATTATGCATATATGTATGTGTGCATGCATGATTTGCTCTTCTTATTTCACAATGTTGAATCTTTAATAAAATTTGCTCTTTGCAGGCAGCAATTTTGATTGGAGTTGATTGTCTCGGAATGGATGTTCGGGTTTTATCTGGAACAGAAGTACAAACACATCGTTTTCCCTTCAAAGTCCGGGTAAACAATATATGATCCCAATTAAGCTGAAATGTCAAGAATGCGTCTCTCTTAGGCTGCTAGATTTGTCCACTTTTTCTGGATTCATCATATATTACATTATTTGGAACTTGGATTCCTGAAATCTAGTCTAAAATCCAAGCTGTCATTGGCAATGGAAACTGCTTCAAGAATCTGTTTCTTGTCCATGAATGCATTTCTTCAAACTATCCAGGATGCACCTATTTACATCCTGGAGCAAGCACCTTCACTTAACAGCCTGAAATAGCATCTTCAACTCTTTCATTCTCTGGAATCCAGAATCTTGTCATACTTGCCATCTTTAAAAAAGAATCCCTTCACAATTTCTGGACAATGCTGGAAGACAGCAAGCTGGGCCCCTTGTGCTATCAAGTTATTTTGAATCTGTTTAACCTAGCTTGGCATGCAATCTCCTGGATTTAAATCCCACGGATCTGTTACAGCCACCACTGATGTAGTTATGCAGTGTGGTATCCGCATTCCAAATGTGCTTTATTCCCATGCTTTGGATTAGCCATTGTATGGAAAGAGATGGTCTCTTTTTATTTGCTTGGTAAAAGGAGCTGGTTTCTGATTCCCATATTTATGCCACCAAAGTTGCCTGGACTTTTGCCTCCAACTAATCTCCTGCACTTCAGTAATCCTTTAAAACTATTCTTTCTTATTAGCCCTGTGGCTGCTGCCCGTAAAACCCCTCTGCCTCACCTACACCATAAGATCCTTAGAGACTTTGGCCTTTTAGATGGTCAAAAGCCCAAAACGCATCTCCTATGCCACCTATTAAGATCCTTCTCAAAAGTTTTAACTTCATGGTTTTGCATGGCATAGCCCCGTCCACTAATCCTCAGTAACCCTTGAAACACATCACTGAGTCACTTCATCTCGAATCCGAACCCCTCAAATGCCCCCAAGATCAGGCATAATAGGGAAGTGATCTAAAACTGGCCTAGACACGTCATTTTTTAACAAAATGAAGCCAGTCTGTTAGAATCATGCTTTCCCTCCTTTTTATGAGTTACATTTCAATTCCTTTTTGTTCTTTTTCCAATACGATCTCATATAATCAAGAAAAACAAATAGTTTGTGATGCTCCAAAAGGCAATGGAGCTTCTGTGGTTAGCCATATAAGTAGGTACATTAGCCATTTGAAAAGAAGGCATTGGGCTCTGAATTCTACTGATGTGCTACTAATATGCAGGCAACATCTGAAGGCGCTGCTGTAAAACAGATCCATCAGCTCTTGTTTCCGCGTGCTCGCCGGAAAAGATTCCGTGCTCCCAGCAATGGACTTAGGGATCTGGATCCATTTTGAAAGTTCTCTCTTTTCTTTTCTTTTAAATTTTATTTTGGGTAAATTCTTATGGGTTATACCTAAAGAATGTATTAGGCGAGGGCAACCCTACAAATTTTTAAAGAGTTTGAATCCTTTCCGCCACTAGATAGATATCCTGTCTAATCATGTACAGATGATAAAATAGAATGAAAATAAAACAAGATAATTTAGCCATGGCACCATGTCTTGTCAAGCCTTAATTTTATTTGGTGGATTTTGCAATGCAGGTTCTAGTTGTTCGACTATTTGTTTTTTACATGCGCATAAACAGCACCCTTTTCACAATTCTCAGAAATCCCAAAGAAAAAGAAAGAAAGAACACGAAAACGAACACCTACTATTTATTATGGGAATGATGATGGTGTACTTAGCTTGAACAGGTTGTTGGGTTCTGTCCACTTGGGTGGATTCCCTTTCCTGGCCTGTTTGGTGCAGTTATGCTACATGAACAAACAGCTAGCCTTCTCAAGGGAATCATGTCCCCTCCTTGGAGCCCAAGGTTGCTTGTCCCACATAAACAACCACTACCCGAAGCCTGAAGCCTTAAATCCACTAAAACAGAAACAAAATCAAAATTACGAGTAGTCATGTTTCTTTTCCAGAATGTCCTTCCCTGATGTCAATGTTCCTGCAGCCTCCTCCTTGTCTGTTGTGCTGCTGCAATCCCCAGTTCTGGAGCCCCCCTCAGCCTCCTCATCAAAGTGCTTGCTTCGCTCAGCCTCTTCATCTGCCACCTCTGCTCGATTTTGATCCTCTTCTCTATCAACCCTGAAAACAAACAGAGGCACCCGCAATTAGTGCCCTGGTGGCAACAAGGAAACAACTGTAATCACATCAACAGCAATCTGATTTAAAGATCCCCAGCTAAATACTATAATTGGCCGGCCAGGCCCCTTAGAAGCAGAAAACAAAAATGCATCCAAACCAAAAACTTCTGCAAAGTTCGTTCCATGTGCTTTTAGACATAAACTGGCCGTGTCAACAATGTGTATGCTAACCAAGCGTTTGCTTATTAGATAATCTTATTGATCAAGCAAACAAAATTCTGATTGTAAATGAAGCAGCTAGTGAGGGATCTCTGGCTTGAAAAATAACCCAATTAAAACCATAAAATGTAGACGGCATGCCAACATATCGTGGATAACCTCCTATAAATTGCCAAAATGTTTATTGATCTTCATCTGCAGCTCGAGTTTGAACCACAGGCCGCTTGTGAGCTACTCTTGTTTTGTGGGCAAATTGAACAATTGTGCCTACGAAACTCCAGTATATCTGGAATACTAATCAAGATTATCTTGTTATATTAAAGTGAAGTTCCTTAAACAATGGTCAAGATCAAGTCCTGAACTTCACTCATTATGCTGGTTACAAGCCCCTAAGCTTGAGTCGCTCTTTGTATGTTTTCAACTACAAGTCCAAATTACAAAGGCCACCAAGAAAGATTATATGACATACCCGGAATAAATGACAAGTCCCACAGCAACAGTAGCAAAAGCTATGAAGTATATCCAATCAACCTGAGGAGGAATACTGGATTCAGAATGACAATATAAGATCGCATAAATTACTAGCTTAACTGATCGGGATTAACCTTCTCATGGTATGCAAAGATGCGAATTAAAACAGTCCACATGTCTGAGGTCAGCAAAGACAGGTTTAGCATTGTGGACCCACTGATCTGCAATAAAAGAAAGAATGTTAGAAAAAGACTAAGATGACAAAATAATATATTAAAAATTCACATTGAAAAAGTGCAGAACATACTATAGATTATATGATGAAGTATGCAACTTGTTACCTTATTCAGTGAAACAGTATTTGCACTTCAAAAGATTGGTGTGGATACAACATGTACATTTACACTCTAAGATATAGGGAAAATTCAAGATTAGGGATTTTTGCTGTAAGAGTTTCCAAATTTTACGAAGGCAAATTTTTTGTAAGGAGATGGAATTTTCAAGAATAAATCCACATTATAATTTACCTCTGCTGACCAGACCAGACACTTTCAACTTAAGCAAACTACTCTGCATATATGCTCCTAGAATAATTTTCATTTCACAAGGCTAAACCATGAGAAGGATTTACCTCATCCAGTCTCCAATGGGTTTAATGAATTCATTTTTATTATGCCATTTTTGGACACCTTGTAGAGGAAGTAATGCCCATTGGTCTCTAAATCTTCATGCAAAGGCCAAAATGAAAAAGGAAAAGAGGAAACGGAAAAGGAAAAGAGCCCTAGCCATTCCTTAATGCCATGTTAGGAGCCATCCTAGGTAGCATCACGATCCCCCTTCCTTAAATCAGTGGAGCATATGATGTGGGATCATCTAAGCAATAATGGGGCTCCACATGACTTGAACCCAGATCCATATCTGATTACCACAATTCTATTGGTTTTAGAATGGTGCCGTTAACTTTCCAGACAAATATTTACTGTCATGTAAAAGAACACTAGTATAAATTAAGGAGAGGACAATTATATAGACCTTATTCTGGACACAGAAAATGCACGACAACAACCAAAATAATAACAATAATATAATAATGAAAATAAAGGCACAACCTAAGCAACTCAAGTCCATACCTTCAGCAGGATGGGGACACCTGAATAAAACAGAAACATCGCCAAAGCAAATCCAACAAAAGGAAGGGCCTAAAATTGCAAGATAACGGTGAAGGTTAAACTCAACGGTGACAACAAAAGAGATCAAACTTATATTTATATTGAAAGCTAAAAGATATGTCAGACAAGAAAAGAGTAGCTGCTGCATAAGAGACAAAGCAGTCTTGCTTTAACTGATAGTTTTAATAAGTTAGTTTAAGCAACATAACTGTTCTCAAATTTTCATTATGTCAATATAAACCTACAAGGTATTTGGTGAATATATGTTACTCTTCTAATTTTGCCAAGAACTGCTCATCATATTCTTTCATACAACCAATTGATTGGTAAATTTGCATCTGTAACAACCAAGGTTTGACATTTTAAGTTTGAACTACCTCGAGAAATTGAAACTAAAGTCTGAAACCACTGAGTAAAATTTGGAAGATCACACAAAGTTCATCAATAATTCAACCCAAGTTGACATCAATAAATTTTAAAACTGACAATGACTAAGAAAGTTTTAAGTCTCACACTAAAATTCCAAAAAGAAAAATCTGTATGTCAACATGCAAGCAACAGTTTTAAGAGAGAGAGAGAGAGAGACTTACTGCTCCAGCTGACCAGTTGATAGATTTGAGCTCATTCCGCTCAAGTATGCTTCTAAAATATTATTAAAGAATACAAGAGGAAGAGAACATCACATAAAAAGCATTAGCAGAGTTTGTTCACGAAATATCAAAAGATTCAAGGAATATGAACATACCAACAAGGTAACGAATATAAGAATTGACAAACGTCAAATCATCATTAAGCTCTATAAGGCCTACTGGTCACTTAGACAAAGAATTGCTTATACAGGAGGAATGAATCAGGCGCATGTCAAGAATCAACAGAAATTCCTAAATAACATTAGGTAGGATACATTTGGCAAGCACTGATGATCGCGCCAAAAATGCCCAACATTGCCATGAGCTCAACCCTATCTGCACTTTTAACAAAGAACTCCTGCACCAAAACAAAAAAAAAAAAAATTGTTGGTTCAAAAATAGATGCAGCAAGTACAAAAATGAATTAGTAACAAATACTTGCATACATGCACATGAAAAAAACATCTTTGTATATGTGAGTCTCCAAGCCCTAGTAGCCTAATGAACTTATAATCTTAAGATTCAGCAACTATGGGGAAATCAATACATTTATTTTGATTAATAATAACTTATGAAAGAAATTGTTTGAATCATAAAGGGAGAAACAAAAAACTGTGGAGGTTGTTATACCCATAATTAATCATTTTGAGCATGATGGTACATTACTTGAGAGAGGAGAGAGCAGCTTTCATCTAAGAAGCTTTGTTATGGCAACAGGAAATGGGCATATGGTTCAAATTAAAAGAGTAAGAAATGCATTTCCACATTTTTCAATTGGAAAATAAGTATGAACAAAATATCCAAGTATCATTTCTAAAAGGCTCTATCCAAAAGAAATCAGATGTTTTGTGTTTTAGAATTTCTTTTAATTCAGAAGTGAATAGACCAAGTGGTATATATCCATAACATTTCCAAATGTTAAAGGGGGAAAAATAAAAAAAGAACAGGCTTGAATATGTGTTTGACACTTGTGGTAAAGTGTTAACAATTCCCGTATGCATATATAGGTGTCTGGCATGGAAATGATACCATTTCAAAGTGTTTGTTGCTTCCTAGGCCTTACACGGTCCTCAAGGCCATTAAAAGACTGCACATTTTTCACATGAAACAATGGATCACCCAGAAACTGTTGAAATATGGCTTACTACAATAGGATAAGTTTAGAAAGAACAACCTCAAAGTATAAGCAAGCCAAGAGAATGTGAAATAACCATGCAGGCTCCACAGTTAATTCTAAAAAAAATGCAATGATGAGTTAGAAAAATGGGAATAAAAAGGGAAGAGAGTCCAGAACAGGAACAAAATAATGAAAACAAGCAAAGGGAGATTCCAAGAAAATGTAGAGCAAATCAGAAATATAGTGCATATTCCCTAACTAGAAGTCACAAAAAGAAAATAAAAAATAAAAAAAACAGAAGAGAAGATTATTTGATTTAAAAATATACTTTACAACCTAACAATATAACAATACATATACATATACACACTTTACAAGAAGGAAAGAACAAGTTTGCAAACAATCTAAGACATTGGAAAATGAAAAGGAAAAAAAAAAAGAGCCATATGTCAACAGGCATATTCCCTTTCTTAAAATAATTATTAAACAATGACAAGAGATAAGGTAAACTTACCTCACTGACATTACTGACAGCATAAAGTGTAGCCCCAGCTATCACAAGCAGGTCTCCTTTAATTGGGTTGCTTCCTCCTACAAACCACAACAAAATTAATTTAGGTGTGTTAAAGCATTGATAGCTGAATTTGACACTCCAAGAAAATGGTAGACTGCAAAACTGTCATAAAATCCTTGAGGGGTAGTTGATATGCCCCCTCTTTCTGTATGAAGAGCACATTAAAAATATATGGTCCCCATTTGGGGAGCATGAAACAAAGAAATTTGAGAACCCAAGTCTCACTGCCAACACCCACCCACTCCCCACCCCCCAAACCCCCCCCCCCCACCCGAAAAGGCAAAAAGTGATTCATCCAGTAGACAACCATACATAGCACTGGATGGACAATAAGAGAGAGTTATCATCATACATGAACATAAATCTTTATCATCGCCAAGCCTTAATCTCACTAGGGTTATCAGTATACATAGCACGGGATGGACAATAAGAAAGACATCAAAAATAAAAAATGAAAAGCATGCACAAACCTGATCAGTCCTTTGAATGTACATCTGAGAAGACAACCGCCACTAGACCAGCAACACAGATAGCAACACCAATAAATTTTTTATATCTGTATTTTGTCTTCAAGAACATCCAGGTAAGGAATATGACAGACGGGATTGACCAACAATCCAGAAGCATAACACTTGTTAGTGATGTATACTGATAAGCTTTCACCACTGCATGCCAAAGACCACCAAATCAATTCCCTTAAGTCATTTTCAGTAACAAAGATGCATCATCTATGCAATACACATGACGAAATACTCCATTTATATTGGTGCAAGATTTTTAATTTGCAAGCTCAATAATTTACTGTGTGTATTACGTTTTCCAAATGTCGTGATTGGAGGTCAACAAATATGTTAAGCATCTAGCTCTTAAAATTTGGGTTGCATTACATATATGTATAACAAATAATAAGAGGAGCATCGACCCGACTAATTTTAAATTTAGCAAGTGAATAAGATTACATGAACTCCGCCTGGGGATGTTATCCACTATCGGTCCCAAACCCGGATAAAGAAGAAGGGTTGTGTTAAGTAGCCGACAGCCAACGTAAAATCTAGTCGGATCCAAAACATGAACTCTAGACAAACTATGAAAAATCGTTGGGGCGTAACTCTTCATAGCGATGCGCTACACTGCCCGCATGTAGTGTCAAGTGAGCTAAGGCCGCTGCATCGACTCCTGGATGTAGTGACAAATGAGCAAGGGTCCCCGCATTTGCTTGGACGGATGTGGGTAAAAAAGCTAGTCCAAAATCAAAACCAAAATAAAAAACAAAATCAAAAACAAATTCAAAGTCAAGGCCAAAACCAAAATCATAGATTAAGGATTGGGTCATGGAACATAGAATCATTAACAGGCAAAGCTATGGAAGTGGTAGATGTGATGATTAGGAAAAAGATTAATATTATGTGCCTTCAAGAGACGAGATGGGTAGGGAAAAAAGCAAAAACTTTATCAAAAATTGGATATAAAATATGGTACACAAGAAAAGATTGAGCAAAAAATAGAGTGGGGATTATTATGGATAAAAGCTTAGTAGATGAGGCAATGGATGTAAAGAGAATAGGGGATAAGATTATTATAGTGAAGGTTGGTCCAAGAAGAATGACTATGAATATCTTTAGTACATATGCACCACAAGCGGAGTTAGATGAGAAGATAAAAGCAAAATTCAAATTCTGAGAGAACCTAGAGGGACTCATACAAATGATATCAAGAGGAGAGAAAGTGATTATAAGAGGTGACTTACATGATCACATGGGTAGAGACGGAAACGGCTATAGAGAGGTACATGGAGGGTATGGATTCGGGGAAATTAATAATGAAGGTAAGTCTATTCTAGATTTTGCTATAACATATGAGCTCATCAAAACCAATATTAGGTTAAAAAAACAGGACAAACACTTAATCACATATAAAAATGTCACATAAAGCACCCAAATAGATTACTTCCTCATGAGACAAGAGGATCGGTTATGTTGTAGGGATTGTAAGGTGATATCGCGGGAGTGTTTGACTACTCAACATAGACTTTTGGTACTTGACGTCCAAGTAAGAAATTGGAAGAGAAAAAATCACATAAAATAAAATCCAAGAATTAGGTGGTGGGATTTAAAAAGGAAGAAACAATTAATCTTCAAAGAAAAATTAAGGGGTAGAAGAGAATGGAATGGAGAAGGACAAGCAAACCAAATGTGGAGGGAAATGGCTACTGCCCTGACAAGCACGGCAAAGGTAGTCCTTAGAGAGACAAATGATACAGCCCTAAACCTTAAGGAGTCGTGATGATGGAATGAAGAGGTACAATTGAAAATTAGAAATAAAAAAATTTGCTCTAAGGCTATATATCAGTGCAACAATGAAGAAAACCTAAAAAATTATAAAGAAGCAAAAAAGGCATCAAAAAGAGTTGTTAGTGAAGCAAGGTCAAAAGCATATGAGAATCTATATAAACGACTTGATATAAAAGATGGAGAAAGTGATATATATAAATTAGCTAAAGCAAGAGAAAGAAAAACAAAGGATCTAAACCAAGTGAAATGCATAAAAGATGAAAATCAAAATATATTAGTGAATGAGGGAGAGATTAAGGAGAGATGGAATGAGTATTTCACAAAATTATTCAATGATGGTGGAGACGCAAGAGTTAGGTTGGGAAATCTTAGTAACTCCGAAGGGAACGTGAGCTATACATTTTATCGACACGTAAGTTCAAATGAAATAAGGCAAGTATTAAAAAAGATGAAAAATCATAAGGCGATGGGACTAGATAATATACCAATAGAAGCGTGAAAATGCATAGGAGAAGAAGGCATATCCTGGCTAACGAAATTATTTAACACGATCCTTAAATCAAAAAAGATGTCAGATGAGTGGAGGAATAATAATTTGGTTCCTATATACAAGAACAAATGAGATATTCAAAACTGTGAAAATTACAGAAGAATTAAGTTAATAAGTCATACCATGAAACTCTGGGAGAGAATAATAGAGCAAAGGCTCAGAAAAGAAACAAATGTTTCGAAAAATCAGTTTGGTTTCATGCCTGGTAGGTCAACAATGGAAGCTATATACCTACTGAGGCGCCTAATGAAAAGGTATTAGGATCAGCAAAAGGACCTACATATGGTGTTTATAGATTTAGAAAAGGCCTATGATAGGGTCTCTAGAAAAGTATTATGAAGGGTTTTAGAGAAGAAAGGAGTCCGAATAGCCTATATACAAACCCTTAAGGACATGTATCACGATGCAGAGACAAGAGTCAGAACATGCGAAGAGGATACTGAACCATTTCAAATTACAATGGGACTGCATCAAGGTTCTGCACTTAGTCCATACTTATTTGCTTTAGTAATTGATGAATTAACTAAAGACATTCAGACAGAGGTGCCATGGTGTATGCTATTTGCAGATGACATAGTGTTGGTGGATGAAACAAATGAGGGAGTGAACACTAAGCTTGAGTTGTGGAGAAACAATTTAGAATCTAAGGGATTTAAATTAAGTAGAAAGAAAATAGAATATATGGAATGCAAATTTAGTAAGAATGCAAGAGTGGAGGATGTTATAATAAAATTAGAAGACCAAATCTTACAAAGAAAAGACCATTTTCGATATTTGGGATCAGTGATTCAAAAAGATGGAGAAATTCACGATGATGTCACACATAGAATTAAGGCAGGTTGGCTAAAATGGAGAAATGCATCGGGGGTGTTATGTGATAGTAAAATCCCATTAAAACTGAAAGGAAAACTCTATAGGACAGCTATAAGACCAGCCATGTTGTATGGCTCAGAATGTTGGGCAGTCAAATACCAGCATGAGCAAAAGACGAGCGTAGCGGAGATGAGGATGCTAAGATGGATGTGCGGCCATACAAGAAAAGATAAAATTAGAAATAAAGTTATTCATAATAAGGTAGGAGTAGTGCCAATCGAGAAGAATGTGAGAAACTAGACTAAGATGATTTGGTCATGTGAGAAGGAGATCGGGAGACACTCCTGTAAAGAGAGTTGATGAAATGGAATAATTAGTCAAAAAAAGAGATAGAGGCAGACCCAAGAAGACTTTGGGAGAGACATTAAAGTTTGATATGAAGTATATGGGCCTAAATGAAAATATGACAAAAGACAGAAATACATGGAAGTTTAGAATTCATGTAACCGACCCCACATAGTGAAATAAAGCCTGGATATGTTGTTATGTTGTTTAATAAGATCACATGAATCCCAATGAAGGTAAAATTCAAGAAAGCAGTAAGACAAAAAAAGTTTATACCTAGTCTAAGCACATGCCTCCCCCATGTGTGTGTGTGTGTGTTTTGTTCCTTCATTATATGTCCATATATTTATACACTGATACTTCACATAGGAGGTCCCAAAATGTTTCTTGAATTGTATTGAGAATTTGCCAAGCAAGTCAGGTTTTATGCTTTTCCTAAACAATTCAATGAAGTTCACGTGCATATTCATCCTTGCTTTCACTAGAAACCCAAGGACTGGGTTTTCCAAGTCCTACACCCTAAACCAGTAGCATTGTCTGGTGTAGAAACTTGCATCACAAACTAAAGTCCTAGGTATAAACTAATACTCTTCTTAGATATAGATGGCCATTTTTCCAAAGCAAAATGTAGTTCAAACAAGAAGTCTTGATGTTTCCAGGTGACTGCTCTCCAATCGCGACATTATCAGTCTGCTTTGCTTGAAACTCTGGATCACCATTTTTGGCAGTCCAGTTCTCAACCAGGTCGTTTTTAACCCTCAAATTGGGGCATTTGTCCCGATTCGTGGTTCCATGGGGAGTACCACAACCCTGGCATCTATGGTATACTATCTCATTATCCTGTATCCACTAAATTAGACAAGGCATGGTGCAGCATAATGCCTAGAAAGTAATCAAATAGATGGGGAAGGGATGCACAAATGATGAGATTCATTTAAAGAGAGGATAACCTAGTTACATATCTGGAAAACATTTCTTTCCTACCTTTTCTTACGGTCTTAATAATCCTAATAGCCTCAAGTTGATCTATATTGTTTTTAGCAGTGTTAAGAGAACTGGACTATGCCAGACAGCTCAACCAGGAAACACGGGAACCAGGAGAACCAGTTCAACCAGCCAATTTTTTTTTTCTATGTTATTTTAAATGTTAGAAGATAATAATAATTTGGAATTGACATCAAATTTTTGGATTTTCTATAAGTTTGGAGGTTCAAATCCTGTTCAAAATAAAGAAAATATAACGATATGCAATTTGGACAAGGTTGATGTATGAACAAGTTTTTGTAATTGTTGGTTTGTAATTTAGATATTTGACCTTGATGTATTTTATTTTCATACTAAACTTGTGTTAATATTATTGCATGGACTTCAGGACTTTCTGTAATTGTAATATAATATTCATAAATGTTAAGTCAATTATGATATTTTGGTTATGAATTTTATTATTAATTTTTACATATAAGTTCTAATTATTAATTTTATAACTTAGTCCAGGTTTCAAAACATTGATTCTTAGAAATAATTACTTGATCCCAACTCTTCAGCCAAGAAAGACAATTCCAACATTTATGTGAGTGATGATCAAAAGCAGTAATCAAGTAGTTGCCTTCTTCTAGTATCTAATGCTCCTCAAAACCTCTAGGTTTGTCAAAGTTCTATGTCCTGTGGTCTCACCAACCAACTCTTGTCCAGTACCCATTCTAAATGGACTTAGGTTGTTAGACGAAATTGAGGTCAAGCATCAGTCATCATTGATAGATGTAATCAGGTGGCATACTGGCATCACTAGGCTTACAAGTGTAGGTACCAATAGCACAATGATTGTCAAGTCTGTAAACTGGAGACTCTAATTTGTCATTTAAGCCCAGCAGTGATGTGTTGGGTTCAAAGCTTGGCTGCAAGTTACACAATAAAGCGGCTCTATGCAGGGAGCAAACAGATTGTTATACCCAGAGTAGGAAAAGTAGGCATGAACAATGTTATTTATTTATTCCATTTAAATGCTATTTTAAGATTGACTGAGACTAGAAATGGTGGAAGAATGATCAATACAAGGCCATTCTGAACTTCCTTTCCCACATGCAGCCTTAACATCATCAGCTGAAACATCATAACAGAGTCTTCATAGGTCACCAATTATTAGAAATCCACTAGGACCAATTTGGTGCATGATATTTATTTAAGCTTAGCGGTAGGATATACATAAAATATTTCATATTACCTATGCTCAAAATTCCAGAAATGATAACCGTAAGGAGCAACATTTACATGTAGAAGTAATTATAGCTCAAATTCGTAACATTCTTTCAGAAAGCATCCATCAAGTGAGGATAATAAGCAGTTACAAAAGGAACCACAAATGTGAAGTGTCCCGTATTTGAAGCAACCTATCATAGTCAAAGATTGAATCCAAAGGTCTTGACAGCTTAGAAGTGCAAAGCAACATTTGTGCTTAAAAACAAAAACAATGCATTTTAGTATGTACTGGGGAACAGCATGTTTGCATTTCAGTAACACATGAAATAATATGCAGGGTAACTTTACTGTTGAGATGATACACTCACCCAGAAAATTTGCTTCTACATCCACCAATCCAAGAAGTATGTAATAATACCATTTGGCCTGCAGATATTCCACCAAAAAAAATGAATTTTTTTCTTAACAGGAGGACTATACATTGGAAATCATTTGGCAGTGCAATAGTCTAGTACCATTACATCACTCATTCTAGACTAAGCATTGCATATCATCAAACCAACTAGCTGGGATCAGCAGGCTAAGCATTGCATAAACTTGTAAAATTTACCATGAATATTTTGACTGGTAAAACAATGAGTTTACACGGCCTTAGCCCTCGTATAAAAAATGGAATCACTTCACTCCATTCTAACCACTAGTAAACACTCGTGCAACTTAAACATGTAATGTCAAATGATCTTTGAAAGCCATTCAATCCCTTATTTCCAATATCTCCATATCAAAATCACTGTACCACTTCTACAGATTTACTGAATGTTCTTGAAGAACATTCTGACCATCTCACTAGGTACTGCTCTTGGAGCATCTATAAGCACTATGTTCATAAGTCATTATTCACTTACAACCTCCAAATTAGAAATGCAATGTTTTAAAACATATATACAAGTATACATATTACATGGCCTAGAAGCATGTAATCTCCCCCAGCTTCTGTCAGATAACCATACAAAGAGCTAGACAGTCTAAACTTATAACACTTATATCCCTTTGAATCTCCTACTTCCTTTCAGGGACTTCAACTTTGACCGATGCCTACCTTTTGTTATTTGGAGTGTCCAGACTACAAACCATTAGTGAAACACAAAAACACATAAATTTTTCCTGACATCCAATCAAGTTCATAAGTCCTAATGCTGTTTACTAAAAAAATATATAAAATGGGAAAGTCATGACTGCGGCAGATGATGCTATTGCAATCAGTAGTGCAGAGATAACATTAGTTTTGCATGAAATGAGAACTGACCTTGAGAGCTTTCTTCCGAAACAGTAAAGTGCCTCCGTAGACTAATGCTAGGAGAACATAATTTAGAAAAGACTGTGATGTAGGTGCATTAACTCCTGAATAGTAAAATTTAGTTAAGCGCAAGTAAGAAGATAGGAATAGAGAAGCAGAACTTGAGATGTGCTATAACAATACAAAAAAGATTCATGACTCTCAGTACCCATAAACAGCAACAACTGAATACATATTTAAGGAAGAGGTGAACCATAATATGAGACAGTGGAAGAAAAAAAAATGTGAACTTTGCGGGGAAAATAGTAAGAATAACAAATGATTCTCCGGTAAGAAAAACCTAGTGAATAAAAAACATATATAATCTCAAAATTCAAGAAACAATACAAAAATAACAAGATGCCAGTAGTCTGGAAATCTGGTAAAAATTTGAACAAAAAGGAGATATACCTCTTCTTGCGAGCTCGGACGAGGAAAAGCCAGTAGAAGTGATGAGTAGAGAGAGAAACTGGCCCAACCCAAGACCCACCAAAGTCTTCTTCGTCCAAAATCCATTGGAGGTCGCCATGTTTAACATTAAAGATTTGCAAAAACTAACAAAAACCCAGTTCAAAAAAGACCATGAAAAACCCGGGAATCCAATTGCGAAACCCCAAAACTGATCCCCCGCCCTCAGAATACAAAAGGAATTGCACTTTCTCACGCAATATACATATTTAGGGTCCTGTACCCACCCACCAACCGTTGTCTTTGAAACTGATCACAGGCGGCTATGTACGAATCCAATGCGGTGGGGATAACAACAGCGACATCGACAGTGAAACACCTACCGTACCATTGAAGCCAAGGCTGTGGGACTTGATCAAATTGTTGCTATATAGAATTTTGGGTCTCCTCTCAATCTGAACCAGTCAAGTCTTTGGACTCCTCTACTCTTCGGCACTGGACAATGATGTTATCGACCCACCACCCCCAATAATATACCTTGAGTCAGTGTAAACAAAGAAAGTCACATATTAGTATCATATACGCTAGAGGGCTGCTACCTGCGAGCCGCATTCGACGCCTCACAAAAAAAAGCAGCAATAGAATATAAAAACCCAAAAAGGTTCTTTTTATTTCTCTTGCCAAAAAAATAACATAAAAATTCAATATAATTATTTGGAATAATTTCTAACAATCCAGTTAATACCTAAATTTTACAAAAATAGTCAAATAATAAAGTAACAAATAGGTTAAAGTTATATATATCCCTTTATTCCAAGATAATATCATTCCTTCTTATATAAACTTTATAGTTCATACCTTATTAATTAGAAGAAAAAGAAGACAATATCACATAATTATTTAAAATTACAACCACTCTTACTTATATTATAAGTCACTTAAATAATGTTATTAAATTTCTAAATCATAAATTATTTATAGTTGATAATTCTCGTATATCACCGTATTTAAAAGATAAATATTTAAATTTCTTATATAAAGAATATTTACCAATAAAACTACAACTTTTAATAGTACCCCAACAGGGTTTTATAAAAAAGGATAAAATCTTTTGTAAGCATGATTAAATGAAATGTTAGAATTTGGATTTCAATGAAGTTTGTATTTGGAGTTAATTTTATTTATGTTTTCATCTGTGAACTTTTATTTGGGAGAGAGACAGATATTTTATGATTAACATCTAATGTGCATGACAACAAACACAACCTTTTTAATACTTTTTAATAATATTTATATACAATATATAATCACTAAAAAGAGTCGTAAAAAGTGTTCAAATAATAAACAAACGGACGGCTTTGAATTGATGCCCTTTTGGAATTGTTAAAGGCCCTTTTCTATGGTTCGTTCCTTTTGGACTCGAAATCTCATTTTCCACCCCCCACTCACCACCCCATCTTTTTCAAGTGGATGAACCACAGTCTTCAAAGAATCATGACCAATATTATTATATATTTTTATGGGTAAAAAAATCCTATAAAAATACCAATTATTGTATAGCAAGCAAAAGCTCGTTAAAATATTAAAAAAATATAAAAGTTCCAACTAAATTTTTGAGTTAAAATAAACGTAATTTTCTCCTAATTGAGAAATTTCGCACATCATGAAAATTAGATAATTTAGATATCCAAAAATTATTTTGAGTCATACAAAACAAAATAAACACTATTCATAAAGAATTTTAATTATTATAAAGTCACAAAATATTAAAATAAATGTTATCCATAAAAATTATAATTTTAGTAGATTCCAAAATATTAAGATAGATATTATCTATAAAAATTTTAATTCTAAAAAATTTATAAAAACTCCATGTTCCTCTATAAGTATAAATAAACATGTATTTGTTCTAAAAAAATGTATATCTTTAATATTGGTGTTAATTTGGCATTTAAATCTTTAATATTTTTAGTATTTGATTTAAATATCAGAGTGTTTGCACATATGCTTAATTGCACACTCTCATTGTTCAATTTTTCACAAACTCATGTAGCTTGATGATGAAATTTTCAAATACTAAATTTATTATTGTGTCCGAGTGATAACATTAATAATATTATAAATTTAGTAGGTGTTTTTGATTGCAAGTAAGATTAATAAGTATATTAAAAATGTGGGTATATGTCTAATGAAAAATGTTATTAGTATTTATTGAGCTACCAAAAGTAGTTGAAAAAACAAAACTACACTTGGTCAAATTGCAAAACCCCATTATCTCTTATTCTTCTTATTCTCTTTCCTCGTCCAATAACTCATTGCTTTCTTTCTCCCCCATTCCCATAATCGCCCTCAGCAACAGTCTATAAGGGAGAGGCGAGACAATAATGGTGATAAGATGACGGCAACATGCAATTATTGGAGGTAGCCATGGAAAATGGGGAAAAAAGAGATGACCATGGTCGTTGGGTGAAAGGAGAGAGAGGAAGAAGAGGGAAGGGAGTTTTGTAATTTTATAATTTGAATGAGGGTAATTTTATCTTTTAAATTTTTGTAATAGTTCAAGGTATAGTTCAAAATAGCATGATTATAGAAATCAGGGTGGTGAACAGTGATAAGTACATGAAAATGCAAACGTAAGTGTGCAACCAGTTTGGCCATAATCTGAGCTGAGCCCAACTTCCAAGGTTTAGGCTAGATGTGGGCCTGATTGTACTATTCGAGCCCAGCCCAGTAGGCCAGTACTGTGATCCATAGACAAACAATAGGTGAACGAATCAGACGATCGAACTCTTCATGCCCTTTTCCTGGCATTCCAAATCCTTCCATCCTTAACGCCGGTCGCCGGCCGTTAATGTCACGAACAAACCACCAATCTAGCTTACATTTGTTGACACTTTCGCTGCCTGGACTGCTTGCTCTGCTCACTTCAATTAATCCGAAGAAGTTTCGAATTCGCTGAACCAGCCGTTTGAATCAGTAAAAATTCAGCTCCATTCGGCGGAGAATGAGCAAGCGCAAACTGGGATTCGCCCTCTCTCGACCGATTGCATACTCCCTCAGACGCAACGGCTTCTTCTCCTGCTCCACTTCGCCTTCCCAATCTCATCCATTGAAGCTCACTCGCCACAGTTTCTGCTCTTCTTCGACTGACAATCTGCTGGATGGATTATTCGATCCTGACTTGAATCTCCCAGGATACGTCTCTCACTTCCCGAAGGATTCAGGGGTTCAGTCCCCTACGCCTCAGGAATTCGCCTTTCTCAAGGACTCTAACGCTGCTGATTCGGCGGAGACCAAGCTCGGGCCTGACTCTGGTATGTATTCCCACGATGCTTTATTGGTTTCCAATGCGATTAAGAATATAAATGATGGTTTTGGGGATCAAACCCTAAAGTTTCTTAGCCAGTTTAGGCGGAAATTGCACGAGTCTTTGGTGGTTGATGTGCTGAAACTTGTGCAGAATCCTGAATTGGGCGTGAAGTTTTTCTTATGGGCTGGTCGACAGATTGGTTATGGTCACTCCGCCCCAGTTTATGATGCTCTATTGGATTTATTAGGCTGTGATACGAATGAGAGAGTGCCGCAACATTTTCTTCAAGAAATAAAGGATGATGACAAGGAAGTGCTCCGGAAGTTGCTTAAAGCATTGATTTCCAAATGCTGCCGAAAGGGGTTGTGGAATGTAGCCTTGGAAGAACTTGGGAGGCTTAAAGATTTTGGGTACAAGCCCCAAAGAGCTACTTATAATAATTTAGTTCAGGTGTTTCTGGAAGCAGATAGGTTAGATACAGCATACTTGGTGTACAGGGAGATGTCAGATTCAGGTTTTCGGATGAATGCTTACACTCTGGGTTGCTTTGCGCGTTCCCTTTGCAGAGCAGGAAGATGGAGGGAAGCCCTAGATTTGATTGAAAAGGAAGAATTTGTGCCTGATACAGTAATTTACACAAAAATGATATCTGGACTCTGTGAAGCTTCACTTTTTGAAGAAGCAATGGATTTTTTGAGCAGGATGCGGTCTAGTTCCTGCGCTCCTAATGCCATAACATACAGGACTTTGCTTTGTGGTTGTTTGAACAAAAGACAACTGGGTAGGTCTAAGAGAATACTCAAAATGATGATTGCCGAAGGTTGTTATCCAAGTCCTCACATATTTAACTCCCTTCTTTATGCATACTGCAGAGCCCAAGACTATTCCTACGCCTACAAGTTGCTCAAGAAAATGGCACAATGTGGTTGCCAGCCAGGCTATGTGAGTTACAACATAGTAATTGGTGGAATTTGTGGCAATGAGGAGGTACCAAGCGAGAGTGCTTTACAATTGGCTGAAAATGCTTACGAGGAAATGCTTGATGCAGGGCATGTACTAAATAAAGTCAATATCGCCTATTTTGCTGGTTGCCTTTGTGGTGCTGGTAAATATGATAAAGCATACAACATTATTTGTGAGATGATGACTAAGGGATTTATACCAGATTGTTATACATACTCCAAAGTTATTGGTTTTCTGTGCAATGCCTCAAAAGTAGAAAAGGCTTTCCAATTATTTGAAGAGATGAAGAGGAATGGTATTGTTCCAGATGTATATACCTACACAATGCTAATAGATAGCTTTTGTAAAGTGGGCCTTTTTCAACAGGCTCATAGATGGTTTGATGAAATGTTAAGGGATGGCTGTACCCCTAATGTGGTGACCTATACTGCTCTTATACATGCTTACATGAAAGCAAAGAAGATATCCAGAGCAAATGAGCTCTTTGAAATGATGTTATCGGAAGGTTGCACTCCAAATATCATCACATATTCTGCCTTGATAGATGGTTACTGTAAAGCTGGAGAAATTCAAAAGGCTTTGCAGATTTATGCAAAAATGAGGGGAAGTGTGGGAAGCTCAGACACAGACATGTACTTTAGGGCTGATAGCAACACTCAGGAACCAAATGTTGTCACGTATGGAGCTTTGATAGATGGATTGTGCAAATCACACAAGGTTAAAGAAGCTCATGAATTATTAGCTGCAATGTCAAGAGAAGGTTGTGAGCCTAATCATGTGGTATATGATGCCCTTATCGATGGACTTTGTAAGGCTGGGGGGCTAGATAAAGCACGGGAGATTTTTGCTATAATGTTGGAACGTGGCTACAATCCAAATATTTATACGTACAGCTCTTTGATTGACAGATTATTTAAGGACAAAGAGCTGGATCTTGCTTTAAAGGTCTTGTCTAAAATGCTAGAAAGTTCTTGCCCTCCTAATGTTATTACCTACACGGAGATGATTGATGGACTTTGTAAAGTTGGCAAGACCGATGAAGCCTATAAACTCATGTTGATGATGGAAGAAAAGGGGTGTGACCCGAACGTTGTAACTTATACTGCCATGATAGATGGCTTTGGAAAAGCAGGTAAAGTTAGCCAGTGTCTGGAACTCTTTAGACAGATGGGTACCAAGAATTGTGCTCCAAATTATATTACTTACAGGGTTTTGATAAATCATTGCTGCGTCTCTGGCCTTTTGGATGAGGCTCGCCTACTTTTGGAGGAGATGAAACAAACATACTGGCCTAAGCATATGGCAAGTTATCGTAAGGTTATTGAAGGCTTCAATCGAGAATTCATCATGAATCTTGGCCTCCTGGATGAGATAAGTGGCAACGACCATGTGCCAGTTACTCCAATTTACAGAATTCTGATTGAAAGCTTTCGAAAGGCTGGAAGGCTGGAGGTTGCACTTGAGCTGCATAAAGAGATCTCATCATCTTCAGTATTTCATTCTGCTGACAGGATTATGTACTCTTCTTTAATTGAGAGCCTTTCTGCATCATGCAAGGTTGATAAGGCCTTCGAATTATATGGGGAAATGACAAGGAGGGGTGGATTGCCAGATTTAAGTGTCTTCTTTCACCTCATCAAAGGGCTTATTAAGGTAAACAGATGGGAGGAAGCACTTCAGCTTTCGGATAGCCTATGCCATATGGTATGCTGATCTTTTCCCTTGCCAGTGTTGAACTATGAAGTGTGCGTGTTCTGCTGAACTTCACATGTCTAATCAGTTCCAAATACCAAGTTGTAGTTAACTTTTGAATGGACTGTTACATTAGAAAATTTGCTTAAAATCAGCTTTTGTTTTCTGTCCAAAAAGCTCCGAATTCATATATGTTCAGAAGACACATTTGTAAAGGTTTGATAAGTTTCACATTTGACATGTTGCTGGTGGTGTTTGGGGATAATATGCACATCAAGATGGTTATGACATTCCATCCTAAATGGTTCCTAAAAGTTTCCATGTATTAACCTTAGTGCTTTTTGTTTATATTTTTATTTTAGCTTCTGATATTTGTTGCATTTCCTCTTCACAGTTGTTCAGCTTTTATATGGTGTTTTTCAGTTTTTAACTTTTTTATGCATTTAATTTGGTGGTTTTTGGTCCAGATATTCACAAGTGCTTGGAATAGGCAAGACCTTTCAATAGGTTTGTTATCCTTATTAAAGGAAACTTGTCTAATATCCCCACTTATGGCATGTCTCTCTTTAAGGCCCTACCTTGGTAGATAACATATTGGAGAAGCTTCAAATAGACACTTCTTATGGAATGATATGTAGCACCTTGTTGTTTAGGTTAAGGATTGTAAGCCAATTTCTTGGGGTTGTCTGGGCACTAGAAAACTTATTGCTTCAACAAGGCCCCACTTGGTGAGTGCTTTGGAGATTTGAATTATCTTAACAGTATGTGAAGAGCATTGCGGTCAGCAAGTATTCTTGCCTGGTGGTATTATGCATGTTTGGGATGATTTCTACTGTCACACCCCTTTATCCGGCTGGGTTCAGCTTGAAATTTTGGATTGTAGTTAGTGCAATCAATTGAACTCTATATGAGGCTTTTTTCTAGATCTTTTTGAGTGGCCAGGGTTACTTAGGATTGTATGGAGGATTCTTTTTCTATTTGCAAGGAGGGTATTGTTTGCTCCCACTTTTTGGATGAAATCTCTAGCATTGGGAAATTAATTCCATGGTTACCTTTTTGGCATGCTTCAAGACTAGCCATAACTTGATAAGGGAAGGAAACTTGGGTATAGCCCATAAGAGAGGGGTCCCCTGCAGTTTGTTCTTTTCTTTGTGATGTAGGGCATCAAACTTTCCTTGGATGGCTAGAGATTGAGGGTCTCCTACTAGGCACTCTTCTGCAGTTGGCATGCACCTCTATGCTCCATTTGTACTGTTGGCAATGGGAGAAAAAGGAGATGTTTTGGTTGGTTAGCGCTTTATGTGCAAGGTGAGTGGAGAGTTGGTGGATCATCTTCCCTTGCACTGGCTAATGGCTCACCAGTTGTGGTACCTTGTTTACTCTATGTTTTAGAGTTAAATGGGGCGATACTGGCCTCTGTTTCATATTTATCACATTCTTGTGCACTGGATTGTCCATGTAGGACTTGGAGATGAGATAGGGCTCTCATCATGTTATGTCGTGCACTGATAAGTCTTCCACCGACTTCAGTTTCTGGTTGACCCAGTGATTATGAACTGGACTATAAAGCTTCTCAAAAATGTCTTACCATAGCCATGTCTTACTATAAAGTATCTGGTGCATAAAGTGTAACGATGTAAAACGTTTTTTGTCCTATCTGATTTGATTTTATTATGTATGTTCTCTTATTATACATTTTCTGGTTTTATATAACATGAAACTTCTTCAAAAATTTCTACATGTGCAGGATATCTGTTGGGTCCCTAATGAAGATACATTTGGCGGCAGCTAGATCATACATAGTTTTAGTTTATTTTTGTGCTCGCTATATATAGGTGGCGCATGCCAGCCGCTGATAAATTTCACAGTGGCTTTTCTAACAGCAACAAATCCAACGAAGCTTCATCTAATCCAGTGGGATTCTTGGGTTGAGAATATTGTTTCTGTTCGTTTGTTCTCGGTAGGTATGATCTGGCATTGGCCTTTTTACTTTATTTGGCATTCATTCACATTTTAACTTGACTGAGCCTAGCCTAGCCTGTTAATGATGTTTCTACAGGTTAAAAAACACGTAAAGATCGTGTTATGGCAAAAGGGGGCATGCTTCCAATGAAACTGGGCTGAATGGAGGTGAAATTTTCATTCGCTTGTGGGCCTTTAGCAGGTAGAGGGTATCTAAGTTTAGAAGGCAGTGTGTTTTCATCTTGCGACTTTGTAAAGTAAATTGCATTGTTGACACGTGATCTTTATGAAATGGAGGATATTGTACTTTTGGTGCAAGGGAGGATGCCTGATAAGCTATGACCAATGATTTTTTTTTTTTTTTTTTTAAGCTTTGTAGTGTAAATGTCAAATGAAGTGGGTCTTCTGAACTACCTGCTATTGACTCTCTTCGGCCTAGAACCTAGCCTGTTTAATTATCATGCAGGATACTATTACTATCAATTAGTGCCGCAAATGAATCGACCTGCTCGCAAGCAGCTCAATGCTCGACTCATTAAAAATTTGTTTGATAAGGTAAGCAAAGCGAGTTTGAGTTTAACCTTAAAACTTGATTTATAAATGGGTCAAGTTTGAACTCAATTAGGTAGCACAGAAACGAAAAACAAAACAGAAACGCTAAAATGATATTTTTTTAAAAAGGTAAGAAATAAAAATGTGAACAGAGAGAGGGATTGCTTAGCGACGACTTGAAAAGGAACGATGATGGTGACCGACTAAAGAAACGATCAACAACGAAACTTCGTGGTTTGACTAGTGGCAAGGCTTTGTGGTTCAATAACGAGATGGGCCATCTTGGCTAAGGAATGACTGAAATCAAAGTGATGAATTGATAGTCGGCGGCGAGAGAGCACCTGGAACAACAACTTGAACGTGCGTGAGTGAGTGATAGCGAATTCAAAAAAACAATCAAAAATAAGAAGAAAATATAGGAAAATTGGGGGTTTGGCCAACCTTTGGGATGCGTGCAGCATGTGGGCTCAATCGGCCTTCAGGATACGTTATCATTGTCGTCAGAAACATATTTCTGTCTAATTTTAGTAAATTGCGAAACGACTCCCATACGTTTCGCAATTTACATAAACGACTCAAAAATCATTTGGGATGTCTTCATTGTCTTTGAAACTATAAACAGTTTCGAAATGCCAAAATGAAGTCCTAAACACATTTTCATGCAAATTAAGAGTTCAGTAAAGTTCAGCTCGTTAGTTCACAAGCCAGCTCAAATAAAGGCTCGTGAATAGCCTCGATTAGACGATCGTAAGCCAACTCAATTATAGGCTCGCAAGTAGGCTCAATTAAAGATTTGCGAGTTGGATCGTTTAGAGGTTTGCAAGCAAGCTCAATCATTGGCGTGAACAACTCATTAATAGCTTGTTTATAAATACATTAATAAATTTATTCATAATTTTATAAAAAATATTATTTAATATAAAATTATTAAACTTTAAATTATTATAATAATATCATTAATATAATGTATTGATAATAAAATATGTTGTGATTTTAAATTTAATTAACTAATGTATTGAGTTAGAAAATATTTAGTTGAGTAACAACTAACAAGTATTGCATTCAATTGATTTTTTCTTTTAATTAAATAAGTCCTAAACATTTAAATGATTAATCGATTATATACTTGTTTTACTCAAATATATAATGAAATAACATTATTTGAATAATCAAATAGTTAATCGACTAAGTAATACATTAGTTGAATAATTATAACATTTAACCAATTAATAAATCTACATTAAAATGACAAGTTTCTATAATTGTATTATTAATCAATTAAGAATAAATATTAATTGAGTAAAATTATAATTTACTAAAGTATTAAAAAGATTTACTCGAATAACTGTATATTTCCCTAGAGTACTACCTAGTTTACTCAACTAATGTTATATTAAATTTTAAAAAATTAATCATTATATATATCATTAAATGCACATTTCAAATATTTTATCCATAAAAGAAAAGTATAAACTGACACGACACTGTAAAATTTATAATAGTTTTATCTAAAATTAATAATTATTTATAATAGTTCTACCAAAAATTAATAATAATTTATAACGGTGATTAAAATTATTATTAATTTTAAACAAGACTTATTATGAATTATATAATATTGCATCAATATATATAAATAATATTGTTATGAAATTATAGCAATTATTTAAAATATATGAAAATTTATACATATTTTGAGTAATATGCAAAATAAACACTTTTTTTTTTATTATATGTTGCAAAACACACTAACACCGTACATTAATTTTCAAACAATACATATTTATTATATCTTATTTTTTTAAGTCTAACTATATATTGTTAATTAGTTTTATTATAATAAATGTATTATCGAAAAAGATATATTTAATATTTGTTAACTATATATATGGATCACAAAAATTAATTGATCAATCAAAAAGATTAAGTCAATCAAACTATATATTATAATCCATCATCTATATGCATGTTTCTCATTCAATTAAATTTTTATTTTAAGTACCTTAATATGATATTATAATCATTATTCTTGATCATTGTTATCTTTTTCTTAAAAATATATACATAGAATAAAAAATACTTAAAAAGTAAAATAGATAGGGTATATATGAAAAATTATCGAAACTATAAGGGTCTGAATAAAATAAATAGGGATGTATGTGAAATTAATTTATAATTTATATGATATAAATAATATATAAGTTGTAAACCCTAGTTTAGCCATTTAAATTGCAAAGTTACAAAGGGATTTCAACTTACTAAAGGTTTGGAGCAACTAGAGAAAGACCTATCGTTGTCGTTATTGACCGCTGTTGCATTTTTTATCTCAATCACTGCAATTGCTTTTCTCGCCATCGACACATCTATTTGTCTCTCTCGCCCTCTTGCTACTTTAGCTATCACCTCGCCTCTCACTCTTGATTGTCGCTATATCCTTCATTCTTGTCGTTGCCCTACCGTTGCATTCTTTGTTCTCGTCGCCCCCTCGTTTTCTCACATTTCTTACTTTAAAGTATGGCCAAAATACACAAACTCAGGCTTTTGCTCGCCAAGCTTTGACAAGCTCGAGCATGGTGGCAAGCCAAAACCTGAAATCGAACTTGAGCGCAAAGTTTTTGAGTCGAGCTTAGCGATGCTTGGCTTAGTTCGGCTCGATTACAATCATGAATGATAAAATTCATGGACGCATTATGAAATTTCTATTTATTTTTAGATTGAATAATTATTTTTTATATTAAATATTATTTTAAAAAATTATATTTTTTACTTACATATATTTTTATATTTATATATATATATTTTTAAAATATTATTTTCTTATTTTCAGTTCATGTCGTATCAATTTCCCCTTTCGTTTCCGTCGAAATTATGGTTTACTTTAACTCGTCTTACAATTGAATCAGATTTGCCTTGCCCACCCAACCCGCCTCCTCTGCTTGAAACCAGAAACTTTGTTGCTGCTGCTGCTGCTGCTTCTTCTTTTTCTTCTTCTTCTTCTTCTTCTTGTCTAGAGGCTAGAGGGAAGAGAGAGAGAAATATGGCTGAAAGCAACAAAGATCTTCTGGAATTGGAACGAAATAATTTGTCGTCTTCAACTATAGGTCTCCCTCCTCCTCCTCCTCCTCTTTATCTCTTGCTCTATTTATGTACATATAGGGTTGCGTGTCTCCCTAACTGTGTATTAACTGGGCTTCTCCATGGATATATATATTTTCTTGCAGAATCAAAGCTTATTGTCTGCAAAAGCAATGACTTGAGCCAGACTCAGAACCAAAAACCTAAAACCCCTCCCAATGGAAAAGGGATGCCCTTCACTTCTTCTGTTCCTAAAAGCCAAGGTAGGTGTGCGTGGCTAACTTGGCCGATTCCGCTCTTGGTCTGCTTTTACCCTCTTCCTCTTTAATCTCTGCATATGCGCTGATGCAATAGTGATTGATCTCTCTCTCTCTCTAGGATTCTCGAGAAGTTTTAATTGATGATTTTTAGTTCGGTTGAGCAGGAAAAAATAAAATATATATGTATGTATATATATTTGATCTGACGAATGGTACATGCTATGTTTCGGAAGAGTAGTTCTTAATACTGAAGAAACAGATTGTCATACCAGAGAAAGTTTAAATTTTGACTAGGGCAAAACCGCATCCTCTCGGAAACGGAAAAGTGTACTCTTACATTGTGTTTGGAACAAGGATTTTTGGATGGAAAAATTGACATTATTCTTACTAATTTTTAGTTTTAGATTCTTCATCTTCAAATGTTATTCTAGGTTCTCTAAAGCTGCTCAGTCAACTGAACTTTTCTATGTTGCTCGAGAAAAAAAAAAAAATCTCTTTACCATGCAATTTGAGGTTTTCTTTTACATTTAAAGTATGCTTTTTTTTTTCCTCACTTACATTTTGATAATACTAATTGGTCTTGATGTTTGTTCATTGGTGAATTTGCTCAATTTATTTTTGGAGAAAAATCAGTATTCTAAGTAATGTCTTCTTTTACCAAACATAAAAAGAACTATTATTTAGATATTTCTAAATCCTTCCAATTTATTAATCTTGGTCAGGTTTCTTTATCAAAAGGTCTTGGTTTAAATATTTCTACAATCCTTTTCTCTAAAATTTCTTATAGAAGTTTCTGTTTTTTTTTTTTTTCCCATTCCATGGATTACTTACCATTCAACTGGTATCATAATCTCTTGGCGTATCTCTTGAGAGTATGCAATGGCATAGATGAATTATTTTCATTGGTTTAGCTCTAACTAATTGAATTTGAGTGCAAATTTAATTACTTCTATACCATGTCAGGATGGTGCGATGGTATTGAAGGATCTTAGACTGAAAAGTCTTGTCGGTTTTATATGTAAAGATTGGTGAAGGACTTGGAGTCTATTAAATGCCTTTATGAGGAATGCTAATTTTTAATGTCTTTTTACTGGTATATGAAGTGGTTTACTCTAGAATTCACAATGTACTTCTTGGATTGCCCTTGAAAGGGCATATACTTTGATGTAACACACTATTAACAATTCTGTTCGCTCGAAATGTAATGCACTGTTAACAATTCATTGCTTATTCTGATGCCACCTGCATCAACGTATCCTAAAGTTTATGTTATTCTGAAGTTTCTAGCAATGTAATGAGATTGAGCAGACAGAAACAGTGACATCTCGCAACTGGTGCCTAACAGATTGTGTTTCTGACAGTTATGGGAAAAGTGAAAGATTTCTTAGGAGTTCTATCTGAGGCAAATGAAAGGTTGCAGGATGATGTAATGGTATGCATGTCAATACCCCTACGATTTGCATTATTTGTGTAAAAAATATATCAATTCTCTGTTTCATTCTAGTATGAATGCACTCTTAATGGAATGCAGAATAATGCCAAAGATTATGATATTGAAGTGCTTACTGGGAATGAATCTGAATACATTGAAATGGTAAGCGTTGCCCTTCCCCCCCCCCCCCCTCTGTGGACCACATGGCTCCAACAAGATTTCATTATTGATGTTGAATCTTATTCAACTCAGGATTTGATGCTGGGTGTTGCTGATTTGCATACACCTGAGGCCATTGCCGCTGCTGAGTCTGCAATAGCTGGCTATCAACCCACGATTTCTTTGGCAGCTTCTAGTAGTAGTGAAACAGAATCAGAAGCTCGCAGCGACAATAGCAGTGACAGTGACGATGATGATGCCACATGTTCGCTTACAGATTCTAAAAGAGACATGTCCCCTGTTGATGATTCTTCAAGCAAACCATCTAGAAACCAAAAGCCGGGGAAAAGGCCTAAGATTGTTGAGCTCTTGTAGAACTGTTTCAGCTCAAGGGAATGCCATAGACGAAGGTTGGATTCATGACTATAGAGTAGATTGCGACCGTATACATATGAGTGTGCGCGTGTGTGGATGTCTCATATGAACAGGCATTTTAGTTGTTGGGGATGAAGTATTGTAGTTGGTGACACAGCTGAAGACATTTGCAATGCATCCTTGCTCGTTTTCTATCAGCCTAAAGTTTGAAAACACACACTCGATGTTGTGTTCAGTTGTGTCTGCATTTTCAATTATGGCTCTTTTGATGCTTTATTTGCATTTCATTTCATACCAGACTGGTTGTTTGGTTTAACTTTTGGTCTTTCTCGTTGCATGTTCTTGCGAGTTTCTTTGGATATATGTCATTCTTTGTGGGAAACTTTTGGCTGGAAACTTCATTGCCGGACAGAATGTCAGGAACAAGTTGCATTCCTTAGATAAGCACCCAAAAATTTATCTGCTAACTGCTTTTCTTTCTAGCTTTCGCTAAAATGTTTTTTTTTTTTTTTTTGATCAGTAAATAAATGTATGCATTGATCAAAATGGACTATACTTATACACTAGGTATACCTAGGAGGAACACATGAAAAGACCAAAGCTAATGACCCCTAGTAAGGGATTCAAAATGAGATAAAACGTAAGGATACAAAGAACAAATGGTCATATATACTTGTGTTTTAACCCTACAAACAATGCTGTTCATAGATGATATTTGGCCTTCAAAACTATGCCTATTATAGGTTGTCCATAAGTAGGAGATTGTGCTAACTAGAGCTATTCTCTTGGCCTTAGGTTGCCAAGCAGATCTTCAACCCTATTTTTTAATCCATTTTAAAGCGTTGGCAATGGATGACATAGATCGTCGGAAACCAATCTCAGCTTTAATCTTCCCCCAAATCCGTGAACTCACTGGGCATTGAAAAAATAAATGCTGGTGGGATTCATCGCATGAACCACAAAGTCCGCAACCTCTATCTATGTCCAAAAAATGTAGGTTGTCCTTCGTAAGTAATCTGGAGTTAGTATTAAGCCATAGAATAAATGCTTGTTTAGGGGGGACTGCTGAATTCCAAACATCCCCGGCCCAAATTTTCCTGGAACCCTTAGGCCGAAAGTGATTGTAAACAGATGACATTTTGATAGTGTCACCTTCATTCCAACTCTTAAATAACTGAATAGTTGTTGACATCGACCTCTCTGAATAGCACAAGGAATCTCTAATTGCAAATATTTTTTTCATTAGAGGAGAGTCATCTTTTTTGCATGATCTCTCCCAAATCGAAGAATGCCCAAGGTAAACATGGTTTACCCATCTGACCCAGAGAGAGTCTTTTTTTGCTGTGGAAGTTCCATAAAACCTTGGCCAGTAGAGCCAAGTTCCAGCATCTCAGGTCTTTAAAGCCTAATCATCTTTCGATCTTCGGAAGGCAGACATCTTTTCAAGAAGAAAGAGAGTAAAGAGAGTTCCATAGAAACTGCCTACATAACCGAGTAACCTTGTCAATGACAGTAGTTGGAATAGGCAAGACCGAGAGCCAAAAGCACTCTACCCCCTGGAGAATACTCTTGATCAACTCAGATATACTTGCATAGGATAGAGAGACACATTTCCAAGAATTAATATTACCAGTAATTCTATCAATAAGAGGCGCATAGTAATTAGTTTTGAGCTTGGTATAGCCGTAATCAGAATTTCGAGATATCGAAATGGCATTTGACCCTTCAAGAACCTGGATAAATTCTGGATAGCCTCAATGTCATGATCATCAATACCAACATAATACATATTAGACTTGAGGTCATTCACATAAAGACCAAATTTTGCTCCAAAATTAAAAAGACAGTCTAAATAAATTTTAACTGACGGAATCCCCTCTAGCCAACAACATAAGATCATCTGCAAAGGCTGTATGGGTAATACAGAGGCTACCATAGTGAGTGTGGAAATTAAAATCAAAATTGTCAATCGCAATCTTCAGCGATCTGGAAAAGTATTCCAGACAGAGAACAAATAGAAACAAGGATAAGGGATCCCCTTGTCTTAGACCTTTCCTCCCTCTAAAGAACCCACATAAGCTGTCATTGATTAAGAGAGAAAAAGATGTAGTGGTGACACACTCCATCACCCAACTGATATAAGTAATGGGGAATCTGAGACCAATAAGAACATTTTTAATAAATTGCCAATTAACAGAATCAAAAGCCTTCCTGATATCCACCTTAGCAATCCAACGAGGAGAAACTCTCTTATGTTTGTACTTCCTCATAAGTTCTTGAGCTAAATGAATATTGTCCACCATGCTTCTTCAGGATGGGAACCAAGTGGGTAACCAAGATTTTGGAGATAACTTTATATGTAACATTGCAGCATGCAATTGGTTTATAGTCTTGCACCTTAGACGCATGAGACGATTTAGGGATTAAGGCAACAACAGTATGATTAACCTGTTTCAGGAGAGAGCATGAGTTGAAGAACTCTTCGATTGCCTCGCAAAAATGATCTCCCACGATATGCCAGGCTTTCTTGAAAAAGCAAGATGAATATCTATCTAGGCCTGGGGATTTGTCATCACCTATGATAAACAAAGCATATTTAATTTCTTGTCTGGAGATAAGCTTGGTAAGGTTCTGAGCTTGATCATTAGAGACTTTAGGCCCAACATCAAACACCAAAGCATCAATCTGATCACAATTAGCCTCTGTACTCAACAACCCTTGATAATAATTGAGAAATTCTTCTTCAACTTGCTGCATGGAGGATGTGGGGAAACCATCTACCTCAAAGACTGCTGGAATGAAGTTCCTTTTAGCAATCCTTTTGACCATCGCATGAAAAAATTTTGTGCACTTGTCACTATTAAGGAGGTAGGAGCATTTAGCTTTTTGGGAGAATAAATGTTTTTCTACCTCAGCCAGATTTCTAGCTTTTTTCCTTAGATCGTGACTTTAGACTGCAAGTCAACATTTCTCGGCTGGTCATGAAACTCCTTACAAGCCATATCAAGGGCGAGAACTGCTGTTTTGGCCCTTTCAGAGATATTCAAGAAGTGACTCCTATTCAACTCCTTAAGATGCCCCTTTAGATCGTGAATTTTTTACATAAAGTGAATTGCTTAGAGTCTCTAATTCTGATTCTCCAATTTGAATTCACAATCCCCTGAAACTCAGGATGATCCACTCACATATTATGGAACCGAAAGTGCTTTCTTTTGGAAGGGACTTCATCAAACAACGATATAATTAAGGTTGAGCCCAATAGAGGCCGAGGCAATGAGAATGAGAATGAGAATGAGAATGAAATCCTCATAAAAGAATATTTGGTTGTTATGGAAGAATGGAATGACCCATTTCTTTAAAATGATGAAAAGACCTTTTATGGAATGTCACATATATAAGTTTGTTAAGTTATAGTTACTTTCGCTGTTTATTTGTGCTTGGTTAAGGTTGCAAATGAGCCTCGTTGTTCGCCAACAACTCGATGTTCGGATCGATAAAAACTCATTCAAATTCGTTTGTTAATGTAAAAGAGTTGAGATTGAACTTAACTTTGAAACTCGATTTGTAAACGAACTGAGCTTGAGCTTAATAAAACTCAGCTCATCTGTTCGCGAACTGACTCAATTAGAGACTTTTGAGTAGACTCAATTAGAAACTTGTGAGTAGTTTCAATTTTAAAAGTTTGGGAATAATTCGTAAATAGACTTATTTGTAAATATATTAATAAATTTATAAAAATATTATTTAACATAAAATTATTATAATAATATCATTACATTTTTTTAAGTTTTATTTTGAGAATATTTTGATAACGAGAAATTAATTAAATGCAAAATTTTTATACACTTTTTTCATTAAAATGTGTTGATGATAAGATATGCTATAACTTAAGGATTAATCAACTACTGTATGAGTTTAATAGAGTAATTATAATTTTGATCTACTAAATAAATATTTAGTTAAGTAACAAGTGTTGTATTTGACTAACTTTTTCTTTTAATCAAGTAAGATTTTAATATTTAAGGGATTAATTAATTATATATTTATTTTTCTCGAATATATGATCAAATAATATTATTTAAATAACTAAAGAGTTGATCGACTAAGTGGTTAACTAACATTTTAAGGGATTAATTGATTACCAAGTTTGACCTAAAATTATATTTATTGATTATTTACATATATGATTATCTAATTTTTTTTAAACATAATTTTAACAAATTCAAGTTAGAGCCTGAGGTCGAGCCCAAGCCCAACGTCAAGCTTAGGCTTGCCAAAAGCTTGACAAGTTGGAGTTTGAACTCAATGAAACTTGACTCAATTCGATTGCAACCCTATGCTTAGTTGAATTTCTTCATTTTAACATTTAGAGCTATGAGCATAAATCACATTGCATGAGTATCTATAATGACCATCATAATACTTTGTTTTAATTAAATCGTTAGATTCCTTCGGAAGTTACAGATCTATTTTGCCGATTTCCTTTGCCCACATGATTCTATTGACTAGAGATTGTTCACCTTAAAAACTTGATGCGGTTATAAGTACGATTGGGCGTGACAGACACTCAGTACTCTGGATTTTCCATTAGCTCATTGTAGCTAATTTTATTTGAAAATTAATTATTTTTTATTGTTATTTAATACTCTTAGCTAAAAGAGAAAATAATTTATTGGAAAAACATTTGGTATTTTTATGATTCTTAAATTAAATATATTTTTAAAAATTTGTATAATGTAAAAATATATTTTTATAAACTATTTATTTTTATCATTCCATTCATGAACTTGTACTAAACATAATAATTGAGGAATCAATAATTACAATGATTTAAGTTGTGTAATACTATATTTTAAGCAAGATGAAAGTGGAGGAAAATTAAATATCAATATATATATATATATAAACAGTACTAAGAAGGGGCCATTATTTACTTTGGTAGAATATACATGTTTTTTAGTTATGATTATATATTACTGCTCAACTTAACTTTATGTTATCATGAATTTCTTAAAAAGAATTATTCATAAAATGAGGACTGGTAAATAATGTTAAGGAGACACAGGGCACTTTCTTTTAATTTAATTTGGGTTGTCTTCAGCACAAATGGGCCTAACCCGATATGATACGGGCAGAGCTTGGACCGGCCTTTTGTTTTGTATCTCTAGGAGATAGGACAGTCCATCACTGCCTCATCCGGTTCGATCCGTTACGGTTCGGTACGAGGAAACCGACTACTTCAGATCCCGCGGTGACTAGAAGACCCACGCCATCGTCACTCTCAATCCTCCACCGACTAGAAGCTTGATTGGATTTAGGCTATTGCATTCAGTTGCTCCACGATCACTGTACCTTCCCCAAGTCTCTCTCTCTCTCTCTCTCTCTCTCTCTCTCCATCTACGGTCTTGATAGTCGTCTAATCGTTAATACTGTCTCAAATTCTCTGTTTCGTCAATCTTTTTTGCTAGGTATGTTATGTTTCGTCGTTTTATTTCGGAATCTGTAACCTCTCGTCAATTTACGACTAGAATGATTGTGGGTTTTGAGGAACATACGTCCTGATACAAGAATCAATTATTTTTCCTCTTTCGGGTCCCTGTTTCTAGCTTTAGGAATAGCTACGGAGAGTTTTTTGTGTATTTCCAGGTGAGTTCTTGTATCCAGAGTTGTGGTGAGTACCCTGTCTGTGTTGTGGACCTTGTCCACGATTTGCTTTTGTCCTAAATTTTGCAGATAATAACTGTTTTTGGTAATATTATCTGTAACGCGGACAAAATTCTTAACTATCTCAGAAAATTACCTATAGCCTTCGTTCCAAGGGGCATGAGAATCGATACTTTACTTTGTAAAAGGTGTGATCTTTTGCTTGTCAAATATGGGATATGGAGAAACGTTTACATTCTTACGATCTGGGGCAAGAACCCTTCTGTGAAGGGCGGACACACTGCAGGTTCATTACATTAGAAAATTTGAAGATGGGCACAAATTTCTATAATCAGTTTCCCTTAATGGTTCATATATGTTCCTCAGATATTTTTGGTTTAACTAATTTTTTAACTAGGTAAACTATTAAGGTTTAAAATTATTTGATAGTTTTCAGACTGGTCTTTTTTCTTGAGTGTAAACAATTTGATTTTTGTATTACATACATGGAAATGGATTTAGTTTCTTCTTGAATGTGCCTCTACATTCAAAGATATTTATGTCAAAGTGCGCTTTGGTTCTTCTGGTTGGATTACCTGACCCTCTGCCCTTAGGTTTTAACTTTTTTAATCCTATAGCTCCTTACTTTGTTTCTGATTTGGTCTTCTTGTAAAATAAAAAGTCCTTTCTTTCTTTATCTTAAGCTAACACTATATAGTCAATATCCGTTTTTCTTATCTTCTAATTGCAGATTCCAACCATGAATTCTGTTCTTTTTACGTTGTTGAGCTTTCTATGAAACATAAGGAGTTTGAATGAAACTTTAATTCCATTGAATGTTCATTTATTTAATGAAATTTTTAAACAGATGGAGCCTTCGGTCTCTTCTCTTGCTTACAAAGGTACAATACCTGAAGCAATTGCTGAAGCCAAAAGGCAGAAGAAACTTTTCGTTGTCCATATTTTAGGTAAGGAATTTTATTATCTTTTACTTTCATGTTTGAATGGAATACCAACTTGTGATAAGGTGCAGATAAATGATTCTTTATATGCTATACTCAAATCAGTTATTAGAATAAGATTAAGCAAAATGAAACCAAAAATGAAAAAGCAATTTGGCTGAATGTATGTTAAACCACTCCAATTTTTTAGGCTTTTGTCATTCCACATAGAGGAGCATCGGTTGGTACAGTCAACCTTTAGTTACTTAATCATGCTGAATATATATAGTTGCCTTAAAATAAGGAATATTTCATTTTGGTTAAATATTATGACGTGGTGTATTCATTACAACAACAATCACAGGCCCGAATTCCAATAGGCAGGGTAGATGTGGTGCATTGATTGCTAAAATATTTTTACTCCTAGTCATCTTTTGTTGTCAATGGACTCAATAACAGAGGTTGGAAGCAATAGGCTATGAAATGTTTGAGCATTTTCCACAACAGATGTGCTATGTGGTGTTTGTTATAGGAGTTTCTACTTTCTAGTCATGGAGCATACTAGGTAAAGTAATTTCTTCCTTCACCCCATTTTTGTGACTTGGTCAACCATGCACACATTCTAAATGAAACTTCTACACATTACCTCTTACCCATTGGAATACTTTGGAAGGGGGAAGCGATATTGAATCTTAATATAGATTTTGAAGGTGTGTAAGATGAGAAATCATATTTAGTTTTCTTGAACTTTGGATATTTGACACACAAAATAGGGGAAATGGGATAGTAGATACATTTAAAGTTAGGGAAAGGGGATAGCATGTTAACTAGTTACACGTTGGGGTAAGTAAATATTAAGACCATTTGAAGAAAGATGATAAACATGGAAGAATAGGATTGGGATACAATGCATGTACATTTAAAGGAACAAACTTGCAGGTAGGAGAAATTTTGAAAATCACTGTTATTCTTATAAATGTCATTAGAGTGCTCTTTCTCTGCTCATCTGACATCCTTTTTTGTTTGAGGATCACATTATATAATTTTGTTAACCCTGTAACAACTTAATAAGATAAATCTCTCGACATTAATTTGTCCATTCATCCTTATGTGTATTAAGATAAATCCTGCTATAAATCAGCAATGAATCAATTTAATGAACCAATGTCAGCCTACTTGAAACACCAATACCCACTGAACTCATATCCATGGTCTCCTAATCAATGGATTAGTAGACCTGCTAGGGAACAAATATTATATCTCCCTCTGCTTTGTGTTTTCCTGGTAATTCTAATGTGTAAAAGGGCTCTCTCTTGCACATGATTTAGACTGCACGGCTACATGCTATTTTACCATTTTGTTTTAATGCTTTCACTATTCTTTTCCTTTAATTTTAAGATTACCTAATTTTCATTTATACTTCTTGTTTTGGTCTATCAGGTAACAATGCAGAGTCAACTCATTTAGAGGAATCAACATGGGTAGATCCAAATGTAAGTTCTTTACTGTATTTGTCTTGGAAAATGTTTGTGATATTTCATTCCTGGCACCATGCTCTTATACTTGCACTCTGCTTTCAGGTGGCAGAGTCTGTATCAAAGTACTGCATTTTATTGCAGATCCCTGAGGGAAGCACTGATGCAGCTAATTTTTCTGCAATATGTATCCTGTGCTAGATGGCAGTTATCCTGTTCAAGTCCAAGAATATTACATTTTCTAAATTCATATCTATTTGGGACTGTTTTCCTTTTTGGGGGGATAAGGAATAAAATTGAGCATAAAGAAGGTTCCAAGGCGGTACTTCCTCCATAGATCAATGATACTCTCCTCTTATCCCCAAGAAAAAAGAAATAAAAACAATGAAAAAGGGGCAGCCGGATCTAAATTAGTCTACTGATGGTTTGATACCTCTGGAGAATCTATAGTGCAAAGAAAGAGAAGTCTAGTTTTCATTCTAAAAGTAAGAGGGCAGGCTCTTGATCAACATAAGCTCGACTCCTTTGTACAAATGCTGATTTTCCAACCTGCAAGACTCCTATGGAAGCATTTGATGACTAAATGTCGGGCATGCTCAGCATTAGAAGAAGCTACAGGAGAAGAACCATATAACTATTAAGGCATTGCTTCCATTTCACGACCCAATATATCAGCTAAACCCTTAGCAGTAGGAATATTGAAAACTGGTAGTGGATCTGTTTTCAGAGGTTCTGCTATTTTTTCTTGCATGTTTGACTGAAATCCATCCCTTCAATTCAAGGTCTCCTCTATCTAGAATCAAAGAACCTCCTACTATACCAACTTCCTGCTCCCTGACAATAAATTAATTGTCCACCCTAATCTAAACAATAAGATTAAACAAACTCTAGAACAGTAAGCACAAGCTTTTTCACCATGGAAAGGAGAACAGCTCCTGTTCTTTTTTTTGGAACTGCAAAGGAAAAGGCTGAGCCACTTATAGTAGAATGGGATCTGGGGGCTGTTATCGTTTGTTGGAACTAGGATTTGATTGGATGGGAAATGAAGGGTAGGTTATTTTTTATTTTATGATTTTTTTTATGAATATCTCTTTATTTTCTTCTCATTTTGCAAGAATAATTACATGAGTAGATTTGGCTACAATCTATTAAATACTTAACCTTTTTGCCGCCTTCTATTTCCATGAACCCAGATTCCACTTTGCACTAACGTTTTACCTATTTTGGAATCTTCCATGTAAACAGATGCATGAACCTCAAAAACAGTCATTAGTCAGTTCTTGGTCTTAACTACATTTATAGGTTACAGTTTTTGTCCTTCCTAGTGTTTAAAGTCAAAGTAGCTTCTGTTGAGAAGATAAGATGCATGAGAAGTGATTAAAAGGGATTGATCACTTGAGAAAAGATCAATAGATTGAGGAGAGTGGATGGAATGGCTGAAGTTGATAGCAAAAGAGTTACTTCAAGTAGAGGAACACCAATAGAAAGTTGGAGGGCAACTCTTAAGCATGATGTAGATTATAATGGGCTGAAAAAATATTTGGTTATAGATATAGATGATCAGTGATCTAGGTTCAATGTAGCTGAACCCACCTTGTGGGAACAAGGTTTGGTTATACATGTTTCCAGAGTTTTACTGGTCCTGTCCCCTTCCCCTTTTGTTCTTTCTTCTTCTTCCCCCTTTTTGTAAAAGCATGAGGAAGTTCTAATTGAAGCCATGCTAGGTGCAGAGTAAGATATCAAGACAATGCTGTTGTTAGATTTTGTTTCATTGAGTAGTTAAGGTTTCATAAATAGTTGAAAAAATAGCATGTTTCCTTGCATCATGCTGTGCAGATCCGCATAAATCTACCCCATCTATTACAGTTATTGGATACAATGGGGTACAACTTTGGCAAAATGGTAACTTCAATAGAATAGAACTTTCTTTATAACTTTATTTATACTGGAGTTCAAGTGGGTAACTTATAAATATCTTTCAAATTGAATTTATATGCAGAGGGTTTTGTCAGTGCTGATATTCTGGTATCTAGCCTTGAAAAGGCATGGTTGAGTCTTCATATCCAGGTTGGTGATGCACGACTCTTACTGTCCAGCCAGCTTATCCTCAGAACTTGGGTCATATTGTATGGGAACAGCTCCTGCTAAGGGATGCCTGTTCTCCCAATTTGAATTGTGCCAAGTCATGTAGGACTGATCTTTGATCTGACACTTGTTTGTTGTTGTGGTCTATTTTTGATAAATAAGTATACATGTACAGGAGAGCATGTTAAAGAAGTGATGCATTACCAATCAATCAGCTTGACCTGTACACATGTCATTAAATTACATATACAGCATGCATTGATACATTTATCATCAAAAGTAAAATTGCAAGCCTCCCTTTGAGTGTATTTGTAGTTCGACTATATACCTTGTGATTGTAGTTAATGGTCACTGATGCTCTTCCTTAAACATGGACTTACAAGTGTGTTGATATGATTGTCAAGTTGTCAACTCTTCACAGAGTTGAATTATCAATTATGTCGCCTTTTTCAGTATCATTTTTACCACTTTCTAAACACATGGGTGCAAGCAGCAAGCCCCACCACAGCCACTACTGCCATACTACCTTCACCATCATCTCTAGTGCTGTTGTTGCTATTTCCATCCACCTATTTAGCATGAACTATCTGTCAATTTCTTAGTCATTTAGGTAGCAATTCTCAAATTCAGTTAATAGGAAAAATATTAATGTACCTTTTCATAATTTTAGTCAATTGATTAAATAAAATAAAATTCCAGATTCAGAGACATAGGAGATGAGCTTAACTTATCGTAGAAGTCTATATTGAGATTCATTGTTGCAGGATGGAGCCTTATGAGTAGATTTTACAGTGTGACCTTCCATGGATTGATGATGTCTTTTACTTGAATGTTCACAATGGATTGTATTATACTTGAAAATAAATGGAGAGAACATCACAAATTGGCATTCAAAGATCCAGATGCTTCTGCTTCTGTGTGTAGAGGTATCTTTAGAACCAGATGAACAATTGGCTTCATCATTAGATTATCCAATATTTCCCTATCATTAATTTTAATTCTAAGTGATGGCATTTACTGGATCCTGGTGGTGGGGTATTCGAGTTATCCTGTGAATGTTATTGCCACCAGTTGGTGTGAAATCATCCTTCTTATTGGCACACATATTTATCTTTGTTTACAAGATTTTCTAGTTCAGAACATTGTTTCATTAATGGATATGAGCTTATTCAATATCAACTTCAGGAGAGTTCGATTTCATTTCTGCCAGTTACTTTCTTGAGTAGACAAAGATAAGAAGAAACATTCTATGACTTACAACTGTCATGAGAGGTCATTGTATCATGGTAGTTTTTCACTTTACATGCATAGACATGGTGTTGATTACACTCTGCATTGGCTTCTAAAGTTCTAATAATTTTTATAGAATAAAATGCACTTGCACTTCACCTTAGATGGGTACTATTTTATTACAAATTTCAGGAAACAACAGCAACTTTTCTAACTGCCGCACTTTCTTCAAGAAAACCTGAGCCACACGACACTACAGCCTCACTGGAGCAAGGAGGTTCTTCAAGACCGGACATTCCTTCACTTTCAACAGACAATCATGGCCCTCCTGCTCATGAGGTATATGCAAAATGCTTTGATTGAGATCTAGAATTTTATGTTAGTACGGTGTGCTGATATTAGCGTGTTATATTCTGTGTGCTGGCACAGGACAAAATTTCCAAACTAGCCAACAAAACACCTCCTGGTGAGGTTGAATCCTCCAGCTCTTTGTGTGAAACAACTAAAGAGTCACCTAGTGCTGTGAATAATCCAAAAGATTCTGGAGTTGGTCATATTTCTTCTAGAGCTGGAGATGAATGTCCTGTCCCAGAAAAAAATCTAAATGCAGTTGATCATCATTCTCTAGCTAAAACAGGGGCTTCTCAAGCAATTGGCAGTGAGGAACCTGAATCTCGACAGTACAAAAAGACTGGTGCTGCAGGGGATAATAAAATTGATTCAGGAGGTAGAGCTGAAAAGGCAACTGTATCCGTCTCCATCCAGGTTAAAAAGCCTGATACTGTAGAGGAAGACAAGAGTGATGCTTTAGATTCCTGCTCGAGTCAATCAACTGATGTTTATTTAAATATCCGATTGCTTGATGGCACTAACTTACAAAGGAAGTTCCTTTTGACAAACACTTTGAGAATGGTGAAAGACTATGTGGATGAGAACCAAGCAAGTGCATTTGGCTCTTATGATCTTGCTATCCCCTATCCTCGCAAGGCATTCAATGACCAAGGTATGGGCATCGTGCTGCCTTCCTGATTCCCTTTATGCTGATGTTATCATGTAATGCTGATTCACTAAATATGAAGATCTTTTGCCTAGTTCTGGCATTTCACCCAGTAAAGTTTATTCTCTAGAAGAAATACGGGGTTATGATTTTTGACTAATTAGATTGATGAAACGCTGGATTGGAAATGGTAAAGGAATACATAATCTGTTATGATTGTAATATGCTAAAAGTCCACCAACAGGTTGCCCTATTTCCTCAATGAGGAAGGAAGAAAATTAAAGAGAAGTTCTTTGATATGTAGGACCTTTTGGAGTTGAGCATGATTGTTTTATGGAACTTTTGTGAGGCTTGACATAACTATAGATTTAACGCTTCTCTTTCTGATATGAACACTTTATTTCAACATTTACAACATATGCTACTAGTAGAAGTGTCAGGAATGCATTTATTTAGGGGCCATGCACTTACCTTTAATAAATTTACCGACCTTGATTCAATTGTTCTTTGATATTATATTTTAATTAAAGAGAAACAATTCATGACACTCAAAAGTTTCTTTGACATGGGAATGACTATGCTTGAGTTCAGAGAAGTGAATGTCCAACATGTTACCAAAATGGCATTTACACTTGATGTCTCCAAAATGGGAATGATTCTTTGTAAATGTAAATGCCTTTATTCCCAGGAACTATGAAGTTGAGCCGCCCCAATTACCTAGACTTGTTAAAGGTCAAAGAAAAACTATGAGGTATTTGTCTGTTTGAAAGGGGGTGGGGTGGGGTTATTGATCTCAGATACATTTTCATACTTGTAGATAAGTGAAGCTGCTTATGGAAATTAGTTTTATCTCTCTCTCTCTCATGTGTGCTTATGTACGCATGCGCACAATCCAATATAGTTTTATCTGTTATCATAATTTAGAGGCAATGCATGATGGAATGAGAATCCTACCGATTTAATTACATCAGGAATGTGTCAAACTTAAACTCATACAGAGTCCAGATATAACTTGTTTAGGATACAACAATGGTCTTATAATGGTTGGTTGTTACTTTCAGAGTCCATAATTTGATGTTTTTTATATTAGTGCAGATTTAAACAAAACATTGTCAGAATTGGGTTTGTTTGGCAGACAAGCTCTAATAGTGGTGCCACTTAATCGGGCTACTGGTTACCATAGAGGAGGGTCTTCATCCCTTGGCCAAACAATTTCCACAACTGGTCAAGGTACTTTGAATAGGAGCAATGAAGGATATCTTGGACTTGTAAAAAGGATTTTGTCTTATGTAAACCCTTTCTCCTATCTTGGTGGGGGTGCCAGTTCATCAAACTCTGCACAGGAGTCTCAAAGTGGCATTTGGCAATACAGTGAGTCTCTCCATCTATTATCGCATTCTCCAGTTAGATCTCAATAAAAGCTTTTGGCTGCGTAACTCCACACACAATTTATGATAATGGCGTAATTAGCTACATAAGTTTATACATATTTTTTGTAATGGATTTGCACATCGTTTCCTTCTGTACAGTCGGGTTCATCCAAAAATCAGGGCATTTGCCATGGAAGAGGCAATATTATTATATCTGGGAATTTTCATTTCACATGTAGAACTTGAGATAGAGCAATTTGCTGATAGTGGATTAACCTCCCCTCCCTACTTCATTTCCTGTTGTCCCAAGCCATTGGTTCAGGAGATTTTTATTTGCATAATATGCTCCTAATATGATACTGTCACTGTCAGTATCTGTGGTGTAGGCTTCTTGTGTGAGATTCGTGTTTCCTTTTAACCCTTTCAAAACGGCCACCTCATCACAGAATGTCTCATTACAGAGCATATAATCTTGGAGATGACTTGGTTTCAAATTGTACAAAGAGCCTAGTGGTTACGTTATAATATTGGGGCACTGAAATTTTAGAAAAATGGAAAGAAACAATTTCCCATTTCAAGTTTTAAAGGTGAAGCTGCCATTCGTGCTCTTGTCATTCCTTTCACAATGTGGATTAATCTTATTTTTTGAATGTTTATTTTACTGTAGGGCCAAATCCTGGTCTGCAGAATAACCTCATAAGCGCAACGGGGAGATCCCAAACAGCTAACTCATCGGATCAAAGCACCCTTGGAAATAATAGCAAGAGCAGGCAACCGCAGTCAACCCGATTCGGAAGCAACATCCACACCCTCAAGCACGAGGAGGATGACAGCCGGTTTAGCGACCGAAATGCATTCTGGAATGGAAACTCCACGCAGTATGGTGGCGGCGACAATGATGCCAAATAACGTGAACTGAAGGGCTCTTGTTTGATCATGTTGGAGCTTCAAGCTTTTCTTGATTTATTTCAGCTTCTTTATTTAAGCTTGATCTATCTAATATCTATCTATCTATATGTGTGTGTGTGTGACCAGAACAATGGAAGTAGAGGAAGACGTTACCATCTATCATCAATAAATCTTCTAGTGGGTTGACTCTCAACTCTTGGAAGGGTGTGTAAATATCATCTATGTATCTTGTTATGAGCTTTGGACATCCCAAGTTGATGTTACTATTGTTTATTTTAGGTAAAATTATATTCTTAGTGCTTAATTTAATATTTTGTCGTGTGGTTGCTGAGTTTTTTTTTTAATTATATTTTAAAATTAATTTAATCTTTATATTTTAACATTTTTTTGGTGTGATAATTTAAATTTTTTGTTATTTTAATTATATTTTTAGTCTTGTATTTTTAAATTAATTTAATTCTCATATCTTTATGTATAAAAAAATAAAAAAATATATAAATAAAAAAATACACGTTACATAATATGTATTATAAGAAAAGAGTAAAATGTACAAAATATGTGTTAAAAAAAAAATAAATTGACATATGAAAGTATAGGAGTTAAATTAATTTAAAAATAAGTTTAGTAGTATAATTAAAATAATAAAAAAATTAAATTATTATACAAAAAAATTAAATTAACTCTAAAGTACAAGTTAGGTTTAGTGATGTAATTGAAATAATAAAAATTTTGAATGATAATGTAAAAAAGTAAAAATATAAATTTGACTGTTTATTTTATGATAGAAATAAAGAGAGGTATAACTTAATTAAAAATATAAACACTCATTTTTAAGATATTTGTGTATAGATGAATTGTATTTTGCAAGGCATGAATTCAAATATATAACATAATAATATGAAAGTGTGGGGAGTTAAGGTTGGAATGGCAATACGATTAATTCTCTTTTACGCACTCCTTCTTCCTATGGACTATCACATAAGAAGAGTATAAGAATAATTTATGATTGATGTAATTTTTTTATAATGTGCTTAAATTTTAAATATTTAATATTTTTCTTGTAATATCACAACAAATTTTTTATTTCCGTAGTGATAGTAATTTTATATTTTATAGTCATCATTTTCATTTTTTTTAAAATTTTATGTTTAATGAAGGTTTTATATTATAATTAATTTTAATAAGAAATACACATATTATTATAAGCAGAATAACTAAATAGTTGCCCAGAGAAAAAAAAAAAAAAAAAGGCTCGACTCATTTTGCCGACATAGAAAATGTCTTTTTTGCCCCTTCGCTCTCTCTCTCTCTCTCTCTAGTAAATTAGTAATCAAACTTTGTTCTTTACGAGGAGGAAGAGGCACTTGAGGCCTGAGGGCGTCGGCTGTGTCGCGTGAGGCATCTCAGAGAGAGAGAGGGACAGAGAAGAGAGCCGAGTTGCTTGTTGACCTCCGGCGACGTGGAGAGAGAGAGGGCGTTTGGGTTGGACAGGAGGAAATGAGACGGTGGTCGAGGCACAGGGAAGGTGCAAAAAAGACATTTTGCGTGTCGGCAAAAACGAATGTGGCCTCTTTTCTCGGGAACCAATAAACTTTATCACACTTGAAAGTCTGAGTCTTTAGGGTTTCATTGATCAGGAATCGGATGCTCTTTGGCGTAGATCAGGCTTCCCAATCCCATCATCCTTCAGTCCTCCTCGATTCCACCGTTTTTCCTGCCTTCAGGTGAGAACTAAACGAAACCCCTCTCTCTCTCTCTCTCTCTGTCTGTCTCTGTGAGCCTGTTTTGATGTTTTTCTGGCTATTTCCCAGTTGGTTTGCCCTTTGCCGTCTCTGCCGTTCATTGATCGCTATGATTTCAATGTCCTTTTGGAACTGACGTCAAAGCATGTCTCTGTCTTCAACAAATTGGGTGAGTTTGCTATTTAAGATTTACCAGCTAGTGCCCTTCCCCTTTCTGTGAATATCTCGTTGAATCATGGCTCGGATTTTGCTCCTGTAATCCAATTTCGCCCTTGCTTTATCAACACTAGTATGGTTCCTGTGTGCAATGGGATTTGCTTTGTTTTTTAGCGTACTGTTATTCTACGTGCGATTGCTGACAAAGTGCTCACACGTATGTTAAAGATGAAATTTTTGTTATTTGACTTACATGAAAGTCGAATGCGTAGATTATCTAAGAAAAGGAAGTGGAATGCATCCAGGTAGAGTATTTTTGTTTCTTCTCTTCTGTTGCTCCTTCCCATGACCAAGCAAGATCCATGCACAGGTTAACTTTGGTTTTAACATATCCAAAACCATTATGTAACGCCATTACATTTAGATTAACCTTAACAATTGGAACTTTTTGTAACAGGCATATCAACTTGTTACGTGGTTGCTACAGGGGAAATCTAAATATTTAGCAGAAAATTCTGCGTCTCTTTCAGCTTCTCTACTCGTCCATCACTCTTCTTTCTCTCCATCCTTTTGCTGACCAGTTATCTATCTCCCAATATCTCTTACATGGGATGGGATGAGTAAATTTATCCTTTTCTTGTGTTATGTTTTTGGTTTTGCTTTTGTAGATTTATCCTTTCATTGATTTATTTTTTTAGTCTTACATCCTTATTCATGGCAAGTGAAATCATTGCTTATTCAAAGAAAAAGGTAAACTCACTCAGAATGGTCTAAAAATTAGATTCTTCAAATGAAATTATTTGGTCATGTTTATAAAAAGATATGAAATTCTTCGAAGTTAAAAACCATTCCAATCCTAATGAATGTGATTCTAGGAAACAAACATTTATTGTAGTTTATTGTATTGCCAAGGTTTATAGTTTGTGTTTCTTTAGGGCTATGTGGTTAATTTCTGTGTTAGAAAGACCCAACAACACCTGATATCTGTTGAGTAGAACCTCTTCTTTTCATTACAAGCATGCTATTAGTATCAGTTTCCAGAAGCATCACAGCATCCTGTAATCACTGCTATCAGTAAGCCTCATATGTTATTATCCCCTCATAGAATATACAAGAATAACAACAATCACAAGCCTTAATTCCCTTAGGTGGGGTCAACTACATAAATTCTATTCCAACAATCTCTATCTATGGCCATACCTTCTGGAGGACCATTAGACTCCTCCCTCTTTTGCTACGAATTTCATTTCATCCACTACGCTCATAGGTGTGTCTATCGATTCTTACATTCAAATGGATCAAACCATCTTAATCATGACTCCACGCGTCTATTTTTACTTAACATACATTCTACATAGTCGGGTTTTGACCTGCGTAATTTAAAATATTGGATTCTAAGATGTTTCACCATAATTCAAATTTATTATTCACTCATTCTTTTGTCTCATCTACCAAGATATTATGTGTACAAATAACTTACACCAAGATACTTCTTCTAGGATGTGCTCTGTGAGTGAGGTTGCGGGGGAGAAGGGGTGGGAACCCATAACATGAGTTAGGGTTTCTTGTATTGATGCTCATTTATGCTTGTGTATTATCATAAAAGTTCATCATTTATAATTTCAGCCTTATTTCTGCTGTTGTCCCCTCTGCATTAGTTATGAATTGATCAGAAATTGATGATGATCTAGCTTATTGGACCAAGACAATAGGTTGAATTTTTATTTTAACATAATGTGGAATTCTGCATTTAGAAGGGCTTGAACTTATTTTAAGCATTTTAGAGTCAGAAATTCTAAAAGTGAAAAAGAAGGAAAAAGAATAGCACAAATGAATATTTATCTATGCAAAATGTCTATGATACTACAGGAACAATAGCAATCACAGGCCTTAATCCCAAGAGGGGTTGTATTGGTATATAATATTATTTAGTTAATGGAGACATTGTAAATTCTTGTTTTTGAAATATGGCTGTAATCTTGTTTTGAGTGTACAAATTTATGCTGCTTTAAAGTTTCCCTAATTCTGTTCATATATTTTGAGTGAAATATAAGCTTTAGCACGGTTGTATTTTTTTGTTCAGGTAACTCTTATTATTTCTGAGTCTAGTATCTCTTTATTTTGCAGGAAACATCATTCTTGAAGCGTCTTTGGGATACTGTAGGGACCTACCTTTTTGTATTCCAGTTCTCAAGATCTTCTACCTTTTCAGGTCTGAAGTACGGGAATGTTACTTCAGCATTACTAGCAGTGAGATAATTCATTCATCTGGATCTTCTTTGTCTACGCCGTAAAGATTGATTTGCTTTTTTTGGCAACAATGACAGAAATCTTCGGCTACACAGCTTGCAGACAGTTGTTCCAAATGTTATTTGCAGTAATTTTCTTCCACGGGTCTGAATACACTCTAGCAGTGTTCATCCATGGTAGATCAAATGTACGTCTTAGTTCTCTTTTAATTAGCACAAACTATCTCCTCGCACTGATTGGTGCACTGCTGGAGTACGTTGCCGAAATCTACTATTTTCCTGGGATGAAAAAACACTGGTGGATTAGCAACTTGGGTCTTGTAATGGTGGTAATTGGGGAAATCGTACGGAAGATGGCTATTGTAACAGCTGGTCAGGCCTTCACTCATTTAATTAAGATTTACCATGAGGAGCGCCACAAATTGGTCACTCATGGGATCTATAGATTTGTTCGACATCCGGCATACTGTGGTTTCTTCATTTGGTCAGTAGGCACTCAGATAATGCTCTGCAATCCAATTTCAACAGCTGCTTTCGCCATTGTGGTTTGGAGTTTCTTTGCAAGACGGATACCATATGAAGAGTACTTCTTGAGGCAGTTTTTCGGGGCAGATTATGATGAATATGCTCGATCAGTACCTTCTGGTGTTCCGTTTGTGAAGTGAGAATCAATCATAATCATCATGCTTTATCAAGAAATTGTTTTTGCTGTCCGGAAATACTCTAGAACCATTTCGGGCTGGACTGGACGATTCTTCTATGCCCTTTCTTCGCTTGCCCGAACGGCAGCTTCTCTTGTATTCCGCTTTATTATTATTGTCGGTGATGAAATATTTGAGATGGTTTCTTTTCGTGTTCTTTGCTTAGTGATCTCATGTGAAAATTGAACTTCTTGTGATTCGTAATTTGGTTATTATAAAGCTCTTAGATTCACTGCCACCATTTAGTATCAATTCACATGAAATCATGGATGCAATTCTTACCAGTCTTTGTGCTTTAACAGGTTTGAGGCACAATGTGTTTAATCAAGGAAGAATGGATTGATGCGGCTGAACCGGATAATATTTGGCTCAAGGTCAAGGTTAAGACTATTACTTTCTTGTGTCCTTAACATTTGTAGGAGGAAAGTTACACACCATCAGACGAAACAATATGCAATTGACAACTGACGAACTAAACTTGTGAATTGGTACCCATCATCTCTCTGGCCGGTGATTGTGCATGCAACTGTAGTAGTTACCTCCATAAGGTAGATGGCAAGAACAATCTATTTGGGTATGATAACGAAAAGGATAGTCTCCTCTGATATGGCAAAGTTGGAACAAACACTTGGAAATACTAGATAAATAAGAATTGTGAGACATTTCACGACACACCATCAGTATAGTTCTAAAAAGGCAGCATCTTTTAAATCCACACTGTTGGCAAACAAAAACTGTCCAAAAGTCCGTACCAATCCATATTGCTTCATATTTTCCAGCACCCCAGACAGCTTCCTATCACTACTAATAAACACTACATAAATGGCAGATCAAGAAGAAGAATCAAAGAGCACTGAATAGACAATAAATTATCTGAAGAGCCCTCTCCACAGCCTTCCTCTTCTCTTATCTTTTGTACAACTAACATGGAAGGTGCCACAGGCCAAGAAAAGAGGAGAAAAAACAAAAAACTTCCTAAAGTCTTCATGAAGACACCCTAGAATTGCCTGCCTTTGCCATTACATCATGTTGGATGTTGAATCCTAATATCTTGTTTAGAGCATTGACGTAAGCTCGAACACTGGAGACTACAATATCCATTCCTGCACCAGTACCACTGTCACCAAAAGAAGAGCAAATAAATCAAATAATCTCAAGTATCTGAATTCTCACAAATAAAGTTTCCTTACATGAATGCATATGTATTCGTATGTGTATACGTCTGTTTATATGACTTTGAATACAAATGAATTTTAAGGAATAAACAAATTTAGAAAATAATTCAGAGGAAAGAAAAAAAAAAAAAAAGAAGAAGAAGACGCAAGTGCCTGTCATACCTAAATGTTCGATGGATAGTTTCTCCACTAGCATTAGTTGAAGTACGATTGTTCTCCCCACGAATTAACACTCTGGTAGTGGCAATGGCATCAATGCCTTCCGTTACAGCATTCAGGGAGTACTCAAGAAGAGTTACAGGTACCTGAACACACGGAGAACACAGAGTTAATACCAAACAGGTTTTTGAAGTATTTATGGTGTTACTGCATATGGGACAGACAAATGTCCAAGAGACAAGGAAAACTATACTTAAAACAAATAACCACAAAATTTGCATATGTTGTGCACATTCCACTCACACTTCTCATATGTCCTATGCATACTTTCCATGCATGATAAAAGGCTTGGGGAAACAAGGATGTTCTTTGAATTCTTCCCTGCACATTAGAACAGGCGGCTTTTTTGTACTGCATTTTCATAATATGGGAGGATATGCAAATTCACTCCAATTTGTTTCCACAAAAATGAACACAGATCATCTTGTTGCTTATGCAGATGGACTGTCAGTAATATCCAAGGTATGTTCTATTATATGTTTCCTTAGACGCAAACTGATGCTGCATGCTGCATGCAATGGCCCTTCTCAAGAATATTTCGGTTAGATTCACCATAAAACCACCTTGCCTGATGTCTAGAAGGTGATTATACTTAGAAATGAGGTTATCCAAATTTGATCACCAAAAGATTAGGTTCAACAGTGGTTTTTCTTCCTTTTCTTCTTCTTGTGATAAGTAAATATAAGTATATATCAAACAAAAACACTACGAGTGAATGGTATACCAGGAAATGGAAGAAACAAATATATATCTCCAAGCCGATACAAATTATTGAATGTATTTTTGTTTTTATTACTAGAACAAATATGAAAAAAAGTAGTAAGGAGTTTTCAGAGTTGGATTTTGATTGTTGAGAATATTGATTACCATATTTTCCTTGGATTTTGATTGTTGAGAATACTCATTACCATATTTTTCTCCCCTATCACAAATTCTCTCTTAACTCCTTGTTTTCTTTGTCTTCTGCCCTCTTTTTAACATTCTTTCTTTTCTGCCTATTTGCTTCTCCCTGTGTTCTTTATCTCCCTCTGTTATTTCTGTAAAGGTTCTAAATTACATCAATTAGCATATAGTATCTAGAGAAAAAGATACTATTTTGTTGGCTGATAATCATCCTTCTGAACCTTTTATCTGGCATTCAAATGTAGCCTGAAGTGGTTCCTTGTACCCTATGGCAACCTACCACAAGCAGAAACTACATGCAAAGAATAGATCCATTTTAAGTGTTGTCAGATATTAAAAACACGTTTTCAAACCTGCACAATGGAATCAACAGCCTTGTATGCTGAATCAACTGGGCCAGTTCCATTTGCACAAGCAATATGCTCTTCCCCCTCTGCATCGATAAGTCTAACAGTTGCCATAGGAAGACCAAGAGTACCACATGTAACCTGTTTGTCATGTCAGTCCAATTAATTGTTAGGGTCACAGCTTAACTGGACAGATTGAATAGTTAGGATGAAACTTGGAAGTGTAGTCAAAACATACTTGAACATCTCCAAGCTTCCAAACAACTTGTGGCTGGAAAACTACATCTGACACCAGGGCTATCAGATCATCATCAGTAGTAGTCTGGGACCAAAAAGAAACAACAATACTCAGTATACTTGCATATGATTGTAAACAAACATCTCAGTAGGGAATATACACAACAAAAATTGAATAAGAGGGTAAGAGATAGAAAGGGCAATGACAGAACATGAAGCTCATTGATGCAATATCATTAATGAATTGTGTTCACAAAATCACTAATGGGAAGCTAATACAACCCGTGCAACCATTTCAGCTCCAACAGAAACAAGTATCCAACATGATAACACAATCTAGAACCATATTAAAGAGGAGACGTGAAACTTACAGAGCCTCAGATTGACAGCTAGCAGGCAATATAAAGCAAATTTTGAAAGAAACTGTGTAGTAAATTTTTGGAGGATTTGGCTTGTGGTTGTACGTACAGTTTTATAGAATGAAGATCTAGTATGTTGAAAAGGTACAGCCATTGATGTATTTTGATAGCTGTTGCAATTTTAAGGGATAAGAATTATAGTAATGAGCCTCTAGTTGTATACTTAGCATATGTAAGGTGTGACAGATTTGACGAAGGTTGTTCCTTGTAGTTGTATACTTGGCATTTGTAGTTTAAGGATGTTTTGTCAAACTTGAGGTTGTATATCAAGTTGAAAAGAACCTGGTTAAGGTTTCAAATGAATGTGGCACGATTATGGCTTGTGAATAGTAATAAAGTGTCACGACTCCAAGGGTATAGTAGTAAATGTACTAGTAGTTGTAGTATAATGCATTGGCTGTATTGTACCTTAGGCTGCTGATTCATGTTGTACCTTTCAGTTAACTACTAACTGAAAGATAGAATAACCTATAAATAGGCTGAGTAGTTAAGAGAATGTGTCAGTGTGGAATGATAATCTGAATTCAGTCATCTCTCTCTCTCTCGATCTCCTTTGTCTTCCCTCAATTCTCTTTGTTCTCTCTCTCTCTCTCTTTATGTTCTGTGTCTCCCTCCATTTCTACTCTTCCCCCCGGCCCAATTTCTGCTAAATTCCCTTACAAACCCTACGTTAAACCTAGGTGCATGACATAAAGGTCCTAGTATGTTATTGTATAGCAACAATTGAGTTTATCCTTGTGATGATATTCATGTATGAGTTAGCCTAGGCAACAAGTTTTATCTCTACAGGTTTTCCCAAGTGTAAAGACTTACATGAACTGTCAATAGCCTCAAGTATGAAATCCCTTGGCAAGATTAGCATTGTCACCAATCTAGCATTTTACCTTCATTGCTAGTTTGGGATAGAATTGCTAACTTCCGGCTTCTTCCTTAGTAAGAGGTCAAACATGTATGCATGTACGATCAGGATGACAGTATGTTATTTCTGTGTTTTATGAATTGTGAAAACTAGTGTGTTTCCCTTAAGGGTTGCAGGAGCTTTGGCAATCCAAGGCGTGTGTCAATTTCATAGCTATAGTAATGGATACCACACAGCTGTAAGGGTCTGTTTGAAAGACACAACAGGAGTTTGCCCTATATTTGCTTTTTAACCCATTACCCATTAGAGGAAGGTGATATCATTCACAAAGCCAAAGCATCCTTATCCATTTCCCTCTTATTATCAGAAAATAACGTTGACAAATTCAAAAGTACATAAATTCTGAGCAAAAGAAGGATCTTTTAAGTTAATTTAGTTTAGCATCGTTTCTTCAAACAGTGTATATAGACAATGCATCCAAGCAGCTGGAATGCAAAAGTACAACGCCACCGCAAAGTACTTAACTAAAAAATAGCCACATCATTAAGTGTGGAGATTTCAAGGAAGACCTGTCTTGGCCTTATTTGAGTAATTAACAGTGTTAGTCGACTAACTGTCTCAGTATTAGTTGAGTAAAAAGCTTTGTTAGCTGATTAATTACTCCATTTAGTTGATTAACTAACCAGTTAGCTGACTAATTAATTGACTAATTCATTCATTAGCTGACTAATTAGCCTTGTTAGCTGCCTAATTATTCTGTTTCCAAGTTTCTGAGTTTCCTTATTTTGTAAAGTCAACTTGTTTTCTAGTTTGAGTAGAGAATAAATCAATCTCTCAAAACTAACTGTACGCTTCCTAACTATTATAGATGTAATTTCCCAGTTTAGTGTACATAATAGGAAACTAGCAAGGATGTATCCTGCATGTATACCGATCAAACTTATGAATAAGTGTGAGCTCTTCTTCCTAAATATTTCTGCATTAAGCATAAACCACTTCAATCTAACCTTTTTCTTTTCAGCTACAGCTTTGAAACGCCAGAAGAGGTCATCAAGTTGCTTACCATCAATGTCATAACCAAGCTGAAAAGGACAGCAGAAATGTTAATGCATGATATCAAAAGGTAAAGCTAATTCACCATCAACAAAATTGAAAATTACCCTACCTCTAAAAGTCGACATCTCAAAGCATGACGTCCACTATACACAAAAGTTTTGCACAAAAAAAATGTTATAATGCACTCAAGATAATAAAAACATAAATTGAAATGACTGTAAAAAATAAAGACTGAGAATTCAATTGATAGGCCTATGCCATATATAGTGGTTTCTTTTTTTTTCTGTAAGTGAATATATAGTAGTTTCATGTACACATAAACTACAGCTTGATAAATTAAAATGATCACCTTCACTCTTCTCAGCCTCCAAAAACTCAAGCACCAGTTATCCCCAAAGGATACTGAAGAGTTCAAATCCAGCCTCCAAAAACTTGGACAAAAACTAGATAATCCTAATGTACTCTATCTCACCATTTTCTTGCATACCTATTTCTTCCACATCTAAAATGCAAGAAGTGGTTGTTTTGGATTAATTCTCTGAATATTCACATAACTCTCAACGTTTAATTCTTTGCATGTCAAAGATTTGTTTTTTCTTTTTTTTTTTTTTTGTGTGTGTGTGTGTGTGGAGAGAGGGGGGGGGGGGACACTAACTCTGAGTTGACCTTTCTATATAGCAGATTTAAACAACAAATGTTAGTTACATGAGAGACACCAATGATAAGAGCATACATGAAGATATATTATATTAATTAAAAGGCCAAGGAGCAATAGATTTAGATTTAACGCCAGCTGATGTTTAGCAGGTTATATACAACATTTTGAATTATTTTCTGGAGAGTCTCGTTTAATAAGATAAATGATTGGCCAAAGTACAACTTCAATCAGTCTTTTGTTTGTTACTATAGTGAATACTAACAGGTCAGGAAGGAGATAATCTTACTTCTTCCATACATTCTTCAATGGAAAATGTTACTCCTACATCCCCAGATTGAAGGCTCTCATGTTTTCCCCCTCTAATCAATGCTACATTTTTGCCGGGAGGGATTTTGGGGGTGGGGTGGGGGTGTAACCATGATCAATGTTGGAAATCTAATTATCGATTTTCTCCATACCAACAAGAAGGTTTTCTTTATCCATAACACTTTGACCATAAGTGATCTGGTTGATCCGGTTCTTAGCCACAGGATTACATCACTTTGATTTCATAAAGGTCATAATGGAAAAGCGTCATCTGAAAATCATATATTTTGTGAGATCTTGGATAGGGCTCAACCCTTAAGCCACCTTTGTTTTATATGCAACTTGCCTTTCATAAAAAGAAGAAAGAATAAAAATTGTATACTTTTGCAATTATATTTTGGCATTCTAGCTATGAATTCTCAATTTCATTTTCCCAACAACAGCGCATCTAACACTTAAGTGCAAGATGATTGGTGATAATTTAGCATGTGATAACACATTTTGTTCTCATGGCTGTTCAAAAGAAAGGAAGAAAATATACAAGAGTAGGATACATAAAAGGCCAAAAAGAAAGAAGGGTGGAGGGGGAACAACTGAACACAACAAACATAAAAAACCAACTTCACGGGGAAAAAATGCATAAAAAAAAGAAGCAAAACAAACAAAAAAACAAGGCCAGGAAACATAAACCAATAAAACTTACAATCTGGGAAATATACACCTGGAAATAGCATACCTGAGTTTCCCAAGGACGATACCAGACTCGTTAGCCCGGTAAAGCCCAATATCTTCAGGGGATATAATCTCATATGTGTTTTTATGTTTAAGCATTCCATCCTATCAAAAGAAAATTCAAAAGATTAGATCAATGCTTGAGTGTTAAGAGTAAATCAAAACAAAAATACATTATATGATAACCACAGATTATCAAAATCAAAGACACAAGTTTAAGGTGGTTCGACAATATGCCTACATCCATGGGTGAAAAATGATTAGAAATTCATTATGTGAATAAGAGGTTTACAAAAGGAGAAAATCTCTCTTAACCCCAATACACCCAGTCTCACAATCTCTCTGAGAATCCTGAAATACTCACAACACACTGAAAATCAGATATTGGGGCAATATTTATTGATAAAGGATTAGTCAGCAATCCAAAGGTATCTGAGTTTTGCATTAGACATAGATATTACAATAACTATACCCTAATTTGGATTGGATCGAAGGAATCTGAAATCAACACAATTTCAACATTAAGACAAGAAACAAACACAATAAACATGGGCTACTAAGAAAATAAGACACCAGCCAAAAAAAAAAAAAAGGAAAAAAAAAACACACTTCCCCACAACTGAAGACAACAAAAAATACAGATATATGTATCAGCCTAAATTGAAAATAATGTATAGGTCCAGAGATTTAGAAAATAACTAAATATTTTCTAAAGATAAATGCAGTTGGAAATGTTTTCTTTAGATTATTTACTCCAGCAAATCAATGAAATAAATAAGTCGATTCACAGATGGATCAATCCCACCAAGATCAACTATGCAAAAGATAAAATCAACTGTATGAACATGTACAAATGTTAAGGACCTTTTCACCAATTACAAGGAGATGGAGATGGAGATAGAAAAGAAAGAAAAGAAGAAGGATGATAGTAAAAAAATTACTACTATGAACATGCACATATGAACAGGGTAAATTACTGCTATGAAAAAAACAGAAGAGTAGCGGTAGACACTTCACCTAAGGACAAGAACAGCCAACTATACCGTAGCATGTACAAGAACAGGATGGCAAGGTAGCAGAAAAAAAAAAAAAATTACCAAAACTGAGTTGGTAAGAGGAAGAACACATACTATGTAGAAAATCATGTAACTACAATTTTGTATTTAGGTATACAGTTATTTTTTATCTTTAGGTGACAGTTTTTCTTCCTTAAATCAATTCAGTTTTTCCCTTGCTTAACTGACTCCATATGGACAACTTCTCCCTTGTAATCTCTATATATGTATTTTTTATCAAATGAAAAAGTGAGAAGTTTTTTCTGTCCAAAAACTACATGGTATCAAAGTAGTAAGACGGAGAGTTCCGCGGGGGGAGAGAGGGGGGGGGGGAGATAGAAAGATAGAGCAGCGAAGATGGTGAAGTTCTCTGCCATCGTCGACCACTACCCATCTCCTTTAACTTCGTTCGTCATCACCAATCGCCACAGTCACGACTATCGCCATCAAAGGGATAACGACCAGAATCATGACGGCAAAGCGAAGGGTCGCATAATAGAGATCAATGGGGAAGATGAAAGGGTTTGCAACACAAAACCTGAACAGCCATCACCATCGTTGGAGAAGATGAAAGGGCACAACATAGCATCGCACTCCGACATTGAGATGTAGAGGGTTGGTTGTAGGCCAAGACCCGACCAAAGAAGGCAAAAAGATGCGAAAAGATTTTACAAAGCAACATCGGACTTGCCCATGATTGGTCAGTAAAATGACATCTCCATTGAAGTAGGTTGATTGAGGAATCTTAAGCGAGCCCCTACCTCACCAGGGTTAGGGTTTCACAAGGAAGTAGAGATGCAAAAACCACCACAGATGATTCCTATGATGCCTTCATTCCCTCTTACTAACATCACCATCGGGCAGCTTCAACAAAAACAATAAGTCTTGCGTCAAGGCATTTGTTGACATCGCCAAATACCCTAAAAGGGTGATTTGCGAGGACTCGACCAAGATCCAAGAAGTCTCGTGTTAAGGAGTTCATCAAACTTGTCAATTCTAATAAAATAAATCTATTGTCACGGTGGCTCAGAAAGTAATTTTCTGACTGCACTTAAGGTTAAAATGGTGGACGGTAAGGGTTATTACTTTAGCCCAAGTGTAAAAAGTATTGCAAGGGTTATTGCTTTTGTCTAAGTGTAAAAGGCATTATAAGGGTTATTGCTTCAGCACAAGTGTTTAAAAAAAAAAAAAAGTATTGTAAGGGTTATTGCTTGATCCTATGAAAAAACATAGTGTGGTTATAGTTGAGCCTTATAAAAGCTAGTGTAAAGGTGTAGTTAAGCCTTGTAAAAGCTACTAAAGGTTCTTGTGAAAAGCTACATAGTAAATGTCATCCTCCACAAGATGGCACAAGAGATCTAGGATATTCTGATCTTGAAGACACATCAAGTCTGAGTAAATTTCATCATGCACAAGATGACACAAAAAGTCTAAGATGACGCAAAGGAGACGTATTTCGACATTGAGGACACAGTAGAGGCATTGTTACTCGTCAAGTAGACTTCTCAGTTACCCAATATCTTAATCATCTAACTAGATATTGACAATAACTCAACATGTTCGAAGTGACATAAATAGACACACTTCATAAAGGAAAAAAAATGAAGGTGGACAAGGATCTACTGAAAACTCGGTTTGAAGATGTGAAGATCCAAACTGTGTTTCTCTAATATTTATAGCCCAGCTTGAGGAGGCATGTAGAAAATCATGTGATTACAATTTTGTATTTAGGTGTACAATTATTTTTTTATCTTTAGGTGACAGTTTTTCTTCCTTAACCGATTTAGTTTTTTCCCTTCCTTAACCGACACCATATGGGTGGTTTCTCCCTTGTAATCTCTATATATGCATGTCTGATCAAAGGAAAAAGTGAGAGAAGTTTTTTTCTGTCCAAAAACTACATGCTGCATTCTTTGTGCTAACACAAAACTAACCTGATGGATGCCACTCTCATGAGCAAAAGCATTAGCCCCAACAATGGCCTTGTGGGGTTGTACATGCAGCCCACTATACTCTTCAACCTAACAAAAGTACGAGTTAAATGAGAAATCATCACAGAAGTAATTTTACTTGAAAAGATGATACAAGAAATTGAAAAGAACGGTCACAAGAATATTACCATCTTGCTTGACATAACAATGTGTTGAGTGTTTATCCCTGTGTAAAGGCCTCCCAACACTTGTTCTCCTCGGCATTTAAGGGCCATAACAACCTACATGGGAAGGAGAAGTAGTTTGACAAACAAGTTTCAAGATGAAAAAAGAATTGAAAGCTATAAACAAATTAATTGAATAACAACCTTCGAGAAGAATTGATAAATATAATGGATACATAACTTAGACTCACTAAAATAGTGGCGATGACACCCAACATCAAAAATGATACCATCCACCTTGTGAAATTTGTAATTCATAAGAAATACAACAAGACATGAACAAGTACATGAGACCATCATCATCATCAACTGCACTCTTAATCAAGTTAAGGTCAATGGCACAACATTCATCATGCCAAGTGACTTCACAAGGTTACATTGACAATACAAATCCATGCAAAAGAAGTATATGGCAAAAATTTTCCCATATGCCCTTCCCGACACAACCCTCTAGCGAGGGAATGATGAGACAAAGTTCCAACACCATTTTCATATGGAAAAAGTTTCAAAGGATGGCAATAAATGAAGATAATTGATATGGTTGTGTTCCATCACAAGTATATGAGACAAGACCAAGGAAAGATAATAAAGTATCATCACTGCTACATCTCCCAAACAGGCATGTCCATGATTGAAGAAGCACTCTTAATTCCACAGATATATTCCAAAAATCCCGGCATATTTGGTATTACACGGATGGTTAACTTCAAATGAAGTGCCCATGCAGAATACCAATATAATATTTGAGGGTATAAAACAACTATAACAGCAATTCTTGTATGTGTCTCTTATGTTTGGGCTACATGAGGATGAAATGAACAGACAGATAGACATGCTACAACTGGAAGTGCCTTTGCCTTAAAAGATACAAGACAATACAACAAAAATAGCAACAATCACAGGTCATAATCCCACTAGGTGGGTTGGCTACAAGAATTTAGAACTCTTAACCATCTTAAAGATACAAGACTATGATGACAAACAGTTATACCAAGAAGCCTCTAATATATACGTATCATGAATTACAAATGGCAACATGAATGAAATTTATGAGGTGAAGTTAAGTTATAACAATGCAGATGAACTTAAAATCACTCATACATCAATTGAACCTAGGAATAAGAAAATAAGTATGCCAAATAAAGTTAATAGGTAAAAGCAAGGCATCATCTAATATTATTCCACCCTACAAAATCATCAAAACAGTATAGGGAAACCCCCTTACATATGCCTAAAGAAAGGGCTTCAGATAAGGAGGTATGGAAATACGGGGAGAGAGAAAGAGGGAGGGGGGGGGGGGGGGGGGGGGCACATGCAATAGCACTGATAATCCAACAATGCTGTCCCAAATCTGAAAGCAAAACAGCAGCAGTCCAGAAAGCACAATACACATACTCCCACAAAATAGAAGTATATCTAGATCCAGCATTAGAAGAGGAGAAATCTGGACTCCAATACAACTTTGGTCATTCCATGTGCAAAATAGACGCTCACCTCCTCCAATGATGCATTACCAGCTCTTTCACCAATGCCATTGACTGTCACCTCTACTTGTCTTGCACCGGCATATGCCCCCTGAATTCAGAGAGGCTAGTATGTGAATGAAACTTCATATATCACTGCTTAAATGCTAAATCTACAAGGCAAATAAAGTCACATACAGCTAACGTGTTGGCCGTAGAAAGACCAAGGTCATTTTGACAGTGTGTTGAAATAATCACATTTTGAATTCCTGGTGTGTTGGCTTTTATGTCGGCAATCAACTGTCCAAATTCAATGGGCAGGGTATAGCCAACAGTATCAGGGATATTGAGAGTTGTGGCGCCAGCTTTAATAACTTCGCCCAGAATCTGATAAAGGAACTCTCGATCAGACCTGTTAAAACAAAAGGTAGAAAATGTTATGTTAATATAACCAACAAAGCCTAAGTTGGACGAGATTGGGCGTTCAAGTTTAAAAAGGAAGGACAAGGTGATTGGATAAGATAAAAATTTAAAAGATAGGGAAGTCTGGATGATAGGATAAAGCTCAAAAATTCAAGGGAGAGATTCAACCTTGAAATCAGAAGATAAAGGCCAGCATGTTTTGAAAATAAGTTATTGTTATCTAAATTTGAATTTGCTCCTATTTTCTAGGAGATAGAGTAGATGTTTTGCCTTGTATAAATATCTCCCTTCAGATTCAATAAATTCTTAAGTAAGCTTCTAAGAATTTAGCTTATTTCATGGCATTAGAGCCAAATCCTGGTCACCTAGATCTTGAGGTCTAGGCTGTTTACAAAATCATGGCCAAAACTCTACCAAACCCAACCATAAGCAAAGCCTCAGCCACGAGTTCTCCTAATCCTCAATCTCTGTCAAATTTTTCTACAAATCCTATTGATAACCATCCTCTACAAATTACTCAACATAAGTTAAATGGGAGTAATTTTAGCGAATGGTTTTAACGGTATTGCTTGTAATCAAAGGGAAAGGAAAAGTTGGATACTTGACAAGAGCAACTCTTACTCCACCAACCACAACAGCCAATTATGGCACTTGAGAAGCAAAAAACTCTAACTATTATGGCATGGATTATCAACTCGATGGATCCAAGGATCGAGAGAACCTATCTCTCCTATAAGACAATGAAGGAGATTTGGGATGCAGTCCAAAAAATGTTCTTAAATTTGGAGAATACCTCTCAATGTTTTGAGATCAAGTCAGCTATTGGTACAACTAGACAAGGAAATTTGAATGTTACAGAATATTATAATGTTTTGGTTGAATTATTGCATGAGATGAATTTATTCTACATTGTTAATTGGGAGTGTTCAGCTGATAGCACAAAATACAATAAAATGTCATAAAAAGATCGTGTTTTTTATTTTGTCCATAGTCTTAACTTTGATTTGGATGAGGTTCATGGAAGATTATTGGGTACTAAACCCTTACCTACACTTAGAGAAGTGTTTGCTGAGGGTAAGGAGGGAGGAGAGCAAGTGTAAGGTGATGCTTACCCAACAGACAAAGTCCATTTTTTAGTCATCAAAACTCTACTCTTGCTACTATCAAATAGGTGGATACTTTGTTAAGAAATCAGGGGAAGGACAAGCAATGGCATGATCACTGTGACAAACCCTACCATACACAAGAAATATGATGGAAATTCATGGCAAACCAACAAACTAGAAGCCACGAAACAAGAGGGAAACAACCAAATTAGCCTATGCTGCCAAAGTCTCTACTAAATCTAGAAACAACTTGAATCTAAACCTATCAGCAGAACAGGTTCAAACCTTGTATAGGCTGCTAAATCAAGGGGGAGCATCAACATCAACTCCTGACAATATACTAGCAGTTCCTACTTGTCTTGATACCTTTATGCACCACCCTCCTGATACCTCTATGCCCAATATCCCTACTCATAAACCAGTCCCTGCCACTCACCTTCCAACTCCAACTCTTGACAGTGCTCTTCTAGTTTATTCCAGACAGCCTAAAGGCCATCAAGAAACTTAGCACAGTCAGCCATCAAATCTAGAGGCTAGTCCATCTGAGGCCAACACTACTACAAGGATGGATGACTTGGATTGGGCTATTCCTATAGCACTACGAAAAGGGGTAAGGTTATGTGTCAAGTACCCTATTTTTAATCATCTAACTTGTACAAAATTGTCTCTTCAGTTCAAGGCTTTTGTTGCAAGTATTAACAACATTGAAATTCTCAAAACCATCCAATGTGCTATGAAGGATCCAAAGTGGAAGGCTATTGTTCTGGAAGAAATGAAAGCACTGGTTGGTAATAATACATGGGATATAATAGAATTGCCCTCAAATAAGAAGGTAGTTAGATGCAAGTGCGTATTCACAATAAAACATCATGCAGATGGGAGTGTTGAAAGATACAATGCTCGATTGGTGGCCCAAAGGTTTACACAAACCTATGGATTTGATTATGAAGAGACATTTGCTCTTGTGGCTAAGCTGAATTCTATCAAGGTATTACTCTCTATTGCTATTAATTTAGAGACCTTTATTTCAATTTGATATTAAAAATGCCTTTCTTAATAGAGATATATATGCGGGTTCCTTCTAGTTTTGAGCATGAAGTGGACAATGGAAAGATTTTTAAACTTAAGAGGTCTCTATATGGGTTAAAACAATCACCAAGAACTTGATTCAAGAAGTTCAACATGACTCTAAATCGGTTAGGGGTATAAACAAGGGCAAACAAACCATACATTGTTCATAAAACACACAACAAATGGAAGGAATGCTATATTAATTGTCTATGTGGATAATATTATAGTGATATGAGATGGCATGCAAGAAATAAAGAGCTTGAAGAAGCAAATTGGCATGACCTTAGGAGCAATAAAAAAGGCATTATTGTAATAGGGTATAATAATTTGTTAGGGATATTTGATTGTTTGTTAGGAGCACATGGGTGTTGTTAGAAATTAGTTAAGCAACTAGCTATGCCTACAAAAAGGCCAATTGTAAGAGGAGAGCATTATGCTTGAATTAAATGAATGAAACTCTCATTTCTCTCTCTAAGATTTCTCTCTAATCTCCCTCCTGTTCCCCCCCCCTCTCTCTCTCTCTCTCTCACAATATATCTCCCTCTTTCTACTAATTTCCCCTTCCTTTAATTCTGATTTCTCTCCTAATTCCTATCACAATCCTAGCTAACCCTAGGAATGTGACAAATGGTATTAGAGCCAACAATTCTCGGTTGTGATTCCCTCAAATCCTATTAATATTCAACGAGCAGAGTTCAGTGAATTCCGGTGGTTCTAGAGTGATTGGAAGGTGAGTATGGAGGTGGTTGATCCATTGCATTAGGTGGTTCTGATCAGCAATTCAATTACAGATCAGAGGCACTACTGTCCGAGTTTTGAAGACAAAGACATCCATAGAATCAAGGAATTTCTTCTAACACACGAGGAGGTGAGTGTCGCCTCAGATCTGAAGGAGAAGTAGGAGGAGTGACTTCAACCAAAACCTTGCTGGTCGAGTCAAAGGAACTGATTGGAAGTATTGTCGATTTTTGGAGGCGAAGTCAGTAGTGATGCTCAGTTGTGAAACTCAAGAGTGCTACCAACTTCTAGAGGCGACTTCAAAAGATAGTATTAGGGTAGTGATTTTTCATATCCGACCGTGATAGAAGAGGTGAGATAGCCACGATTCTCAACAACCCAAGCGAATTCAAGGAGCTACCATCTGCCAGTGGTCCTCGGTCTAGAAGGTTGTGACAGGAGTGGGTGATGCGGTTTGGTCGGACGACTGAAGTGGGTGACCAGAGGTTGACGTGAACAGCCAGGAGGTCACGACTGGTGCTGGAGTTCGAAGCGATCGCGGTTGTGTAGCGGGGTTTTGGCGATTGTGGTTTGGTCAGGCGGGCGATCTTGGCCATTGTATCTTAGCAACAATCCTCAGCCTCCTTCCACAGTGATCGATCCTTAATTCCAGAAAAACCCGTGGGTGCAGCACAATCACTCAAGGAAGGCGCTGTCGGACTCGAACTTGGAAGGTGATAGAGATTGGGTCAGACATGGAAATAGGAGTCGCGGCCAGTAGGGGATGGTGAACTGTAGTGGACGTTTCGAGGTGATTGTAGTCTGTCAGAGGTGAACTCAAGGTGATCGAAGACAGATTTGAAAGGTGAACTCGAGGAGTGCAGGGGTCCTCCAACCATTAGTCGGTGATTGGGCAAGAAGGGTGAATTGAGGCAGAGCCGATCCAATTAATTGAGGTCCATCGCCGATTCAGTTAATCGGAATTGAATTGGATTTGGAGGCAAAACATATCTAGATCTCAGTGGATTTCGTGAGATGAATCTAGAGGCCGAACCGATTCAATCAAGTTCTGAAAGTATTTGCACAGCGGAAACATTGGACTTCGAAGTATACAATTTGTGAAAAAATCAACCATGGAAAGCATGCACGCATGAGCCAATTGGAGCCTCAATGGCAGCAGAAGAAGGCTGCAATTTTAGCTGGAAACTACAAGGATAAGGAGCAGTGTAGCCAAAAGAATCAAACATGGGAAAGGAAGTTTGAGAATGAGTCTAACTGAAGGGACAAATGAACAAGCAGTGGGATTCATGAAGAGAGCAAGGCATTTGGCCGGATGTTACATGAACAATTGCAAGAGTTTGCAATGATATTTGCTAAGAAGTATCATTACAGCTTCCTGCAGAACTCTTTGAGAATTATCATGAAAGTTTTAATAAAGAGGACTTCCTTAAAATGGAGCAGCCGAAGGAGAAGTCAAGATTATGGAAGAGTGATTCATTGCTTACTTTAGATTTTGAGCAGAAAAATAAGTATTTTGATTTCAACATCAATAACAAGAATGATGACTACAATACCAGAAATGGTATTGGTGGTGAATGGCATTATCCAAAAAGAATCGGTAACAATCAGGTGGATAGGACAGCAGATGCAAAAGAAGAATTAAAGGAACACACCGATCCTTTGGAAAAGAAGTTCTCAAGGGTGATGTTTTTGGAATTCTGCAACAAGATCAATCCAAATTTAAGGAAGAAAGAGAAGAGGAGGTGGAATAAGAGAGTGAGGAAAAGGAATTGGACGATGGCACTCAATCAGTAGGCAACCTCTCAAGCACTCTTACTAGTGCTAAGACACTTGATGCTATTGATTTCTGGAAGCAATAGAAGGAGGAGCCAGAAAAGCCTATTCACCAAGTGCATGAGGAGATTGGGGTTGGCCACACTTTACAAGAACAAGAAGCTAATGATTCCGGTGATGTACAGTCTAATCTAGCTATAAATCATGTTAGGGAAGAAGGTCGAGTTAGAGGCCAAGTGTCGGTGGTTGAGAAATCGTTGGCTAGAATTGAAGTAGCAACAACACCTAATATTAATGCTCACAAACAGCCTTGGTATGAGTATTCAAGACAAGTCTACAATCCTCCATTGCTGCATTTCGAGGAGGTTGTTAATATTTTTGTAGCAGAGCATGGTTGTGGGTTGAATGGGGATACAATAACAACAACTATGGCTGTAGATCTACTCTCCTTACTTGTATTGGACAGTAATGAAGTACTAACAGAAGTCACGAATATGGATAGTCCTTCCATTGGACTCCAAGGCTCAGCTACTAGCTATGTCAATCCGGACATGGTTGATCATGTCCATAGATTGGAGACTAAGCTTGATTAGATAGCTATTACTGGGGGTGGTTGTATTGGGCTAGAACTTGATGAAGTTTTCCCTATTGAAATTCTGGGCCAATTATACTTGGAATTGATCTTGAAAACCTAAGAATGAAGAAGAAGAAGAGGCCTAGAAGGAGAAAGAAAGAAAGAAAGATGAATTAAACAGATAGAGAAAGTGGGCATTAGATGAAGAAACAATAGCTTGTAATAAATTTCTTGGAAACAAGAAACCTTTCAAGGTGAGAAAATTGTCATGACCCTAAGAGCAATAAAAGGGGCATTATTGTAATAGGGTATAATAGTTTGTTAGGGATATTTGGCTATTTGTTAGGAGCACATGGGTGCTGTTAGAAATTAATCAAACAGCTAGCTATGCCTATAAAAAGGCCAATTGTAAGAGAAAAGCATTATGCTTGAATTAAATGAATGAAACTCTCATTTCTCTCTCTAAGATTTCTCTCCAATCTCCCTCTTGTTTCTCCCCCCCTTTCTCTCAATATCTCTCCCTCTTTCTATTGATTTCCCCTTCCTTCAATTCTGATTTCTCTCCTAATTCCTATCACAATCCTAACTAACCCTAGGAATGTGACACAATTGAGAGTTGTATTTGAAGTCAAAGACCTAGGAACAATGAGGCATTTCCTAGGAATGGAGGTGGCTCGGAGTAAAAAAGGTTTGTTCATCTCACAGAGAAAATATACACTAGATTTATTGAAAGAAACGGGAATGTTAGGGTGTAGACCTGTTGGAACACCCCTAGAAAAAAACTGAAAATATGGAGAAATCAATGATGATGCCCCAATAGAAAAGGAAAGATACTAACAGTTGGTCGGAAAATTAATCTACTTGTCCCTTACAATGTCGGACATTGCCTATGCAGTGAGCATGATAAGTCAATATATGCATTTTCCTACTCAAAGACATATGAATATTGTTTTTCATGTCCAAAGGTATCTAAATGGGACGCCTGGAAAAGAATTACTAATTCAGAAAACATGGAAGAGGGGAATTGAGGGCTTTGTTGATGCACATTGGACAGGGTCTATTGAAGATGGCCAGTCAACTTCAGGTTATTGTACCAAAGTATGGGAAATCTGGTTACATGGAGAAGTAAAAATTAGTCTGTTGTTGCTCGCATCAGTGCTGATGCAGAATTCCAACTTATACCTCAAGGAATTTGTGAAGTAATTTGGTTAGAAAGGCTAATGGAAGACTTACATATTCCTTTGTCACAACAAACAAAGTTGTACAGTGATAGTAAATTAGCGATTAGTATTGTTAAAAATCAAGTTTTGCACGATCGCATAAAGCATGTGAAAATAGACCGAAGCTTTATAAAGAGGGAAATTGAGGAAGGAGGAATTAATCTATCCTATAATCCTACAACAAATCAAGTGGTTGATGTGTTTACAAAAGTCATGGCAAAACTAGGTTTCGAATTGCTAACTGGCAAACTGGGAATGACTAGTATCTATTTGTCATGGCAATGCTGCGACAATTAGCAACTCTCCTGATTCAACGTGAATCGGAGGAGTGTGCTAGAATAGAAAAGAAGAACAGAGAAGGAAATGTAAAAGAGAAGGGAGGAAGAGAGAGTAATAGAGTCTTTGATTGAATTTCTTGAATGCCATTTACAGAAGAAGGAGCAAGCTTATATAGCTTGATCCGTGGGTGCTGTCACAGCAGATCACACCCTCTCTAACTAACTAATTTGTCCTATTCTAGCACCTAGATACTTAGCAGATTCTGCCATAACAAACTAACCAGCTGGAAAAGAAATGCAAGCAAGAGAATAAAATACTAAAGCAATACAAATAGGTAATATCCAAATCTAATACAAATCTTAGCCACAAAAAATAAGACGTCTCCCTTGTCTCGTGACAATACCCCTCCCATCAACCATTTCTTGTCCTCAAGAAATACTCAAAAGGCTGGTTGTCCTTGGAAATTACTGCATCAGTGGGGGTAGGTATTCCCAAGTGTCTTCCTCGGACGATTTTCCTTGCCATCGGACCCTGAGCTGAATGAGGGGGGCTCCTTGATGGTAGACTACCCTTCTCTCTATTATAGCCTCAGGTTCCCTCGGACTTTCTTTTCCCTTGGGCAAGGCTGGTAGCTCCTAGATGACTCTCTCATTCCCAATAGACTTTTTCAGCAAGGAAATATGAAAGACTGGATGGATCTTGATCCCTTCAAGCAATTGCAATCGATTGGCTACCTTGCCTATCCGGGGCTGTGATGGGAAATGGACCAAAGTATTTAGGGCTAAGCTTGGATACCTACCCTTGGGTGATGGCCTTCAAGTGAGGGTACCTTAGTCTCAAATAAACTCTTTCCCCTACTTCAAACTCCCGGTCACTCCTCCTCTTATCCACGTTTTGCTTCATTCTATTTTGGGCAGTTGCCAACTCTTGTTTCAACTGTTGCAATACCTCTCTTCTTTGTTGTAGGTGCTCTTCCACGGCTATGGTTGTGGTTTGAGCTCCCGTGGCTGGCGGGGCAGGAGGTTTATAACCATAGATGACTTCAAATGGAGTCATCCTGGCAGAAGCATGGTGGCTGGAAATCAAAGAAAACAAGAATACAGCTCTTCCTCTCTGATCTCTTCCTCGTACACACTTAGGCTAACAATCAATAGCCTCTCTCTCAAGAATACAAGGACCGAGCATTAGCTCTCTCTCAATTCTCAAACTCTCGTATGCGACAACAATAGAAAGGATTCTCGAGTGACCTTGACAGAACCTATCCACCTCTATTTATAAATGATAGAGGCGGTTACAACTTAAGGACTGAAATGCAATAACAAGGAAATACAAGACTTACTCGGATATAACTTAAGTGAAGATATTTCCGTTATATTCTAGACACATAAAACATAAGAGTAAAATCATTTCCTAACATACAATTCTGCCCTTTACCGAAACTAACAGCTAGACTAAAACAAATTCTAACAATTTCTCCATCAATTTGATTAGTTTAGCTTCCAGCCTTCAATCTTCCAGGTTCAGCAATAGCTTCCTTTTCTTTCATCTTCAGGCTTCCTCCTAACCTTAAGAGCTTAGACTCCTTCAAGCTACATTAAGTAGCTTCATGCAGTGCTTCATCTTGGCTGCTGGAACAGCCTTGGTGAACATGTCAACTGCGTTCACCTCTCCTGCTACCTTTTCCAGCTTCAGCAGTTTCCTGTCAAGAATTTCCCTAATAAAATGCAATCGAACATCAATATGTTTTGTGCGTTCATGGTGTGCCTGGCTTTTAGCTAGGTGAATGGCGCTTTAGCTATCACATCTTAGGGTTGTATCTATCTCCCTACCTAGCAATTCTCCTAGAAGCCCTTTTAACCACATAGCCTCCTTTATTGCCTCTGCTAAGGCAATATATTCTGCCTCACTAGTGGATAAAGCTACAAGATGTTGTAGACCAGCCTTCCAACTCACTGTGGCATCCCAAACCTTGAAGACATAGCCTGTGGTTGACCTTCTCCTATCCTGATCCGCTGCATAATCTGCATCGGAGTATCCTAGGATCTTAGCTTCTAATTCTTTCCCTGCTCCACCATAAACTAAACTAGTACTTAATGATCCTCTTAGGTATTTAAACATCCACTTGACTGCTCCCCAATGAGTCTTCCCTGGGTTTGCCATAAATCAGCTAACCACACTCATGGCATGAACAAGATCTGGCCAAATACAGACCATGCTGTACATTAAGCTCCCTACTGCACTAGAATATGGAACATTTCTCATTTCTGCCTTATCATCCTCATTTATAGGAGATTGACTTGCTGAAAGCTTAAAGTGTTGAGCAAAAGGAGTGGTGACAGCCTTTGTTTCAGCCATACCAAACCTTTGGATTAATTTTCTTGAGTAATTCTCTTGAGATAGACCTAGGGTTCCAACCTTTCTATCCCTCTTAATTTCAATTCCCAATATCTTTCTTGCTTCTCCTAGATCTTTCATTTCAAATGTTGATTTTAATTCTAGTTTTAACTGCTAGATTTCTTCCCTTGATTAGCTTGCAATCAACATATCATCAACATATAATAGGAGATATAAGAATATGTTGTTTGATACTTCTTTAAAATATACACAGCAGTCATATGAACTTCTTACAAACCCATGTTCAATCATAAAAGTGTCAAATCTTTTATACCATTGGCGTGGAGATTGTTTAACCCCATATAGGGATTTCTTAAGAAGGCATACTTGCTCTACTTTTCCTTTTGATTTGAACCCCTTTGGCTGATCCATGAGAATATTTTCTTCTAATTCTCCATGTAAGAAAGCAGTAGTTACATCCATTTGTTCTAAACACAAATCCATGTGAGCAGTCATGGCTAGAAACATTCTTATTGAGATGTGTCTTACAATAGAGGAAAAAACCTCATTATAATCAACTCCCTCAACCTGAGTAAATCCTCTTGCAACCAGCCTTGCTTAATGTCAGGCTCGTGCCTTGTGGAAGAGGTTCCTTCCGGAATTCTGGAAGGGAAGATTAGGCGGGAGGAAATTGGGAGGGAAAAGAGAGAACAGAATTTTGAGAGAGAGCAAGAAAAGTGTGAATGAGAATGAGAGGGAAAGGAAATCAGTGGAATAATCCTCACATGAATTCCCCATCCTCAGCTTATCTCTATTTATAGGAATTACAAGTAGGGCGGCCGTTAGGTAACTGCCCAAGCACGCCAATCTAATAGGCTATCCAAGTTTATTACAATTCTGCCACTAGACTGCCCTTAACAACTATACTCTTCTACTTCTTATACTCCCATTACAAATATACCCTCGGCCTATGACAATTCCCGCCCCGTAAAATATTTCTTGACCCCAAGAAATTACAGCAAGCCGGTGGTTCGAGGGAAACGTTGCAGGAGGTCGGTGAGGTATTCCCATGAGGTATGATCCGGATGAAGGTGGGACCATTGCACTAAAACCTGTGTCAAGGGAGCTTGATTCTGGTAAATCACCCGCTTATCCAAGATTGTGACTGGTTCGGCGATGGACTCGACATTTTCCAATGGGGTCGGCAGAGTGGTGCTGGAGCTGTCAGTCGGGCCTATGGACTTTTTTAGTAAGGACACGTGAAAGACGGGGTGAAGGCCTACTCCTTCTGGTAACTGAAGACGATAGGCCACCGGTCCAACCCTTGCCACAATTTTGAAAGGCCCATAGAATTTAGGACTGAGTTTAGAGATGGGTCCCTCGTGAAAAAGGTGTTGTTGGAATCGCTTCACCTTTAAGTACACCTCGGTGCCTTCCTCAAACTGTCTCTCGGTGCGGTGCCTGTCTGCCAGTTGCTTCATTCGTTGGCTGGCCAAGACCAACTCTTGCTTGATAGTGAGCAAGGCGTCCTGTCTGTCCTTTAGGTACTGGTCAGCAGATGTCTCTTGAGGAGAATAATGCATGACCGCTGGAATGATGGGGGGCAAGTACCCAAACAAGGCTTCGAAAGGAGTACGCTTGTGTGCCGTGTGGTAGTTGGTATTATACCACCATTGGGCTAAGGCTACCCAACGACTCCAGCTCCTAGGTTTGGACACACATAAGCATCGAAGATAGGTCTCTAGGCACTGATTGACTCTTTCAGTCTGCCCATCTATTTCTGGATGGTAGGCAGACGAGAGGTGGAGTTTAGTACCTAATCCTTGAAATAGAGACTTCCAGAACTGACTTGTGAAGACTTTATCTCGATCAGAAATTATTGCCTTAGGCAGGCCATGGACCTTGAACACTGAATCCATTAGTTTTCGTGCAACTTCTGTGGCTGTGAATGGATGGGCCAATGTGAGGAAGTAGCTGAATTTCGTTAACTTGTCGACCACCACCAAAAGAGTATCGGCTCCTTCCGATTTTGGTAATCCCTCAATGAAGTCCATGGAGATGAGTTGCCAGGCCTGTGAAGGTATTTCCAAGGGCTGAAGGAGGCCAGGATAAGGAACTTGCTCATGTTTGCACCTTTGGCAAACAACACATTCTGTGACAAATTTGGTGACATCTTTCTTTAGGCCCTTCCAATAAAAGAGTTGTCTCACCCGCTGGTAGGTTACATTGAGTCCAGAATGTCCTCCTATAGGGGAGTCGTGCAAGCTTTGTAATATTTTGGTTTTCAACCCATTATCGTCCCCAATCACCACTCTATTCTGGAATCTTAGTAGTCCCCCTGTTAATTGATAGGGTGAATCATTAGTGGCATGTGTAGAGAGCTGGATAAGTAGCTCTTTAATCCAGGGGGTCTGGTCGTAACTATGGGCAATATCTTGCACCCAATCTGCCACTACAACCGAAATGGCCTGACAAGCAGCTGGAACATCTCTTCTAGACAAAGCATCGGCTGCCTTGTTCTCTTTTCCCTTGCGATATAAGATGGTAAAATCAAAACCCATTAGTTTGGTTATGCCCTTCCTCTGTAATTGGTTGTGTACCCGCTGCTGTGCTAAGAATTTGAGGCTCTCGTGATCTGTCTTGATGGTAAATTTTCTGCCCTCCAAGTAGTATCTCCACTTTTCCACTGCCATGAGGACTGCCAACAACTCCTTGTCATATATACTGAGGCCCTGATGTCGAGGAGCTAATGCATGACTTAGATAGGCCACTGGACGTCCTCCCTGGCTCAGCACGGCCCCTAAGCCTGAATCACATGCATCTGTTTCTAAAATGAATTCCTTGGAGAAATCAGGCAGAGCCAGTGTGGGAGCTTGCGACATGGCTGCCTTCAGAGATTCAAAAGCATTCTCAGCTTCCGGCCCCCACCCGAAGTTATTCTTCTTAAGTAGAGTGGTCAGGGGTTTACTGATTATTCCATAGCCTTGTATGAAGCGCCGGTAATAACCAGTTAGGCCTAGGAATCCTCTTAGGTCCTTCAGGGTCTTTGGCCGGGGCCAGGCCTTCATGACTTCAATTTTGTGAGGATCAGTACTAACCCCATGGCCAGAAATAATGTGACCCAAATATTCAACCTGTCTTTCTGCAAAAGAGCATTTAGTCTTCTTCACATACAGCTGATGGAATCGGAGGATCTGAAATGCTAGTTTAAGGTGGGTTAAATGTTGGTCCAAGGTGGTGCTGTAAATGAGGATGTCATCAAAAAAAACCAGTACAAATTTACGTAAATAGGGAGCAAAAATGTGGTTCATCAACGCTTGGAAGGTTGCGAGCGCGTTGGTGAGGCCGAAGGGCATTACCAAGAATTCGTAATGCCCTTGGTGGGTTCTAAAGGCTGTCTTGGGACAATCCGCTGATCTCATACGGATTTAGTGATAGCCAAAGGTTAAATCAAGCTTAGAAAAGATGGAGGCGCCTGTCAACTCATCTAACAGATCTTCGATGATGGATATAGGAAATTGGTTTTTGATGGTTAGTGAATTGAGTTGCCTATAATCTACACAAAATCTCCAAGTTCCATCCTTCTTTTTCACTAGGAGAACGAGAGATGCATATGGGCTTTGGCTTGGTTGGATCAAATTTCGGGATAGCATCTCTCTTATGAGTTTTTCAATTTCAACTTTTTGTATGGGAGAATATCAGTAAGCTTTAAGATTGACTGGTTCACTGTTGGGTTTAAGGTGAATGGAATGGTCAAGGATTCTATGGGGTGGTAAGGTTTGGGGAGTAGCAAACAGGTCCTCAAATTCCATCAGCAGATTATGGATAGGCATGGGAAGATGTACCTTACTGTCCATCAATACGGAGGTAGTGTTCCTCGGTGTAACCAGCTCCTTCTCTTCTTCTGATGATGTCCCCATGTCCATCGCGTAAATGGAATGTAATCGCCCCAAGGTAGTACTCCCTTGTTCTAGCAATTTTTGGATCCGTTTCCCTGAAGCTGCCTTACAATCCCCTGTTTCTTGGCTCCCATGTAAGGTAACCTGATGGCCCTCCAAATTAAAGGTTACTTCCAGCGTGTTGAAATCAAATATCAAGGGGCTCACCGTCTTCATCCAATCTACCCCCAAAACCACATGGCACCCTCCTAACTTGAGGATTCTCAGATCAGCTGAGAATTCCCTTCCACTCATCAACCATTTGAAGTCCTTGCATCGGAATTGGCTAACCATTCTGGTCCCATCAGCTATCAATACTGACAGTGGTGGAGTCTCCTGGAGATTACACTGTAAATTGTGGGCTGTGGTCTCATCGAGGAAGCTATGTGTGCTGCCGCTGTCTATCAATACTACTATCTTTCTCTTCCGGGCCACTCCAGTCACCTTCACCACTCTACCCGCTGCTTGTCCCTGCAACGCATGCATGGATATCTCACCCCCTTCCTTTTCCATCGACATTCCTTCATTTTCATCCAGATTTGTTTCCTCTTCGACATTTTCCTCCTTACCCTCCATGGTTAGTAGCAGTTTCTTACATTGGTGGCCTAGCCCATACTTTTCACCGCAACGGAAGCATAGGCCTAGTTGCCTCTTTTGATCCAATGTAAGATTCCTTGGTTGAGTTGCTGGCGGGAGAACCTTACTCATAGGTCCTACCCGCGAACTCTGTAAGCTACTACTCCTGTGATATCCCCCATAGGTGTGATCTTCCCTGCTGTTTTTTGTAGACAACTTATGTCTCTTCGCAAACATTTCCATTGCAAGCTCTTGCAGTCTAGCTTGCTCAGCTGCTTGAGCTACGGTTGGGGGATATAGCATCTTAACAGTCGGTCTAATTAACTCATCCAGACCACTGATAAAGCTCGAAACGAAATATTCCTCATCCAAGTAAGGCTGCGATAGGGATAGCAGGCATCTAAGTTCTTCAAATCTAATTTGATACTCCTCCACTATTCCATTCTGTTTTAATTTGTTAAACTCCTCAATTACATCCGATCTGGTCTTCTCTCCAAACCTTCTACACAATTGGTTAACAAACTCTGGCCAACTCAAGTCCAACCTGCCTTGACTCCAATTTTGGAACCAGGCATCCGCTACATCATCAAGATAGGAGGCAGCCATACATACCTTATCACCTTCTGAGATCCGATGTTGATAGAACACTCGTTCGCATCTGCGTATCCACCACCTCGGCCTATCTCGATCAAAGGTCGGAATCTCCATTCTCAGTCCCGTCAGAACAGAATTGTTTCCCCCTAGACCCCTATGTTGAGCCCCCGCTCCTGCCTCCGTGGATTCCTGTGGTTGCTGCCTACTCAGCGGTGCAGTAAGTATCGGTGCCGTTGTCGTCCTTGGGGGAAAATCCGTAGGCAAGCTGACATTCGGCTATCGAGCGAACATGCTCAACGCTGCCGATAGTTGTTAACTGAGACCCGAGAACTCCTCTCGTAATCCCGTTACAGCTCAATCCAATGTAGCCGTGTATTCTGATCGACTCCTGTGGATCTCTTCTTGCGTATTCCGGATTCCTAACTCCAGCGTCTCCAACCGATCATCAACCTGTTCCTGGTGCTGTCGCAATCCTAATTCAATCGCGTCCAGTCTTACCTCCATCTGTTTTGCTCGCGTTCCATCGGCCATTCTCTCTGCCAGGTCGCGGCTATGATACCAAATGTCAGGCTCGTGCCTTGTGGAAGAGGTTCCTTTCGGAATTCTGGAAGAGAAGATTAGGCGGGAGGAAATTGGGAGGGAAAAGAGAGAACAGAATTTTGAGAGAGAGCAAGAAAAGTGTGAATGAGAATGAGAGGGAAAGGAAATCAGTGGAATAATCCTCACATGAATTCCCCATCCTCAGCTTATCTCTATTTATAGGAATTACAAGTAGGGCGGCCGTTAGGTAACTGCCCAGGCGCGCCAATCTAATAGGCTATCCAAGTTTATTACAATTCTACCACTAGACTGCCCTTAACAACTATACTCTTCTACTTCTTATACTCCCATTACAAATATACCCTCGGCCTATGACACTTTATATCTACGCTTAGAATCACTCCCAGCTCCTTTCTTTATTTTATAGAGCCATTTACAGCCCACTACTCTCTGCTTCTTAGGTCTATCAACTAGGGTCCAGGTTTGATTTTTCCTCAGAGAGTTTATTTCTGATTTCATAGCCTCAATCCACTTACTTGAGTCCTTAGAGGTTATTGCTTCCTCATAAGATTGAGGTTTATCACCCACAACCTCGGATGCACTTGTAAGTGCATAGGAGACTAGGTCTGCAAATCCATATCTCTTAGGGGGTTTTGATTGCCTTTTCTGCCTATCCCTAGCAACATTATAACTATATTGGTTAGGCTCATCCTTTGCATCTGATCCCTCTTTTCTTTCTCCATAAGAGTCCAAATCTTGGTCTGTTATGGGTTCTTCTGGTTCTACCTGATTATCCAAATCCTAGTTTTGCGAGCCAAATGTTTTTGCACTGGGAGATTCTTCCTGCCATCCTATTTCTACATTTTCTATTGTAGATGATGGCTCATTTCTACCATTATCGTGCAGACCCTTAGCTACTGATTTCTCATCAAAGATGACATCCCTTGTAACTAAAATCCTTTGGCTTTCAGGTTCTAGACTCCATAGTTTGTACCCTTTTACCCCAGCTGGATATCCCATAAAGATGCATTTTTTAGCCCTAGGTTCTAGCTTCCCTTGTTTTACATGGGCATATGCTATGCACCCAAATACCCTTAGGTGTTTTAGACTAGGTTTGTGACCTATCCATTTTTAATAAGGAGTTTTAAATTCTATGGCAACTGAAGAAGATCTATTTAACACATAGGTTGCAGTATTCACTGCTTCACCCCAAAATACCTTTGAGAGGTTTGCATGAAACAACATACACCTAACTCTCTCTAAGAGAGTCCTATTCATCCTATCGGCAAGCCCATTTTGCCTAGGGTTTCCTGGGGCAGTCAAATGCCTAACTATCCCACTTCCGTTACATAAATCTGTAAACTCCTTATTGTAGAATTCAAGACCATTGTCTATCCTAATGGTCTTTATCTTCATTCCCTTTTGATTTTCTATCATGGTTTTCCATGCTTTAAATGCCTCAAAAGTATGCTCTTTTGTTTTCAAAACATAAATCCAAACCATTCTAGAGAAATCATCTATTATGGACAAAAAATACCTAGCTCCACCATAAGTAACAGTTTGGGCTAGCCGCCATAAGTCGCTATGGATGTAATCTAGAGGTCCCTTAGATGAGTGAATTGCAGTCTTATTGAATTTTATCTTAGTGGTTTTTCCATAGATACATGATTCACATTTATCTAAACCTGCCACTTGGTTTCCTTTTAAAATTCCTTGATTTGCTAATTCTTTAAGGCCAAGCTCACTGATGTAAGCCATCCTAAGGTGCCATAATCTAGAGATTTTGACATCCTTATTATCAGCCACTGCTGCTTCCCCATTTAAAGCAGTAGCTTGCAGAATATAAATTCCATTCTGCTGGTTGGCCCTCATACATACTAGGGATCCTCTTGAGACCTTAAGAATTTCTCCCTCTCCCTTAAAACTATGACCAGTTTTAGTTAATGCTCCTAGGGTGATTAAATTTCTTTTTAACTTCGGGATATATCTTACCCCTTGTAGGGTCCAGTGGATATTGTTAGGCATTTTAAGCCTTACATCCCCTACTCCTAGGACCTTACAGTCATGATCATTTCCAAGAAGGACCTTACCCCCATCAGCTTCTTGGTAATTTTCAAACCAGTGTCTATTGGGTGTCATGTGGAAGGAACAACCTGAATCCAGGATCCACATATCTTTCACTGAGTTATGAGATACAGTTAATGCATCAGAACTGTCATACCCAAACTCGCACACTGAAACTCCACCATCTGAGGCATTTTTATCCTTGAACTCTTTCTTTCTCTTTGGACAATCTCTCTTAAAATGCCCTTCTTCTTGACAATGATAGCACTTAACCAAACCCCACCCATTTCTTGACTTAGACCTAGATTTATTTTTCCCTTTGAAATCCTTTTTTGTACCTCTAGATCTTGCAGTTAGAACATCACCACTGGAGGATCTTTCTTCCTGGTTATGCCTCAAGTCTTTTGAATTTAGGGCTCCTATAACATCTTCTAAAGACAACTTATCTCTACCATGTTGCAGAATGTCGACAAAATGCTCATATGACCGAGGCAAAGAATATAATAAAACTAATGCCCAATCTTCATCATCATATTTTACATTGATGTTTTCTAGATCTAGGCATAGTTTAATAAATTCGTCTATGTGGTCTTACATCTTTTGTTTTTCTTTCACCTTAAATGTAAAGAACTTAGTCTTTAGATATAACCTGCTTGACAAGGTTTTTGTTAAGTAAAGATTGTCCAATTTCTTCCAGATTTCTAAGGCAGAAGTCATTTTAGACACTTCCCTTAATACCTTATCTCCTAAACTAAGGATTAGAGTATTAAAAGCCTTCTCTTCTATGTCTGCTTTCTATTCTGCCAAGAGGGTTTTAGCACTATCCCCTATCTTGTCTTTATCCCTTGGTTCCTCTCTTAACGCCTCCTTTAATCCCAAATTTCCGAGAAGGGCTTGCATCTTGATTTTCTATAAAGAGAAATCGTTTGTGCCATTGAATTTTTCAATATCATATCTTGATGCGAAACTGGACATCACCATTTCTTAAAGGTTTCTAAGATAGATCTAAGGGTTCTTGGATGGTTCTGGAAAGAAATTATGTGAAATTCTAGGCTCTGATACCAAATTGTTGAGTCTCGGACCAGATTCCTCACACAATTAATACTCTCTCACCCCCTCACCCTCACTCGATTCTGATGGAAACTAAAAGAAATGTAAAACAGAACAAAGTAACATGCAATAACAGTAAAAGTACAAGAAAACTTATCCTGGGTAGGGCAAGAAGTTGCCCTACGTCCAGATTGCCGAAGATGCCGACAGAATCCACTATCAAAGAAAACAAGAATACAGCTCTTCCTCTCTGAACTCTTCCTCGCACACACTTAGGCTAACAATCAATAGCCTCTCTCTCAAGAATACAAGGACCGAGCATTAGCTCTCTCTCAATTCTCAAACTCTCGTATGCGACAACAATAGAAAGGATTCTCGGGTGACTTTGACAGAACCTATCCACCTCTATTTATAAATGATAGAGGCAGTTACAACTCAAGGACTGAAATGCAATAATAAGGAAATGCAAGGCTTACTCGGAAATAACTTAAGTAAAGATATTTCTGTTATATTCTAAACACATAAAACATAAGAGTACAATCATTTTCTAACATACAATTCTGCCATTTACTGAAACTAACAGCTAGACTAAAACAAATTCTAACAACACCTTATCCCTATCTGAGATAATGGTCTTCGGAACCCCATGTAAAGCCACCACTTGATCCATAAACACCCTAGCCACTTCTTGGGTCGTGTAAGGATGGGCCAACCCTGCAAAGTGTGCAAATTTAGTTAGTCGATCCACCACCACCAACACACAATCATTCTCTTCCAATCTTGGTAAGCCTATGAAATCCATGGACACATTTAGCCACGACTGCTCTAGGATCTATAGGGGCTACAATAATCCAGAGTAGGCTACATTTTCATGCTTGCACTTCTTACATATGTCACACCCCAGAACATGTTCCTTTATAGCACCCTTAAGTTGAGGCTAATAGAATAACTGTTTCACCCTCAAATAGATATTCTGGATATCGAGTGCCCCCCTAAAGGGGACTCATGCAAGGATTGCAAAATGTTTCTCTTCAGCTCGGCATTGTTGCCCACGACTATCCGGCCCTTATATCTCAACAACCCATACTTCATAACATATCCTTTTGCTTCATTGCCTCCCACTGCTAATTTTTCCAGAATTCCCCTTATGTGCTCATCCCCCTCATAGTTGTTCACCACTTCACTGCACCACTTGGGTATTACCATAATGATGGCAGTTGCTTCTCCTTCTTCATGACACCTTGATAGAGCATCTGTAGCCCAATTCTCCTTACCTTTCTTATATTGTATAGAATAGTAAAGCCCCATTAGCTTTGCCATTCCTCTCTTTTGCAATTGAGTTTGCAGCTTCTGTTGCAACAAGAATTTAAGAGACTAATAATCAGTCTTAATTACAAACCTGCCCATCTCCAAATAGTGCCTCCACTTCTCCACTTCCAAGAGAACAACCAAGAATTCCTTCTCGTAGATGCTTAGGTTTAGGTGCCTTGGACTTCAAGCATGGCTTAGGAAAGCTATGGGCTTGCCCCCCGCATCAGCACTACCCCAATCCCCACTCCACAAGCATCCGTTTCTAGCATAAATGGTTTGTTGAAGTTAGGCAATCCCAAAATTGAGACTCTGCTCATTGCCACCTTCAATTTATCAAAAGCCTCCTCAGCCTCTTGCCCCGAATGGAAATTCCCTTCTTTAATAATTCCGTGAGAGGCTTACTTATGACTCCATAACCCCTCACAAACCTGCAGTAGTATCCTGTAAGTCCAAGAAATCCTCTAAGGGCCCTTAAGGTAGTGGATTTGGGCCAATTCACCATGGCCTCTACTTTCTTTGGGTCGGTACTGACCCATTCCTCCGAGATCAAGTGTCACAAGTACTCCACTTGAGTCTGGGCAAATGCACACTTAGACCTTTTGATGTATAATTGATGGCATCTTAGGACTTTGAAGGTGGCTTTTAGGTGGGCAATGTGTTGGTCTAAGTCAGGGCTACAAACCAAGATATCATCAAAGAAGACTAATATGAATTTTCTTAGGTAGGACTCAAATATTTGGTTCATTAAAGATTTGAAGGTAGCCGGGGCATTGGTGAGTCCAAATGGCATCACCAAGAATTCAAAATGGCTATGATGAGTTCGGAAGGCTGTTTATGTATATCCTCGGATTTCATTCTAATTTGGTGGTAGACCAACCTTAGGTCAAGTTTTGAAAAGAATTTAGCTTGGTGTAGTTCATCTATTAGGTATATCCTTTGAAAATAAAAGGTTGTTTATGTATATCCTCGGGTTTCTTCTACGAGGGGTGTGCGAAATTTATCTTTGATGGTCAGAGCGTTTAGTTGACAGTAATCCACACAAAAGCGCCAAGAATCATCTTTTTTCTTTACCAAAAGGACTGGTGAGGCAAAGGGGCTCTGGTTGGGTCTTATGAAGGATTGGTTCAACATTTCCCTCACCATTTTTTCAATTTCAGTCTTTTGGGTAGGTGCATAATGGTAAGATCTCATATTGATGGGTTCAACATTTAGCTTGAGGTTAATAGCATGGTCTAGGGTGCGGCTAGGAGGTAGGGTGTTTGGTTCCTCGAATAGATCCCTAATTTCCATCAATAATCTATCAATAAGGGGCAGCGTGCTTACCTGATCAAGACCCTGACAGTGAGTTGCAACTCTCCATAATCTTCCCCTTCATGCTACTCTTCCACTTCTACGATCGAAAACAACTACGTGAGCTCACTCCACTTGCTCTACAGTACCCTCCTCATCTTCTTTCATGTGATCATTTTGCAAGTAGCAACCTCCTTTTCCCCTATAAGAGTCATCCTCCTACCCTTTTTCTCAAAAGATACTTCCATTCAGTTAAAGTCAAAACTTATAACACTCACTCCCTTCATCCAATCTACCCTCAACAAACCATCGCATCCCCCTAGTTGAAGCAGCCTAAGATCTGCTTCGAACTTTTCATCTTGCATTTCCCAAATAAATCCCAAGCAAGCCGAGTTGTTTATTACCTGGTTTCCATTAGCAACAGTTACACTTAAAGGTGGCATACCCGTAAGTGGACACTTGAGCCGCCTGGTCGTGCCCTCATCTAGGAAGCTGTGAGTGCTTCCACTGTCAATAAGGATTAATAGCTTGCCCTCTTCCACCTTACCCCCTACTTTGATTATTTTGTTGTTAGCAATCCCCTTGAGTGCATTGAGGGATATCTCTCCATTGTCCTCCACTCCCTTTTCCTCGGTAACTTCCACCTCCTCTCCTTCTACATCTTCTTCTCATCTTCCTTCTAATAGCAGCAACTGAAATTTGCATTGGTGCCCCAGAAAGTACCTATCTCCACATCTATAACATGCTCCAAGTTGCCTCTTAGGATCATTTGGTCTCCCACCAAAATTTAAACCACCATAATTCCTTCCTCCAACATTAGCTCTAATCAGCTCCTCGTTGACCCCCTTCTTGTTCTCCCCTTGTTGTCAATTCCCTGAGTGTGCAACCCTTTGTTGCTGCACCTTCTGCTTCTTTAACAGTGCCTCCACCACCATCTCCTGCAACTTGGCACTCTCAACTGCCTGCTCCACCGTTCATCGCCTGGTCATCTTCACCATAGGCCTCAAATCTTCACTTAAACCACTGACGAAACTAGAGACAAAATTTGCCTCTGTTAGGTGAGGATCATGACTACTCATCAATGATCTCAATTCTTCAAACCTCCTTAAATATGACCCCACATCACCCACCTACTTCAGTTTGTTGAACTCCTCAATGGTATCTGACATGCTCCTCTCTCCGAATCTCTCACACAACCTTTCAAAAAACTCTCTCTAAGTATAGTTCTCCCTCACTCGCGTCCACCCTTGAAACCACGCGTCCAGCCCATCATCAAAGTAGGTTGCCTCTCAAGCAACTCTTCTTTCCATTGGCACATTATACCATTCAAACAATAGCTCACAACTTCTAACCCACCACCTAGGATTAGTCCCTTCAAACACGAGCATTTCCATCCGGGGCATAGGAAACCCTTGTGGTGGTGGAATAACCCTGTCCTCACAACCCCCTCTTATCAATGTCTCAGTGTCATCGCCTTGCTCGACAACAATCTCATGGGCTCTATATTCTTGATTCACTCTTTCATTCTGTAAAATGGGGTCATTCCTATCTCTACGAGGAAAGTCGGGAGACAACCTTGATTATGTCAGGTGAACATCAACATAAATTGTTGAAGTTGATTACCCATCTCCTCCCTCATCTGGTTGATATCATCTTTCATTCGATTAAGTCCTCCTTCCATCTTACGATCAACTGTCATGATCGCATCATGGTTTTCCTGGTTGCTAACTTCTAGTCGATCCACCCAATCTTGGAATTCCCCCACAGCCAAATTGAGTTGCTAGAGTTGCAACTCCATGTTCTTCATGCGCGTCTCTTCGGCCATCTCTTAAGCTTATAATACTCCTTGTCGAAATCGAAGCTCTGATACCAAATGTCACGGCAGTGCTGCGACAATTAGCAACTCTCTTGATTCAACGTGAATCGGAGGAGTGTGTTGGAACATAAAAGAAGAACATAGAAAGAAATGTAGAAGAGAAGTAGGAGAGAGAGTAATAGTGTCTTTGATTGAATTTCTTGAATGCCTTTTACAGAAGAAGGAGCAAGCTTATATAGCTTGATCCGTGGGTGTTGTCACAGCAGATCATACCCTCTCTAACTAACTAATTTGTCCTATTCTAGCACCTGGACACCTGACAGATTCTGCCATAACAAACTAATCAATTGGAAAAAAAATGCAAGCAAGAGAATAAAATATTAAGACAATACAAATAGGTAATATCCGAATCTAATACAAAACTTAGCTGTAAAAAATCTAACGTCTCCCTTGTCTCATGACACTATTCTCCAACTTGAGGGCAAGTGTTGGACGAGATTGGGTGTTCAAGTTTAAAAAAGAAAGATAAGGTGGTTGGAAAAGATAAAAATTTAAAAGATAAGTGTCACAAACACAAATGTGACAATGTAATCCGCCTCTCTAATTCCATATGAATTAGAGAGGTTAGTAGGGATCTTAGAAGAAGACGAAGTAGGTAAGAGAGAGATTAGAGAGGGAGAAAGAAGAGAGGAGAAAACAGAGAGAAGATAATAGAGAAATGATAGAATTCTTTTTGATTTTTCATATCGTTACAAGCTGAGTACAGGGGGTATATAAACCTCTAACATGGGTGCAGCCACAACAGATCCCAGCCCTAATAACCAACTATTTCGCCTTTTCTCCTAGGCCCCTTTACACGTGGACCTCCCCTTAAAATATCATATCCCTTACAGCTATAATATCCAACTAATACAAATGCATAAAGTAAATAAAACATAACAATATAACATAAAGGAAATGACTAAGAAGACAGTTCAAATTTATCACTAAACGATTAATGTCGCGCTAAGACCATAATGTGTGACAATAAGGAAGTTCGGAAGATAGGATAAAGTTCCAACATTCAAGGGAGAGATTCAAGTTTGAAATCAGAAGATAAAGGCCATTATGTTTTAAAAATTAGTTACTATTATATAAATTTGAATTTGCTCATATTTTGTAGGAGATAAGAGTTGATATTTTGTCTTGTATAAATATCTCCCTTCGGATTCAATAAATTTTTAAGCTTATTTTAGCCTAGAATCCAAGTAAGTTGTCTTTGAATTAAAAATGAATGAAATTCATTAAATAAAGTAGTGTTTTCTTCATGTTTTAGTCTTTAGTTTTGAGTTTTAAATTTATTTTCAGTTTGAGATTTTTAAAAACGCATTCTTTTTGTCATTCTGAAAAACTGTTTCTTAAAACAGAAAACTAGAAAACATGTTTGTTTTGAAATTTTTTAAAATGTTATTTTATGATATTTTATTTAAGAAATTTGATTATTAAATAATAAAATCAACTCTTTTTAATATAATATTTTATATTAAATATTATTATACATAATATGTGTAATACACTTACTAATATACTATACCCAATATATATTTTTAATTATAATATATCTATACTACACTTTTAAAATTTTAAATAAATATATAATTTTATTTTTGAAATTTAAAAATATTTTTTTCTTTTTCTTTCTTTTTTTTTCCTTTTTCTTTCTTTTTTTTTTCTTTTTCTTTTTCTATTCTTCCTACCACCTACTTCTTCTCCGTTGACGACAACTACTGCCGGCCAAAGATTTACACAATCGAATCCTACCATCAGAAAGGCCAAGGCAAGAGAGTTAACATATACAAACATAGGCTAGATTTAACGACTAAATTTTGATAGATCTAATTTTTAATTTTTGGCCAAACCTCAAAAATGCAATCAGTCGCCACCGACCACTCTGGTCGATGGTTTCATGGATGTCGGTCGTCGTTTGGATGTTGCTTGGCCAGCCGGCGATCATCAAGCCATCATCGCTTGCTTGCTCTGCCATGGTTGTCGTCTGCCAAACCTCATCAAGCCACCATCGACATTATCAAGCCATCATCGTTGGCTTCATGTGGCCGTCGGAGATGGAGGATGAAGGAGGAAAGAGGAGTTGTCGGCAGCGATGGTGGTGGAGGGCGAGGTCGACGGCAATGGGAAGAAAGGAGAGAGAGAGAGAGACAATGGGTTCTACGATTGGGTTTGGGGGTGGGGGTGGTGTTTTCTGTGTTTTGTGTTTTCAGTTAGTTTTGGTTGAAACCACCTTTTGGGTTTTTTATAAACAAAATTTTTCCTTGTTTTCGAAAATGTGTTTTTGAAAATAGCAAAGAAAACGAGTTACAGTATTTTGAAAAACTCAAAACGGGTTGAAAATAGCAAAGAGAACCCAGTCTAAACCTTTGCATGCACTGAGTTCGACTCAACATGTAACACCTGAAACCATCGTTAGTGACCGTTAAACATAATTCTAAGGACAAAAAAAAAAAAATGAGTTATAATAGTTTAGGGATCAAAATGAAAAGTTTAGCTAGTACAAATTTTAGCTCTACCATGACACGAATTTCTAGAATATTCTTGGGGATTATTTGATTTTATGGATATGAATAAATTGATTTCTCTAGATATGATATGATATGATTTAATCTTTCCAATTGATAAGAGATAAGGTAAGATTTGAATTTATCTTATGGAAAAGAGGATATTTGATTTGATTTAAATCTTTCTGATTAATAAGAGATAAGGTAAGATTTGAATTCACCTTATGGAAAAGAGAATATTTGAGGATCCTTATCAAATACAGATTCTTGACCATAAATATGGCTTTCCCTCTTCACAATTCTTCACTTTCCCTCTCCTTAGTTTGGCTAACCCCCTTCCTCTCTTTTCTTTGTTTATTCCTTCCTTACTACAAGCAAGACAGCAAGGTGTGAAGGTTTTGATTAGGAGAAAAAAGTTAAAGATCTATTTTTATTCCAATCAAGTTGAAGGTAAGTGCATTATAAACAATCTTCATGTTTAAATAAATTTATAAAATCAAGTTTCATGGTCTCTCATGTCATGATTACAAACAAGTTTTGCGACCGGAGTTTAGTAGTGTCATGACCTAAGGAACAATAGAAGGGCATCATTGTAATATGGTTGCAATAGTTTGTCATAAGAATAGGGAGACGTATAATTTTTGCGGCTAAGTTTTGTATCGACTTGGATATTACTTACTTGTATTACCTTAGTATTTCATTCTCTTGTTTGTATTTCCTTTCCAGCTGGTTAGTTTGTTATGGCAGAATCTGTCAGGTGTCCATGCGCTAGCATAGGACAAATTAGTTAGTTGTAGTGGGTGTGATATGTTGTGGCAACACCCACGGTTCAAGCTATATAAGCTTGATCCTTCTTGTGTAAAAGGCATGCTGAAAATGAATTGAATACTCTGTTTCTCTCTAGTATTTCTACCTCTCTCTCTCTCTCGATAATCTCCTCCCTTATCTTCTTGTTATTCTCTCCCTCCCAACTGATCTCTTCCCCAAATTCTTCTCTTATTATTCTCGATCTTCCTTTCATACCCTAGCTCATCTCCAAGGTTCATGACAATTGGTATCAGAGAAATACCATCCTCGGCTATGTTTCTGTTGCGACTCTAATTTGAAGGCGAATTTGACTGGGGCTCGTCAGTGTGCTACTCACTTGGATCGGAAGGTGATTTCGACCAAAGCTGGTGGTCTTGCAGTCGGACGGAGGTGGGTCGACCGACGAGCACGCCGTAGAAGCGAACAATAGTCGTTCGTGAGAAGTGGACGGTGGGGTGACGTGAATGTACGTCGTTCGTGAGAAACGACAATCTATCGGAGAGTTAAGTGGACCACCGGGTGTCCGCGACTGTAGCAAATGTCCCAAAGGGGCATGAGTCCATCGGAGGGTAAAGTTGACGACCTACGCGCGTGCAACTATAGCGGAAGACAGGTTGCAGAAGCTTTGCCAGAGTTGACGACAGGGGTGAGGAAGGCTGTCGCAACCAATTCAAACGGATTCAGTGAATAGCCCTTGTCAAACGAGGAAGGATTGAGGGAGAAGCAGGGTCAAGTGATTTTTCATCACCTCACAGTCCCAATCGGAAGGCATCACGAAGCGAAGTTATTCTCGTGACTGTAACGGGCCAGCTGATCCAAATTTCCGTTCAATTTTTGGATAGGAGCAAGCCCAGTGCTTCCGATGGTAATTCCATGTAGTTTAAAGCAATTCAAATTCAGAACCGATTAGCTTGCGGAAGGGTTGGATCCAGAATGTATAGAACTCATATTCCTTCGTCGTCAAAGTACGTTGTTTGTGAAAAGTGGGTCATGGGGAGCAATGCACTTATGAGACTAATGGAGTCTCAATTGCAGCAGAAGAATGCTGCATTTCCAATGGGCTATCCTGCTTGTGAGACCAGGGGAAGTAGTGCGCACACGATACGATTGAAACCTCAACTGCAGGAAAAAAATGTTGCATTTTCATTCAACAGAAATCATGAGGAGTTTGGGCTGAATCAAGAGGCATGGGAACGGTCATTAGACCCTTGGGTTAGCAAAACGTACAAGGAATTTGGTTGTATAATACGAGAGCAATTGCAGGAGTTTGCAAGGATACTGACCAAGAAGTATCACTACAGTTTTCCTGCTGAATTCTTTGAGAAACCAAGAAGAAACGTTTCAGATGACCAGGCAGGAAGTTCTCGCCAGAAGATGATGGATTCAAACAAGCAATCATCCGGATTGAATTATTGTAACAGAGGATTCTTGGAGAAGGAAGCTATGGACAGCGAGCTTCTAAAATATTTCAGTGAGTAGAAAGAAAAAAGTGTTGCTAAAGTGAAGGAGAAAAATGTTGAGACTGAACTTCAGGAATATTCCAAGGAATAAAAAGAAGATGTGGTTGAATTACCGACAGGGGCAGATGGTTTGTTTGTTGGGGAACCTTCAAATGAGGACGTTAAAGGTTTGGATTTCTTGGTATTTGAGCAGTCAAAATTGATAATTTTGAGTGGTCACGTTGAAAGAAAGACAATTAATGAGCTACATTCGCATCTTCGAGTAGAAATTAAGTCAGCTAGTGATCCATCTAAGATTGAATCCATTTTTCCTTTGCCTCTTTCAAATTTCTTTCAGGTGAAGGACTTGCTTAGGGACAAGCACCTTCTGCAGCTTCGGTTCACTATTCCATCAAGCACTCACAAATTTGAACCTGAAGTCATTGAGGTCGATCAAGTTGCTTCAATTGAAGTTCTAAGCCAAATTATGTCTAGGATGGATCGTGGAAACCTAAGAACAAAGAAGAAGAGGCCTAGGGGAGAAAGAAGGAACGAGGAATGAAACAGATAAAGAAGGTTGGAATTGGGTGAAGAGCAATGGCTACTTGCAGAAAGTTCTTGGGGAAGGAAATTCTCTCAAAGATGAGGGAATTGTCATGACCCAAGGAACAATAAAAGGGCGTCATTGTAATATGGTTGCAATAGTTTGTCACGAGACTAGAGAGACATAATTTTTACGGCTAAGTTTTGTATCGACTTGGATATTACTTACTTGTATTGCTTTAGTATTTCATTCTCTTGTTTGTATTTCCTTTCCAACTGGTTAGTTTGTTATGGTAGAATCGGTCAGGTGTCCATGTGCTAGAATAGGACAAAATAGTTAGTTAGAATGGGTGTGATATGTTGTGGCAACACCCACGGTTCAAACTATATAAGCTTGATCCTTCTTCTAGAAAAGACATGCTAAAAATGAATTGAATACTCTGTTTCTTTCTAATATTTCTCCCACTCTCTCTCTCTCGATAATCTCCTCCCTTATCTTCTTGTTGTTCTCTCCCTCCCAACTAATCTCTTCCCCAAATTCTTCTCTTATTATTCTCGATCTTCCTTTTATACCCTAGCTCATCTCCAAGGTTCATGACAAGTAGCTACGCGCGAACGTTCTTACCCCAACAAGTTGATAGAATCTATCATGTCTCCTCATGTTGCAAGTTCAAGTTATCCCATGTTTAAATACAATTAATAGTTCATTTGTGCTTATTGAGATTTATCTCAACCCCCCCCCCGCCCCAGATGGCTATGAATAAGGAGGTTGGAGCATTGATGTGGAGCGTGGTAGCATGTTCAAAGGAATTTCAAGAATTTAATTTCAATTTTTTTTTAGGATGTCTATTGGATAAACCAATCCAAGTTTTTTTTTTTTTCCCTTCTTTTCTATTGAAATAAAGTTTTTCAATGTTAAACTCTAGATTTTATATGAATGCTATAAAGCATGTTTTGGAATTTCATTTAAGTTTATGAAAGTTTGATTCTCGGTTTAAGTTTTGGGTGTCTCACAATAAGATGGTTACAAGCTTTAAGTTCCGAGTGTCTCACAATAAGACGGTTACAAGCTTTAAGTTCCAAGTGTCTCACAATAAGACGGTTACAAGCTTTTCCAGACAATTTTCATAAAGTAATATTTTGTGAAAAGCCTCCATCCATTAAAATACATAAGAAAATAATCCATTAATTTTCCAATTGAAGACAAAATTATTCTTTCACCCTGCTTTTTCTTTTTCTTCTTTGTAACGAAATCTTCCACGAACAAGATTAGAAAACTACGTTCAGCATTAAAATCTAGCGTTTATCGATGCAACAAGATTCAGGGAAATTCAGTATTATAGATCATAGCTATTGATAAAACAAAAAAATAAGAAATAAAATAGGTAAAAGTAAGAAAATATAGATTATTGGCCCATCGGTGATAGCAGATATCAGCCTCCAATCCCTAATCTTCAGAACACAAGACGGAGTCTTTACGAATTGGATTCATAAAATTTGTGGAATCATAGTGGAAATGCATAGACATGACTAACCTTCCGGCATCTTCTGGACTGAACTCAACATCAACGCAGCCCAAGCTCCTGGCATACCTCACCATGCTCCGCGCAGTCTCGATCACCTCCTCTTTGGTCTTCCTCAGTTTGTACTTCATGTGAATTGCGCTGGTGGCAATGAAAGTATGGATACGCGGCCGCTTGGCGTACTTGACGGCCTCCCAGGCGGCGTCAATATCTCTCTTATTGCAGCGAGCAAGACCGCAGATGACGGGAATGTAACCGTTCTCATCGACGGCATTGCCGACCTCCTGAGCAATGATTTTGACGGCGTCGAGGTCGTCCTTAGAGGCGGCGGGGAAGCCGGCCTCAATGATGTCGACGCCGAGCTTGGACAGCTGGCGGGCGATGTCGAGCTTCTCCTTGCTGGTCATGGTGGCGCCGGGCGACTGCTCGCCGTCGCGGAGGGTGGTGTCGAAGATCCGAACATAGTGAGGGTCGGGGATCCGATAGGGGATGTACTCGGGGCGGCTTCGGCGGCCGCCAGAGGAGGAGGAGGAGCAAACGATGACAGCGAATCGAGGAGGTGTAGATTTGAGGGAGCGATGAATGGCGGGCGGGCTGTTTTTGTTGGAGTAGAGAAGAAACCTAGTTTGGTTGAAGTGTGAAACGGATGTGAAATTGGGGCTTCCGAACAGTGAGGCCGCCATTGGTTGGTTGAAACAGAGAGGGAGAGAGGCTCGTGAATGATGATACTGAAACCCTAGTAAGGGAAATACCTCCAGGATAATGAAACGAAGACGGTACGATAAGAGGTTTATTATGGGTTTAACTGACAGGGAGGGAGGGCAATTCAATTCAAGCGCAAGTAGTTGCAGGCGTCATTTCGGTCGGAAAAGGAGAATCGATCGGAGAAGGCGACTGGGTCACACAGCCCTCAGGCGGTCGTCTTCACCGGAGAAGGTGGACGGTCGCGGTCGGCACGAAGTCGCGCACGCCGTCGTATGAAAAATGATGGTCGGCCGCAACCGTGCCTTAGATCTGACTCCCGTCGTCCCCTGCCAGTGCGTAGAAAGGAGAAGAAGGGGAGAAGCCACCAGTGAGGAACGGAACAGGCGAAGGAGGCGAATGGCGAGCGGTAAGAGGGGGGAACGAAGGAACAGGGGAATAGACTAGGGTCGCCTGGTCTCTGCCGAAACCCTTGTGTTAATTGTTCATATTTGAGATGTGGTCTAGTCCACCGAGTCAACAATTAATAAATTATTATACATATAAACATCTATTTGCATTTGGGATCACTGCGTTCTCGTATTTATGCTCTTAATTATATTAAAAAAATAAATAACAAATATAAAATTTTATCTTATTATACATTATAAGAATCAAATTCATAATTTATGAAAGTGATATCGACGTATAATTGGTTTAACTATTCGATCTATACCTTAAAAGTGATATCTATTTGTAATTGACAAATATATAATAGTTGTGTATATATATATAATATATAAAATTTTATTATCAAATTTATTTAATTAAAATATATTAAATATAATTAATTTTATTTTAAATATTTTTTATATGAAGAATGATTAATCAAATTTTTAATTATATTTAAAATATATCAAATTAAATAATATTTATATTTTTATCGTCTGAATTTTTTTTTTAAAATTGCTAACAAGGGTAATGACCAAGTCGGTCACCACCTACTACCACTACTCCACTCTAGAAGTCATCTAGAGTTTTGATTGCGACCCACGTGACCTGCATGTGTTTGAAGATATGCTTTGTGCCCTTACCCCTGCACCGCTTAGCTTCACTTCGTCGCACCTAATATTAGCATGGAACTGCCCGCAGGCCGTGGCTTTATTTGGTGTGATGTGATGGCTTTTCCTTCTCCTCATGCTTTTTGGGTTAAAAGAACTTACTAGACCATTCATTCCACCCTTAGATGAGAGGGCTACTTTGCCAAGCATGTTTATGACCATGAATAAAGTTTTCTAAAATTCATTTAGACATTTCTTCGTTAACAGAACCGGCTAAATGATCCTTTCCTCTTCAAGAGTTAAAAACTGTGGAAGTCCACGTTCCAAACAAATGACAAAAGGTCACTGTTTTGACCCAACGAGTAGGAGAGACCTTCCATGGCCATATCACTCTCAAAAAACAAAATCATGAAGCTCATATCTATCTCTTCTTTTTTCCACTCTTCTTCGAAGGTGCAGCACCCGAGGTTGATGCAGCAGCAGCAGCAGTAGCGGAAGGCTCCTGTTTTTTGTTCCTCCCGGGATGTCGGGGTACCAACTCTGCTATGCGGAGCATTAGCTGTTGCTCTGCAAACAAAACCCACAAATATAAACAAACATGTGTCTAAATGACAAAAAGAAATGACGGATAAAGTATAAAGCTGGCTGCAGGTCCTCGGTGCCCATTGCAACCTTCCACTGCTTACCAGAAACACTCGTCAAGACGAAAAATTAATTATGCATACTTGTGCATGGCAATCAAACACATCATTACTACAAACAATAAATTTATACAATATCTCTCTTCTTCCATCTTCTAGATCCCTATCCTTCCATCTTCCTTCCATTTTAAGTTATTTTGGTGTCAGGGACCAAAACCAACGAGAATTAGTCAAAAATGAACCTACCAATTTGGCAATATGACTGACCCCCCCCCCCAACCCCCCCCCCAAAAAAAAAAAAAATTAAAATAAAGAAATAAGAAACAGCAAGGAAAGGATGAGAATAGGGTCGCACAAACAGTAGGCAGCTTGCAATGGAAGAGTACAATAGAACATAATGAGTGTGCATGCATTAATGTAACCAGTAACGCCGGTTTGGTGCTCCAACATGTCCTTACAGAATGATTAGTTGAAAACTGACGTGAAGATATCGACATGTTTCTTTGGCATTCAGATATTCTACTTTATCATCACACTGGGAGCTTAATAGCATGTATATATGCATTGGAAACTATTTTCTTCTTCAACATCTTCCAGAAGACTTCTTAGGAGACTATGATTTCTTCCAATTCCACACATACCATATGTAAAAAAATTTCTTCATCTTTGGATGTTTTTGATAGATGTCTTAATAAGCAGATAGCTTCTACTGTTAACCTACCAAGTACAAAACCAAATTGGTTTCTCTGTAACCTTTGCTTAAGTACCTCTCTGAGAGTTTGATAATGTGGCTCATTAGCTTGATTCCTTTATAATTTTCACAACTTGCACATTGATTTTATTCTTATCAATAGGCATGAAAGTGCTCTTTCTCGACTTGTTTGGCATCTTTTTGATTTAAAGATCACATTGAATAACTTTATTAACTAACAAAAACCTAATTCATCCATATATTTTCATGTTTCTATCAGGATATTATCTAGTCCAATAGCTTTAATATTCTTCATTTTTTTCATAGCTTTATTTAATTAATTAAAAAAAATAACTCTACAGAACACGTAACTTCTATCTTCTTCGAAGTTACTAAGATGTCCAATGTATACTTGTTTTATCTACTTTCATTGAAGAACTTCAAGAAATACTCCTTCAATTTCTCATTGATTGCCCCTCGCCCCCTCTCCTAACACCTTTTGATCTCCTATAGATAGAGATGATTGGAAAACTAAATTTTATGCAACTGATCACACCAAGTACAATTAAGGCTTATGATGGAAATGATGATGATAGACACCATTGGAAGTTTTCTACTGGAAGGACCAATTATATAAGTTGGAGGACTACAATTATCATATTTAAGAAATAAAGAATTGAGGTTCTTAAAATATTTATTATACCACAATTACTAATCTAGGGCATTGTCTGTAAAAAGATAACGCAGGTCAAATGGTGCATTTGAACAATTGATGGTACTATAGTGGCAAAGATTCCTTACTTGAAGGGATTGCTGGATTATATAAAGTTCCATCTTCCTTTTTCAGCAATACCCTCACTCTTCCTCGTTGCATGAAGTCACGTGGATAAGCCTTATCAATCTTTGACCAGAAAGTGTATCACAAAAACATGAATCAATTGAAAAAAATGTCATGATGCCACCAAAACCCACTTCAGGAAAGCTAAGAAAAGTAAGTTTCAAGGCCAATGAAGTGTTTTGCAAAGCTTCTAGCAAATTTAATGAAACAAACCTCAATTGCGAATGGGACTTTAAGATGGTTGCAGCAATCTCCAATCTCAGCACAAGTAGGATTTTCACAAGCTTTGCTTGTGCTTATTCGCCTCCCCTCTGCTATTGTTTTCTTTGAATTTATGTAAACAGGATATAACACCATCCACTTCTTTATATTAGAGACTTCTCCATCCATGCCTCCTCTAAGGAAGATTATTTATGAGTCATCAAGCCAAGTTCAAACATACACGCTAAAATAAACTCTCAGAAAAAAATGCACAAAATCAGTGCATCATCTAACATGTATTATCAAAGTATAACATCCTCCTCAAAAGGTTGGAAGAACAAACACTTGAAAAGTAACGAGAGGGAAAATAAATTTAAAAAATTATCATTAAGCATGAACTCATACAACAGCATCTGCTGCCAAATAAATAAACAATGGATTATAGGCAGTTGAGCACTTGAGCTGGTTCACAGACGTTGATGACTGACAAGTAATACTTGACACACTTGTAGCATGAACAATTGCAGCAGTAGAAAGCAATAATATACACAACAAGAGTAAACTATTGAGCATATCAGCAGCTACTGTAGGAGAGCAACTGTACATAATAAACAATCACAGTGGTGAAGCAGCACAAAAAACTAGAAGACAAATAATGTAAAGCACACAGTGATGTATAGTTGCAGTGAGCACCAATAACTAGCAGAATATGTGCCCATGTTGGAATGGTTTTGTGGTTAGCTCAGGGGTATGACCTATCTGTTAGAATTGGGAGCACTGGCAGCCTTGTAATCCTCACAAGAAACCGATCAAATACCCCTCAACACACTCTCAACTCACCCAGCCAACAAACCACAACACATCAGATAATAAAGAACAGAAATAAAAAACATAAACAGAACAAGAAAGACAATCAAACCACATGAGGAGACACTGGTTTTTATCTTGGTTCATGCCACGTGAATGGCACTACATCCAGCCTTGAACAGTATAGAACTTTCTCTCTTTCTCTCTCCCACGATACAAGCTTCCCCAAGAATGTACAAGACTATTCTAACTCACAGCCTTCTCACTCTCTTGGCTCTCGTGAAAACAGAAAGAGAACATGCGATTCTTAGACCCTCAGCCCCTTGCCCTATTTATAGAAAATAGGGTGATATTTCCTAGGGCCAATTATGACATTACTGGATTTGCCCTCCACTAATAACTAATATTACAAGAGTGTCACCCGCATGTCAACTACCCCATAACTACATACAAAACACTGTACATAATCCTATCACTAACTCAAGACAATTTTCAACACTATCAGTTCATTTTTTCTGTCAATATATCTGGAAATCACTTTCTTATCATAGCTTTGGTTGTTGCCGGGAAATACAGCCAATGAGAGAGAGCAGGAGTCCAAAAGAAAGTATTCAGCGGCGGTGTTTCACGGCAACAACCAGAGCTCTGAGAAGAAACTGATTTTCTGTCACACAGACACTCAATGATTGCAAAGTGCACCTTTTCCATTTGTATTCGGCAGAATTTGAAGAATCTATGTGAATCTCTTCTATTTCTGTTCAATTACCTTCAAGATCTCCTAATCCCCAATCTCACACTCAGAAATCAGATCACAAACTCAGAACAAATCCATGCTATCCAAAAAAGCACGCTCAAAACAACCATGGAACTCGAGATATGCGAGAGACCATGAATTTCAAAGAAGAAGTTATCTGGTCCAATTTGAAGAAGAAACCCTAGATTCAAGGAAGATTAATTATCTACATCCTGTTAGAGTGCATCAGTATAGTCAATCAGGCAGTCCGTGCATGGCCATGTTCTTCCTAAAACAAAATAAGTTTAAGCATCGTAATCAAACGGGTCTAACCAACGGTCTGATTTTAGGCTGAGGTTGGACTGGTGTTAATTTTTTTCTTTATCGTACTGGAGCCTTGTATGTGGCATATGATTCAATGTATTTATTCTTGATTGAATTCGTTCCTTGCATGGTGGCATTCACTTCCATTCACTTATAGGAAAAACTGACTATGTTACTGTTCAATTGGTTGACAATCACTCTACCTTCCTCAGTTCTCTCTCTTGTTCTGTGACTCCATATGTTGTATCAATAATTGTCTGATATTTAATACCGTATCCAAATTCTCCATTTTGTCATTTTACCCTGGAATCTATAGCCTCTATCTTCAATCCAGGAATCGTTAATTCTGTTCAAGCGTCATTAGTTCCACTTAATCTTATTATGCTTTTAGATGTTCAATAATGTATTTGGATTTGATAACATGTTTGACTACTCAGAACTATTAAAGCGTCTACAAATCTGACCTATTATGAGGATGATTTATCCAAATTATGGATTTCCTATGTCATTTTTCCTTAAAAATTTGGTTGCAACTGGGTGACAGTATTGAGTTGCTTTTGTGAGATATAGTTTTGGACCTTCATGAGTTGTAAGTTGTTTATATTATAATCAATAACCAGATGCATTATATTTCTCCACCCTCGTGTGGAAGGCGATTGAAGCCAAGTAGCTTCTATTTTGTTTTGGAAACAAAAAGAGGAAAATTAACACTGTTAAAAACAGTCCATTAGATATTACATTCTTTGGATCTCAAGTTAATAGATATTAGTGGTGTAGCACAGGTAGATCAGAGAACAGCTTCGAGATAAAGAGAGAGGAAGCAGAAATTCTTTCAGTACCCAATTGGTAGGAGCTCAATAATATTTCAATAGATGGATAGTGAAAGAAAGGAAGAAGAGGGATGTTCCCTGCTTCTTCCATCTGCTATTTTTTTTTTCCTGACCTGTTTCTGCAGTTTACTCCTGCTGCGGCTGCTGAGGCATTTATTCTAGCTTTCTATTAATGCATTTTCTCAAGCTACATTAGTTTAATATCAGAGAAGGATTTTGTTTTCTTAATGTTGAAGTTTGAAAAATTTGATGTAAGTTTTCGCCTACAGGAGGGCATTGATGCAATCAAGAGGCATGGAAGTAGCAAGGAGATGATAACTATTAAATAACATCTTCACTGAATCTTGATGTGTTTTGTTCTTATTATCAAGTTTGGTGTCTCAATATATAACTTTAGTGGTAATAGATATCTATATGTTAAGGCTGGTTTTAGAGGATTTCCATGTGTTTCAAGACTCTTATCAAGCCTATAACACTTGTTAGATATAAAATAATATTAGGTCTCAAAAATTTGAATAAAATTTGATTATTATAAGTACAAAGTGTTTTCTTTCTCCCCCATCTTTGTATTCTCATTATTTTTTCTTGTGCATTTCCCTTCTCCAGCCTCTTCCCTTTCTTCTCTCCTTCCTCTCAGGTTATTTTCCTCTGTTTCTTTGGGACTGGGAAGAGGTTACTTTCCTCCGTTTTTATCCTTGTCTTTTCTTGCCTCTCCCTCCTCCCTTCTCTTGCCTCTCTTCTCTCCATTCCTGCAGGTTCTTTCCGCTCTGATTCTATAGTTTTCTCCTTCTCTTTCTATTTTCTTTTTTTTTTGGGGGCAAATTCTTCTCCTCATTCTTTTCTTCCATTGTCGCTCAACTACTTCTTGTCTCTTTGCTGCTTCAGTTGCCACCCCCCCCCTCGTTATTCTCAATTTCTGCTAGAACTTATATGTTATACTTTTACTGTTCCCCTGTTTTGCGTATCCAAAGAAGCACGGATAGGGCTATAATCGAATCGAGCCGAGCCAAGCAGCTTAGGCTCGACTTGATCTATTTTACTGGAGCTGGACTCGAGCTCGAAATCTTGTTCGACCTCGGTTTCATTTTATTCCTCATGAGCTTGAGCTCGACTCGCTTAAAATTCGTTTAGATTCGTTCGTGAGCCCAGCTCAAGCCTGGCTCGTTTAAAATTCGTTTAGATCCATTCACGAGCCTAGCTCACTTAAAATTCGTTTAGATCTGTTCGTGAACCAAGCTTGAGCTAGATTGTTAATTTTAAGCGAGCTCAATTCGAGCTCGACTAGCTTAAAATTCATTTAGATCCATTCGCGAGCCCAGCTCGAGCTCGGCTCATTTAAAATTCGTTTAGATCCATTCATGAGCAAAGCTCGAGCTCGCTTAAAATTCGTTTATATATGTTCATGAGCCCAACTCGAGCTCGGCTTGGTTAATATTCGTTTAGATTTGTTCGCGAGCCAAGCTCGAGCTTGACTTGAGCTCAGCTCGCTTAAAATTCGTTTAGATCCATTTGCGAGCCAAGCTCAAACATGACTCGACAAAAGCTCGTTTATGAGCTTGAGTTTAAACTAATAATAAAGTAAAACTCAAATTTAAATAACTTTTTTTATATTTGGACTAGAATAAGCATTAAACTAACTTTATTCAACGCTGGAATAGAAATGAGATTAAGAGCCAAATTATACATAACTAGCAGTCTGTGCGAACAGTATAGTCACATAACTAGCAGTCCTAACACAATTTTGTATAAAACTAACATATGTATATTTAAAATATTAATTCCAAAAAATCTTTTAACATTACATCGAAAAAAAAAAAAACAATATTCAGAGATTTGAAAAACACTGTTGGGGTTGCATTTGGAGTTTTGAGAAGTACATTTTTATATAAATAAAAAATTATAATCAAATAAATATATATACAAAATATACGAATCAACAAAGAAAAGAGTGGGAAAAAAAAACTTACCAATCTGTGTGAACAGTATTCAGATTCGGTGCAGTGTGTATTCAGATTCAGTGCAAAAAACTCCTAGGCGACGAGCGGAGGCTGATCTGGACGCGGCGCAGACGACGACGACCGAAGATGGAGGTGGAGGCGGACGACGACCGGAGGCGGCGATGACGACCGGCAGCAGATCTCGAGGCGGCGGCGACCACCGAAGACGGAGGCAGAGGCGGTGGCGCGGAGGGGCCGATGACAACCGAAGGCGGAGGCCGAGGCCGAGGCAGATCTAGATGGGGCGCTGCGACCGGCGGCAGATCTCGAGGCTGCGACGACGGCCGAAGACGGAGGCGGAGGCGGAGGCGGAGGGGCCGACGGCGGGAGTTCAGAGGGGGGGGGAGTTTAGGGTTTTCAACTTTTCGCAAATATGGAAATCGGAAATGAGAATTCTGGGGGGTGGGGGTGGTGATTTTAATTTTTTTAAATATTTTGTTATTAAATAAAAAATATAATATTTTAATATTATAATAAATGATAAAATTATTTAAATTATGGTAATTAATAAATAATTTAAATTGTAATTTATTATAATCATTACAAGATGATAATAGAATAATTTAAATTATTGATTGAAATTAATATTTATTTAAAAATTTAATAATTATTATAAGTTTGATATATTATTATTTTTTAATATATTCATAATTTTTAATATATTATATTATTAATAAATAAATAATATATAATTAATTTTAATAATTTAATAATTATATACGTGCATTTACATAATTATATTAAGAATTATTTATAATAATGTTAGTTGAATCTTAATAATTATTTATTAATTAGAATTAATAAAAATATATTTAATAAAAAACTGTAAATATAACCCTAAATAAAAAAAAATCAAAGAAGTGAGAAAGAAGAAAAAAATATGAGATGGGATCATAAAAAAGATTAATATAGATTGATATAGACCTAAAAACTAATCGATATGAGAAATGTTGCAAATGACAAGAAAAAATTTAAAGTTTCGTAACTTTGTCTCTATTTTTATCGAAACCTTTTTATGAGATTAATTGTATTGTGTATTTGTTAAAGTTTTAAAGATTTTGAAAATGAGCATATAAGCAAAGGAAGGATCATAGAAATTATAAACGGTATAGGGATTTAATTTTGTATTTTTATATTTTTTGAGTATTTAAACACATATTAAATAAAAATATCACAAAAATAATTTAATGCATAAAAATGAAAAATATAAAAAGAATAAGATTAGTGATGGAAAATGTTTAATAAAATAATAATTTGTAGTATTTAATATTTGATTCAAAATGTATATGAAAAAAAGACAACTTTAATCTTTAAATCCTGATTCTCAAATAAATTAATTACACAAGTTCAAAACTTAAAAATATATGAAAAACAATATTCTTTTTAAGATAACTAAAATTTAGATTATATAAATATAAAAATACGAGAACATTAGTTTTACTTACAATTTAATGTTTTAGTATATAAGGAGAAAAATAAATTTTATTATGATATTTAATAATTAATTAATAAATATATAAGATAACAGTGAAGTGTTTGATTAATCAAACATAATATATTCATTGATAGTTAACCTACTAAAAATAATAACTGGCATTTATTGATTCAATTCATATATATGTATTTGACAAGAATTTATATAGTTAATTCAATTATTTTTTTATATTTATATATATCTAAATCTAATTAAATGTAAATCTAATATACGATATATTTTTATATAAACAAATATTTGGAAACTAAGTGTATATTATATTTTTATATCAAAATATATAGCTCTAATTGTTGACTAAATGTGCTTAGTTTAATGGTAAAAAGGTTAATCAAAATATAAAAATCTAAATGTTGTAGGTTGGAATCATCATAAAACAGTATTTTTTTTTCTGAAATTGCAATGTTTTGATATTTATTTCCTTGTTGACTAATTTAAAAATTATAGATATTGATATTAAATTTATTATATAAAAATTTATGTGGTTGTCAAGAGATTATTTTTAATATAATGTTAATATTTTTATAAAATTAATTTATATAAATTTGATATTATTTAGTCATTAATTTAAATGAATAAAACATTATTTATTTCTATATTTTTATTTTATACATATTGGTATATTGCTAAATTTACATAATTAACTATAATTATTAACTCAATTTATTTTTATTCACGTAGTTAAGTTAACTCGTGAGCTCATTTCAAAGCCAATTGGCGAACTTGATCACGAGCCAATTATCAAGTTAGGTCACGAACCTATTGTTGAGCTAACTCACGAGTTTTGTTTATGAGCCCATTTGTCAAGCTAGCTTGTAAGTTGGTTCGCGAGTTAGCTCACGAGCTTACAATCGAGCCAGTTCATGAGCTTTGTTTATGAGCCTATTTGTCGAACTCGTTCACGAGCTTACAAACGAGTCAACTTGCGAGCTTACAAAAGAGCTAGCTCGTAAGCTAACGAGCAGAGTATTGGGTTGTTCAAAATTGGCTCGTTTAACTTTCGAACTTTAAATCTAAACTCAAACTTAACTCGTTTATGAATCAAGTCGAACACAAACGAGTTTTTTTTCGAGTCGAACGTCAAGCCACTCGTGAGCAACTTGGCTCATTTACAACCCTAAGCACGAACATGCTAGCAAAGAGCCAAATGCAGTGTCTGTGTAGTGTCAAACATAGACGTGGCGACCGACACGTGTGTCCGACTCGGTATTTTAATAAAAAAATCACAAAATAAAAAATAAAAACTGACATGCGTGTCTGACATATGTTTTTGTAGCTATGTGCCAACCACCATCCATGACAGATTATGACTATCGAACTCATCTTGGTTTGGTGACCCAAATACCAAAAACTCAACACGATCCGACTTCTGAATCTTACTAAATTTGGAAATTAATTTTTAGGAAAAATTTGGTCGTTATGTTGCTAATCACCAACCACCGTCCATGGAAGATTCCAACGATCAGAACCAACTATCAGGATCGCCTTGGTCTTGTAACCCACATAACCAATAACCATAAACGATCCAACTGTTGGATCTCACTAAATCTGAAAATTATTTTTTTTTCTACAAAATTTAAACGTTTACCTTAAGGTATTGTTGGACGAAATGAAGAGGGGGCGAGCCGAATGACGGCGGCTGCTTGTCGAAAAGAAGAGGAAACAGAGACTCAGGCGATAGAGATAAATGAACAGGGAAAGATGGCAGCGACGGCGACTACTGCTACTAAGGTTTCTTTCCCTTCTCCCAACTTGACATTTTATATCCCAAATCGGGCGAGTCGGGTTAACCCATCATTCAAAAAGAATATCATATATATATATATATTATTCCTATTATATAATATAAAAAAGAATTATAACATAATATGTATATAAAAAAATATTATATATATTGTCGCATCCGTATTGTGTTGTATTTGTGTGCTCGTATTCGTGTCCATGTAACGTTAATCACTAGACTATTAATTTCATTATGTAAAATTATTTACATGCTACTAAATTATTAAGAGTTAAATGATAAGTTTGTAAAGTTCAAAATGTATTTTTAAAATAAATTTATTTATAACTTTTTTATTTTTTAAATATAATAAAATCATCAGATTTTTTTTGATAATTTTGTCAGTTTAAACATACTATATATAATAACTAATAAAAATGAAAAGTATACCAATAACAACGATTTTTTTTCGCTTTTTGGTTTAAAATCAATTAAGAATGATGTAATCCTAAATCCAAGTTTATACCTGGCTCATTCAATCAATTTAGATGATTAAATTTAATTATTATGTGATATCATATTAGTTTATATTAATCTTTTCAATCTGCTTACATAAAAAAATATATTATGGTACGAACAAAATATAACAATTATTATTTTTTGGGATTGTTTTTGTAGTCAGAAGGGAGTGGTGGGTGGTTTATATTTTCATATTCGAATCTCCTCTTTTACACAACTATCATGAATCAGAATCAGATTTACTTCTCTTATTAAAAATCATGAGACCGAGCGGTGAAATCTCTATAAAAGAGAACATCCCAAGGTAGGACAATTATTATTCATTTATTATTATATTACTATTATGTTATTTATGAGTATAGTGACTGACTTAGCATCGGACCATCTAACGGAAGAGTAAGTCTTATTCAGCTTCATTATTTGTATGAACTACTAGTATAAATAAATTTGAGCTCAGAGATTACTGTACCTATAACGAAAACGAATGAATCTAAATAAAGACCGATTGTAATGCAAAAGAGGCTGTGATAAAACGCTCATCAGTATATATTTCATTAATATATATATATACACATGGATTGGAGTAAAAAGAATAATGATTTAACATTCAATTTTTATTCGACAATATGGTCCCCCGTCCACTTTTAGGAAACTTCACTTACCCCCGCTGGGCCAGACAAAGTTTATCTGGCTGGAGGCCCAACTGATTCTGAGCTGTCCATTCCAATTGATTATTGCTTTATTTGCTTTAATCAAATTATTTATTGATTAATTCATATAAATCCTGTACATTTGTCTGCTTCATTTGGAATCTAAGGATTAAATCAGTTCCAATGTTTAAACCATGCAATCTAAATGGTAAGTTTGGAAATTATTATTATTATTTTTTAATTTGAATGATGTAAACATGAAAATAAATCTTATTATATGATTAAGTACACGTCAAAAAATTATTATTATTTTTTTACAAAAATACCTATATTTGATAAAATAATTGGCTTACCATATGCTAAGTCAATGAAAGAGACAACCATTTAGGTTAAAAAAAGAAAGATATGAATATGAAAATCTCATTTTTACTGTCTAAAATCATAATTAATTTCTAAAATAATTTTATTATTACCCAAAGGTTAATTTTATTTAAAAAATATAAAAAATAAATTATTATCCACTAAAAAACTTCACTCAAATTTGTTTTTCTTTCATATACACAAAACACGAGCCACCTTCCAGTTTATTATATAAACAAACATAAAATATTGGTATTGTAAAGATTTATTGATAAAGTATTTTTTTTTTAAAATCAAGCGTTAAATTAATTGAGTAAGAGTGACTAATCGACAAGGAGATAAAACTATGACCAACAACTATCTCCTCCTGCTTCTATTTTGGATTAGCGAATTAAGATCATAATATATCTTTCATTTATCTTCTCTTAAAATTAGAAGATAAACTATGTTAATAATAAGATTTAAACTCATGTCTTTCAACAATAACTAATTTTTAAAATAATTTTACTATTATATATATAACAAAAAGGGAGGGACAAAGAGAGTAAATGGAAGCAAACAAGCTTGAAGAAACCGTCAAGGGCTTCCTTCCCCCTCTCCCCTAAACAAAAGCTTTAGACAGTTGGCTCTCTTTTTCACGGTCCCTTCTTCCACCGCTTTTCCCCACCGTCCGCTCCCCCTCCCCCCTCTCTCTCTCTCTCTCTCCTTTTGCACTCATATATATACGCAAATAGGAGAGAGACAGAGAGATCTCTCTGTCGAACTTCTCTCTTTGTTCTGCTTACCCGTTTCCTCCTATTTTTTGAGCCCTAACGAAGAGAAAAGAGAAAGCGAGCGAGAGAGGGAGGGCGAGAGAGAGACGCACACCCACACACACACACAACAAATACAGGTAACGCCTTCAATTCCGCTTCTTGATCTGCCTTTCGTGCCCTATTATTCGCGTGTTTGGTTCTTCTATTATCACTTCGTTCGTCTCTAAATTCGTTCTTGTGCTTTTATGGATCTTCTCGTTCTCGCACTAATTCTTGAGTCATTCATTTCTTGTTTTTTCTTGTTTTATTGCAATTTTTGTGTGTGTATATGTATGTATGTGTGGGTCACTGGGCGTGTTTAGTTTTGTTTTCTCGATAAACGGTTTGAGATCAGATCATCTGTCTTTCCTGTGGATGATAAGATTGTTCGCCGTGGTCTATTGGTGAGAGTGATGGGTCACTCTTGAATTTTTGTTTTTTTCTTCTTTCTCTGTTTTTTTTAACATTTGAATTACGAGTCTCTTGATGGATTCTTGAATTTATGAACTTTTGCATGTTAATTTGATTAGGGTTCTGTTTGCAAGTTAACGTGTACATCGACCTTATGTTCTAAACTTCAAATATGCTATGATCTCTTGGGCATGTAAAATTGTAATAGTTATTTGAAAGTTAGGTCATAATTAATATTATTTTCTATACTGTTGTAATAAATTTTAATTTTTAGTAGTTTATTTTCCACATATCCTTGAAAATCTGGCTATTGCTCTCTCTTTCTCTCTCTCTCGGGGCAACATTTCTGTGAAACAACAGGCATTTAAGAAGAAACTGTTCTATAATATGAACACTGAAAACAACAAAGTCGGTGCTGATTCCATCTGTTTTCCAGCGGAATTTGAAAACCAATATGAATCTCTGCCATTCTTGTTCAATTACCTTCAAGATCCCACAAACCCAAATCTCATAGTCAGATGCAATATCACAAACTTATAACTTATTCATGCTACCAAAACATGCACACTCAAATTGATCATCAAACTTGAGAAATCTGAGATACTCCGAATTTCAAACTTCAAAGAAAAAAAATCTGATCTGATCAAAAGAATCCAAACCCTGTACTCAAGGAAGGTTTATTCCCCATGCCCTATTTAACTCTTGGTTTCCTATTCACTGATGGGGTTGACATTCTTCTCCAGGCTTAGGAGTGGCTTTTACCTCCGGAAAGTATCAGTTGGCCGTGGACAGTTATGCTTCGCTTAATGACAGCTGATTTGATGCTTTGAGCAGGCAGTTGATTTTGGGTGTCAAGATCAGGTTAATGTTCATGTTTGGACTCATAAATCAATCTATGTGTTGGAGATCACCATGGTGGATTAGGACAATAGCGTGAACAATGTCTTTGGATGCATCAGTATAGTGAACTGAGTGGTGTGTGCATTGTCAGTTATTTTTGAAAGAAAATAAGTTTTAAGGTTTGTAGTCAAATGAACATAACCTCTAGTTTAATTTGGGCCGAGTTTGGACGGGCAATGAGGCATTAAAGTTATTAATGTACTGGGTTTTTTCATGTCTGGTATCTGATCAATCCATTTATGCTTGATCCAGTTGGATCCAACCATGGTGGCATCCATTTCCACCCATTACAATTCAACAGGCAACTAAGTATTTTACAGTCCAACTGGTCGATGATCACTCTACCTTCCCCAGCTTTCTCTCTCTCTCTCTCTCTCTCTCCATATATTGTATTGATAGTCATCTAATCTTATATGCTGTCTAAAATTCTATTTTGCCATTTCCTCCTGCAATCTGTATCCTTTCTCTTGAATCCTGGAATCATTAATCTGTTGATGTGTCATTGATTCCATTTAGTCTTTTTGTGTTTTTAGATGCTCAATAAAGTATTGGATTTGATCATATGTCTGACTTCTTAGAATTATTCGAGTGTTCAAAATTCAGATGCATTACTAGGAAGATTTGGTCAATATGGTCAAGTGATGGACTCCCCATGTTTCCATTGTATTTTTCCTTCAAAATTTGGTTGCATCTGTGTGGCTGTCTTGAGTTGGATATTGTGAAATGTAGATTTAAACCTTCACAAACTATATGTTGTTGATGTTATAATTGGTAAGCAGATTTGTTATATATTCTCCATCCTCTTTTCAAAGGGGATTAAAGCAATTAGTTCCAATTTCATTTTTTTGGGGGTAGAAAGTGGCTGGCACATGAATTATGCAAGGTCCCTAAATCATTGGATGAAATATGTGAGGGCTTTTATGAAAATGGTAGAAATTGGGGAGGGGCACCTCTAAAATTGAAAAACCTGATTGTAAAATTTAGTATATTAAAGGATAGTTTTTTTGGTTTGAGCTATTTTTCAAACACGTTCTTTTTGGAATTGGCTTTAAATGATTGCTGTTGGGGAATGTTAAATTGTTATCAAAACTTTTTCTTCAAATTAATATTGGAACTTTGATTTTTAAGTTTCTCAATGTGCAGTTTGAGTGAAAGTTGAACTTTATCTTTATGGGACCGTGATCTAGTGGTTGTGATGTTTATTTTCTGCACTTTTTTAATTTTCTATATTTTATTGATTCCCCAGGCACATGCGCCATCTCCTGGTTACTTTGTCCATCTGCAGAAACCAAGTGCCGTGGACGATCTTTATTTGAGAAAAAAAAATCAAGGATGCGCAAGTGGTTGTGCTGTGTTTGTCAAGTAGAGGAGCCCTATCAGTCAACTGACAACGAGCCTTTCAAAAGCCCAGCGAACCATAATGATGGTATGCTAGTCTGACCGGTATTTGTGTTTAATATTGGCAATGGAGTTGTTTCAGTTGATTGATTTGTTTTCAATGAACATCTTTTAAAGTTTTTTGATGGATAAAACTTTTCTTTTTGTTGGTTGAATGGTTTGGGCCATGTTTTATGTCTAGATGATTGATTTGATGCCAACAGAATAATCTCTCATGTGACTGGAATTATAGATGTTGGGTGGGTGACAGTAATAAGAATTTTCTTCTTTAAAATATTAGTATCTGGTCTTTATACATTACTTGGAGCTTTTGATATAAAAGATAGAGTTGTGCCTAAGAATATTATTTTGCACATCAACTATGGGTTAAGTGGGCATGCCTTAGTAGCAAAGTGGTGGTTCCTTAGTGATAGAAAGGTCAGAGGTTTGAGTTGTGGAAGTAACAACATTTTTGTAAAGAAAAAAAAAAGATAGGGGAGGACTGCATAAAATACGACTCTCATCCAACCCGTGCAAAGTGGGGAATTTTGTGCATTGGCAACACCCTTTATGTTAAGATGGATAAAAAATAAACTAGGCCTCTTATTGGATTTCTTTTGCTTCTTTTCTTTTCTTATCTGTTTGATGTTTGTTAGTTTGCCCTTGTAAAATAAGATTTTCTTTCTCTTCCTGTTCCTTTAATTAACCATGCACATAATGACTAACTCTAGTTATGTGCATGATAAAGTTTGAAAAATGGGAAGAAAAAGCAATAATTAATACATGAAAATATTATTAATTATTTAAGTTTTAACAGTGTTGTAGAATTGATTCAAAATTGAAATTTCAAATGTAAAATTGATAAATTAAAGTTGTAGAATTGATACACTAGCTAAAATTTGCTAATTAACCCTAGCCTTTACATTTATCTCTTGAAAAGAAATGGGGACAGAGTCCTCAAATAGGGGAAAGAGGGTGCAGGAGTTGGTGAAGAGGGTGCAGAGATAGGTAAACATTTTTTTCCTTTGGTGTATAAAGCAAAGATTGTAAGACAAGAAGTTGGGATTATTTTTGTGTTATGTAGGGACAAAAAATGCATATCAATTTTTATACTAAGATACTTCTATTTTGGGGTTCTTGGAAGCTATCTTGTGATGTTTTGCTTTATCATATTTTTGTTTTCATGTTTACTTTTTATGCCTGCTTACTTCTTTATGCACATTTTTCAGGATATCCAAAAGGGTCAAAGGCTTCTGCTCCCGTCAAGGCTGAAGTTCAAAAGGCAGTTCCACCTATTGAAGTGCCAGCACTGTCCTTGGATGAGCTGAAAGAAAAAACTGAAAATTTTGGCTCCAAAGCATTGATTGGGGAAGGATCCTATGGAAGAGTATACTACGCAAATCTAAGCAATGGAAAAGCTGTGGCAGTTAAAAAGCTTGATGTTGCAGCTGAGCCGGAGTCAAATGTTGAGTTCTTGACTCAGGTGATTAATTTCTATGAAAAAAATTATCATTTAATTTCTTTAAGCGCCTCACATTCTTCATTAAGTGTATTCCTTTACCTATTCTCATAATTGATTATACTTGTACTTTCCACTTTAGGTTTCCACAGTTTCAAGGTTGAAACATGATAATCTTGTTGAGTTGCATGGTTACTGTGTAGAAGGAAATATCCGAGTGCTGGCATATGAATTTGCAACCATGGGTTCTCTTCATGACATCTTGCATGGTATGCTTAATTAATGCACCTTCCCTTGACTGAGTTGGATTGCTTAATGAATAGCAATCTCTACCCTGCAGGCAGAAAGGGAGTCCAAGGAGCTCAGCCAGGCCCCGTGCTGGACTGGATGCAACGGGTTAGAATTGCTGTTGATGCCGCTAGGGGATTGGAATATTTGCATGAGAAGGTTCAACCTTCTATAATACACCGAGATATCAGATCCAGTAATGTGCTTCTATTTGAAGATTTCAAGGCAAAAATTGCTGATTTTAACCTTTCAAATCAAGCCCCTGACATGGCTGCTCGCCTTCATTCTACAAGGGTCCTAGGAACATTTGGCTATCATGCACCAGAGTAATACTCCTGAAACCCCTCTCCTATCAAATTTTGTGGCTATTTTGTTTTAATCCCTATGCATATAAATGGTTGTATTTCTTGTGAAAGGTTCAGCATTGTTATTTTGTAGTTGTGTGAGACTTTTTTTAACTATGACAAATGATTGTGGGACTGTACTTTCATTATAATGCACATATAATGTATTTAACCACCAGTTAAGTGATTCATACTGATCATGAATTTTAATATCTTTGTCCCATGATTTTTGTTGACTATCAAATATTTTAATGTAGAAAATATGTCCTTAACATTCTTTTAGTTCATCAATCCATGACATAAATCCTTTATTGAATGATGTATTATATATATATATATATATATTTTCTTTTACTTTGTAATTTTTCCTTCTTCTGGGCAGTAAAACATTAAAGTATCATCTGATAAGGTAAGTAGGGTTTGGATTCTAATATACAACGATACCTTATGGGGTTAAATGGAATTAGGATTACCAAGGCTTGGCTACTAGGAATGCCACTTGGCTGTATTTTGCCTGGGATGGAGGTAAATACTTTTTCTGGTCTCTGACAGGAGTTTATAGGATTTGTCAATTGCATTTGCCTTTCCTTAAATAAGAACATGGGTTGTTTTGTTCTAAATTTTTGTTGATCTCTTTCTCAACACAACCCCCCCCCCTCTAAAAAAAAAAAAATCAAAAACAGAAAGGAAAAATTCGCTATGTTCTTATTCCGATATTCATTGCCAAATTAGCATATGGAGTGTCTTCAAGTGTCTTCAGTATTAAAGAGATGATTCTGTAATTAAGTTGGTGGTTGAAAAATCTTGTGCAGATATGCAATGACTGGACAATTGACACAGAAGAGTGATGTTTATAGCTTTGGAGTGGTTCTGCTGGAGCTCCTGACTGGTCGGAAACCTGTTGATCATACCATGCCTCGTGGACAACAGAGTCTTGTCACTTGGGTAAGCCTCTGTTTTGTGTGATTGCTTTCTCAACATTTCCTTTTCATTTTTCATTTTCCCCTTGTCTGTTTTTAGTCTTGTGTCTCTAGTATCTATATATTATATATTTGTACACACATATATATTAAGAATATCATACTGCTGGGTGAAATTAATGCATTTATTTTTTAATCTTAATAGGCCACTCCAAGATTAAGTGAAGACAAAGTTAAACAGTGTGTAGATCCAAAGCTTAAGGGCGAGTATCCTCCAAAAGGAGTTGCTAAGGTCTCTCTCTCTCTCTCTCTCTCTCTCTCACAACATGCACGTACAAATACTCAGATGAAAATAACAAACCCTGTGCTCTTTTGGTGATGCAGCTGGCAGCCGTGGCAGCATTATGTGTGCAGTATGAGGCTGAGTTCCGGCCAAATATGAGCATTGTAGTTAAGGCGCTCCAACCACTTCTGAAGTCTCCTGCACCTGCTCCAGAGATTTAAGGGTCTAATAAAATTCGCTTTTCCTAACTGGATTTGCAGCACATGCCTACACAGTTTGGTTTTTATTTTGTTGGGCTGCTCTAGAACTTGACTCCATATGAATATATAAAGTTTTTTCATTTTATTTGTTCGTTGTGGAATTGAGATTGGATGTGTAGAGGCTTGGTTTGCCCCCATTTCATCACACTTTTTGACTGGTTTGTTGAAACAGTTGCTGATTAATCTTGTGATGGTGTGAGTTCCCAAAATTGGTGGATGGGATGGATGTTGGGATTGAGTTTACTTGTGTGCTGCGCTGAATGTACTATTTTACTATAGGATCTTAAATTTGGGCTGGCGTGAATCTTCTTGGCATACCTATGGGAGTTTATTATAATGGTTGAATTTGTTGTAATTTGACTATTGTTTTGGATGAGCTTGGCCATCTAAAGTCGTCAGGGTATTTCGTTTTCTTTTATTTCAATCAACGTGGTCAAGACAATAGTTTTGTATGATTCCATGTGGTCATGCCATGTTTGCATTAAGGTTCCATGACTTGCAGGTAGATTAGGTAACTCATCATGTATATTGCCATTTATCATTCATTTTCATGATCACAATTTCCAATTCAATGGGGCTAAGAACCGACTTCTTTTGTTCTTTCTGCTACGGCTGTTTTGGTGAATATTTGTAAATTGTTGCTATAATTTTATTAGTTCAAGACCCCCTTTCCTTTCAATCTCTATCTTTCAAAGTGATAATTTCACTCTATGTTCTAATTCGATAATACCATCTACGTTTCTCTCATTTCCGTCTTCTGTTCATTATTGCAGATGGGAAATTGCAACTATTTTGTTCGAGTATACATTTGGTAAACTCATCGGGAACCCATAGGGTGAGCTTAAGTTTGGGTAAACCGAACTAATCGAATCGAATCGACAAGTTTGGTCAGTTTGGTTCAGTTTTTCATAGAAAACAGTTTGGTTTGGTTATATTTTCTTCTAAAAGACAATTATTCAGTTTGATTTAGTTATTTTGATATAAATTATCAAAAAATCGAACCGAATTGTGTACTCTTAAACCAAACCAAATCAGCCAACCCCCCTCTCCCCCCAAATGCGAGCGTGGCACCCCATGTGGCACCCAAATCCTGATAGGCGATAGCCTCTTGGCCCTTCTTCTCCAATCTCCATCCCTCGTTAATAGCCTTCTCCATTCCTTGTCATCGTCAATGGCATCTCCATCCCTCGCTGTCGTTGATAGTGCGATGTCTGTCTTCTGACTCTTCTCTTCGTCCCTTCCAACAATGTTGGTCATCTCCTCACCTCATCTCTTTGTCCCTTCTCTCTCCCTCTACCATTCCTCGCCAATGGCGAAGATGAAGACGAAAGCCAAAGATGAAGACGAATACGACGTTGATGGCCCATTCGGTAAGTTTTCCAACTACTATTATTTTGCATTGAAACCTAAATCTACTAAAATCTAACTATTATATATTTTTTATTTTTGAATATGTGGGTCACTGTGGTTGGGGTTTCGATCATCGGAATCACCAGCCAACTAGGTGGTTGGTGGCAATAGCAAGATAGAACTAATGTTCAATCTGTTAGTTATTTTGTATTCCAATTTAGTTTTCGGTTCGATTATTATAGTTTATGTGTCGGTTAGTTTGATTTATTAGGGTTAGTCAGTCAGTTTTGTTCGGTTATTACATATGATTCAGTTCAGTTTGGTTCATGATTTTCAATCAATTTGATTCGATTATAATCGATTGCGCACTCTTAGCTAGATTAATAAGCTTTCAATCATAAAATAGAAGTGTTTGTGTTCAAGTGTCTTCAAAGAGAGAAAAACTAACGCTAAAGAAGTCAATTCTAAGAATGATTTTATTATTTTTCTAACTTGTCCTCTCCTACCCCCATCGCCCTCCCAAACGAGTGTTAAAAAGGAAAAATAAGATAAAAAATATTTTCAACTTTTGACTCAATAGTGAAGGTGTAAGGGTGCATTTGAATTGGCCCACAAGCTGGGTTCAGGTTCTCAGTTCCATTATCAATGGGTTTGAAAAGAATCTTCACGTGAATCGTTTCAAGATGTTTATCCACAGAAGTTCTAGCAGCTTGAAGACCAAGTACCAACACATTTCAAATGCTGTGAAATTACTTCATCAAACACACCATGGAGGAAGAGCAACCAATTGAATATTAAGAAGACCATCCCCCTCCATTCCAGAAACGGGCATTTGCACATTAAGTTCCATCAACAAATTCAACACTCTATTGCCTATCATGTACAGCTGCAGTCTCCACCATTGACCATTATATCAACAAATACAATGAATATACAGCATGACTCTGCATGTAGATGCCATGTTGCAAGAAATTAGCGCCCAAGAGAAGGCCCGTATGTGGGTGACATTTATAGGATAACCTATCATGTGCCTAAGTATACAAACAAAGGACATAGTTTTGGTGGAGGTCTGTAGTGTATGTTGCACACAAAGCCTTTGCAGTCAATTCTTCAATGAACAAGGACTTTCACATGGTTCCTTCTTCCATATGCAGCTACCAGACACGTGAACATGAAAAAGTGAACCCATTCCTAGCCGGGGGAAAAAAAAACAAAGATCGTCAAGGACCAACATCCAGTAGAGAAAGCATTGAGAAATGATATGCAGAGCCTCCAAAATCTCCACAAGTATAACAAAAACAAAAACCCTTATAGGGAATGTAGTAGTAGAAACCATAAATCAATGAAGAATATACATTGCACATGACACCTTGGAGATCTAGTGTCAACTAGTCACTACAGGTTTTCATGCTATTATAGACAATAAATAGCTATATATTCCCTAGGAGAGGCTACTAATTTGGAATCTAATTAAAAGTGTTCATAGAACATTTTAAATTTTTAATAGTGAAGAATGGCAGAACAGCCTGAAGGACAAACTGCAAGCACTTGCTATTACCTAGAGAAACACTAGCACTTGTGAACCCTCCAACATAATTTTTCTAAATCTCCTCAACTTAGATGGTATAACATATTCAAGTAAATATATATAATATAATACATATTCTATAACATTTGTGCCATCACTTAGTCAAATTAATTAGACTCCTGATAAACCAACAAGTGCTCAAGACAAGGTAAAATATGATATTTAGCTTCAGCATACGATTGCCTATACCTCAATTAAATGTAGCAAGGCCAAGATGTTTTAAAATTATATGAGAAATGAACAACATGTGTGTAGAGACATGCAAAAAACAAAAAAATTGTCAGGAAGCATCATGTGCGTACAGATTTCAACACAAAGAAAGTAAGTACAAAGTTTATGTTGAACATAACTGTTGTGGAGAAAAAGGACATATACCAAGGAGCCCAGGGGCTTTTAAATCCTTATATGAGCATTGTTTCCTTGGATCAAAGTTAACCTGGATGTGTTTTTGACGACGATTACAACCAACCAGGCCGTCATATTCCCTTGCCACAGTAGGCTCAAGCCCACAGTATGCCTGAATCCATTTTTTCCTCTGTTCTTCTAAATTTACAGACCTCATTGCCATTAGCTCCTCCCTTGAGTAAGCCCTCTTGGTGTTCTTGCTTTTCTCTTGGCGGCTAATGTGAGACTCAACCGTGTGATTTGGAGACTGTTCCACTGGATTTGTTGATCTAGACATATTTTTGGCACCCTTTCCCCTTCTTCTAGGTCGTTTCTTTTTCCTGGCATGTGTTTCTTGCTTCGTAATATTCTTCTCATCAATCCTCTCAGAATATTTACCAAACCCTACATGGTCCTCCTCCTCGTTGCCGATTCTAAATCTATTACCAGAAATTGTCTCAATCACAGCCGTTTCATCAATTACTTTAATTTTCAGAGAACATCCATTGCCTTCATCAGTCGCTACCATTTTGTTCAATCCCTCAAAAACACACTTCCTTTTATTAGTAAAGTCCGCATTCCTAAAATTAGGGCATTCCTCCATTATCCTAACAGCACCGTGTTGGATTGATCCTACGAAAGGCTCGTTCAAGTGCCGCTCTAAACTGCTTCTCAAGAAACAATGAGAATCGTTTACATCGAATCTAACACAAGAAATGGCCAAACCTGTGTTCCAATCTTCAAGAACAGGAGATATGGATGTCCGAACTTCTTCAGGAGAACTCTTCTCTACTTCACCAAATCCCCGATTTCCAAAGAAACCCACCTCGAACTCCTCTCCCCCGCCGGATTTCATCTTCGGAACAACGCCGCTTGGAGGCTCCAATTTTTCTTCTTTACTTTCTTGCTCTTCTTGGACAATACAAGTGTAACGATTGATCAGTGGCTTCAACTGCCTCCAAAGAGAGCTCTGAAATGTTCCCTCCGCCATGACTCGTATATATACATTTCCATACTCTTATTTTACAGCGGAAATGTATTTTTAATAATATTTGTAAATTAATAAATTATATATTTATATTAATATAACATAAAATATAAAAGAAACTCATTCGTTTTAAGCGTTCAAATCTCGAAAACAAAACCAATGTTTTTTTTTTTTGAAATTACACGCCATCACTTGCACCCCTTGCAAGCTCGCCCCTAAGTCTCCTAAATCATCACGAGAGAGATAAATCGAGAGATATACCTAAGTGATTAGGGTTTGAGGTTGTATTTACTAACACTTATCAAGAACCATACCAAAAAAAATTATTTCTCGTAGGAATCGATCATACGCTAGCTGATTTTAGCATGACTATATCTTTACAACTCCTTCTACCACTTGACTATGCCCCTAAGAGCACAAAACTAATGTTTTTACGTAGAAGTAGGACAAGTTTACTAAATATTGAGGTTGCTTGGGAAGAAAGATAAAAAAGAAAAAATCAAAAAGTCGAAACTTTAAAAAAAAACGCCTTCATTTCTCTTAAGGAATAGTTCACAGAATAGGTAGGATAACTCTGCATGTACTTTTTTCTTATAAAAAAATAATTCACGTTGAACTTATTAAAATTGAATTATAAATATAAAGAAAAAGTTCATAAGACAACTAGTTAATTAAAGATAGGATTACGTCAATACTTTAAAAGTCAGGTAAAGTATATCTCTAGAATTAAGATCTACATTGTTCAGACATGGTCAGTCTGTTCATCCTTTTACATGTATATGCCTTTTTCTTGCACTTTTGCATTAAAAAAATAAAAACGATACGAATCAAATCAAATGAAAAATAGAAGTTACAGTAATCTATTGAAAAATTCTATTTGCAATCCGTGTAAGTAAAATTTTAATTTTTGTTATTTGTAACCATTAATTATTTTTTATAATTATTTATATTCCAAACATACCCTCTAAATATCTATCATTCAAAAGACACCCTTGCGTGCACTAAACTCTCTTCATCTTCGAACCACTCCTCACATCAAGTCCTCTTCAAACCACCACTCTCTTGTCGTCGCCCTCTTCACCATAGTCGCTTGTCTCATCTATTTTCTTCCTTTGAGTTATTCGCTTTCTCATCGGAATAGTAGAAACCGGGTAAGTAGATTTGAAAATTTAATTTGATAACGATAGAGACGTTTGACTGCCAGTGTTTGGAGGCATCAAACACCTCTGACCGGTGGCAGGAACACCTCTGAATCGCATGGTTTGGAGTACCCAGAATGTCGAGGTTCGAGACCCCCCGACTATTTCTCCACCCCCATTATCACGTTGTGGAAGCTAAATGAAGCGAGGTGTGAGCACGACATCATATTGGATAATTTATATATTTATTGATGATAGTTGGAATCGATTAAATATTTATTTATTGCCACCACATCGACGTGGTAGACATTCTGCATTTTCATAACCGTTTACACAGGACTATTTATCGTCGTATGGACGTATTATGCATGGATTTATATAAAATTCTACACGTTGATCAATGTTTGATAGAGATGGTGAATATATAGTTAGTCTCGCTGAAACAGTAAGATTTAAAGTTGATATTTAAGTTATTATTGAATATAGTTTATTTAAATTAAAAAAATTGATATAATTATTTTTTTTAGCATAATTGATTAACATTATATACTCTTGATTGCACTATATCAAATGTAGAGCCCGTATCTTCTGATGCATGGAGAGAGACGTATCTTATGATAAATATTATTCTATCATCTCCTAGTGGATTCAATCCATTGCAGTTGACATTTGGTACATCTTAACCCCTGACATAATCAAACTCAAGTTCAATTCGACCACCAATACTAGTTCAATCACTAAGAACATTGAGAATTACTTATAGTTGTTATTTGTTGTATTACTATAATTATAATTTTTGAACGTGGATTAAATTATTTGTAATAATATTTCATTTCAGTATTTGCTGTTAGATTTTATTTTATTTAATTTATGATAAAATGTGACAAATTTAATTTAGATTTTGAAAAAATAAAAATAAACATAATTTTATTACAATTTATATTTAATTCAAATAAAAACTAAAATTAAAGAAACATTAACTCAAGAAAAATTAAAATTAAAGAAATATAAATTGATGAAACTTTTTTAAAAAAATCACTTTAATCACATTATTATTAATTAAAAAATAAAAAAAATACCTTCAAATTTTGAAGTTCGAGAAAATCGAATGCCTAAGGTTCGAGGAATGCCCTGAACCCCCCAACCTCGAGATTCGAAACTTGGAGGATATTCCAAACCTCGGGGTTCGGATCTTCTGCAAATAAAATGATGCATATTCACCATCAATCTCCAACATTTATAGTTCTCCTTAGGAACACACCAATTTCATTTATGGATCTTCTCTGTCTCAGGATTCATTTTAATTGTTGCATTTTTCTCCTTTCTTATAATAATCATCTGATAATTTTCTAGTGCACATATGTGGTGGGTTTGATATATATATATATATATATATATTTTACCTGTGTGATGCATATATAATACGTGTTTGTGTGTACTTAGGTTCTAAGAGGTGAAATTCTTTATTTTAAGGGCCCTCGCAACTCAACCCCAAGATTTCTGTAGATGAGGTTAATCACAGAACCTATGACTAAGGTGAAATCTGTAACAACCCATTTCTTCAGGGCGTGTTATACCTTAGGAAAATTAGGTCTTATTATTATTATTATTTTTTTTTAACTACGATGCATCCGAAATTTCCTAAGGCCTATCTAGTGTTTAATTTACACACCAGAGATAAATACAATTTACAAAGCGGAAGCTGAATCGAACCTGCTCACGATAATGCATATAATAATAACTGGACATGACATTCATTATAAAGTTAATTCATAAGCGTCTGACAATAAATACAATGTACATAAAACTATTCATATTACAACATGACATGGCTCATTTCCTCGTTTCTTGACGTCTCGCGTCATTACACATCTTCAACCTCGATAACATCACTGCAAGTCCCGACTGGAACGTTGAATGTTCCAGGGGCGAACATAAGTTAGATGATGAACCATCTAAGTAAGGGTACATAATGCTATGTCATGTGTATGCAATGTCTTTCATCGTAGGTGTCAACTGCACCTCTCATGCTACCCACCATTTTAGCGGGCACCTCTTTCGAAGTCGAGGTGTATGAGTGCACCCTTGATAAAGTAGCGGTGCCAGTTCGTACTCCCTACGGCCTCATATGCGTGTGATCAATGATATCAACGTGTAATCATGCATTTCATAGTCATGTATGCGTTCTACGTGATAGATACATATTAGGGCATGTCAATATGATGAAAACATTTTCGAGGAAGTACCACTTACCTTCTCAAGCTTATTGGGCTATCTCAAAATCCGTGTCTTGCCTCTTGCATCGCCTCGATTTGCATGTCATCCTCAAAATTTGCACGAGTCTTTTCAAATTAAACCTCAAAACATCCTAATCACCATAGGTATTTAAATAAATATTAAATCCTATTTTTCCATAATTTCTAGTATTTTCTTTAATTTTCTCTCTATTTCTTCCTATTTTTCCTCAATAATTTCAAATTAAATATTTCTAAAAATATTTTCTCAAATATTCCACTACGAAAATTCATAAAATAATATTCTATAATTTTATAGAGAACTTTACTCACCTTGATTTAGCATATCCGATTTTCTCGGTATGCGTGTCGTATTCTTGAAACTCGTGCCCGAGCCATTTCTTGCCAAAATCACCGGGATACCACTGAAACATAATTTCCTGTTTTTCAGGATTTTCTAAGATTTTTTGACATTTTTTCTCTATATTTTTTTTCTTTTCTTTTTCTTTTTCTTTTTTTCTTTTCCTTTTTTTTTTTCTCCCTCTCTTCTTCCTCCTTCTTCCTCCGCGCGACCTGCAACTTCCGCCTGCAACTTTTTTTTTTTTCTTCTTCTTCTCTTCTTCTTCTTCCTTCTCTTCTTGTAACACCCGAGGACAATTTTGAGGCTAAAATGAAATTTGATAAAAGGGGCAAAGTTGGAAATTTGAGAAAAATAGGACTATAGGGCACACTGACACGGCTTTGGACGACCGAACTAGCCAGAGGGAGAACCTCAGACCCTAGATTGCCCAAGAAAATGGTATAGTATTGACAAGAAATTAAAATTATGATTTTTGGTGATAAAAGAAAGAAGATCGGGAACAGTTTTCGGTACAGCAAAAATACAGTCGTCAATGAGGTCATATTACCGAATTGCTGTAAACGATGCCCAAAAAGTCAACAGAGAGTGTCATGGAATAGTATTCGATGTGTAGAACAACCCTTAGGTAGTTTTGGGTTGAATCAAGTGGATTTGGGGTCAAATAAATCAGTCGGGCCTAAGTGTAATTTTTTAAAATTACCCGAGGGAGGTCTAAACGGCAATTTTTTGAAATTTTCAGGGGAGAAATGAGGAGTACTAATATTGAGGGTCTTGGTGATAGTGTTAGAAAGATCAGGGGCTTGAGAAAAAGGGCCAAAATGCAAAAGGAAAATTTCAGGGGGCTAGAGTGCAATTTTCAGAAATTGTGCACGTTGATGGTAGATCTGGCCGCACGATTTGGCCGGAAAATCCGACCATTTGGCCGTCAAGTCTTGTCAAGGGAGTGGCCTAGGGTGTCCTAGTGGCGTGAGGGGAAAGAAATGGCCGAAAAATCGGCCACGTGGGGTGGTTTTTGGGTTATAAATACCGAGGGGTTTCGGCCGAAGGAGAAGCACAAATCGAGCTCGTTTTCGAATGAGTTTTGGAGATTGGATAGAGGGCTTTTGGTCTCCAGGAGGTGAGGATCATTTTGGGAGTGGTTTGAAGCATTTTGGTAGAGGTTTGAGGGTGTTTCGAAGTTGGCAGAGGGCTTGAGGCGGTCCGCCACCGCCGACCTATAAACGGACGTTTGGGCCATTTTTCGGTGGCTTTTCGGCCTGATTTTGGTGGGGTTAGGATCGATTCTCAAAGGGCTATCGGGGGGTACCGGTTTCACGGCCATCAGAGCACTCGCCGGCGGCGGCTAGAGGTTGAAGACGACTGGCGCGTGACTGCCATGCGCCAGTTCAAGCCAACCAATCCACGCGCCACGCGTGAGGGAGCGTGAAGGGTCAGGTAATTTCAAATTTTTTTTAATTATTTTAAGAAAATTATTTTATGAATTATGGTGCAATAAAATTTAGAAAAATATTGGATAAAATAGTCATTTTGTAATTTTCAAAGTGGATAAAGCTTATGAAAAATAGGTAAGGGAATTAGAAAATCCTTAGCAAATTTTGGGAGATAGGAATTAATTATTTATGAATTATTGTGAAGAGAAATCAAGGAAAAATCTTGAGTAGATATTTATTAGAAATTTTGAGGAGAAGTATAAAGAAAATAGGAAGAAATTGTGAAAAATTGGAAAAATAAAAATTGATATAATTTTGAACAAACGTAATGACTAGGGTATCGTTGAAGCTCGAGGTTGAAATACAAGAGCGTCAGGCGCAAGAATCGAGGCTAGGCACGCAAATCGAGGTCAGGCACGCAGATCGAGATAAGCGCGCAAATCGAGGCTAACCGCACTTGGAATTCGTCTAAAGGTGAGTAGTTCTCTTCCAAAACTTGATTTACTGTGAGTGTTCTCCCCAAACTTGGTTTTAACTTGTGAGTGGTTCTGCCCGAAAAGATTTCAAACAACATATGAATGGTCTTACTGTAATGAATTGACCAACTGATTGTTTACACGTGCATTAAACATTGATTTTAAGTGTTGGTTTTAAGTGACGCATGTTATGATTTTAAGTGATGCATGTTAAGATTTTCGACCATTGGCTTGTTTTGTGTCATTCATGTGGTACGTGGGTTGTTGACCTGTGACGTGGCCCAGAATGACAGCACTCGGGATGCGTACCTAGGATTAATGCTAGGTGAACCACTTGGGACGGGGCTGAGACCGGACTTCACCCTACGGGACCCAAGTGGCGGGGCTGCGAGTGGACACCACCCCGGTTGTTGGCTCAAGTGGCGGGGCTGCGAGTGGACACCACCCCAGGATCCTTTGAGCAGTAGCATTAATGCCCAGGTGACGTCGATTCCGAGGATAGTGCTGATGTGGCACACTTGGGGCTAGGGTTGTGTTTTGGAATGCTTCTGAGTGGGAGCGTAAAGCCTGACAATGACAATGGGGTGATTCCTGGGTTCATATGTCGAGGTTGTCCCTTTTAAGAAGGATCGGGTTGCCAATGGGTCGATTTGGTCATGTCACCTTTAGAGAGATTGCGTTTTCCCCGATTAGGGTTAAATGCTGTGTGGGATTCTCTTAGGCTGGTGCATGTTGAGATTTATCGATTTTGGTACATGAATTTGCATACATGAAAACGTTTTTGAACTCTCACTTAGATGATTCAACATCTAATTTGGACTATGTCCCTGGAATATTCAAACATTCCAGGTGAAAGCAGTGGCGTCCAGGAAAAAAATGTCGTCAGGATGTAGCAGATGCAGTCGGTTTAGTAGGTTTTGTCTATGATTACAATGATTAGAGATTATGTAATATATTTTTCATGTGAAACATCGATTCAGTTATTGTAAAAGAAATTGTTAGTTATATGTATATATTTGAGGTTTCGATCATTGCTTCTGCTGATGTGATTGATGATGCCTGTCTTAGTCTATTTATTGATTGTTGTTATACTAAGAAGGTACGATCGGGATTGTCAGGAAATGATTTTGATGAAAGTGTGGCTATCGAGAGATTATGTGGTGTTTGATTTAAATTTTCCCGAAATCTCGAGTTAACGCACGCTTGAGAAAAGTGGGGCGTTACACTTCTTCATCTTCTTCTTCTTCTTCTCCTCCTCTCCTTCATGCGCGAATAGCCTCTGCTTCTTCTCATTCCCGCGGCCGCCATCGCTGCCAGCGCCTACGCTGCCAGCCGCCTCGGCCTCCTGGTCGCCTCTACGCTGGCCACCATCGCGGCCTCCTTCGTCGCGGCCACTGCCGCGCTTGCACCTGCTGGCTGCTCATCGGCCATGGCCGATCGAACCAGCCACTGCCGAGATTTTCGGCCCCCCACTCCGACGCACCAGCTTCATCAACCTCGCTGGCCGTCGCCCATGTCCCCATCGGCCTTCGACTTGGCTGCTGCTGACCGAACACGGCCACGGTCGTGGCCCCCTGTTCGCGGCAGCTTGTTAGAGCACGTGGGCATGGCTGCCATGGCCGTGGCTTCTTTTCTTCCAGCCGTTTCTTGAACCCTCTTCTATCTCTCTCATCTCTCTCGAGCTCGCAAGCTGCTTTCGGCCATGCTGCAACTCTCGGCCATTGCTCCCCTTCTCTTCTTCCTTCCCTCCCGATCTCTCTCTTCCTACCTCTTGGATCCCTGCTTCCATTCGGCCAAGATTGCTGCCCATTTATAGGCAAATGTCGCTTGGGCATTACTCAACTTGGCGTGCAAGATCTTCCAAACTTTGCAGAGGTGAGCTTCGATTGCAGACGCGTGGCTGATTTGCGCAAATCACGGATGCAAATGGCTGATTTACAGGGCATGGGTGGATTTGCAGGGTGCCTGCTACACACATGCATATATATACATAATTATATACTACTTTAATATAAAAATTATATAATTAATTTACAAAATTATATATTAAACTTCAAATTTTATCCTTATTACACTAATACAATTCCCTAATTGCAACTACGGCCTTAAATCCCAATTTAATTTGCATTACAATACCGAAAATTCAAAATTAATAACTCAAAACTTAGTCAAAAAGGACGATTCACCCCAGTGTCCTTATTGGGTGGTCGTTTCATCCCGAAACTACTGAAGGATTGCTCGTTATGCAAAATCGGAGCCCCCTAGGGTTCTGTTGATTTTTCGGGAGCCTCTTACAATGATTCGGTTTTACAGCCTAAATGATAGTTGTATTTTAACTGTACCAAAAACTGTTCCGAATTCGATTTCTTTCAGTACCATAAATCCTATCTCGATACGCTCGTCGAGACCATATAATTTTTCTTAAATAATTTCACTCTGAGGCATTCCCTGTAGTTGATTCAGTACTTGGAATTACTATAAAATCAATTTTTTCGGTATTCTAAACTCATCAGAATTACGTGCAATTTCATACGAACATGGGGTATTACAAAATCCCTCACACGTTTGTGTACTTGCATCATAAGCATGTGATTATGTGTGGGGGCATGTGCATGTGATTATGTGTGGGGTTGTGTGCATGTGAAAATGTTCGCCCATATCTATGATAGGAGTTTTATTGACAGATATTGTAGAAAGGTACATGAGATAGGATGGGGTAAAATTTTAATTAGGGTTTTAGGGAAGTACGGAACCTCTCCCAAGGTTTGGGAAACCCTGAATCTCCAGAGCCTCGGGTTTATACATTCCAAATTCATCTCTTCTCTGGATTTATTTATTCATGTAAAGATATATATATAAAAAATTAAATAAAAAAATTAAATTATCTTTATTTCATCAATAACATTTTTGATTATCACATTGTAAAATTTACATATAAAAAAATTTAAAAAACATAGAATTTGATAAAAAAAAAATTAAATTATCTTCACTTCATCAATAACATATTTAGTTGTCACGTTTTTATTAATGATAGACAAAAAAATCTAAATTCTAACTATATATGGTGTTTTTCATTCCCATACAGTATCAGCTTGATATTTATGCAAATTGCATACAACGGGAGGAATTGGTGAATTTGATTTAAGAAACGCTTGATAAATAATAATAATAAAATATTATTAATAATAATCTCATAACTATATAATTATACAAATATACAAAATAACTTATCAAATAAGAATACCTGCACAAAATGACTGTTTAAATGCCAAAGAATTTTCATTATCGTGAAAAAATTATGTAAATAAATAACCAATTTAAAGCAGCCCCGAGTCTTTGGATTTGAGGATTACTTGAGTTCCTCGAATTGAATGATTTGGGAGATCATCGAGTTCTCGAATTCTTTGGTTTAAAGACTCAAGCAGTCCTCAAATCATTGGATTCGAGACATATCAATTCCCCAAATCCAATGATTTGGGGTACGATGATTCCCTCGAACCTAAGGATTCGGGGGATTCGGGGGATCATTGAGCTCTTAAATCCTTCAATTCGGGGCACATTGACTTCCTCAAATCTTCAGTTAAGGGACTCAGAGTGCCCCGACACTCAACCTGCCTCGTTGGTTGATTCAGTATGATTAGATTAAAAAAAAAAAAATTAAGAGATACAAAAAATTTACAAATACTTTCGAGAACTCATATTTAATTGATTTGTGCTATTTCTTACCAAAATAGGAATATTTGTTATTTTATTTGTCAAATTATTGAGTAAACATTTACAAATAATAATCTTTCATGGTTGATAATAATTGTTAATTGGCTATGACGAGGAGAACTGTGCCGAACAATGTTCGATGTTGAATAATAGTGGCTGTGCAATGTTTAATGTTGAATAATAATGGTTGTGTGATATTTAGTTATAGGTAAGTAAAGTGGTTATGACGATGGTGGGTGAGAAAGTAGGTGTATGCATTAGAGGAGTAATGATGGATAATTGAGTGTCATAAATTTAAATAAAGGGCAAATATAAGTTTTCATCTCAAAATATTTTAGAAATATTAAAAATGAGTTATATAGAGAAAAAAATGTGGTTGCAAATAAAATTTTCTTAATCTATTTTATATTTATAATAATATAAAAAATATAATATATTAATACATTAATAGATAAATTACACTTATCACCATCAATATTTTACTAAATTATAGTAATGGTTGTCGTGTTCCAAAAATTACTTTGATAAAAATAATTAAATAATTTAAGTAATTTGGTGCAATTTCAGGGGTGCCGAATAGCAAAAAATCTAACCTTAAACCCTAAGCATCAAACCGTCTCTCTCTCCCTCTCTCTTCTCTCTCCTCCCTCTCTCTCACACAGACAGCGCAATGGCGGAAGATTTCGAATTCGGCGATGGCACTTTCGTCTCCTCCGGTTTGAAAGGAAGAAGCTCAGAGCCTTCTTTTGAGGCAGTAGAAGTCACTGAACCAACACCTGAAGAACAAGAACGCTCCGACGATTTCCCTCGCTCCCACAGTACTGTTTCTTTTCCGAAACAGGAGGTGAAGGCTTGGCCGGAACGTCCCCATTTCGGCTCCGAGTCCGCCGGTGTTGTTCAAGAAAAGCAAGAAGCTAAAGAAGAAAAAGTGGTTGCTCCCACCGACGTTGTTGCAAAGATGAAGTGCGACGTGGGAGATGGCATGGTTGGCCAGTCGGTTTCACCGCCGGTGAACGAGAAAGGGAAGGGGTTGGAGAATTACGAGGTGGATTTCTCGGGAAATCAGGGATTTGGTGAAATGGAGAAGAGTTCTGTTGAAGAAGTTAAGATATCCCCCATTGTTGAAGACTGGAACACTGGTTTGGCGACTTCTTGTGTTCCATTCGATAAGAATGATTCTCGATATTTCTTGAGAAGCAATTCGGAGCAGCGTTTGAATGAGCCTTTCGTAGAATCGATCCTCCATGATGCTGTTCAGACTAGGGAGGAACCCCATAATTTTTGTACTGATGAAAAGCAAAGTGTTTTTGAGGGATTGCACAAGATGGCAGAGAATGATAAAGGAAATGATGGAGCCGGGAATTGTTCTCTGAAAATTGAAGTAATTGATGAAACGGCTGTGATTGAGACAAATTCTGCTCCTAATTTTGGAAGCAGCGAAGGAAATGTTGGGTTTGCTAAACATTCTGAGGGGATTGACCACAAGAGTATTATGAAACAAGAAACACATGCAAGGAAAGAGAAACGACCTCGGAGAAGGGGAAAGGGTGTAAAAAATATATCAGAGTCAGATCCAATGAAACAGATTCCAAATCACACGGTTGAATCTCTCATCAGCTGCAAAAAGAAAAGCAATGAGAGCAAGAGGACTTACTCAAGGGAGGAGCTAGTGGCAATGAGATCTGTAAATTTAGAAGAACAGCGGAAAAAATGGATTGAGGCATACTCTGGGCTTGAGCCAACTGTGGCAAGGGAATATGACGGCCTGGTTGGTTGTAATCGTCAAAAACACATCCAGGTTAACTTTGATCCAAGGAAACAATTGCCAAAGAAGGAAAAAGCCCCTGGGCTCCTTGGTATGTGCCCTTTTTATCTACATCATTTACGCTCAATATAACTTTTTACTTTCTTTGTTCATGTTGAGATTGCTAGACACATAGTTGGCCCTGCCAATTGTGAAACTTTGTGTTTTGTGCATGTCACAAGTATTACATATTGCATAATGTTCATTTGTCATATAATTTTAAATTATCTTGGCCTTGCAATGTTTAATTGAGGTATAGGCAATTTTATTCTGTATCTAAATATGATATTTTGTAGCCTTGCAATATTGTCTTGAACACTTGTTGGATTATCAGGAGGCTTATTATTTGTTAACTTATGGGATGGCTCAATTGTAATTGAATAGGTGTTGCGTGCATTTATTTGTATATGTTATACCCTCTAAATTGAGGAGATTTAGATAAATCTTGTTATGGTACAGATGATCTTCTATCTGACTCTCAAAACACTTTTTAACTTGAAATTTACTATAAATGCACTAATGCCTCTTGTCAATGGAACTATTCATTCTGACCTAGCACTGACTGCCGTTTTACGAGTGATTTGAAAACTGTCTTTGACTATAATTTTATGTCATGGCAGAACATAAAGACCAAAAGGTGGTTAACTTGCTTTGTTTCTCTCCCTCTTTTCCCCATCTTTTTTCGTAAATGATCATAAATTCTAATCAACTTTTGTTCCTCTTAGCAACATGTTACATTTTTTCATTGCTCTGGTTGCTTTCTGCAGGCTGTTTTTCATGTTTTACTTACTTTTTTTTTGGCTATTATTTTCATGTTTTACTTTCATTTTCATCTGTTTATTACCATTTTCATTTGTTTGATTTTTCTTTTGCTCATTTCTTGATTGATTTATGGTTTTTCTTTATTTTTTTCTTTGGTGTGAAGGTTGTGTGTGTGCCTTTTTTTTTTTTTGGGGGGGGGGGGTGTTACTCCTAAGCTCCTTAAAAAGATTTCTGTTCTAATTATACTGGTGGAGATTTTGGAGTCTTGTGTATCATTTCTCAATGCTTACTGTACTGGATGTTTGCAGTTTAGTTCTTGTTGTGTCAATTTGATTGGATCACCTTTTTCATGTTCACAGGTGTGGTGGCTGCACATGGAAGAAGGAACCATTTGAAAATCCTTGTGCATTGAAGAACTGTCTGCAAAGGCTTTATGTGCAACATACTCTATATTCCTTGTTTGTATACTTAGACGCATGATAGGTTATCTTGTAAATGTTACCCACATATTGCCCTTGTGCATGCATTTTTTTGCCACATGGTGTCTACATGCAAATTCATGCTGTCAGTAGTCTAGATACCATATTATTTGTATTGTTGATATAATGATGAATGATGGAGACTGCAGTCGTACATGATAGGAGATAAAGTTTTGAATTTCTTGATGAAACTTAATGTTCAAATACTTGTTATAAAGTGGAGGGGGATGGTCTTGTTAGTATTCGGTTGGTGATTTTCTCTATGGTGTATTTAGTGATAATTTCAATGCATTTCTAATGTGTTGATACCTCTGGTTTTAAAGCTGCTAGAACTTCTGTAGCTAAACGTCTTGAAACCTTTCAGGTGAAGATTCTTTTCAAGTCATTGATAATAAAACTGAGAACATGAATACCTTTGATCCAGCTTGTGGTCTATGCATTAGTGGTGAAGATGACCATACAATTGAAGAGGGAGATTGCAATGAGGAAGATGACAGTGAGGACGATTACAGTAGCATCCAGAGACCTGCTTTTTTCGTTACTGGAGAACCCAATTTTGATTCTGGTCCTGCACAAGATGGTCTGGAATATCTTAGGCGCGTGAGGTATCTCCACAACACGTATTTTCTCTATACATGCTATGTTTTTTTTATTGTTTTTTTATAAGTAACCATCATATTAGAATGAAAACCACCTTAATGGTTAAATCCTGTGCTACAAAACAAATGGAGATTACCTATATATCTATATGGATCTACAATTCATCTGGAAACATAAGAAAAGGGAATGAATGACTGGGGGCATCCTCTCCTAACCAAAAAACAAGGAAACTAGAATAGTTCTTTTTAAACAACAATGGCATTCCTTGTTTAGCTTTAGCAGTCAATTATTATAGTAGATACAGTTAGTCTTTATTTCTTTTTCCTTTTGTATGAGGTTTGCCCCATTTCTGGCTGTTTGGTTATTTATTTTAAATCTATGAAAAAATCTCTTTGAACAACAATGTGAGTTCTCTAAGCCTTAAAAAGCTTTCAATATCTTTCACACAAAATAAACCACATAAAACCAATGTTCAGAGAAACCCAATTAACTGGAAGCACAAGAAGGTCAAGAGTCAATGGTCAGACAGGGGTCAAACCAGGATGTATTTTTGTCAAATAAATAATAATTAAAATTATGATCTAAAAATAAAAAAATTTAAATTAATCACATAATTCTATAATAAACTTCAAAATTTGGGTGAACTGGCAAATACGGACTTCAAAAGTAGATAAAAAGGGAACAGTGAATGCAAAATTTCTCTTATTTTTATTTTTCAAAATTCCCCAATTCCCTTGCAGAGTCGTGCATGCAGAGTCTTAATTATCAAATAATAGGATAATTTTTATTTTTAAATTAAAAATAAAAGTAAATACCAAAAAATCTAAAATAAAAATAAAAACAAAAAATTAAATTTTTGTGATGCTGAATTGAAAGGCCATGACGAACACCATAAAGTATTTGAATCTCAAGGAAGTCAAAAGATAAAAAAATAATAAATAAATGAATTGAAATAGGAGTGCCAACTGAACACTCCTATTGTGAAGTGTTGGTTGATGGTGGGGCTGGACAGGGGTGGTGGCTTTATTTGTTGCACTTGCTGGTTTCTGGGTACTATTGGCAGATACAGCGGAGCAACTGAACATAGGCATAGATTTCCTCTTGATTACTGTTTCCACTTGTCCGTCTGTGTGCTACAGTGACGGGCTTGGGCAAAGACTGATTGTGGAAAGTAAATATGAATAGTTCCTGGCCATTTTACTGAACCTATCCATATGCTCATTGAGTTTGATTTTGACTCGGTCCATGTGCATTTACTTTTATCATCTTATTAACTTATTTGGTGGGGAAAGTTGAATGCATAAATTATTGCTTATTGAGGTAAAGCAGCTCTGAGTTACATGTATGCATTTTTACATTTACAAGTGCATGTACATCTATGTACATTTTTATACTTGGCCATTTGGGAGACCCATGGAGGCTCTAAAGCTGTGTTGTTTTGAGAAGATCATAACCACCTTATGAAATCTTTTTTATAGATGGGAAGCAGCTCAAATTCCGAAGGTGAAGGTTGCCAAGCTGGACAGAAGAAAGTTGAATAAAGACCAGACAGTTTATATGCCTAAGATACCTGAAATTGCAAAGTGCCCGGAGCACTTGTTGCCGCCAAAGCTATGGGAGGATGCATTCATTAATGATTTCCGAGAGTTAAGGCTGGTATACAGTGCATCTACTTTTGTTATATTTATGTTTGGATCTATTTCTTGTGGTAGGGTAATTGAATTAGTGAAAAAAATCAAAGGCTGTCCCTGTGCATGAGGCTGTTTGGTTTTTTGAGGGTCAAAGGAGGGTTGCTTTTGGATGCAATCTTACCCTTCGTAAAGAAGTTGTTTGTTCAACTCAAACCTATGAACGTGCAATCACAAAGAAGTAACCTGTCCTTGCTACCAAGGCTTCCCCTTGAATTAATGGAAAAAGTGATGAAAGAAAACAAAAAAAGAAATAGAATTTACAGATACATCTGTACATCTCTTTCATCAGATATGCTTCACATTTTTCATTACAAGTAGTCTATCCTGCGTCCCTTTGTTTTCTTTTTGGGAGGGGGGGGGGTAATCCTCATGATTGCTATGTTTTTGCACAAGCAAATTCATAATATATACTAAAGGCATGTATAATACCCTAGAAGTACAATTAAGTTCACATTAACCTTGACAATCTTTTGAAAGCTAAATAATTAGAATGTCAGACCAACCTAACTGCTACTTAGTTTTATTGCACGTCTGTCTTTGCCATCCTTGTTTTAGCTGCACATATTTTGCTAATATGTATTTAATTTTCCTGGAAGTACTAATTTGTATTTAATTGCTCAGCACTTTGTATCTTAAAGCATTCTTATAATTATCTTATAGATATTTTCTACTGGTCTCATAGATATTCATTGATCACACATAAAATATTCCATTTAACCCATAATTTTCTATGCCACATCCACCCCAATCTCCACATCCTTATGCATGATCGTGTTTAAGAATTGAAATTGTTCACTCTTTGGTACTTCTATGACTTCAACATAAACTTTTCTGTTATTTTCATTTGATATTTTAAAATGTACTCCATATTTTCAATTTTGATCTTCTCTCAAGAAATTTTGATTCCAATACAACTTTGTTTTTTTTCCTTTCTTGAAGTGCATTTTATGTATTCAGTTTGGTCTTATCTGTAGAAATCTTGATTCTAAGATCACTTTCCATACTTCTATTTAGTATTACCTCTTCCTTTGTTTCATCCACTAAAATGGCATCATAAGAAAACATACTCGATGGTACTTCATTTTGTGCATTTCTAGTCAATTCATTCATTATTAATGAGACAAGGGTATTATATATCTCTAAGCTAAGCCTATGATAATAGGTAAATCACTGGTGTCTCCTACACCTCATCTCAGTACACCTATGGTCGTAGCTAATTTATCTCTTGAATCACTTCAATTCATAGTTGTCAATACTGTATCGGAGAAGGTACCAGATTTCTCATTGGTACGACATCAGTGTCAGAGAATACCAGGTACACTTTCAGATATATTAATATAATTTATTAGTACCATGTATTATACATATTTATATATGTATAATAGAATTTCTAATATAAAAGGAAATTATGGAAGTGTATAAAACCATCATTACTATAAAAGATATTATAAACAAATAATTTAACATCACAATATGATAATGCACCCAAATCAACATACAAATTTACATAGAGGTAGATTATACAATTGATAATATAGATAAAATAAGCAATCTAATTGTTATAAAAAATGTAGAAAAAATAATCTTCCTACTTTTAGAGTCTAGATACAACATAATGATAATAATTTTTCTTTTACTTTTTATGAATTTTTTACCGCAAAAATTGTTAAAACAATTAAAAAGAATGAATATCAGATTAATATATATGTCTTTTATATCAAATAAGTGTATGTATACTGTACATATGCACTTCTGTTCATCCAAAATATCAGCTTGAAAATTAGCAAATACATATATCCGCTTGGAGAAATTTCAATTTCATTTAGCAATTATACATTGTACTTCTCTTGATGTTATGTTGATTTTTGTTTTTAATCTCTCTATATTATATATAATAGCATAAGCCTGCAGGCTGACAGGGACACGGCACTTTTTAACAACTTGAAGGATGAAGCTTTAAGGCTGCAGCCTTTGAGCTTGGTACTAGTGGTAGGCTGCTACCATGAAATTTTGCTAATACTGGCCAGTACGGTTGGTACTGACTGGTATTTTGACCGGAATGAAACAAGCTAGTAAATTGTACTGTTTTGTTACTGGTATGGTATGGTATTGGCCAGTATGGTACAGTTTTGATCACTATGCCTCAATTTATGTGTTTGCAACAACTTTGTTTTCTAAAGCTTATGGTGTCAATCTCTGGGACTGGACCCCTGTCATGCACCTTTCTCTAAATCTAGAAAAATCATGTATTTCTTGTTTTTCCAACCTCTCCATATGTTGATTCTGTGTATTACAAATGATATGGTGTCATTATGCCAAAAGATATGGTCCAGTCTAAAATATAGAACAAACAATGCTCTTCTTTATTTAAATTATACATGAAGATTACTGAGTTTGGTTTCTTACTTTTCCCTTTTTAGGCCATTTCACATCTGGAGGGTTGTAGGTCTAAAATTGATGCTGAATTGCAGTATTCATCTGCTCTCCACCAAGAAGAAAGCTCTGATCACCTTCTTGAAAGTATCGAGGAAGAAAATTTTGATAACCCAACCAGAGATGAAGTTGAGTTCAACGAGCCTTTAGTGGTGCCTGAGAAATCTAGCGACCCAAAATCTATCTCGACAGTTGGTGAAGATAATGCCTTCCTGCCTATCGAAAATTCCAATGCCTGGTCTATTTCCAGCGGAAATACTGGTGACAGCCCTACCTTGTGTGCAATTCTCAGTATGGATTCAGTAACACGACTGTCAATGCTGAGGAAACGGATAAGCTTGGTAGAAAACAAGTGCACACTGGCAAGGAGTGATTGTGAATGGCTATTTGCGTTATGTGCCGCAGTTGATACTCCTCTAGACGCAGACACTGGTGCGGCCCTTAGGGGCTTGCTCAGGAAGTGTGCAGGTCTGCGAGCTGAAAAATCTGAACTGGATGATGAAGTTATCATGCTTAATCTTCTAGCAACAATTACTGGTAAATACTTTGGGCAGTCAGAGGATTAACGGAATCATGCAACCGATTGGCTACTGTCTGCTGGTTATATATTTCAATCCAGTTTGGTCTTTTTTTTTGGAATTTTGGGTGGTCTAATGTTTTGACAGGTGCATATATGGCTGTGGCTACGTTCTCCACATGGGTAATCATCCTATATCATGGATTGCAAACGCTGTTTACTTCGTGTAGTTAAGAACGCTGCAACTTAGAATCCCTTTTGGGATATTTAATCCCTATTAGCATGACATGTAGCTGGTAGTTGCTCGCCGTTTATTTAAATATGAATGTGTCAGGTGCTCTAATGCAAGCAAACCCATTACTTCATATTTATGTCTATGGAACAAGAAGTTTACTTGAAACATAAAATGCTCCTGTTAACCATTAAATTCCAGACATTTGAAAAGTTCTCAACACAACAATACTTCAAAGCAAAGATGCTCTAATGCAAGCAAACCCATTACTTCATAATTATGTCTATGGAACAAGAAGTTTACTTGAAACATAAAATGCTCTTCTGGTACCATTAAATTCCAGACATTTAAAAAGGTCTCAACACAACAATACTTCAAAGCAAAGATGCTCTAATGCAAGCAAACCCATTACTTCATATTTATGTCCATGGGACAAGAAGTTTACTTGAAACATAAAATGCTCTTCTGGTACCATTAAATTCCAGACATTTGAAAAGGTCTCAACACAACAATACTTCAAAGCAAAGATGCTCTAATGCAAGCAAACCCATTACTTCATATTTATGTCTATGGAACAAGAAGTTTACTTGAAACATAAAATGCTCTTCCGGTACCATTAAATTCCAGACATTTGAAAAGGTCTCAACACAACAATACTTCGAAGCAAAGATGGGTGAACGTGTTTCAGATGTCAGCTTTAAAATTTCAAATTTCTTGAAAACACTATATAAAAATTATATCATGATTTACCTATGGTGTGAGTTTAAATTTTAAATTTCTTGAAAATACTATATAAAAATTATATCATGATTTATCTGTGGTGTGAGTTGGGGGTAAAGTCCATCTCCCCTCAAGATTATATATAAAAATTATACCATAATTTACTTGTGGTGTGAGTTGAAATGAATTCCATCTCTCCTCGGGATTATATATAAAGCCCACCTCTGGAACTAGTCGGGCAAGTTTAAGATATCTCAGGTTAATAAAAAAAAAAAAAAAGATCAGGAAGCATGTTTCCAATTAGTAAACAAAGCAGGATAACTTTAGTCAGGAGAGAGAAAGGGAGGTAGCACAACTGGCTTTTCAGTTGTAAACAAACAAAACACATGTATAAATATAAAGGTCCATATAGTTTTGGCATGATTTCAAACTATGCAATACAATGAGTAAAGGAACTTTCAAACTATGCAATACAATGAGTAAACGAACAAAATGACACTATAACCGACACGGGGCTGCACAGTTAATACACAATTTTTATAGCTCTCAAAGAGGGAGTTTCACACGACTAAAGCGGACGATGATTTCATGGCAACATCTCACATGCCTTCTTATTGCGGTTCTTGTTTGGGGGCGGGGCGGGGGGGGGGGGAGAGAGAGAGAGAGAGATCAAGAAGCAGCAGTCTTCGGGGATGGGTTAAAAGCCTTCTGTTCTGCACAGGACAGAATTTCATGTGGACCTGCCTCCTCTCGGCCAACTCCCAACAAGTCAAGGTAATACAGGTAATGAGAGATGATGTTGTTCATGGAATCGACATCGCCCTGGCCACAAACAAGGTCTCCGTAAAGGATGTTCATGGTGGTGCCAAAACCAGGACTGCGTTTGGCCAAGGTGTCATTCTTGGTGGGCTTCCAGTTGCCAACGAAAGCATCATGAGCTGAGGGCTGTGACTTCTTGACTGGAGTCATCCACCTCCAAATTGCAGCTTGGAAAGCAACGGTGGCATTCTGCTCAACGTATTCTGGATGGTTCAACAGGTCAGCCTTGATGCCTTCTCCAGCAGCTCCATAGTTGTAGTTCCTGTGAAAAATGGAGGGAAACTAAACCCCATCTAGAGAACAGCTAAATAAAGTAATCCACAATAGATTATAGGGTAAATTACATGCACCCCCTTGGACTTATCCTCAGGTATCACCTTAAATGACTAAAATGAACTTATCTTAGTAATATAGAATTTAATAATTAAATGCTTTAAATAACTAAGCCACAAATAAACAATCCCTTATTAAGTAGAGGTTGCTGTGGAGGGGAGGGATGGAAATCCCCATCAAGATGGTACACTGGTGCAAGGAATATGAATGCATGGAACTCATTGCAGTATGGTACAAATCTATCTACATAGACATCCGGTAATGTAATGAACCCATCGCATTATAGAATAAACCTATAAATAGAGATTCAGGCTAATAGAATGAATGAGGAAAATTACTTGTTCTCCCATTGCACAAGATGTGGATACTAAGAAAATAGATGTGGATACTAAGAAAATTCTCTCAAAGTACAATCAATTTTAGAGTTTGACTTTGGATATGGCCATATGGATGGAAAGTGTTGAAGAGCAAGAATATATATATATATATATATTTTTTTTTTCATTTAAAACTATCTTTAAAAATTGACAAAATAAAACCCAAACAAAATTAATCCCCAACTAAAAGTTTCAGTCAAATCAATCTCTCACCCAGTCTATAGAAGTATCAAGGTGGCAAGACAACTTTAACCTCAATGAGAGAATTTCTAAATCTAAAATGTTTAAATCCTTGACTGGGAGATTCCAGGCTAAAGTGACGATTATAGAATTGAGCAAAGATGTAAACTTTAGACTTGGACAAGTATAGACTAGTGATAGTTTTTTTTTGGGTCATGGGATCGCCAATGGGGGAAACATAAGGTTTTTTCAGTTGGTAAGTTCTGTTTGGTACATGAGTAATGTAGTTGTGATCTTAAGTTTAATTCCTTGATCACTAGGTTGGTTTGTTTGGTCCAAAATTGTATAAGATAGGTTTGTTAGTTTGGTCTAAAATTGTATAAGATTCAAGCAACAACCAAGGATTTCTGGGACTCACTTTAAAGTTGAAAACCAATAGGTTCTGTAGCCTTCAAGCAGGCTTCTTGCAACTGCTAAGTGACTCGCATCTAGAAAAATTCCAGAGAGCTTCATGGCCGCAGCCACAAAAGCCACTTTGTGGCCTGCTTGTTGGTTATCACAGTTGCAGAGTGCCAAAATAGAGGCTTCAAATTTCATATTTTGGATGGATTTTCGAGTCTTTATCCAAGTCAAACTTCTCAGGGACAATCTTCAAAAATTATTATGCTACAGCTTGATATGGAAAGCAGAGATCCAATTAAACAAATGTTTGTAAAGGTTCTGTGAGTCACCTCTAAGGTTTACATTAAGTGCATGATGTCAAAGTGATGGTCAATAGATGGTGCATAGCAAGCTAGGGGAGTGGCAGGCAACTATTGAGATCGAGGAACATTTGGGTTACCTGCATGTCTTCCGGTAATTATCTATTTCTTTTTGCAGTGGACTTATTCTGATCACATAGAGAAGCCTATGGTTTTTCACCTACCCATTGTTTGGAGATCTTCCACATATATCTTGTGTATTGATTAAGTGGTGGTGTGAAAATTCCCTTAAGTTAATTTCATAGTTGGGGGTAGTTAGTAATCTAATTTTGTGAGTCCAAAATTTCCTGGGGAAAACAAAACATCCATAAAGAAAACCTGAAAACAAAATTTAGCAAGATAGAATATAGAAAAAAATATATACCAGTAAATAGGCAAAGCACCACGACCGTAGTAGTCAGCGCCAGGAGCACAGGGATAGATGTATTTGTAATAATCATCACAGTATGATTGGCTAGGACTCATTTCTTTATTGAAGCAAAGGCCCCAAGCCAGTGGTCCTCCTGTAGCCACTCCATAACCACCTACGTCAATTAAAATAACATTTATATTTCCACTTACCAGATACACCATGAATGGCAACACATTTTTTTTGTTAATAAACTACTAAAGAAAACTTGAGCAATTAATTTCATTCAAAGCCTAATCATCCACAGTGAAATGAAAAGAAATCTCTAACATGCAGGAAAACTAATTTGAAATCCATCCTTAATTCTTAAATACACCCAGGCAAAAGGATGAGCCTTAGCTCCATTTAAACTAACCAAGCCTGGCTAATTTTTAATCCTCAAGAACATCACAGAAATCAGCTCAATCTGACACCACCCAGATGAATAAGATATTGCCCAATGCCATTTGGAATCTACAAAAGCTGTATCATTTCATTCATTTTGTAGACGAATAAAACAAACAAAACCGCTTAAAAGGAGAACTCTGTGCAAGGAAGAAGAAAGAAGTACAGTATCTTCTCTTATGGATTAAGATCAATGTATGGATAAACATATAATTCCAATAATTACTTCAAATCAGACACATTTGGCTAACTTCGAAGCCATCCAATAGCACTATAACTTGACTGAAAACCAACTGAATTATGCATTTGCCAGCAGGTATGAAGTACATTATTCAAACACAAAAATTTCCAAGCCCGTTTTTAGCATCAATTTGCAGAAAACTCTTAAGCATGGTGTGAATAGTAAGCTTACAGAATATATGGTCATTGATAGAGCTGATTAACAAACTAAAATAGGTGTATCCAACCACACACCAATAATGGGACAAAAGCTTGGAGTGTTGTTGTTCTAGTATTTTAGTATCAAATCAAGTTCACGTTGAAGAAGATACAACCTACTTCTAAGCGTCTAAAATTCAGTATGGTTGCAGAGACCAGAGAATATAGATGAAAATAATAGCATTTGATGACTCAGCCAATCAACATTACTTTAAATCATAACAACGGAAAACAAAAATTTCAAATTTTTTCATTTCTCATAATTCCCTTTTCTAGATATTTTCCCCAGCAATTACCTAGCAAACACAACAGCAACAACAACAACAATAATATACCCAGCTTTTACTCCACCATATGGGGTAGACTACAAAAATTCTAACTTTCCATTCATTTCTATCGATGATTTTATCTTTCTTATAACCCAAATAATTAAATATCAAAACCTAAGTGTCTCCTACTAAATTTTATTGGTTTTCCTCTGCCTCTTTTGGTAAATGTTGTTCTATTCCATCTACTCCCCTTACAGTAACCTCTATTGGTCTTCTTCTCCCAGGACCAAAGTAGAACAATCAAAATAGCTGAAGAACTTACAAGAGGTCTTGCTGCCAACATGGCCAAGGAAGGCGGCGATTTCCTTCATGCCCATCATCTTTCCGCCGGTGGTGCCAAAGCCGAGTGGCTCGTATTGGGCGGCGGCAAGGATGAAAGACCTGTAGTCCCAGAATCCCACGGCGTGGGCCACCGGAGAGTTCCTCTTGGGGAAAAGGTTCTCGAACTGGTAGGTCTGGAAGAAGTCCGTGATAGTCTCATTACAACAGAACTTGGACCAAACTGCGCATTCCCAACCCTTGGTACAAACCTTCTTCCCCTTCACGGTCTTTACCAGCCTCGGCGTCGACGAATCGGCATTCGCGACAGCCGCAACCGCCACTACCACCGCCATTGCCAAAACCCACCCTTTGGCCTCCATTTTTCTCTGCAGGAACACAAGCGAAACACCTTCCGCGTTAATTTAGGGTTTTCTTATTATTAATCACAACAAGAAGAGCTAGAGACCAACAAAGAACAAGAGAGAAACAGAAAGAAGCTGAAGAAGGATTAGCTTACGGGGGACGGAGAATTGCTGAGATCTGGGAGTGTTGAGGAGTAGATCTGCTTGGATTTCTCTTATTCTCTTCTTCAAGAGGCAATCAAACGACAGTAAAGTGAGACAGATACAGATAGAGAGAGAGAGAGAGAGAGAGAGAGAGTTAGCTGAGATATCTCTATCGGTGGCTGTGGGGGGAAGGAAGCAAGGATGTAGAGAGAGTGTAGAGATGGAGGAGATGAACGGTGGAGATTGGGTTGGGTGGATGGCAAAGTGTTCGAGGTTTAAGGCAATAACAGGCTGGAATTGACATAAGAGGCATCTAGACAAGCAGTGATGAACTGATGATGAAAAGTGGGGCCCACCATCCACCGACACTCACCATGGGAAGTTCTTATTATTTACATCTCGTGTTGTATTTATTGTATGGGTGCAATTATGTACTCTTAGTGTTAAAGATTTCATTAATTACATTTAAATTTATTTTTTTATAAAAAGAATTAAAGTATAAAATGACTGCGTGCGACCTTTTTAATTTATACTTTAATTGATTGATTGTGGGTCTTAATTATTTTATTTTATAATATTAATTATTCTTTTATCTATGTGCATGCATTATATAACTGAATAAATAAGTGTCTAATTGTTATAAAATTAGATTAGATAATTGAGATGTATGATAGGTCAAAATCTAAGTTGAAAGTGTTACACAATTAAGATGACAAAATTCTGAGTATTTTTATGTCTTAGTGTTTCAAAAATAATTTAAAATCAAAATTTACCCATATATTAACTGTTCAATTAAAAAGAATTAAAAATTATTATCCCTTTTAAATTTAATAATTTTGAACGAGATCAGAAATGAGTTTGATGTCCACAAAATTCTTTTTATTTTACATTGGTCAACTGAACAGAGTTCCAAACTGGTCTGGGCCGTGGATCTCCAGCTAAAGGGTCTGGACAGGGGTTGAGATTGGATGGATTTGGGCCCGGCCCATTCAACTCCCGCCAATGGGAAAGAGGGGGGGGGGGGGAAGCTGATGAGTGCAAGAGTAGAGAGACTCTGGTGAACTTGATGGCTTCTTCTGGAGGCGAATCCGCCGCAGCGGGCCGCGCTGCTGTCGGAACATCCATCAATACCAGTAGGTGTCCCTCTTTCCTCAAAAGGGTATCTTCAAAACTCTTCTTCCTTTTCCCCAAATTTGCCAATCTCTCTCTTCCCTAACTCAAAATGAAAAACGTTTGTTAATTGCAGGTGTGTTTGGACAAGTGGTGGCTGATTAAGGTGGAACCGGACTCTAAAGGAAGAACACTGGGTGTTGCAGGCTTTGCTTCTAGAGAGTAAGAATTATCTCTCTCTTATTACTCTTCTATCACAACTCCCCCAAACCAAAAAGTATTAGGTTTTGATGTGTTATTCAGAGTTCTTATGATAATTTTTCTTCTTATAGCTAATCAACTGGTTTGTGTGTTGTGTGTGTGTGTGGGGGGGGGGGGGTTTCTTTTAGAAATTCGGAGAAGATTTCTAGCGTTGTCCGCTTCTGAATTTGCCTGTCAGAAAGGAATACAAAGAAATGGAAGGTGCAAAGTTGTAATCCTATTAGTCAACTTATGTGATGTATAATCAGCAAAAATATAAGAACTTGTGTGATGTGTATTCTTGTAAATTTGGTCTTATTAAGTTTTTTGGTTTTCCTCTTGAAGTTCAGGATATTTATTTTTAAAAGGTATATTTTGTTCCTCAACTGCTCCCATTTTTGAATTCTCTTTTTATGTGGCATAACCTGATGGTATGTTTTGACTCTTACATGCATTCGACAGTTAAGTTGTCACAAAGGCTCATCTATTTACATTGTTTATGCATCTAAAATTCACAGGTTCCTCGCTTTGTGTAGGTTGGGGAAGGCCGTTTCTGCACCTAGCCTTACCCTTGTTTGACTCGAGTTCCAGTTATAAGAGAGTAACTTTAGCATTGCTAATAAGATTTTCCCTCTTTTTTATGTGTTTGTGGGAAATATTAAAATATGATTATCATTCTTCTCTTTTGTTTCTCTCCCATTTTTAATGTTCTGTAGGCCTGGTTGATAGGCAATCTTGGTTGTTGGTTATCCTATTCAGTTGAAATGGTCGACAAACACATGAAGGCATAAATAAACTTTTAACAGTTGGTTGTGTCAAAATTTTTTTTTTTTTGGTGGTTTATTAATGAGTACTTAATTGGATTTTATACCACAGGAGGCAAGCGTCAAGAGTTTTTCACTCTGCAGCAATTGCCAGGAGGCATGATGCTGTCACCCTCGAGACAGCAGATGGCATTACAATTACAATTACTGGCTTCATAAATAGGTCACTCACAATTGAAAATAGCTTTCCACCTGAGGTAAATAATCTTTTCTTTTTGTTCTTTTTTGCACTTAAAAAAAAAAAAAAAACCTTTTGAACTGAGCGTGATACTTAAATCCTCTATGTCATATGTTCATGAGGATTGTTGGTTCTGCAACTTTCATGTTTGTGATATGCATTACACTAATACTGGTCATTGTTATCATGGATGGTCATGTAAAAAGGATTTTTGGATTACCCAAGCAATTATGTTCTAGTTGCTTTTGTTGACCCTCTCCCCCTCCAGTACATATTTTTGCCTGAATAACAGTAAGAGCAGATTTTGTATTTGAATAGAAATTATGTACATGGAGAAATGAACTTCAATCCAAAAATTGCATCAACGCTTATGGAGAAAACAATTTTGCTACTTGAGTATTATGCTACCTCCCCTACTTCACCTAAGCTTCTTGATGAAATTTAAATGTGAACTATTACTTTGAACAGGTGTGCAACCATTTCCTTTTTGGATTTCCCTACTACTGGGAAGAGTATTCTTGTCAATCTCTTGATGAAGAATTGGTCTACAAAACTATTTCCTCCAGGACTTCTACCTTAGATGCATTTCGCTTGTCTTCACATGATGGTACAAACTGTTTGCCCCTAATGTCCTTGGATAATCTTCCAGTGACTAGGATACGTGATCTCTTAATGTCCCGTCTTGGAGATTCTGATGATTCGGTGATATCAAAAGTGATATTGAATGATATCCTGCAAAAACATGATAGTACCACTTCCAAAGATGATGATGCACCTGTTCAGTCGAACGTGCAAGGTAAGTTCTGTGGATTGGATGGAATTCTGAGTAATTCTTCAAAAAAAATGGATAAACAGAGGACAAGAGACAATTGTGTCATTGATCCTGTTACAAGCAATTCTGTACACAGTAGAACTCCAAAACATCATAAGAGAACAATGATGAAACTGAAGAATAACGATGATAGTGGCAGTGTAGATTCAAGAGATGTTGGAATGGAAGAATTTCTGACAGTTATTCCTGAATGTGAAATGGATATGGATGCCAATAGCTCAAGTAGAAAGGTTGCCCGGAGGAGTATGGCTAGATTGGTTAATCACAGCGATAAGGGGAATATTTCTCTGAACACTTCTGCAACTCATAGGGTTGCCCAACCATTATATGCAACAGAGCCCCGGCGTTACCAAAATCGACGGATAGAAAAAAGAGGAAATGCTTCAAGTGCAGGTCAGGAGATTAAATTGTGTTATGAAGGAGTGGAAGCTAAGGAAACCCCTAATAGTTCTCTCAGAATATCTAGTATGAGGGAAAGTTTAAATGGTCAGTTTTTTACTTTAGGTTCTTCCAAGAACAAATGTGGTGCAGCTGTACCTAGAAGAAATGATTCAGATTCACGCCATGGAAACATATCCTTGGAGGAGAAGGCTGGAAAACCAATCCCTCATCGAGCTGCAGCTAGAAGGTCAAATAGACAAAGAAATATAAAGAAATGATAGGTATGGATTAGATTGATGGGATTTGATCCTGGGAAAAAATGGTCTCTATGTAATATGAGCACTTTAATTGCTTGAGCTGCCCTTAAGTAATAACCTCATCTGTCAAAATGCTTACTGACTGGTGATCAATTGCATGTTTTGCCTTCTCAATATGTTATTTCATTTATAATTATTATTATTTTTTTATGTTTTGTGAAGTAAGAAACGATAGGAGGGGGTGACTGGTGCTTGCGGCCATGCTTTGAAGAGGCCAATAACTACTTTTAACAGGTTTGAACCATAGATTAAACTCTCAAGTCCTACTAGGTGGATGTGAATCCAATAATTCCAAATCACCTCATTAGGTCCAAGAGAAAAGATTCAAACCTTTGACCATAGATGCTGGTAATTAATAAGCTCTAGATCACTTGGGCAACCACCTTAGTGGTTCTCAATATTTACGCTTTATTACCTGTCTGCAGTTTTTCAGGTAAATTTTAGGTTCTCATTAAGGAGATTAGTATTTATTTTGTGTCAAGCCACGGATTAGAGGCTTGGACAATTTCAAGAGAGTCATCAGAGAGAATTTGGAGGAGAATTTGAAAGAAGAGAGAGAGAAAGAAAGAGGGGGAAGAACAGAATGCTTTCATTGATAGTTCCCATCCTCTTTTACAATGCCTTTTATAGGCTATCACCCTCGGCTTATTGGCGTAACTGACTAGGTACAATCATCATTTGCAATAACAGCTAAGTACACATGCTGTTGCTACTGTAGATTTATTACAATTATGCTCTTAGGCTCATGACAATCCCCTCCCCTTGAAATCTTCCTTGTCCCCAAGGAAGGTAAGTAATTGAGCAGGTCGTGGAAACTGTTTCAGCAACTGGGATAGGTATTCCCATGTGGTATTCTCTGGGTGTAGGTGGGACCATTGTACCAACACTTGGATTAGGGTTTGTACCAACACTTGGATTAGGGGTAAGGGCCCCTGATGGATTACCCTTCTGTCTATGATAGCTTGTGGCTCCACCTCTACTTCTATGTCTTCATTCACTGGCTGTAAGTCAGGGTCGACAGTAGCATTAGACTCCACATGCTTCTTCAGGAGGGACACATGGAACACCGGGTGGCTCTCCACTCCCTTAGGTCACTGTAGTTTGTAGGCCACTTTACCCACCTGTTTAGTTATAAGAAAAGGTTCAAAATATTTTGGACTTGGATTTAGGTGTGGTAGAAAAAGAGTGCTGCAAGAATCTCTTTACCTTAAAAAAGACCCGGTCTCCCACATTAAAACTCTGGTCACTCCTCTTGCGATTGGCAGTTTGTTTCATTCGGTTATTAGTTGTAGTCAACTGTCAAGCCTTTGGATCGAGACTTGAATTTCCGATGTTTATGGGTAACGAGAAAAGAAATATGGGAGGGAAAAGGAGATAGAATTTGGATGGAGAATTAAGAGAGAAAGAATTCAATGTTATTTTTCATGAATGAATGCCCATCCTCTCGCCTATAAGCCTTTATAGGCCATGCATAGGCGGTATCAACCAACACGTGAGGCATAATAGTCCTCACGCCACACTAGACTGTTAGTTACACTGTTACTTGCAAAAAATTTAAAAAATGACAATAAAGACCCTTGGGTTGTGACACTCCTCTCCCCTTCAGCAGCATTCTTGTCCTCAAGAAGTCTTCAAAGCAGGCTTGCCGTTCTGGGAAACTTCTTCAGTAACTCTGGGAGGTATTCCTAGGTAGTATGGTCTGGCTGTAGGTGTGACCATCGAACCAAGACTTGGATGAGGGGAATTGTGTCTTGGTAAACCACCCTCCGGTCTGGTATAGCTCGGGGCTCTCGCTGCTCTTCTAGTTCATCTTTGATTTCGGGTAGCTAAGGGCTTGTGGGGGCTCCTGGTTTGATGAACTTCTTAAGTAGAGACACGTGGAACACGGGGTGCACCTGTATTCCTTCTGGTAATTGCAACTTGTAAGCCACTTTTCCTACTTTAGCTTTTATGACATAGGGCTCGAAGTATTTGGGATTGAGCTTGGATATTGGTGTGGTCGTGAAAGGCTGTTGCAGAAACCTTTTCACTTTCAAAACACCTTGTCCCCCACTTCAAATTCTCTATCACTCCTCCTGTCTACAGCCTGTTTCATTTTGTTTTGGGTGTTAGTTAGCTCTCTTTTTAGGATAGTTAGCATTTATTGCCTCTGCTGTAAGTAGTGCTCCACCATGGACAGATTGGATGACTGCTTGCTATAGCTGGTACTAGAGGTGGCTTGTAACCAAACATTGCTTCAAAAGGACTTCTTTCGATGGCGCTGTGGAAACAAGAGTTATACCACCATTGAGCCAGTGGTAACTATCTATTCCAGCTCTTTGGTTTGGTGAAGCACATGCACCTCAAATAGGTTTCTAGGCACTGATTCACCCTTTCCGTCTGACCATCGGATTGGGGATGGTAGGCTGTTGATAGGTGCAATTTGACTCCCAACTTCTTAAAAAGTTCCTGCCAAAAATGGCTAATAAAGATCCTATCCCTGTCAGACACAATGGTCTTTGGGACCCAATGCAGTTTGGCTACTGAATCAAGGAACACTCGAGCCACTTCTTGTGCCGAGAAGGGGTGTGTGAGGCTGAGAAATGTCCAAACTTTGTCAATCTGTTTACTATCACTAAAATTACATCCTTACCTTCAGACTTAGGTAGGCCTTCCACAAAATCCATGGAGATATCTTCCCATGCTTGTTCCGGTACTCCCAAAGGTTGTAGCAGGCCTGGGTGAGGAACTTGCTCATGTTTGCACTGCTAACATATTTCACATGCTAGTATAAAATTTACTACATCCTGTTTTTGCTTCGGCTAGAAGAATAATTGTCTTATTTTGTGGTAGGTAGCCTGGATACCTAAGTGACCCCCTATGGGTGAACAGTGTAGAGATTTCAGAATCTTTGTCTTCAGCTCCTTGTTGTCCCCTATCACTAGGCGCCCTTGGAACTTGAGGAGGCCATTAGATAAAGAGTAGCCCTTTTCTTCCCTTGTTTGCACCGCCAATTTGGTCAGGAGAGACTGCACCCACCCTGTATTTTCATAACTCTGCTCCACCTCCTTTACCCATTTTGGTACTACTGTAGTGATGCTATAACAGTGACCCTCATTTTCACTCATATCCCTCTGGGATAGCGCGTCAACGACTATATTTTCTTTATCCTTCCGATAGAGGATGGTGTAATCCAATCCCATTAGTTTAGACACCCCCTTCCTTTGTAATTGTGATTTCAGCCTCTGTTGGGACAAAAATCTTACGCTCTCGTGGTCTGTCTTGATCACAAATGGGTTGCTATCTAGATAGTGTCTCCATTTATCCACCGTTTTCAATACTGCCAGCAGCTCTTTGTCTTATACGCTCCACCCTTGGTGCTTAGGCCCCAAAGCTTGACTTATGTATGCGATAGGCCTCCCTTCTTGCGTTAATACAACCCCAACCCCTTTTTCACACGCATCAGTCTCCACCACGAATTGTTTGCTGAAGTTTGGTAGGGTTAATATAGGGGCTTGTGTCATAGCATTATTTAGATTTAAGAATGCTGCTTCTGCTTGGGGGTTCCATCCGAATCCATCCTTCTTGAGCAAGTTCGTCAAAGGTCTACTGATCAAGCCATAGTGCTTAATGAACTTGCGGTAGTAACCAGTTAATCCCAAGAATCCCCTTAAGTCCCTCACTGTCCAAGGTCTAGGCCACTCCATTATTGCTGTGACCTTGCTGGGATCGGTTTTGACTCCTCCTCCTAAAATGATATGCCCCAAGTAGCTTACCTCATCTTTGGCAAAAATACATTTAGATAGCTTGACATACAATTGGTTGGCTCTAAGGACCTTAAATGTTGTTTTAAGGTGGTATAGGTGTTGGTTCATGTTTGGGCTATAAATGAGGATGTCGTCAAAGAAGACTAGAATAAATTTTCGTAAATAGGGAGCAAATATCTGGTTCATAAGGGCTTGGAATGTAGCTAGGACGTTGGTGAGCCCAAATGGCATCACAACAAATTCATAGAGGCCTTGGTGAGTGCGAAATGTAGTTTTTGGGATGTCTGCTGGTTTCATCTGGATTTGATGGTATCCGGATCTCAGGTCTAGCTTAGAAAATACTTTGGCCTTAGCCAACTCGTCTAGAAGATCATCAATGAAGGGAATGAGAAACTTGTTTTTGGTGGTATGTGAGTTGAGTTGGCGGTAGTTTATGCAAAACCTTCAAGTCCCATCCTTCTTTTTAACTAATAAAACAGGAGATGCGAAAGAACTTTGGCTAGGCTATATAAATGAGGTGGCTAACATGCTAGAGATCTGTTTTTCAATCTTTGCCTTTTGTGTAGGAGAGTATCGACAGGCTCTAATATTTACGGGAGTGGTTTGAGGTTTAAGGGTTATGGCATGATCCAAAGGCCTTTGCGGAGGTAGGGAGCTAGGTTCTTGGAAGAGGTCCTTAAAGTTTTCCATTAGTATGTGCAAGCTATCTAAAGTAGTTACCTCTTGGGGAGTGGTGCTGGACATTCCCTTCTTGTCGGGTAGGTACGCATCTGTTTGATTTGCTTCATCTCCCTCGATCGCATGTATTGAGTACAATTGAGATATCTGCCCCATTTTCTTTATCAACAGCTTCTATAGCTTGTCTCCCTTGATCATTTTGCATTCCCCTTGTTCCAAACTTCCCACCAATGTCAACCGTTTGCTGTCCATTTCTAGTATGACTTCCAGCTTGTTAAAATCGAAGGTTAGGGGGCTAACTGTCCTCATCCAATCCACCCCTAGCACAATATCACAACCGCCCAACTCTAAGACCCTCAGGTCAGCCTTGAACCCGTTACCCTGCATCATCCAGGTGAACCCCGCACACTTGCAGTGGCTATACATCTTATATTCGTTGGCTACGGTTACTGATAAGGGGTTGGTGGGGGTCAACTTAAATCCCAGTTCCTTTGCTGTAGCTTCATTGAGGAAGCTATGGGTACTTCTGCTATCTATTCGTACCATGAGTTTCTTTTTTCCCTGCTGGCCCTTGACTTTAATGATCTTCCCCATCGATCCTCTTTTCAATGCGTGGAAAGAGATCTCCCCACCTTCTGGTGCTTGTTCTTTCTCCAGTACTTCTGGTGGTTGCTCCTCTTTCTTCTTGTCTTCTTCTTCCTCCCTATCTAGCTCTTATTCTTCATTCCCATCGCCACCTTCCATCTTGAACAATTGTCTCCTACACTGATGCCCTGGGCTATACTTCTCGCCACACCTGAAACATAATCCCATCCTCCTCTTCTGGTCTAGAGTGGTGTTCTTGTTGGGTCCAACGCTATATCCCCTTTTTTATCCCCCTGAGGTGACTACGGGCACCATCTCCTTTGAATTACCTCCCATGAAGGGACCCCCCATAGTGGATGACTTCGTCATGGACTTATTCTTTTTGAAAATGGCTTCAAGCGTTAGTTCTTGAAGCCTTGCCTTCTTTGCCGCTTCCCTCACCGTAGCTGGCATCATCATCTTCACCATTGATTTCAATTCATCTTTGAGGCCGCTGATAAAGTTGGATGCGAAGTATTGGTCAGTTAAGGTGGGCTGCGCACTCCACATGAGTGATCCCAATTCTTCAAACTTCTCTTGGTACTCAGTCACAATTCCCTCCTGCCTCAACTTATTAAATTCCTCGATTACATCAGCTATGTTCCTCTCCCTAAACCTCACACACATCTCTTCTGTGAAGTCTATCCACCTCGCCCCCATGCCTCTCGATCTCGACCATCCTTGGTACCAACAATCAGCTACGTCGTTAAGGTATGCCGAAGCTATCGTGATTTGCTGGTTCTCGGGAATGCAATAAAATTGGAAGTATCTCTCACACCTCTGGATCCATCATCTCGGTTTGGATCCTTCAAACAAAGGTATCTCTAATCTCGGTACGGGTCTGTGATTATTTCTATGGGAGTTAAGATCTCTTACCTGATCGCATGTCTCCTCAGTGTGTGTATTATCAGCCTCCCTCGCTCCTGGGGGCCTAGGAAGTATTCCTTGCCCTGATGTTTTTGCCTCTGGTGCTGTTCGAGGGGGAAATTCAGGTGGCAGCCTGAATTGAGGAAGCAGAGACAACATGTTGATTACACTGTTAATCCACTGCTCTAATGATTCTCTTTGTCGGGCTAATTCTCTCATCATTCCATCTCGAGAGGTCGCCATGTCCTCCCGTAATTCTTCTCTAACGGATCGAACCTCTTCTCGGCCCTGAGTCATTGCTTTTTGCGTTTGTGTCAGCCCGAACTCCATTGCTTCCATCCGATTCTCCAGTTGCTTCGTTCGCGTTCCTTCAACCATTCTGAATTTTGTCGTCTAAGTCGCCTTCAATAATCATCCACTAAGCCGGATTCACAGCCTAAGACCATCAGCTCTAATACCAATTGTTAAGCCTTTGGATCGAGACTTGAATTTCCGATGTTTATCGGTAACGAGAAAAGAAATATGGGAGGGAAAGGGAGATAGAATTTGGAGGGAGAATTAAGAGGGAAAGAATTCAATGTTATTTTTCATGAATGAATGCCTCTTGCCTATAAGCCTTTTATAAGCCATGCATAGGTGGTAACAACCTACACGTGAGGCATAATAGTCCTCACGCCACACTAGCTTGTTAGTTACACTGCTACTTGCAAAAAAATTAAAAAAATGACAGTAAATACCCTTGGGTCGTGACATCAACTCCTTTTTGAGTATAGTTAGCATCTCTTGCATATTTTTCAAGTACTCTCCCATGGTGGTTTGTGTCTCTTGGAAGTTAGTCACAGTTGGTAATGTTGAGGTCTTATACTTGAATAGAGCCTCGAAGGGGGTCTTCTTGATTGAGCTATGGTAGCTTGTGTTATACCACCACTGTGCTAGGGATAGACACCTTCCACAGCTGTTGGGCCTTGCAAAGCACATACACCTCAAATAGGACTCCAAGCATTGATTGACTCGCTCAGTTTGCCCATCTGTCTCAAGGTGGTATACGGTTGACATATGCAGCCCTATCCCTAGGCCCTTGAACAACTCTTGCCAGAAATGGTTTGTAAATACGTTATCTTGATCTGAAACAATGGATTTAGGGATCCTATGCACCTTAGCCACCATATCAAGGAACACCTGAGCAACTTCCTAGGTTGTAAAAAGGGTGTGTGAGGCTAATGAAGTGAGCAAACTTCGTTAACCTATCAACCACTACCAAGATCACATTCTTGCCTTCAAAGTTGGGTAAGCCCTCAATAAAGTCCATAGAAATCTCTTCCTAGGCCTACTCGAGTATAACCAGTGGTTGTAACAACCTTGGGTATGCCATTTGTTCATGATTGCATCGTTGGCAAGTTATGCATGTTGCCACAAAATTTGTCAGCTCTTTTTTAAGCCCCGACTAAAAGAACACCTACCTTACTCTGTAGTAAGTAGCTCTGACCCCCGAGTGCCTTCCCAGATGAGAGCTGTGTAGTGCTTGCAATATCTTGGACTTCAGTTCTCTGTCATCCTCCACCACTAATCTGCCTTTAAATCTGATCAAACCATTGGAGATAGAATACACCTAGGCATTAGTATGCCTGACTGCTAGCTGGGTCTACAAGGACTTAATCCATTTTGATCTATCGTCGCTCTCAATTACATCTCTAACCCAATCAGGCACCACTACTGTAATGGCTTTACATGCCTTTTCTTCTTCTCTTCTCGATAGGGCATTTGCCACTATATTCTCTTTTCCCTTCCTATACTGGATCACATAATCAAAGCCTAATAATTTTGACACCGTCTTCCTTTGTAGCTGGGTATGCAGTCACTGTTGAAGTAGGTGCCTTCGGTTTTCATGGTTTGTCCTTATGATGAATGGAGTTCCTTCCAAGTAATGCTCCATTTATTAATGGCTATGATCATGGCTAGCAATTCCTTCTCATACACACTCATTCCCTAGTGCTTAGCAGCCAATGCTTGACTGATATAAGCTAAGGGTCTCTCTTCCTGTATCAATACTACTCCCACCCCAATGTCACATGCATCTGTTTCTATCATGAAGGGCTTAGAGAAATCAGGTAGGGTTAGAACCAGGGCTTGTGTCATTGTCCTCTTGCGTGTAATGAAAGCAACCTTAGATTGGAGATTCCATTTGAAATTGTCATTTTTGAGTAATTCGATCAATGGCTTACTGATTACCCCATAATGTTGTATAAACCTCCTATAATACCTGGTTAGCTTTAGGAATCCCCTCAACTCCTGTATAGATGAAGGCCTAGGCCATTCAAACATGGTTGCGATTTTTTTTGGGTCTATATTGACTCCTTGACCCAAGATGATATGCCTTAGATTTTTCACCTCACTCTTTGCAAAGGAATACTTTGAAGGTTTCACATATAATTGGTTGGTTTTCATGATTTCAAAGGTAGTTTTAAGATGGGTTAGGTGTTGTTTGAGGTTGGGGCTATAGACCAAAATGTCATCAAATAAGACCAATATAAATATCCTTAAGGGGTAAATAAATGGTTCATCAGGGCCTGGAAGGTGGCTGAGGCATTAGTGAGCCCAAAGGGCATCACCTTGAATTTATAGAGGCCCTGGTGGGTTCTGAAAGCCATTTTTGGTATGTTTGTAGGGTTCATTCTAATTTGATGATACCTTGCACGTAGGTCAAGTTTAGTGAAGATGACAACCCCTTTTAGTTCATCTAGCAGATCTTTAATCCAGGGAATGGGGAATTTCTTTTTCACGATGAGTTTATGTAGTTGTCTGTAATCTATGCAAAAGCGCTAGGTGTCGTCCTTCTTTTTGACAATAAGTATGGGAGATGCAAATGGACTCTGGATGGGCTGAATTATTGAAGTACTAAGCATGCTTTTTACTTGTTTTTCAATTTCAGCCTTTTGGGAAGGGGGGTAATGGTAGGCTCTGATGTTAATTGGCTTTGAATTGGGTTTAATGGGAATGGAATGGTTGAAAAGTCGATTTGGGGGAAGTGTGTGTGGTTCAACAAATAAATCTTTGAATTCTAAGAGTAATGGATGTAAATCGGTAAGGTAGGTTACCTTTGCAAAGAGGTCAGTGATTGGAGGGCCCTCCGGTTCTTCCCCATCCACCTCCATAGCTCGGATGGAGAACATCTAAGATATCTGCCCCTTCCCCTTAGAGAGCAGCCTTTTGCTAATAATCACCTTACACTCCCCTGCATCTAAGCTGCCACTTAATGTCAACTTCTTTCCTTCCCGATCCAGAGTGACTTCCAATTTGTTGAAGTCAAAGGTCAAAGGGCTTACTGTCCTCATCCAGTCTACCCCTAGGACTATATCACAACCTCCCAACTCCAAAATTCTCAGGTCTATAGAGAAGTCCTCACCCTACATCAGCTATTTGGACCCCACATTTTTATAATGACTATACATCTTGCTTTCGTTAGCTACTGTTAGGGGAGTAGTGGTCGTGAGTTTGCACCCTAATTCATTGGTAGTTGTTTTGTTGAGGAAGTTGTGGGTGCTGCCACTGTCAATCAACACTGTGATCTTCCTCTTCCCTACCTGCCCTTCTACTTTAATGATCTTACTCGTGAGTCCCCCTCTTAAGTGCATGGAATGAAATCCCCGCCCCCGCTTTTATCAACAGGATCATCTTCAGCGGTCTCTTCCACAACCTCCCTAGCTATCTTCTCCTCACCTCCTCCATGTTCAGCAATTGCCTTCGATATTGATGGCCGGGGCTGTAATGGTCACCACATTTGTAACACAACTTCATCTGCCTCCTCTGCTCCATAGTGGGGTTTCTGATGGCCAGAGCCTGCTGATTTTGCTCTTGGTAGGCCTGAAGTTATTGTTGCTCCTACCTCCTTAGTGTTTCCACTAGGAGGTAGACTAATTAGGGGAATCGCCCGAGTGGGAGCCCTATTTCTCTTGTAAATAGCTTCCAGTGTTAATTCTTGTAGTCAAGCCTTCTCTGCTGCCTGCCTAACAATGGCTGGCATCATTATCCTAACCATTAATCTCAACTCGTCCTTAAGTCCACTAAGAAAGTTGGACACAAAGTATTGCTCAGTAAGTGTTGGCTGAGCATTTCACATTAAGGCTCCTAACTCCTCAAACTTCTTTAGATACTCTGTGACAATCTCCTCTTGTTTGAGTTTATTGAACTCTTCTTCTATTAGGTTCACCATATTTTTTTCTCCAAATCTCTTAGCACAATTCTTTTGCAAAGTCGATCCACCTTACCCCAATCCCTCTGGATCTAAACCACCCTTGGAACCAAGAATTAGCCATATAATTGAGATAAGCTGTTGCTAAGGTAATTCGTTGTGGCTCAACCATACTGTAGTATTGAAAGAAACGCTCACACCGTCAGATCCACCACCTTGGCCTGGATCTGCCAAACAATAGTATCTCCAACCTTGGCATCGATGTGTGGTTATTGGATTGGGGATTAAGATCCCTTACCTGAATGTCTGTCTCCATTCCTTGCACCCCTCCGACTCTATTCCCCCTAGAGGCCTTGGAAGTATGTCAAATCCGGATGAATTCGGATTAGCTCTGGATCGAGAGGGAAATTCGAGAGGCAAGCAAAATTGTGGTAAGGACGACAACGTGTTGAACTATTGTTGATGCTTTGGCCAAATTGATCCATCATGTCCTGATGTCTCTCCAATTATCGTTGCATATCCTCCCGAGATGCCGCTAATTCCTCCCGCATTCCATCTCTGATTGCAGCTACATCTTCCCTACTCTGAGTAATAGCTTTGTGTGTTTGTGTCATTCCAAACTCCAGCACTTCCATTCTAGACTCCAATTGCTTGAGTACGTCCCTTCTGCCATCGTTTGCTCACAATCCATTGCGCTTCCGATCACAGAAATGCCACGGAGGATCGCCGACTCTGACACTAAATGTCAAGCCTCGAATCAAAGGCTTGGAGAATTTCAAGAGAGTTGTAGACCAGAGAGAATTTAGAGGGAGAATTTGAAAGAAGAGAGAGAGAAAAAGAGAGGGAAAGAACCGAATGCTTTCATTGATAGTTCCCATCGTCTTTTACAATGCCTTTTATAGGCTATCACCCTCGGCTTATTGGCGTAACCGACTAGGTACAATCATCATAAGCAGTAACTGCTAAGTACACATGCTACTGCTACTGTAGGTCTATTACAATTATGCCCTTTGGCTCGTGACATTTTGCTCTTGATTTTGGGCATTTGTCTACTAATTAGAAAGCACACAGCACATGCTGTGTTTCAGTTCAGATGATGAGTAAATTTAAGAATCTTGTTTATCTCCTGGTGCTGGTTCTAGGAGCCCTGTGAACGAGGTTGTTGAGCTCGTTAGCTGTCAATTGTTCTCTACAAGGTAGTGTTGATGATGCCTTTGAGTCTTAGCTTTCATGGTGGTCATAGCAACTTTCTAGAAATCTGGAGGAGATGCTTCACTACTGGTGCTAACATGAACAAACAATTACTCATCATCCACAAGACATTAGAGCCTCCATTGGGGTTTTGTTATTACGATGCATTTCCTTTCTTACAAGTTAAGATGTGTTATAAGATTCAAGAATCCAGGTGAAGATTGGAATATAACTCTTTGGACGCCATCATGTGCCCCATTGTCTGGGGCCAACCAAATGAAAGGCGTATAATCCACATATATGTAGTACAAATACTGTTGTTACCAAAAAAGAAAAATAAATAAATAAAAGTGGAAGGGGTGAAGATGGAGACGAACTTCTTTTAACCAAGAAGGTACCATACTATGACGATGGCATGGAAAAGCCCGGATTGGAGGAAGCGTAGCTTATGAACTCAGTGTCTTGCTCCAAAATAGCCATTTCAGGTTCATCCAAGTGCACCCATGCTTCTATTCCCCCATTCACATTGCTTTCTGCTAGAAATACCCCATTGACAAACACGGAACTGGGAAATCCCCAAACGTGGCTAACCCAAATAGGCTTTCCCCACCCGAAGTCTGATTCCGACAATCTGAAACTTCTCAAGTCGCTAACCATATACATTTCTGGTTTGTCTTTGGCGTAGAATGCATCTCTTTCTTCCATCAACTTGCGTATCTGGTGAAACCCTTCATCCCCTTGCATACTTTGTATAAAGTCACTGTCTAGATTTTTAATTGCTTCTTTCACCCTGCTCACCACCACTTGCAACTCACTTTCATTCGTGTGTGCTGCATTGTGGTGTGCACTTGTTAGCCAAAAGATATTCCCGAATGCATTTTCAGACAAGGGTGACATCATTCGTGGCCGCATGTTTACTGCGAAGACCAACGTGGATGGGTGTTGGGAGCCTTTAATTGCTGCAGAAGCTGCCATTGCCCGCGTCCAGATTAAACTAGTTACCACTTGGGAAGTACTTGGATAAGGAACTAGTTGGCTAGTAGCCTTGACCTTGAGAGCTTTTATGGCAGCACTACCGAACACAAACCTCCTCAAGGTGCTTTTGCCTTCGTTCAACCAATTCTCCTTGAGGTATGCCATGCTGCGCGGTAGTTGTTCTGATCTGGGGGGGAAAAGTAATGATGCTGAGGTAAGGTCAGGGAATATTGCTTTATCTTGACACCCACTAGATAAGGCAGTCCAACACTTGAGGAAAGCGGCCAACGTATTTGCATCTAGGACCTTGTGTGACATGGACACGCCAATGGAAATTCCTCCCGAAGCAAATACGTTGGCTTGAATAGCCAGGTGAACCAAGGTTGTTTCTGGCTCGGGAACAAAGTCTTGGTAAGGAACAAATTGGTGCAAGACCTCGAGCTCAGGCTTTTTAAGAAACTCGGACATGTCACAATTAACGCGAGTTTCAATGAATAAAACTCCTTCGTCGTTGCAATCAAACGACATGTGGTCTTTAAGCCGTCCGGCGAGTGGGTAGAAGCGAGATAGAGTCTCGGCGAGCGAACTTTTCAAACGAGCCAATGCTTGTTTGGAGTTGGCATCGCTTATGGGATAGTGAAAGACGATGGGGACATAAGCAGAAGGGAGGAGCTGGTCCAAGAGAGAAATGGTGAAGGTTCTAAGATGAGGTGGCGTTGGTGAAGATGGCTTGATGTATTCTCTTGAAATGACTTGGACGTCCATGTCGATGGACTATTGCTTTGATGAATGGAATTTGAAGATTGAGGAAAGGCTTACAAGAGCAGAGGCTGAAAGCTCAAGTTTCAGAGGCTTTGCTGTGTTGATGATGACTTTCAGAGGTGTGATATCTCTCTCTCTATATATACATATACACGTACATTTTCATGTACATAGCTGCTGGCACTGGGGATGGATTGTCTTGGTAAGCTGACATATATTAAAATAATAGAAAGACAGTATAAATGATGAGAACAATTAAAGTAGAAAGCTTGGGTTCAAAAGGAAGGAAGAGGGCTTTTGATGGTAATAAGAAAGTAGAAATACTATTTGGATACTCATTTTTTTATGACACTTATATTTTTTCGATATCAATATATGAGTATTATAAGAAGTGTTATGGTTGAGTGGCTATGTAGCATTTTGGATTGGGAAACGGAAATGGTCGTCTTTTAATTAAAAAAATTAGTATTTACTGAGTCTATCATATAACACAAAGGCATGGGGACTGGGCTTTTGTTTGAAAGACTAGCGGGGAATTTGAGGAAGCGGTCCAGAACGCGGGACAAATTCACAGGTTGCCATAATATTCCACTTTGAATTATTCTTCTCTTCTTTTCTATATTCATTGGATCTTTAAATATCTCTCTCTCTCTCTCTCTCTCTCTCTCTCTCTATATATATATATATATCCATGAGAATTTATAACTGTTACTTGTCAACTATATATTAGAAAAATTTATTAGATAGATTTAGAGTTTAAAATTTAATATTTACGGGCTAAGAAAATACATAAAACTTTGTGGGTAAATTCTTTTATGTCGTTCAATCCCAAATAAAGCAAGAAAACAATTAACGAATATAAGATTTATGTGGTTTGATTAGAGTATGTGATCTACATCTACAAAAAGAAATAAACGGTTTTATTATAAAAAAATTAGGGTGTGTTTGATTGAAAAAAATAAAATAAAAAAAGAAAATATTTTTTAATTTCATAAAAAACAATTCTCACCTCTTTCTTAGTTGTAATTTTCTATGAAAAATAAGTTAAAATATGTTTTAATATGTTGTACTATAAAATTTTTTCATGAAAAATATTAAGTAATCAAATATGCAAGTATGAAAATTTTTTTATTGTTGTAATATTTTTTTATGAAAAATAATTCTAATCAAACACATCCTTAAAACAATATAATTGGTCAGATCTCTCAAGGCTGAAATTTCAACATACCCAATGACTCTTATCTATCTTGAAAAAATTATTTAAGAAAGACATTATATACTTGCTAATTTAGGGATTCTTCGTATGGTAGTAGGAGGTGAAGCACCCCGCCGCCCTCTAAATTCTTTAGATTGAGTCAAATTCTATAACGAATTTAAATTCTTTTTTTTTAAAGTTTAGTAGTATTGTGTTGGAGCCATATGTTCACATGACGTTGAGCATAGGATGCAGAGGGGGCGGGGTTACCCATAAGTAAATAAATATTATTATATTGATAGGTGCATGTTCAATACAGGTATCGTTAGCTGTAATTATTATTAATTAATACTGCCACTTCGAATTATTTCCTCTGGATGCAATAATTAGCCTTTGGGGTGGGAATTTAATTAATCCCAATTAACTTTATGATTATAGTAATGATTAATTAATTGGCTTTATGCTCTTGCCATGATCCACAAGATAGCGGCGTACTGATTGATTTGTGTGTTGGTCACCCAGTAACGTACGCTTTTAGTTATTTTTTGTAAAGAAAGTCTAAAAAGAGCAGCTAGCTGTTAGTTGATAACCAACAGGTGGAGGAGGGTTGAACGATTTGACCTTTTAGGTTACGCAACACTGTTGAAATTTAACTGGGAAAGTTTCAAATTGACCCTATCAACCTTGACGCCTGTTCAGTATTGTTGTGCTTTTGAAAATTATATTACAATTTTGTATATCTACAACACGGTAAATTACGTGTTTTTAACACAATATAACACAACACTACCAAACAAACCCTTCAAAAATTGTTTTTGATGAGGGCGCTAGTCAGTCGTCACTCATTTAAACACAAGCACATATTATATAAGGTTCTTGATTTAAACTTTTAAATACAAGTTTAAGTTTAATTAATTACTTCTGGTGATCAATTAAGCTAATTACCGAATTAATTGAACTTTTGTGGATGGCAATTACTTGGTTAGTGGGGGTGTTGGAAGAAGAATTTCTGAGTGGAAAAGCTAGGGATTGTAGGAAGAAAATGTGGCCATGTGATCCCCCCCATGGCAGTCATTAATTAGCAATGAATAACGTAAATGGGCAACCAACTCAGCAATTCATGGAATTAATTCATCAAATTGCTGAGATTGACCTCCGTTGCAGTTTGAAAAGATAAAAGTCTTTTGATGATTGTTTATTTTCATCAAAAACGAGAGACCATGACCTTGGTTTTGCTTCTCGGTCTGCTCTGCTTCTTCTGATGTGTTAATATTTTATGAATAATATTATTTATCTAGATTAGAAAGAATTTTCAGTTTAAGTGATACACTTTTATTGAGTTATAAAAATGTGTAAGTGTTTATATATATTTAATGTTATTTATCTTCAACTTAAATAAATAGCATTACTCTATTTTATTAAACTATTTATGCAAGAATAATAAGTCATAACTAATGATGGTGTTATCAATTATGTGGCTTCTCTTCATTAGAGGAGGATAAATATATCATGTGTTATTGTCTCATCTGTTTAGTATTTCTTTCAAAAAAGATGCGACACACAGATGATGATGACGAGTCATGCTATTTGTACAGAAGATGGATTGCATAATCATTTATAGGACAAAGAAATATCCATTTTGTCCTTGCAATAAATGACTCATTTTGCCTCTGCAGTACTATCTCTCTCTCCCTTTGTCTTTCTCTCTCTCTCCCTCTTACACTGTCGGCCCCAGCGACAAGGCGAGATGAGGCGGCAGCGGTGCGGCGAGGCGAGGTGACGCAACAAGGCAGTAGAGGCAATGTGATGAGGCGACGGGGCGAGGCGACAGAGGCGAGGTGGTAGAGGTTGCAGCGATGAGAGGAGGCGAGGCGACGAGAGGAGGTGAGCAACAACAAGAGTGGGTGAGGCGGCGACGGGGAGAGCAGGCGAGGCGACTGAGGTGAAGAACGGTGACAGGTGGTTGCAATGGTGAGGGAAGGGGGGAGAGAGGGAGAAGGGGATGAACAAATATTGCGATATATCATGATATTTTGACATCAAAATATCGTGATATATCACTTTATAAAATATTTTGTAAGAATACTTCTGTATAAATAGCATTTTTCAATATAGACCGCTGTCAGCCAAGATTTCCAACATTACTCTCATACTATCCTCAAAGTCTTTTTTGATAGCCTTGTAAGTTTTGGATACCGGTAGGGCACAAATAACACGACCAAGTTGCTCATACGACTTAAAGAATTTTTGTGGGTCGTGATTGTTTTGTCTAGTCAAGCCAAAATTAATGTTGAATAGATAATAAACAAGCTGGCTGGCTACGTACTTGCATAATTTAACATTAAAAGTGTGAAAATCTGACCAGAAGGAATTGTGGAAATGAACTGACCAGAAGGGTCTTCGATCAATATTGTCATCGAATGTGAATGCTGATTATATATGTTATTAAAGTATTCTGATGAGATCCATGCCTCCTCACTTTACCAAAATAATTGACTAAATCAATCCTATATTTATATCACACACCCACACATATTGAGAATGTTATTTTGATGTGTATTAATATGTCGTATTTTATGTCATATCAATACAATTAAATATATAATATATTAGTATAAGGGTATTATGAAAAGTGTTATGAGTGAGTATTTAAATATCATTTCTGCATATAATATATAAAATTAAATATAGACGGATGCTGGCCCTAAACTTAGCTGGTTTTTCTTCTCATATCACCGACCCAAATGGATTCTCTTGTCTTGAATGTGGGGCAGTCCAATGTTTACTAGTAAAAGTTTTAACTTACATCAATGTATGTGTATGCTCTCCAAATGATGTGGTTGGCTTTTGTTTCTATTAACTGTAGCACTTGTCTCTGTTGGGCATGTTTATTCTTTTGGGGTTTGTCGTGTTCAATGTTTGCCATGCCCTCTTGTTAAGTTCGTATGATAGCCCCCCAATTAGGGATGGGCGCCCACTTAATAATCACAACCATTTAAGACCGTATTTTGAGTTGTGAGAGTAGTTAAGGTTTTTACACAATTATATTAAACTTTTGTATAGTTTAATTTAATACAAAAGTTTAATATAATGTAAAATATATAATAGGGATTTACTTGTAAATATAAGAACTTTTAAAAAATGAAGAGCATCTAATTGAATATATTCGTAAAATTTAACAAATTGAGTTTTATTAAATTTAAATTCGGTCCGTTTACAAATTGATGTTCAAAGTTAAAGTTAAGTTCGACTCATTTATCTTAACAAATAAATTTGAATAAGATTTTATTGAGACAAATATCAAACTGCTCGTGAATGAGTTAGTTTATTTGTAATTTTACACAAAAGCAAGGCTCTGGCTAGTGCACCCAAACTAAACCACTTACCACTTTCAAATTAAACCACTTACCCCTTGGAACTACCAGCGGCCTTGACCTTGTATAAGGGCTTTTATGCATGACACTACTAGCTAGTGCACACAAACCTCCTCAAAATGCTTTTCCCTTCTTCAACCAATTCTCCTTGATACATGCCATGCTACGTGATGGTTGTTTGGATCTTGGAGAGAATCGAAGAGCAATGGTGCTAAGGTGGTGAGGTAGGGGAACATTGTTCTGTCTTCACAGTTGTTAGACCAGGTAACCCAACAATTGTGGGAAATAGCTTTTGTATTTGCATCAAGAACCCTGTGTGACATTGACAAGCTAATGGCAATTTCCCCATAACTAAATACGATTACATGAATAGGTAAGTGAAGTAAGATAGTTTCTAGCTTAGGGACAACGATTTGGAAAGGAACATAATGGTATATAATAGGAGCTCGACTTTTGGTTATTTGAGAAACTCGAACATGTGATCTTTAAACGATCATTGCAATCAAATAATATGTGATCTTTAAATAGTTCAATAAATAGATAAAAACGAGATATGATCTCGAAGAACCAACCTTTTAAATGAGCCAGTACTTGTTTGTTTGATGGAGCTAGTATCAATTATGGAATATTGAAAGACAATGGCCCCTGAGGATGTGTTTAGAAGAGATGAACTGGTCCAAGGTAGACATCTTGAAGGTTTTGAGGGGTGATTAGGTGTTGGATTGATGAAGACGCGCGGTTCATGTTTGAGAGTATATATATATGCTTTACTTGGTAAAAGAATTATTTAAACAATTACACTGTTGATTTAGGCTTCCAATATTTGCTTAACTCAATTATGAATTTAGGGATATAATTAAGTGGGTCTCTACTTAACTTTGTTACATTAATATAAATATATAATATATTAACGTATAAATATTATAATATATATATCACAACATGAACAAACAATCCCATGAGAAAGCAAAGCTCAATCATACTTTAAAATCTGTAGAGACATCATTGCACTTGAAATACATTTGCCCCCACTTAATTATAAGCCATATACAAGAATTCAGAAAATATTAGAATTGTTACTCCATTTTCCGGGCCCAACTAATGAAATTAATTAATGTGCATAATACACACATGTATATATAATACCATTGTTTACAAATAAATAAATAAATAAATAAAATTAAGTGAAAGGACTTAAGATGGAGACTGATTTTCTCTTTAATGCCAAGAGCATCAATTTATGACTGACGTTGGCACTGGTAAACCAGGATTTGAGGAAGCGTAGCGTAGGAATTCAGGGTCTTGCTCCAAAATAGCCATTTCAGGCTCATCCAAGTGCACCCATGCTTCTATTCCTCCATTCACGCTGCTTTCCGCTAGAAATACCCCATTCACAAATACTGAACTTGGGAATCCCCAAACATGGCTAACCCAAATAGGTTTTCCCCACCCGAAATCCAGTTCTGACAATCTGAAACTTCTCAAGTCGCTGACCATGTACATTTCGGGTCTTTCTTTGGCATATGCTTCATCTCTTTCTTCCATCAACTTGCGAATGTTGTGAAACCCTTCATCCCCTTGCATACTTTGGATAAAATTACTGTCTAACTTCTTAACTGCTTCCTTCACCCGACCCACAACAACTTGCAGCTCATCATTTTCGTCTGTGTGGGCTGCATTGTGGTGTGCACTTGTTAGCCAGAAGATATTCCCAAATGCATTTTCAGACAACGGCGATGCCATTCGCGGCCGCATGTTTACTGCAAAGACCAACGTGGATGGGTGTTGGGAGCCTTTGACTGTTGCGGAAGCAGCCATTGCACGCGTCCAGATTAAAGAAGTTATCACTTGGGAGCTACTTGGATAAGGAACTAGTTCGCTAGTGGCCTTGATCTTCAGAGCTTTTATGGCATTGCCATCAAAAACGAATCTCCTCAAGATGCTTTTCCCTTCGTTCAACCAACTCTCCTTGAGATATGCCATGCTGCGTGGTAGTTGTTCGGATCTGGGAGGGAAAAGCGAGGATGCTGAGGTAAGGTCAGGGAACATTGCTTTGTCTTGACAGCCGCTAGACAAGGCAGTCCAACACTTGAGGAAAGAAACCAAGGTATTTGCATCTAGGACCTTGTGCGACATGGAGACGCCAATGGAAATTCCCCCAGAAGCAAATACATTGGCTTGAATAGCTAGGTGAGATAAGGTAGTTTCTGGCTCGGGCACGAAGTCTTGGTAAGGAACAAATTGGTGCAGGGCCTCGAGTTCTGGCTGCTTGAGAAACTCGGACATGTCACGATTAACATGAGTTTCTATGAATAGAACCCCTTCATCGTTACATTCGAATGACATATGATCTTTAAGTCGTCCAGCAAGTGGGTAAAATCGAGACAGGGTCTCGGAGAGCGAAGTCTGTAAACGAGCCAACACTTGTTTGACGGAGGTGGAATCTGGTATGGGGTAGTGAAAGACGATGGGAACGTAAGCAGAAGCGAGGAGCTGGTCCAAGAGAGAAATGTGGAAGGTTTTAAGGTGAGGGGGTGTGGGAGAAGAAGGCTTGACGTATTCGGTTGAAACCAGTTGGATTTCCATATCCATATATATATGTGGATGATGATGGCTAGAATGAAATGGTTGGAAGAGGCTGGAAGCAGCAAGAGCAGAAGCTTTTGGTTGGTTTGGTTGATAAAATTAATTGGGGATGAGAGATGGAGATGGAGATGTTGTGCCTGTGTATGTATGTATATATAGCAGCAGCTGGGGACTACTGGGGGGGTTGTTGCGGAGAGGGATGTTGTTTGTTGATTTGCGGTCGGTCAAATTAAAGTGTATTGAAGACGAGTAATAAGAAAAGTAGCCGTCTCTTACCGTGGCTTTGGGTGTTACAATTGGAGAATGGTACAAACGCGGTTCCTTATATTCATATTATAATAATAATAATTCAAACAGAAGTCAACTAATTAATATTCGCATTGCATAAATAAATTAATATTATAACAATTGGTACGAACATGCGTTCCGCCCAGCTCACATGCCTTTAGGAGTATTAAATTATTATTATATTAATTATTGATTTGTATTTAGTTAAGAATGTTGTCACATAGACGCCTGACACGCTTAGCATGTCTGAATTTAAGATAAAAAAATAAATTACCATCAAATTATGAAGGCACTATCAAACACAAAAATTTATATAAAAAATTTAAATAATAAAAATCACAAATAGAAAGAATAAAATATTATTATAATAATATTACTATTATAATTTTAATGTGTTATAATGTGATAAAAGTGTATAATTGATATCATATTCATTGTAGTTTACAAATTATACGAACATGATTGAAAATGAAGTAAAATTTACTATGTGAATAACTAGTTTACAAAAGATATTAGCTCTTATTCTCAAAAAAATTTTAAATTGGATATTGTCAGACATATATTTTTATTTGTATCTTAATCAATACACTTGATCAAATATGTAGTTTTATTTAGGAAGAGAAGAACATATATACATATCTTGACTAAATTAATTGAGTCTCAAATTGATTAAATTAAAAAAAATCTTTTATCATACTTTAAATTCTTTATTTAAATTGAATTCAATTCAAAGTGAATGGTTGCATATAAAAATTGTAACAGTAGTTGAAATTAGAATAGGTATGGCTTGCTTGACATTTTGGCCTTCTCTACCCATAAAAGTCAAAGTCGTTTAATTTGATTGAGTTTAACTCACCAAATCTTCAACATAATTATGTATAGTTAAAAGGTGTCTTGCCTTATATATGTAAAAAAAAAAAAATTAAATAAAAGTTCATTGATTTACGTTTGAAAAATAAAGAATATTTTATTAATAGAATTTCATAATATTAAAACTAGGGACCATCTTGGCTGTAGGTGTTAGTGTTAGTGTTGGTATCCTAATATTAGATTTAGAAGGTGTCTTACATTTATTATTAGGAGACTAATGATATAATTCTTACAATATGTAATAAAATATATTTTTATATTTTAAAATTATATATTCATTCATAATTCGCAAATCATTATATATGAATGAGTCTCTAAATTTTTTGTTAAAAGATCATATTCTTAAGTGTTAAGAATATGTGACTAAGGACCTTTATATTAAAGATATTTTAATGATAATTTCTAATCCTTAGACGTTTTAGAATGGAATTATGATTAGTCGAGTACGGATTGGCACATGAGATAATACTTTTGATTAGTATGAGATGCTAATGATAAATAATGATGAGTCGCATGTCATAATCTATGAGATGTATATAGTATATATGTGAGTAGGTGTTAGTGAAACACTTATTGAATGTGACGCACGTGATAGATCATATGGCTGAGAGGATCTGTGATTTATAATAGGCTTCGATTGTGTTATTAGTTTTTTTAACCGGAGGCAACACAATTATCTTGCGTGTCTGTGGTAGGGATTGTCGTTGCTAAGAACAATTCGAATACTAGGTGAGAGATGCACTGTGTGGTTCCTGTGTAGTGGCATATGGAGGTAGGTGATTGCTAATGAGATCCATCGATCTCTGGCGTGAGGTGAACATCTTATGTGATCAGTGGTGGTCTTTATTGTAAAAACCCTTAATTAGGGTACATTTGACTGAAAAGTGTTCTAATGTCGGAAAAAGTTTCGATGTGTCGTCTCGATCTCACCATATTGATTTTGGGATAGTCATCAAGTTAGTGAGTTTGATAAGTCCATGACTCTTACTTGGTCGGGATGATAACTGATAGAAGGATTATAGTACATGGGAATCGAAAGCCTAAATAGGTTCTATTCTGAAATAAAACTTCATTACTAGTAGGATCATCTTGACATAATGTTAATTGTCATTCAGGACCTTTTCGGGGTATTTCGAGGAGATAGAAAGATCCTCGTTGTTTGGTTAACGTCAAGATGGTTGATGTGTCATGAGTGTTGCTTAGTAGTGAATCTAGAAAGTTACACGCATATCAGGGTGAGATGGTTGACTAAGTGATTAAGGTTGAAACCGTCATTAAGAGTTAATGATGTTTACTGTTAAGAGTTAACGGAATGGGTTTAAATAATTAATTAATAAGGAGAAATCATCAAGAATTGATGTGCATGCTGTTAAGACTTAACGGGGGTGTTAGTGTCATTATGAGATAAAGAAAGTACTATTAAGAGTTAATAACGAATCTAGATGCAATTTTTAAAAGTTCTAAAAAAGGGAGGCAAAACGATCGACAGCCTTGAGAAATTGTCGACCTTTGCTAGATGAATTGTAGATAGTTCTTATCGTTTTGGCTGGTAGATCGCACGATCCATTTGTCATCTTGTGTAACGAAAAGGTAGGGCACGTGGCGAGGACAGATGAAGGAATTAAGGACAGTGTATGTTCTTCTGGTCTCCTTCATGTCCCTAGCTTGATTTGCATGTCCCTTGTTCGTTAGGAAGATGATTGGGCAGCTAGGGTTTTATATTTTTGATATATAAGCCAAAAATTAGAATGCAACTATTGCATTGATTTTCTCTCAGCCCTAGCCCGAATTCTTATCTAGTTTTTAGAGCTTGAAAAACTTTTTGGTTGCCCATCTTCCTCAGCTCCTCATTCCTTTATTGGTATAATAACAATCTAAGTAAAATAGTGAGACTGTTTTGATTCTTAGGGTTTTTCATTTTGAATCCATTTTCATTTTCAGGCTTAATCTCCCTTACTTTCTCTGTCTAGTACAAAGAAAGAGTATTGAGATTTACCATCTTGCTGGAGCGTGGATTGATTAGACCTTCTGTGTTTTTGGGAATTAGTTCGGTCTAATCGAAAGATTGTTTAAGAGCTGTTTGAAGCAAGGAGTTGCTACCATCGGAAAGATTTCAATCTCTTCATCGATTTTCAAAAGTTAAAAGATCTATACACTAAATCTCCTATGATATGATTTAATTTTGGATAGCATATGGACATCGAAACGAGTCTTGTAAGGGCGTTTTTTATTTATGTTTTCATTATTATTTTATTATTATTTTTTATTTTTTTTAAAAAATTTAATTAAAATTTTATATTAATACTCCAAGAACTCTCTCTTGCAGAGGAAAGAGTTGGGTGATTAATTCTCCCTCACCCAAAATCGCAATGCCCTCATTGTGGTGACCTGGCTTGCTTTACCACCGAGCTAAGCACCCCGACGAGGTCGTGCTAGGCAGCCATTGTCTAGCTACTCTCCATCTTGAAGCACTTGGTGTGTAGTGGTGTTCCAACTCGCTCCTTATGCTTGAAAAGCTCCTTGTCCACACTTGATAGAGCCCAATATCACCCTGTGCACACCCTTGTGCTGCCATAAAGCACCACTCAGATACCATTTGCAGCAGACCAGACATTCTGCTCCCATGCGACACCCCACTCTTAGGGGGATGGAGGGCCAAACTCCGTGTTTATTTATATAATAATAGTATAGATAGGTATATGCCATATATTTCCTATTGTTTTTTACTTTCTATTTTGGATTTTTTCTTTCTTTTTAGGAAGTATGATTGTATCACTTAAGACCAAAAAAGAAATAATTGTGATTACGAGGCTCAGATCACAATTATTAATTAATCTACACTACACTTTCAATTAATTAACTTAATTATTTCAAGGGTCCCATCTAGATCTGTTTCAAGATCATGCAAATAAAGGGTTAAGAGGAGCTGACCAAATGAATGAATGAACGAGAACGTGTAAATATTAATATTCTAAATAGTCTACTTGTATATATATAAATATACAACAAACCATAACTAATTAAATATAAAAAAATGTGGCCATGTGATTCCCCATGCCATAAATTATTATTAGTAATTACATAAATGAGCTACCTAATTACTTAAAAAATTATTATAAAATAAAAAATTGCAATGGTATATGTCCCTACATATGGGTACATTATTAAATTGGGCTTTTATTCCTATGGATCTGATGATTGGGTTTAGCATACATTCAAATCCATAAAGTTATTTAGATACTTAATATAATTCAAGAGAAAATTAATTTCAATTAACAAAAAATCTAACTTAAAATGACATACAAGTTGGAAAAAATGACTTCTCATTTACTAGAAGGGAAGTTGTTTTCCCTTGTCCTAAAATGTCTTTCTTGACTCCCTTTGCACTATAGTGCCTCAATCACTCTACTTTTATACTTATAGTTGTCATTTATTTCATTGTTGTCATTTCTATTTATCATCTACCTCACTAACGCTATTTTTATTCTTCGTCGCTGTTTGCATTCCTATCGACGTTGTCCTTTGCGTTGTCGTTTAGCTCTATTGTTGGCTCTTTCTTTAACTCTCTATCTATTCGGTCTCTCCTTCTTTCTCTCCATTTTATTATCTTTCTCTCTGTCTCTCTTTCTCTCATTGTTTGGTCTCTTTCTCTCTGTATTTCACTATCTCTCTCTCTCTCTCTCTCATTGTTTGGTCACAACAAATGCCCAAATACTCGTGTTACAGTCAAATAATTAAAAAAACATTTGAAAGAGAACTCTTCTAAGAAATTATTTTCTTTTTCCAAACAAATAGAACCTTAAATATATAATCAATGATTTAACTATGAGATCATTGATTTGATTTTTGGGACTTCTATGGTCTCTCCTATGATAAGCTCTTGCTACATCACTATGAATTGCTTACGAAAATGTTAATTGAATATTTAAGTTTGTTATTTATGGTGATATTTTATATTGATATATTATATTGTATTTGATATCAATACAAATATATAAGATATTAACACATAATATAAGTAAAAATATCAAATTTAAATGTCTAAATAATATTTTTAAATTGCTTATTGTGAGTGAAATGTGTATAAAAAAAAGGGGGTGCATGTGTATAAAAAAAGGTAATGGTAACCATAAACAAATAGTGCAAATTACACTTCTAGTTTTTGAATTTTGTATTTCGTTGTAAATTAGTCACTGTATTTTAATTTTTCTAACTATAATTACTAAATTTTGATTTTTGTTACAATTGAGTCTTTCTTTTTATTTTTCATCAAATTTTATTAATGATAACTAATATAGTATACCTTACCATAAATATTAAAATCAGTTGATTTTGAAGTTTATCCTAATTATAATATTGGATGATTTTTAATTTTATATGAATGTATATCACATTAATTTTTGTTAATAAAATTTGATTAAAAATTGGAATAGGGATTGAATTATGATAAAAAAATGATATAATATTTATAATAATAAATATTAAAATATAATACTTAATTTATTATGAAATTTAAAATTCACATGCTAATCAGGTGATAAAAAGCAAAAATATTTTTGTGACACTTTGGAGGTGGGGCTTGTATAAAAATTCACAAATTGAGTCAAGCGTTGAACAAATAATTAAGGGTGAGCTTTTAGTCGGTTTAATATTCGAAGTATTTAAATTAAATGGATTAAATTTTTTTATAAAAATTAAACCAAACCAACCAAATAGATACTCAAATCGAATAAATTGACATTTAATATTATAACAACTAATCTTGTCGTAGCTTGGTGATGAAAAAAGATGACATTTAATTACACTTAAAATAAATGGGGGTATTAGAAGCGAAGTCGTTATCAAGATTTCTAAATAAAAAAATATATTAAATTATCATACCAGAAGTGGTGTCACACGCGAGCATCACTTTAATTTTTTTAGTATTCAGTCACTATAATGCGGCCAAGTGCGTCATTTGGGCTACCTTTTTGTTTGAATAACGTCACCTATAAAAAAAAAAAAAAAAAATCAGCCTTAATCTCTTGATTAAATAGTATGAATGATTTAATAGCGATTGAATCCCATCACTCGAATCATGGAAGAAAATAGAAATTAAGTAAAAAAATTGTGCCGTGTGGTCTGGCTTAATTGTTCACCTATGATACACGAAGGCTCCTCAGGTACGTTATTTTAACGTTTTTAAAATATCTTTATTTTTAAAATACCAGAAAATGTCATTTTTATAATTTTAAAAATATTTTAAAATTATTTTGCAATATTATAGAAATATCAGCAACCCATTTTCATCCACATAGAGGTTAAAAACGAAAAAGATTCTGTCTCTAAACTCAAAATTTTTAATTTTTTTTAAAATTTGTTTGAATGTAATATTATAGAATTTATACTTATTTTTAAATTAAATAACTATTTTTTTTATATTTTTTGTATTAAAAATTATATTTACAAAAAGATCCTTATATTATTTTTATTTATGAATTTCTTTTTAAAAAATTTATTTTTCTCTTTTTATTTCGTATCATATTCGTTTTTCGTTTTTATACAATTTAACAGTCTATATTTATGCTCCCACCAGACACCAGACACATAACTACAATAATTTAGATATATATCTCTATATATTATTAAAAATGATCTACCAAATTAAGACTACGTATTATAGCCACCAAATCATAATTTTAACCAATATATTTTGTAAAAGTCTAATTAGTAGAGATTTGATCAAAAAATTCGTAGAAATAATTGCTATTATAATTATTACTCTCTCACATCACACGCGGGTGGCACGTGATTGGGTCAATGGTGTGGAAATATAAAAAAAAGGAAGCGTGATAAAATTGAAATTGATCATTTTTGCAAGGGATTAATTTATCCCACCCGGCCCCATAGATTATTTTATTAGAGAATGAGTTAAGCTTAATCGCATTCAATCAATTCATGTCACCCACAATCAAGGCAATAATATTATTGAATGGAGCCACTAACACATCTTCTTAATTAATTATTTTTTTGATATATAATGATTTAAGCTTAATCCCATTCAACCAATTCATGTCACCTAAATCAAGGCAATAATATTATTGAATGGAGCAAGCCACCAACACATCTTCTTAATGAATTATTTTTTTAAAATATAATAAAATAATCTATGGGCGTGGGATAAATTAATCCCCTCCCCCTCCCAAATAATTGCCCATTGAAATTATTTTGTTTCCACACAAGTTTCGGATTTGGATTTCTGTTGTAAAAACCACCACCATGCTCTCTTGTTCAGGGGAGTAATATTTTGATTAAACTAAAATAATTAAATCATATTGATTAAAATTATAGGTTCAATTCGATTTATGTTTAATCTGTAAGTCAGATTAATTTAATTTTTAAATTTGACAAATTCAGTTATTTTGGTTTAGTTTGGTCTCTTTATTAAAATAAACAAACTAATTAAAATGTCAAAAATAAATTTTTTTTTTGCACTTTGTTGTTTCATTTTTTTATTTTTAATTTTCCTGTGATTTTTTTTTTCAATTTTCTTAATTTGAAAACCTATATGATTGGTCTTATTCGATTCAATTTTTGACATATATTCAATTTATTCAATTCAAATAATTTGATCGATCTAGTGAATGTTAGGTTCGAGCTCATACATTTATTCATCTAATCCCGACTAAACTCTAGTCCTAATTGATGAATGGACGAAGCGTAAACATATAAATATTAATATTTTAATTGATCTACATATTAAGTTAAATATAAAAACATTTCATTAATGCACTTTTGTTACTGCAATTCATTTCTCCATCTTAGAACCTAAACATGCGTTTAGGATACAAAAATTCATGTTAAGATTTGAATTGTAACTCTTTCGAACATCTTATGATATTATATTATTGTTACAAAATAAATGAAGAGACAAATAAAAGATAAGAAGTACAAAGATGGAAACAAATTTCTTTCAACTGATTAATTAAGAAGGACTAAACTATGATGATGATGATGCCACCAAACAACCTGGATTTGAGGAAGCGTAACTTAGGAACTCAGGATCTTGTTCTAAAATAGTCATCTCAGGTTCATCTAAGTGCACCCATGCTTCTATTCCTCCGTTCACACTGCTTTCTGCTAGAAATATCCCATTGATAAACACTGAACTAGGAAATCCCCAAACATAGCTAACCCAAATAGGTTTTCCCCACCCGAATTCCAATTCCGACAATCTAAAGCTTCTCAAGTCGCTGACCATGTACATTTCAGGTCTTTCTTTGGCATATACTTCATCTCTTTCTTTCATTAACTTGCATATCTTGTGAAACCCTTCATCTCCTTGCATACTTTGGGTAAATTTAGAGTCTATTTTTTTAACTGCTTCCTTCACACGACTCACCACAACTTGCAGCTCATCATTTTGTATTGTGTGGGCTGCATTGTGGTGTGCACTTGTTAGCCAGAAGATATTCCCAAATGCGTTTTCGGACAATGGTGAAGCCATTCGTGGCCGCATGTTTACTGCCAAAACCAACGTGGATGGTTGTTGGGAGCCTTTCACTATTGCCGAAGCAGCCATTGCACGCGTCCAGATTAAAGAAGTTATCACTTGGGAACTGCTTGGATAAGGGACTAGCTGGCTAGTGGCCTTGACCTTGAGGGCTTTTATAGCATTAGTATCGAATACAAATCTCCTCAAGGTGCTTTTCCCTTTATTCAACCAACTCTCCTTGCAATACGTCATGCTACGTGGTAGTTGTTCGGAGCTAGGAGGGAAAAGCGACGATGCTGAGCTGAGGTCAGGGAATATTGCTTGGTCCTGACAGCCGCTAGACAAGGCAGTCCAACACCTAAGGAAAGAAGCCAGTGTATTTGCATCTAACACCTTGTGCGACATTGACAAACCAATGGAAATTCCCCCAGAAGCAAATACGTTGGCTTGAATAGCTAGGTGAGATAAGGTATTTTGTGGCTCTGGAACGAAGCCTTGGTAAGGAACAAATCGGTGCAGGACTTCGATTTCAGGCTTTTTAAGAAACTCGGACATGTCACAACGAACATGGGTTTCTATGAATAGAACTCCTTCATCATTGCAATCAAACGACATGTGATCCTTAAGCCGACCAGCCAACGGATAGAAGCGAGACAGGGTTTCGGACAGCGAACTTTTCAAACGAGCCAAGATTTGCTTGATAGAGCTGGCATCGGGTATGGGGTAGTGAAAGACGAAGGGGACGTAACCAGTACTGACGAGCTGGTCCAAGAGAGAAATAGTGAAGGTTCTAAGGTGAGAGGGTGTTGGAGAAGATGGCTTGATGTGTTCCCTTGAAACCACTTGAATCTCCATGTGGATGGTCTCTTTGAAGAATGAAAGATTAATGAAGAGCAAGCAGAGGCTTACAAAGAGAGAGAGAGAGAGAGAGAGAGAGAGAGAGAGAAGGCTGGAGAGCTCTAGGTTTCAGAGACTTGATACTTTGGTTGATTGATGTGAAGGGCCTGAAAGAGGGAGTAGCCTATACATATAGCAGCAGGGGATTGAATACAAACATATATAAGAGAAGTGAATAATTGATCTATCGATTCGATAAATAAATATTAAAAACCACTGTCCAACAGGGATTTATCAACTGAGACGCCCATATATATATATATATATAAATATTAATATTATAAGAGGATGCTCAGGTAACATGAGGGGCATTAAATTAATTATCATGGCTTCGTCTCAACCCAGGGACTGCTGGCCGCTGGCCCCTTCCACGATTTCGTCCGGGCTGTGTGCAACTTAAAATTACATACGTTTCCTTTAATTAATGTGAGATAAACTTCATATTTTATGTTATATCAATACAAATATATAATATATTAGTATAAGGGTATTATGAAACGTGTTATGAGTGAGTATTTAAATAGCATTTCTGCATATAATATATAAAACTATATATAAACAGATGCCGGCCCTAAACTTAGCTGGATTTTCTTCTCATATCACCGACCCAAATTGATTCTCTTGTCTTAAATTAAATGTAGGGCAGTCCAATGTTTACTAGTAAAAGTTTTAACTTACATCAATGTATGTGTATGCTTTCCAAATGATGTGGTTGGCTTTTGTTTGTCTCCGTTGGGCATGTTTATTCTTTGGGGATTGTCGTGTTCAATGTTTGCCATGCCCTCTTGTTGAGTTCGGATGATAGCTCTCCAATTAGGGATGGGCGCCCACTTAATAATCACAACCATTTAAGATAGTATTTTGAGTTGTGAGAGTAGTAAAGATTTACACAATTATATTAAACTTTTTTATAGTTTAATATAATATAAAATATATAAAATCAAGTTAATTTAAGGTTCAGGATGAACTGGTCCAAGGTAGACATCTTGAAGGTTTTGAGCGGTGATTAGGTGTTGGATTAATGAAGACGCGCGGCTCATGTTTGAGAGCATATATATATATATATATGCTTTACTTGGTAAAAGAATTATTTAAACAATTACAATGTTGATTTACACTTCCAATATTTGCTTAACTCAATTATGAATTTAGGGATATAAGTGGGTATCTACTTAGCTTTGTTATATTAATATAAATATATAATATATTAATGTATAAATATTATGATATATCACAACATGAACTAACAATCCCATGAGCAAACAAAGCTCAATCATGCGCCCAAGGTCATTGGGTAGCAAAAGAGGGAGTTGTAAAGTTATGTTGGAGGCTGTCAGTGTGAAATTGATTATTAAGAGAGACAAATCTGTATCTTTTTGAGAGTGGTCATTGATAAGTGTCAGTGGACGCAACTTAAAAAAAAAATAAAAATTTTAATCACTCAAACACATCCTTAATTTACCTTTCTCTGATAACTCTCAGACGAATTCGACAAGGGTGCAAATAATAGCGCATAATCTAAAACAAAGCTCAATCATACTTTAAAATTTGTAGAGACATCATTGCACTTGAAATGCATTTGCCCCCACTTAATTATAAGACATAAACAAGAATTCCGAAAATATTAGAATTGTTACTCCATTTTCGGGGCCCAACTAATGAAATTAATTAATGTGCATAATACACAAATGTATATATAATACCATTGTTTACAAATAAATAAATAAATAAATAAAATTAAGTGAAAGGACTTAAGACGGAGACTAATTTTCTTTTTAATGCCAAAAGCATCAATCTATGATTGACGTTGGCACTGGAAAACTAGGATTTGAGGAACCGTAGCGTAGGAATTCAGGGTCTTGCTCCAAAATAGCCATTTCAGGCTCATCCAAGTGCACCCATGCTTCTATTCCTCCATTCACGCTGCTTTCCGCTATAATTACTTGGTTCGTTCACCTCCTTTAAAGATTCATAAACTGGCTCGTATGTCCTAGTTTGCGGTGCATTTTTTAATTGGTTCATAGCGGTGTGCGCACTGAAATGCTACAATCAACGAACCGAAGCTAAAAATATATTAACTGTCAAGAGTGAACAAGGACGAAAGCCATAAATAAAGGAGTGAGTGAGGCTCCGAGAAAGAGGCGACAACTAAGGGCGAGTCACGGATCAAGCGAGCGAGGGCGAGCGAGAGGGGCAAAGGTGAGAAAGGGAGAAGGGTTTTCATTTTCCAGTTTGCACTACAGAGCAGAAAGGGGGCAGGGGCGAAAAGAGAGAGAAAGAGGGTGGGTCGGTGGGCTCCAATTGGGGGTTGGGGTATTTGGTAAAAAATAATTTTTTTACTTTATAAATTCAAATTTAATTGTAAACACTAAATATTTAATTTAGAAATTAAAAAACAGTCATGAGAGACTAAGAGACAAGCCACTAAATATTTAATTTAATACTATTTCTCTTTTCCATAAGTAGAGTACTAATGCAATATTTTTTATTTTTTAAAATTCTAATTTAATTAAATATAAGTCAATAAATAATATTTGTCAATAAAAAAATAAAATAAATAATATTTTTAAACAACACAAATAATAATGTAGCGTAGAAAGTTGTTATAGATTTATAAATTTATATCAATGGCTAAACAAATATTTATAAATTTATACATAATATTTGATCATCCAATATTATTCTTACTTAGGAATGCAAATGAGCCAAGTCATTCGGGCTTAGTTTGATAAAAGTTTGTTTGAATTCGTTTATTAAGGTAAATGAGTCGAGATTAAGTCTAAATTTGAAACTCGATTTATTATCGAGTTGAGATTGAGCTAAACAAAATTTTGCTCGATAAGCTCGCGACCTGACTCAATTAATAGAATTTATTAACGCTTTTTATTTTTTAATCAATTAATAGAATTTTGATTTTTGGATACAAACATTTTATAAGATCACAAGGTGGTGGCATTTATGAAAGGGCCTCTTCTTGTCTTAGCAACACAGCCCCCAAATATATAAAAACACTTGAAAGAAGCTTTTATTTTTTATTTTTCAGTAAAGCTTCAAGCGCTTTCCATTTCAAAACACTTGAAAGAAGCTTTTCTTTTTTATTTAAATGTCATATGGGTCTTCATGTTTCAAAGGCCATGTATGTTATAACTATAAGGTGATTCACATGTATGAATTAATAGTTAACTTTAGGCAACGACAAAATCAAAATTAAAATATAAATATAAAGTATTTCCCATCCCAAAACTTTCTTTATAAAGTGGTTCAATTATGGAGTAGCATGTGCCATATGGGTTGGTGGGTGGATACACTTGCAGACAGCAAGAGAGGATATGTAAGATAGTTGCGATCATGTTCTTAATTTTAAATGCAAATATCCAACTTTACGAAGATGATGGTGGGGAATGTGCCATCATGTTCTTAATTTTGAATGCAAACATCCAACTTTACAAAGATGATGGTGGGGAATGAGCCCACTAAGGTTTATTCTTTTACATAGTTTAATTACACAAATAAAAATACAACCAAACTTTAATTTTTTTAACATATTATGAGAATTTCGTTGGAGGTATAATAATTAAAATAAATTTAGCCATTGCACTTTCCAGAACTTTAATCCATCAAACTTTAAAAATAAATAATGCAATCAAACTTTAATCCATTATTGTTTCAGCAAGTTTCTAGAATTTTTGTGCGTGTCCAGATGTTGTCGCGGGATCCCAATAGTCTTTTTGAATTTTCTTCGTGTGTTTCTCTTCAACCTTTCTGATTTTGTGGCTGGTTTCGCGGAGTGTCTGTCTCTATGTTGGGTTGGGTCTGGTTATATAATCGAATTCCGTCCATCTTGTTCAAGGTTAGACGAAAACCGAGATCTCTTATGCCAGTTGAAAATTAAGAGCCAGTTCATTTTTTCAGTCCTTCTTCTGTCCAAAAATAGAGAGCAAATACCACCATCATCTTTTTTCAGCTAGCTGCCATGGCCACCAACACTACTGCTGCCGATGCTACTCTCTCAGCTACTGCTGTCAATGTTGCTTCCTTAGCTCCAGCATCCGGTTCTCAATGTGGTGTCTGCAAGTTTTTGAGAAGAAGATGTATCCAAGGATGTGTCTTTGCACCTTACTTCAGCAATAAACAAGATTTTGTAGCTATTCACACAATTTTTGATGCCAGAAATGTCTCTAAGCTCTCGGTCGGGCTTCCGGTAAGTGATCGTTCTGCGGCTGTCATTACACTTTCATATAAAGTTCAAGTCAGGCTTCAAGATCTCACGTATGGCTATGTATCCAAAATTTTGGCTCTTCAATAGCAGGTATGACAAACCACTTAATTCATATATTTAACCTTTCATTAAAAAATATTTCATATTTTTTAATCATGTGTTTTCCATTGTCAAGACGAGATGTCTTTATATGGTTGATACCTTATCGTGCCATTTCAAGATTTTGAGGTTTAACGAAACCGTTGTCTTCATAGACAATATCTTATTTTTATCAAAAGATTTATGTGTGATTTTTAGGTTAATTTGCTAATTATGTATTATTTTTAGGTTAATAATTTGCAAGTTTAGCTAATCTTTTTGAAGGAGTTTGCAAACTCTTGTGCAAAGCTTCAAAATATTTAAAATTGGTTTTACCCAGAAACCAATTCAAACTCTTTTCTAGAGCTCGTTCCGAGCTTCATAGGTAATTTTGGATACATCCGAGCTTCGAAGGTAATTTTGGACACATCCTAGAAGAAAATGTTTCATTTTCTAATTTCTAGGAAGAGAATTTTCAACATGATTCAAACCTAGTAATTCCAAATGAAACCGTCGATGAACTTGGATCTGTTGTGTTTGACAATTATCATTAACACTGACTATTGGCGAAATCCAAAGCTATCGTGGGAGAATTATATATATATTTTTGATTTTTGTATGATTTATTAAGCTGCATAATTTTAATTGGGTTAAAGGTATTTTCCAAGTTGTTGTTATCAAATTCTTTTATTTTATTTTTATTTTTATTTTTTTGTATTTATTGTGGAGGATTTCAGTTGATTGATAAAATAATAAAACAAAATGATACCAAATTAAACTAAGAAGAAAGAGGAAGGATTATTAATAATTAATTATTTATATTTTTTACTTTAATTTTAAATAAATAATTAAAAGAAGGACGGAATGGAGATTGTTATCCAGCATAATTAGAGATTGTGATCATTACCAACTAAAAGGCTCAAGAGATATCATTACCAATTAAAAGGACGGAATGAAGTAATAAGTTATAGATAATATGGCACCTGAGAATACTAAAAGGCTCAAGAGATATTCTCTTATATATGACTGAGTCCCAATAAAACTTATTAGCAACTCATCCTCTGCGTTTCTTTGTCTTCAACTTTTGTCAATATGGTATTTGGCAAGAGAAAACGATAGGAGCCTTTACTTGATAACACTATTGCTTCCCATGAGAGCCAAAAATCGAATTCCAGTGATAGTGAAGAGACATGTGAAAATGCGGAAGAGTTGCAACAAGATGAAGGTCTAATTTTGCAACTTGCAAAGACAACCCAGCATCCTACAGAAGCAGATTTATTATCAAAGAAGCCACTATGGAATGAAGTTATTGTTATTGGTGCTGCACAAGGAAAAAATCCTGGAGGGTCAAAATTGTGGAAGTGCAAATATTGTAGTAAGGACTTTCAAAGCTCATACATTAGGGTTCACCAACATTATTTGGGCCTGGCCCTGGACCAGGGAAGAAAGCTGGCGTTCAACGGTGTCCTACATTAATGAAGAATCGAGAAGAATATGAAAGAAATAGGAGAAAAGTCCAAGCAGCAGAGCAACATGCTATATCTTCGTCCTTAAAAACATCTACTGTCAACAAGAAGCAGCAGCCTATGGTTTCAAAACCCATTGAAGATTCCTTCCATATCCTGGAAAGAGAACAAGTTGATTTAAAGGTGATGAGAGGACTTTGTGCAAATGGGATTCCATTTAATGTTTTGCGAAATCCTCAATTTGTGGAGATGGTAACAGCAATTAACAGAGCCCCCAAAGGTTACAAAGCTCCATCTTTTGAAAAGGCAAGAACTGTCTTGTTAGATGAATGTAAAAGAAATGTGGAGAAAGACCGAGTACAATCCAAGATACTTGGTACAGCCAAGGTGTCTCTATTGTATCAGATGAGTGGACAAATGTCAAGCACGAGCCATTGATAAATGTTCTTGCCGTCAACTCTAGAGGAGCAATGTTCATGTATGCTGAAGACTTCTCTGGAGTTGAAAAAACAAGTTATGCTATAGCTAAATTTCTACTCAAGGCAATTGAAGAAATTGGACCATCAAATTGGACAATGCAGCAAATTGCAAAGCAGCTGGACATGAAATTGAGAAGGTACATAAACACATTTTCTGGTCTCCTTGTGTGGTCCATACCTTGAACTTGATTTTCAAAGATTTTGCTGAATGCTTTGATTGGTTGCAAAATACATATAAGTATGGGAAAGCCATTGTCAAATATATGAACAACCACACACAATCCTTGGCAATGTTTAGAGCTAATTCAACACTTGAATTGTTAAAAGTTGCCAAGACTAGACTTGCTTCACATTATGTGCTACTAAAGAGGCAACTTGATTGTAAAGATGCTTTAATCACCACTGTTGTTCGAGATGCATGGAAAGAATGGGTAAAACAAGGAGATGAATGCACAAGAACAATGGGATCTATGGTTGCCCAAATAATTGGAAGTGAAGAATTTTGGGAGGAGGTTAAAATAATAATTCAAATTACAAAACCAATTTACTTCTCGATCAAATTTTGTGATGGTGAAGGCCCCAAGATGGGGGAGTTACGATGCTGGGAGAAATAAAAGACACAATGGGCAACAACAAATATGTAGATTGTTACCCAAAATGGAAAGCATCATTATAAAAAGGTGGATTAAAATGAATTATTCTATTCGTTGTCTTGGTTTTGCATTAACTCCTAGATTTTATGATTAACTTTACCTTGCAACACCAATATCTGGTGGGATTGCTAGAAAAGCCCCAAATTGTGACAAGGAAGTTGTTAAAGGGGTTATGGATGTTTTTGAACGAATAGGTAAAGATGCAGTAGAGCAAAGACTCTTACATGATCAATTTGTCACTTTTCACATGAAAAAAAGCATTTATGCTATGCCACAAGCTCAAATGGATGCTATTGATTGGTGGTCTACTTATGGGTAAGAAATTCCATAATTAGCAGAGATGGCTAAAAAGGTATTATCTCAACCTGTTAGTAGTTCTCCAGCTAAAAGAAATTAGAGTATTTATTCTTATATTCACAATGTGAAGAGGTATAAGTTGAATTGCTCAAAGGCTAATAAATTGGTATTTATTTATTCAAATATTCGTATTCTGTCATGATTTTCTGAGAGTTACAGAAATGGTCCTTACAAGGAATTGGATATGGATACTGATGACACCTACTTGGAGGAATCCTTTATAAGGATAGCTGAGATGAGATGGAGTTTACTGGATACTGATATATATTCTAAATAAAAATGATGAACAACAACAAATGACATTTACAAAGAGAATTAGCAAGAAAGGAAAATAAATTAAAATATGAGTTTTGTTTTGCTTTATCTTTTTGTATTGATATATTTTGTTATGTAACAGTATGACAAATTTGGTGAATCTTGTCTTGACATTTATCTTATCTTCATAACATTTATTTTATGCAAAATTTTAATTTTTTACACAATGTGTATATATATAGTGTAGTTTTCTTTCTAATTAACATTATTTAAACTTTATATAACTTAAAAAAATAAATTATGAAATTATATTAAATTTATTGAATATATGAATTTGATAATGTAAAGAACGAACCAAACAAAATTTTTAAACGTACCACATCTCAAAATAACACATCAACTAAGCCTACCCCTAACGTAGTACATATCTAGCTAGGTGACGTACCATGTTCCAAACTCGTACCACGAACCAAAACGTACGACGTTCCGTAACTTGACAAATACCCCATGCACAAATACTAAATTGGGGAATCCCCAAACATGGTTAACCCAAATAGGCTTTCCCCACCCGAAATCCAAGACAATCTGAAACTTCTCAAGTTGCTGACCATGTGCATTTCGGGTCTTTCTTTGGCATATACTTCATCTCTTTCTTCTATCAACTTGCAAATGTTGTGAAATCCTTCATCCCCTTGCATACTTTGGATAAAATTATTGTCTAGCTTTTTAACCGCTTCATTCACTCGACTCACAGCAACTTGCAGCTCATCAAATTAAAAAAAGAAAATCTTTATCATATTTAAATTTTTTTATTTAAATTGAATTCAAGTCAAAGTGAATGATTGCATGCATAAAATTTTTTTAACACTAGTTGAAATCAGAATAGGTATGGCATACTTGACATTTAGCATTCGAAACCCATGAAAGTCAAAGTCAAAATCTTCAATATAATTATGTATGGTAAAAGGTTCCTCGTCTTATGTGTAAAAAAAATAAAGTTTTTTAAATAAAAATTCATTGATTGACACTTAAAAAATATTTTATTAACAAAGTTTCATAACATTCATTTTCAATGTACTCCTATCTAAAAACTTGGGTCATGCAAGTTTAGATCCTTTAGAACCAAAAAATAAAATTTCTCACTCGAAAGTCGATGTAGCTCAAATCTAAAATTTTTATAGCGAGTTAAATTACGAAATTGAACAATAAAATTCAAACACGAGACTAATACTAATTGTATAGTGACTAAATTCATGATCACTTGAGACCAATTGTTATACAATCCCCACTACCAAACTATATCGGTGGCAAAGTCGGGGTTCTTTACCCTCACCTAAGCACTCAGACGAGTTAAAAAAAGAGTAATGCTAAATCCTATTTGAAAGTCAGTCATGTTACAAGGTGGTTCGGTCTATGAATTGGAGATGGGACACACACACTTCCCACAAATATAAATATTAAAAACTATACATAGTTCCAACGGGGATTTATATATTTAACTAATACGCATATATATATATATATATATATATATAAATATTAAAAACTATATATAGTTCCAACGGGGAGTTATATATTCAACTAATACGCACATATATATAATTATTAAAAACTATATATAGTTCCAACGGGGATTTATTCAACTAATACCCACATATATATATATATAAATATTAATATTATAAGAGGACTGCTGGCTGCTGCACACTTCCATGATTTCGTATGGGCTGGATGCAATTTAATTATTTACGTATCCTTTAATTAATGTGAAATAAACATCACAATTTTGCTACTAATAACTGCCATGTAAGGGTTTATAGTTTTAATTTTCAGAAATATTAATTATTTTCCCAAAAAATAGAAAAAATTATGTCTTAAAATTACATTAGAGGTTAAAGCATAGGATCAAATCGAATGACTTGCTCAATGCTGGAGAATATTGATTCTAATCGAATAATATAAGTAATGCAAGAAAATTCAATTTAGATAAAAGATAGACGTCGAAATAACCTCTATACCAGGGTAGAAGTGATTTTTACAAACACAATTCAAATAAAAAAAACTCTGAAAGATAATTATCATAGGATAAGCTCTAAAAACAAGACAAATTCTTACAATCTCTTAAATAAGTAACCTCAAGCCTGTAAAGAAAATCATATAATCGGCTTTTTGAGTCTTTTTCGTGCCACTTATCTTGATTTCTATAAATTTGAAATAAGATATTTTACAATCATTCACTAATTCCAATCTAAATTATTTTTTAACTTATGAAATTATGAGAAATCAATAATCCTTCGCAATATGAGAAAGTGCCTAATTCAAGATCGATATTGATTAATAAATCATAAATAAGATAAAAGATAAAATAATTAAAAAGAGATTTATTATTGAATATAAATCTTGTTGTGTTTTTGTCTCTTACTAATCTTTTATGATTGAATTAATATTTAAAAAGATGTGTAGATACGTATTAAGAGAATCTTTAAAATTAAATGTATTTACTTCTATCGAAACTTTACTTATTTAAATAGGCTCCAAATGTGTAAGGAGTAACTGAGATTTTTAACTAAACCTCCCAATTAAGAATTTTTAAAGACAATTAACGTACCATATATATGTCACGTCTTAATTGACAAGACATTTGATATTTTCATCATTTAATGAAATGACGGAAGTTGACCTTCTCGATAGTTTGAACTGACCACTAAATGGATTAATAGAATGTGCATGAACATGATGGAGACTGATTCTGCTGCATTGACTAACTGCAACAAAAATGAAAATTGACCGAAATGTCAATGGATGTGCTGAAAGAAAGGTCTACTAAGTACCATCTACCCTTGACTTCGCTTGCTCCAACGAGAAAAATGAATTTTAATGATGAAAAAATTAACCTTCTAAAAATTAATTTTTAAAAATTAATTGTGTGTACTACTAGCTAGTGTTCCTCAAAATGATTTTCCATCTTCAACCAATTCTCCTTGATGTGTGCCATGCTAGGTGATTATGGTTGTTTTGATCTTGGAGCGAAGAGCAATGATGCTGAGGTTGTGAGGTCGGGGAATATTGTTCTGTCTTCACAGTTGTTAGATAAGGTAACCCAATAATTGTGGGAAATAGCTATTGTATTTTTGCATCAAGAACCAACATTGACAAGCTAATGGCAATTTCCTCAAAACTAATTAAATATATTTACTTGAATGGGGTATAAGTGAACTAGGGTAGTTTCTAGCTTGAGGACATCACTTTCGAAAGGAACATAATGGTTCAAGAGATTGAAGGTAGAAATCTTGAAGGTTTTGAGGGGTGATTAGGTGTTGGATTAATGAAGACGCGCGGCTCATGTTTGAGAGATTGAACATAATGGTTGAATTGATCAAATTAAAAAAAAAAAAATCCTTATATCATACTTCAAATTCTTTATTTAAATTGAATTCAATTCAAAGTGATTGCATATAAAAATTGTAACAGTAGTTGAAATTAGAATGGGTATGGCTTGCTTGACATTTTGGCCTTCTCAACCCATGAAAGTCATCTTTTAATTTGATTGAGTTTATCTCATTAAATCTTCAACATAATTATGTATAGTTGAAGGTGTCTAGCCTTATATATGTGAAAAAAAAATTAAATAAAAGTTCATTGATTGGCGTTTGAAAAATAAAAAATATTTTATTAATAGAATTTCATAATATCAAAACTAGAGACCATCTTGGGTGTAAGTGTTAGTACCTTAATGCTAGATTTAGATATTATCTGACATATATTATTACGGGACTAATGATATAATTCTTATAATATGTAATAAAATATATTTTTATATTTTAAAATTATATCTTCATTCATACCTCTTTAATCATTATATATGAATGGTTTTTAAATTTTTTATTAAAATATCTTATTATTAAGTATTAAAAATATGTGACTAAGGACCTTTGTATTAACGATATCTTAGTGATAATTTTCAATTCTTAGACTATTCAGAAGGGGATTATGATTAGTCGAGTATGAACTAGTACATGAGATACTACTTTTGATTAGTATGTTATGCTAATAATAAATGATGGTGAGTCACATGTCATAATCCATGAGACATATAGTATAGATGTGGGTAAGTGTTAGTGGAACACTTACTGAATGTGACGTATGTGATATATCACATAGCTGAGAGAATCTATGATCTATTACAGGCTTCGATTGTGTTACTGGTTCTTTTGATCAGAGGCAACACAGTTGTTTTGTGTGTCAGTGCCAGGCATTTGCCGTTGGTAAGAACCATTTAGATACTGGGTAGGAGATACACTGTGTGGTTTCTATGTAGTGGTATATAGAGGTAGGTGATTGCTAGTAGGATCCATCGACTTCCAGCGTGAGTTGAACATCCTATGCGATCAGTTGTGATCTTTATTGTTGAAACCCATAGTCAGGGTACATTTGATTGAAAAGTGTTTCAATCTCGAAAAGAGTTCTGATGTGTCGTCTCGATCTCACCATATTGATTTTGGCATAGTCATTAAGTTAGTGAGTTTGATCAATCAATGACTCTCACTCAGTCAGGATGATAACTGATGGAGGAATTATAGTACACGGGAATCAAAAACCCAAATAGGTTGTATTCTGAAGTAAGAATTTATTACTGGTAGGATCGTTTTAACATAATACTAATTGTCGTTTAAGGTCTTTCAGGGTATTTCAAAGATATGGAAAGATTTTCGTGTCCTAATTGCTACTTAGTAGTGAATTTAAAAGGTCACACATATATCCTGGTATGATGGTTGACTAAGTGATTATGGTTGAAATCGTCATTAAGAGTTAATAACATTTACCGTTAAGAGTTAACGAATTAGGTTTAAATAATTAATTAATAAGGAGCTATCATTAAGAGTTGATGTGCATGCCGTTAAGAGTTAACTGGGGTCTTAGTGTCATTATGAGATAATAAAAGTGTTATTAAGAGTTAATAGTGGGACTAGATGCAATTTCTAAAAATTTTGAAAAAGAGGCCAAAATAGTCGACAACCTTGGAAAACTGTCTACCATTGCTAGATGAATTGCTCATGGTTCATTGTAAACTATTGACAGTTCTTATCGTTTTGGCAGGTAGATTGCATGATCAATTTGTCGTCTTGTGCAACGAAAAACTAGGGCATGTGGCAAAGGCAAACAAAAAGAGGATGTGCGTGCGTCCTTGTAGCACTACAAAAAAATTAGGATTTAGTGGCGATTTTTTTTTTTGCATTTTGCTGCAAGTTTTTTGCATTTTACAGCGATTAAAGAAATTTTGCAAAAACTGTAGCTATATCAGGTGTCGTGAAGCATTTAGCGGCATTTTTCAGCAACCGCTGGAGTAACCATTGCTAAATGCTATTTTTTACAGCAGTTTGTAAATAGCCACAAACAAAGTGATTTAGCAGCGATTTTTAAAATATTTAGCGGAATTGTCGTTAAAAAATCACAAAATATTGAATTTGCAAAAAAATTAAAATTTTTGAATTTTATCGGGGGTTTGAAAACCGCCACAAAAAATTTTAAAATTTTGAATTTTAGCGGCGGTTTTAAAACCGTCACTATTTATCGCACCAGTGCACAAGTAAGCGGCAAGGCGAACCGCCCAGGACCTCGCGGGCTTGCACGCCCGCGCCTAGCCCTGCACGCTATGTGACTATGTTGGAAATTTAATTTTACAGCCTTTCCCTTTCTTAGATTCGAACCCACAACCTCCCGTACGCACGTGTGCGTGCGAAACCATCTAATTTGTAAAGTCTCATTATTAAATATTTGCGCATATAAATTATATACTAAACCAATCCCATTTTTCAAAATTATATTCTATATTTTTTTAAAATAAATTATAAATAAATTGAAAAACATAAATTAATGGATTATTGTTTAAAAGGATAATGGAATAAATTTTAAATAAATTAATTAGATTAAATTAAATAAGTTAATTGATTAAAAAATAAAATGAAGATTTTATATATTTTTTTAAAATTTCATTTTAAAATTTTTAAAATTTTGCTGCATGTTTTTTTTATTCTTTTAAAATTAAATTTCTTAATGAAATTTTATTTTTAATTATTTTTGAATTAAATTTTGCTACAAATATTAATTTAATTTTTATTTAATTATTTTTTAAATTTAGTGGTGATTTTTAAAAACTGTCTCTAAATTGATTAAAAAATTAAATTTAGTGATGATTTTTTGAAATCGCCCCAAATATTAATTTAATTTTTATTTAATTTTATTTGAATTTAGCGGCAATTTTTCAGAAATCGTCGCAAAATTCAATTTTATTTTTTAACTATTTATTTATTTTTTGAATTTAGTTGCAGTGTTTTGAAAACCGTTGCTAAATTCAAGTTTTTAATGAGTTTTGCGGTGGTTTTAAAAAATCGATGGTTTTAAAAAATTGCTATTGAATATTAAAAAAATCGGTGCAAAAAAAGTATTTTGTGACAATTTATAAACTATCACATAATACCGTATTTCGTGATCGTTTTAGAAACCGCCATAAAAAAATCGTCACGATTTTTATGTTGTGTAGTCTCCTTCATGTCCCCAACTTGATTTGCATGTCCCTTATTTGTTATGAAGATGATTCGGTAGCTAGGGTTTTATTGTTTTGATATATAAGCCAAAAAATAAAATGCAACTATTGCATTGATTTTCTCTCAGTCATAATTCGAAATCTTCTCTAATTTTCAAAACTTAAAAGACTCTCTGGTTGACCATCTTTCTCAACTTCTTATTCCTCTGTTGCTATAGTAACAAGCCAAACAAAACAATGAAACTGTTTTGGTTGTTAGGATTTTTCATTTTGAATCCCTTTTCATTTTCAACCTTAATCTTCTTTACTTTTTTTGTTTAGCTCAAAAAGTGAGTGTTGAGATTCATCATTTTACTGAACCGTGGACTAATTAGACCTTCTGTGTTTTTGGGAGTCGATTCAATCTAATCAAAAGATTATTTTATAGCTATTTGGAATAAAAAGTTGCTGCCACTATAAGAATTTCAGCCTCTTTATCAACCTTCATGAGTTGTAAGGTATATACACTAAACCCCACTATGGCATGATTTAGTTTCGGATAGTACATAGACATCGAAACGAGTCTCGTAAAAATATTTTTTATTTATATTTTTATTACTATTTTATTATTTTTTAAAAAAAATTTAAAAATTTATTTAAATTTCTATATTGATACTCCAATAATTAACGTTCCGCTTCAGTAGAACTATCTCTTGCACAGGAAAGAGTTGGGTGATTAATTCTCCTCACCCAAAATCGCAATGCCCTCATTGTGGTGACACCTGGCTTGCTTTTACCGCCTAGCTAAGCACCCCGACGAGGTCGTGCTAGGCAGCCATTGTGTAGCTACTCTCCATCTTGAAGCACTTGGTGTGAAGTGGTTCCAACTCGCTCCTTATGCTTGAAAAGCTCCTTGTCCACACTTGATAGAGCCCAATATCACCCTGTGCACACCCTTGTGCTGCCACTAAGCACCACCGCTCAGATACCATTTGCAGCAGACCAGACATTCTGCTCCCATGCGACACCCCACTCTTAGGGGGATGGAGGGCCAAACTCCCTGTTTATTTATATAATAATAGTATAGATAGGTATATGCCATATATTTCCTATTGTTTTTTACTTTCTATTTTGGATTTTTTTTTTCTTTTTAGGAAGTATGATTGTATCACTTAAGACCAAAAAAGAAATAATTGTGATTACGAGGCTCAGATCGCAATTATTAATTAATCTACACTACACTTTCAATTAATTAACTTAATTATTTCAAGGGTCCCATCTAGATCTGTTTCAAGATCATGCAAATAAAGGGTTAAGAGGAGCTGACCAAATGAATAAATGAACGAGAACGTGTAAATATTAATATTCTAAATAGTCTACTTGTATATATATATAAATATACAACAAACCATAACTAATTAAATATAAAAAAATGTGGCCATGTGATTCCCCATGCCATAAATTATTATTAGTAATTACATAAATGAGCTACCTAATTACTTAAAAATTATTATAAAATAAAAAATTGCAATGGTATATGTCCCTACATATGGGTACATTATTAAATTGGGCTTTTATTCCTATGGATCTGATGATTGGGTTTAGGATACATTCAAATCCATAAAGTTATTTAGATACTTAATATAATTCAACCGAAAATTAATTTCAATTAACAAAAAATCTAACTTAAAATGAGATACAAAATGAGAACAACGACTTCTCATTTACTAGAAGGGAAGTCATTTTCCCTTGTCTGTCTTTCTTGACTCCCTTAATTTGCACTATAGTGCCTCAATCACACCATTTTTGTGCTCATTGTTGTCATTTATTTTGTAGTTGTCGTTTTTATTTATCATCTATCTCACTAACGTTGTTTTTATTTTTCGTCGTTGTTTGCATTCCTATCGACGTTGCCCTTTGCAACGTCGTTTAGTCCTGTTGTTGGCTCTTTCTTTGACTCTTTATCTATTCGGTCTCTCTCTCTCTCTCTCTCATTATTTGGTCTCTCCCTCTCTATCTATCTATCTCTCTCATTGTTTGGTCACAACAAATGCCCAAATCCTCATGTTACAGTCAAATAATAAAAAATACATTCAAAAGAAAACTCTTTTTAAGAAACTATTTTCTTTTTCGAAACAAATGGAACCTTAAATATCTAATCAATGATTTAATTATGAGATCATTGATTTTTGGGACTTCTATGGTCTCTCCTATGATAAGCTCTTGCTACATCACTATTAATTGCTTACGAAAATGTTAATTGAATGTTTAAGTTTGTTATTTATGGTGATATTTTATATTGATATATTATGTTATGTTTGATATCAATACAAATATATAAGATATTAACACATAATTTAAGTGAAAATATTAAATTTAAATGTCTAAATAAAATTTTTAAATTGCTTATTGTGAGTGGAATGTGTATAAAAAAGGGGGGCATGCATATAAAAAAAGGTAATGCTAACCATAAACAAATAGGTATAAATTACGCTTTTAGTTTTTGAATTTTGTATTTCATCATAAATTAGTCATTGTATTTTAATTTTTGTAACCACAATCACTAAATTTTGATTTTTGTTACAATTGAGTTTCTCTTTTTATTTTTCGTCAAATTTTATTAATTATAACTAATATAGTATACATTACCATAAATATTAAAATCAGTTGATTTTGAAGTTTATGCTAATTATAATATTGGATGATTTTTAGTTTTATATTAATGTATGTCACATTAATTTTTGTTAATAAAATTTGATTAAAAATATGAATAGGGATTGAATTATGATAAAAAAATGATATAATATTTATAATAATAAATATTAAAATATAATACTTAATTCATTATGAAATTTAAAATTCACAAACTAATTAGGTGATAAAAAGGAATAATATTTTTGTGACAACTTTGGAGGTGGGGCTTGTATAAAAATTCACAAATTGAGCCAAGCGTTGAACAAATAATGAAGGGTGAGCTTTTAGTCGGTTTAATGTTCGAAATGTTCAAATTGAATAAATTAAATTTTTTACAAAAATTGAATCAAATCAATCAAATAGATGCTTAAATCGAATAAACTGAAAAAACTGAATTGATTGAAAAAAATAGAAAAAAACAAAAAATTGATAAAGAAAAAGGATGTTATTTTTGATATTTCGTTAATTCAGTTATTTTGAATTTTTTTTGCTACAGAAATTGAATTGAACTAAAATAATAAAAATATTCAAATTTGAAAACTGAAGTGAACCAAAATATAGATTAAATTGAATTAAACTGTTAATTTCAGATAATTCAATTTAATTATTTTAGTTTAACCAAAATATTATTCACGTAAAGACTGCTTAGACATTAAAATAGTAAATAAAAACATGTATATATAGAGTCTTCGTTGAACAAAGATCCGTTAAAAATACATTTAAGAATTCAGCTCAAATAAAAGTAATACTAACTCCTTGGACAGCATCGAGTGCTCCAATCAAAGGTGTATAATCCGCTTATATATAATGTCATATAATACCAGTGGTCCAAATAAATAAATAAATAAAAAGAAAAAAGGGGTGAAATTGGGGACTCCAAAAGCATCAATCTATGATTGACGTTGGCACTGGAAAACTAGGATTTAAGGAAGCGTAGCGTAGGAATTCAGGGTCTTGCTCCAAAATAGCCATTTCAGGCTCATCCAAGTGCACCCATGCTTCTATTCCTCCTTTGTTCACGCTGCTTTCCGCTAGAAATACGCCATTTACAAACACTGAACTGGGGACTACGCGGGGGGGGGGCGTTGCGGAGAGGGATGTTGTTTATTGATTTGCCGTCGGTCAAATTAAAGTGTGTTGAAGACGAGTAATAAGAATAGTAGCCGTCTCTTACAGTGGCTTTGGGTGTTTTATTTGGAGAATGGTGTAAACGCGGTTCCATATATTCATATTATAATAATAATAATATTCAAAAAGAAGTCAACTGATTAATATTCCAATTGCATAAATAAATTAATAATGGTACGAACATGCGTTCCGCCCAGCTCACATACCTTTAGGAGTACTAAATAATTATTATATTAATTATTTATTTGTATTTAGTTAACGATGATGTCAGATCGACGCTCAGCATGTCTGAATTTAAGATAAAAAATAAATGTCGATCACACTATTAAACACAAAAAATTTAAGTGAACAATTTAAATTAAAAAAATAATATTTCTATTTCAATAATAATATGTATAGGAAAAAGATTTAAGTTATATAAATTTATATTTTAGTTAAAATATTAGCCATAAAAATAAATCTTGATAAGTATAAATCTTTAATTGTAAAAAATATTTCAATCATAATCAAATTTAAATTTTGAATTACAATTATAATACAATATTAAATTCTTACAAGAGCTAAGGTCTTTGTTTTTTTATAATTGTTCTTATCGATCAACTTAATACTGGATATTAAGTTTTAAGGGTGTCCTTTATCTTTTGAGAATTCATAATATTTAGATAGTTCGACTCTTATGTACAAAAAAAAAAAACATTTCTTGAAGAGAAAAATTCTTAGATCGAGTAAAGGATTTACGAGATAAAAATAACTTCTGTAATAAGATAAGAAGGAGCGTGATCTGTGACACCTAACAATTGAAGAGATAACGCATTAAAATATAGTATTAATAAAATCTTTCAATTATATTATAACATGATGAAAAAACATAAAGCATATACATACTAGTTGACAAAGTATATGAACATGATCACAAAGGAAGTAAAATTCACTATGTGAATAACTAATTTACAAAAAAAGGATCAACTCTTATTGTTACTTTTTTTTAAAATCTAATACTATCAGACTTATATTCTTATTTGTACCTTAATCTGTACACTTAACCAGATATACAGTTTTATTTATAAAGAGAAGAACATTCATATCTTAGCTAAATTTATTGAGTCTCGAATCAATCAAATTAAAAAAAAAAATCTTTATCATACTTTAAATTCGTTATTTAAATTAAATATTTTATTAACAACGTTTGATAACATCCATCTTAATGTACGACTATATATCTGTACTGTAGAGAGTTGGGTCAATAAAGTCTCTCTCGCCCAAAATCGCAATGTCCTCGTTGTGCTCACACCTAGCTAGCTTGCTTTACCCCCTACCTAAGCTAAGCACCCGGACGACTTAAAAAAAATCCTATTTGAAAGTCAGTCCCACAAATATTTATGAATACACAGTTCCCACAAATAAATATTAAAAACTATATATAGTTCCAACGGGGATTTATTATTCAACTAATACCCACACACACACACACACACACACACACACACACACACACACACATATATATATATATATAAATATTAATATTATAAGAGGATACTCACATAACTTGAGGGGCATTAAATTAATTGTCAAGGGCTTTGTCTCAACCCAGGGAGTGCTGGCTGCTGCCCACTTCCATGATTTCGTCTGGGCTAGATGCAATTTAATTATATACGTATCTTTTAATTAATGTGAAATAAACTTCATAATTTTGCTACTAATAACTGCCATGTAAGGGTTTATAGTTTTAATTTTCAGAAATATTAATTATTGTCCAAAAAAATAGAAGAATTCATGCCGGTTCAGAAGTCACATCATTAAAATTGAATTAGAGGTTAAAGCATCAATTTGTGTATAAGATTAACCAGAATGATCTGCCTTATACTAGTGAATATTGATTCGGATCGAATAATATAAGTAATGCAAGAAAATTCAATTTAGGTTGAAGATAGACACCGAAATATCCTCTATGCTAGTGTGGAAGTGATATTTACAAGTACAGTTTAAAAAAAAAGAAAGTCTGAAGAATAATTATCACAGAGTAAGTCCTCAATACGAGACAAATCCTTACAATCTTTGAAGCAAATAACCTCAATCTGATAAGGAGAATCATATGATCGGCTTTTTGAGTCTTCTTTGTGCCATTTATCCTAAAGTTCTATAAATCTAAGACAAAATATTTTTAACTCATTCATCAATTCCAATCTAAGTTATTTTCTATCTCGTGAAACTGTGAGGAAACAGAAATCCTTTCTAATATGAGGAGGTGGCTAATTTTAGATCATATTGATTAATAGATCATAAACAAGATAAAATATAGAATAATTAAAAAAGAAAGTTATTATAGATCTCTTTCCTAAAATTCCTATTTGGTCTACTTATATCATGCCTCTTCTCACTGAATATTTTATTTCGATTGTTCAGTCAGTCTTTAACTATCAAGAGTCATAATTTAAATAACAATTGGGGGTCTATGTTTACGGCGTGTGATTAAATAATTTTTTTTTTTTATGGAACGATTTCCCTTCACTTGATTTTATTCAATTTGATGATTGACCAAAAGAAAACTTTCATAAATAATAAATTGCATGAACTTAGATCAATCAAATAATGATATTTCTATTCAACGATTCGGCATAATCAAATTGTCCATTTTGATTCTATATTCATGTGGGATATTGATAAAGAAAAAGTAGAGAAGAATTTACACAAAAATATTATCAAACATAAAACTAGATGTGTTTTTGTCTCTTAGGCCATCTCTAATGGAGATGGAAAAACATCACACTAAAATGGTGAGATGAATAGTGGGATGCCACATTTGGTGTCCCACTATTCACCCACGACATTTTTGCCTTGAAAAGTTTATGCCCAAATTACCCTTTCCCTTTCAATGTAAAAAAATATTATTCCCATTATATATTTTTTTAAATTTTCTTTTAGTATGTATAATTATTGATTTTGGTTTTAATTTGTATATTTAATTTGATCATTATTTTTATGAACATAATAAATTAAAATTAAGCAAAAATAATTATAATTATTTAACAAAATAAAATAAATTACTCCATAAGATTTAAAAAATTAAGAACAATATGAGCAGTACAGAAACATAAATATTGAAAATTAAAATGCAACATACACTAAAAATGAAAGACAAATATTTAATATTTCGGTAGATTATTTTCAGATCCTTCAAGACCATCAAAATAATAATCAAAGGGAGTTGAGGAATTTTCTAGTTCTTTGTCTTGCTGTTTACCTTTTTTCTTCATGATTCTTCTATGTTCTTTTTGTGTAAACTCGCATAGTTCTGGATCTTAAATGGAGCTCAAATTTTTTATTAGAATTTTATTTTAAGAACAAAATTTTGCTGTGTTGACTTTTTTTAGATTACTTTCAGTTCAAGAATTCTTCGTTCAACATCGAAAAATCAAGGATAAAGAGACTCATATTGTAGTTCGAAATGAATTGATTGAACATTTGTGAGAGGAATATACTAATTCTGAGAATTAAATGTCAAGTCTCAATTGTATTTTTTGTTTGTAATTTTTTTTCATTCAAATAATCCTTTTTGATTCTTGTCATGTTAAATTATAAATCTTGTGGATTGTGATATTATGTATAATATTGTATTTAATTTTTAATTAAATATAATATTTTATGTAAATACGTAAACATTTTTTTTACATATTTAATTTACAATTACCTAAATAATTAAATAATTTTTGAAATAAATTAATTATTATAAATTAAAAAAATAAGAAAATAGAAATAATACTATTCATTTAGTATAAATTTTGGTGTAATCACTACAACAAATTTTAGTTTTCTCTACAAAATTTTTCGTACTTAAAAATTCAATTTTCGTAGCAAAAACTAATTAACTACGAAATTTTATTCGTAGAGTGAATCGTAGCGAAAGGCTCGTAGCTAATAGTATTTAGCTACGATTTAAGGTTTCATAGAGAATAATACACTTTTTGCTACGATCAAAGAAACGTAGAGAAATTATTAATTTTCTACTACGACATATATTGTAGCTAATTATGCCAATTTTCGTAGGTAATCATGCTAATTTTTGTAGTTAGTGATGCCTATTTTTGTAGCAAATAACACAACTTTTACTACGAATATCAAATTGTAGAGAAAATATTTATTTTTAACTACATCAAATCGTAGCTAATCATACTAATTTTCGTAGTAAATTGATTCACATACCAATTTTTATAGCAAATTAATTTTCTCTACCAATATATTTGTAATCAAAAGTTAAATTTTTATAGTTAATTCTATATACAACTAATAAACCACTACGAGATCACTAAATTCAATTTCCTAGCAAAAAAATATAATCCCTTTTTTTGGAAATAATATTTTTCTCAAAACCTACACAAACCCTTACAATTTAGATGAAATTTAAAACACAATAAATAACTTCAAAAATTTTCAATTGATTACATAAAATAAAACTAATATCAATTACAATCTCCAACTGTTTTGAATGTGACTAAATATACTAAATGAAAATAATTAAAAATTAACACAATATGAAAATTTATCTTCAAGCATCTTTCTTCCTCTCTTCCTCTGCTATCATGCATGCCAAGAACCTGGAAAATAAAAGTAAAAGAAAGATCAAATAAATTAGTATAATTCATTTCCATGTGAAAGACTTTTAATAATTTAAATAAAGAAAACTAACCATACTCGTAGTTTAAAAATAGCTATAATAAACTAACCATTTGGTCAAGGATGTAGGTCCATGGAGACTCTGTTCAAGGTAGCATATTGCACGGGAATTCACCACTGGAGTTTATAACTGTTGTCCATTAGAAATGATTGCTCTTTTTAACATAATTTTTCATTTCTAATTGTTGTCCATTAGAAATGCAGGCATAAATGGTTTTTATTACACAGTGATTTCTTCAGAAGGTTGGGTTTCATGTTGTGGATAATTCAACTGGTTTGTAATGACAACCAAGCTCTGATTCTAAAACATTTTGGAACAATAATAGTTAAACAAACAGATGACATATGCAATGAGTGGAAAAAAATGTCAAACCTGCTATGCATAATAGGCCTTTGAAAGTGTAAGACAAAATAAACTCAATTATAAACTCAATAAACCTGATGCAAATGAGCATCTTGATTCCTGATCTGTCCTATAAGAAAAGCATAGCAATAAATTAAATCACTTTTGCAAACAGATGCAACTACGAGTTTCCTTCACTATTTTTGTTCATTTCTAATTATACCTCATCCTCAGGGCAGTTACCATTTTGACATGAAACTGGTTTGTGATACTTAAAAACAATACATAAATATATAAATAGTAAATGATATCTCCAACCACTCATTAGTCATTAAGTTATTTCTTTCTATATGTTCCTTGTAATACAATGTACATGACTGGCCTTCCCAACAGCTAGTTAAAAGTGGACCCAAGAAAACTTGAACGAGGTCTAAAGTTGGCAAAGATCACATTTTGATCCTATTCCTACAAAGTCAAATAAGTGGCTCCTAAATTATATAAGCTATGGGGATCAAACAAAGCTTCAAAAACCTGCAAAACAATACTAGAAAATAGAAGTATTAAATATGAATTACAATTCTTCCAAAAATCCCCCATCTGATAAGGGTCAGGCTATGGATGAAGTTCAAAGCGTTAGCGTATTTGAAAAAGTTTGATTGTGTATCTTTAAAGAATAGTATAAAAAACAGTATGACGGCATGTCAAAGAAATAAAGCCAGTAGTTAGTTTGCTTACGTACACATGATATGCAGAAACCATCTATCTAAAATTAAGCAACATGTTTCTTCACATGCACAAACCTATATTTACTTGTCTTGCATATCACGGCCTATTTGACACTTGTCTTGCAGCCATATTGGATATGCATGTCACAAGCTGCTTATAAGAGTGATCAGATCACTGTTATCAAACAGAGCTAATACACACTGAAAACAAAAACAAGACAAACTAAGACATTTAAAACCACGTAATCCCTACATCTTGGAACATAATATAACTACCTAAATTAAGGGAAAAAATCAAACATGAATTGATTCAAGGAAAAAAATCAAACAGAGGGTACACGCAGAGGTGAAACATACACATTTTATCAAACATATGGTGTGCTTGTACAACTAAAACAAAAACAATGAATCCAATAATAAGGGCAAACCCAATTTAGGGAAAAAAATAAAATAATCAATTTTGGACACAGATTATTACAAGGAGGAAAAGCACAAACCAGATTGATGTACGTTGACAAAAATTAAGAGATGTTCGAACTACCACTTTTGCGTGTTGAGGAACCTGTCGGAGTCGAATCTGGAGATTGTGGAGATGTTGCCAGAGGAGTCTTGGAACGGGTCACAATAAAGGGGAGGGTTTCAGAAGATTTGTCGTGGGAAGAAACGGATTTGTACAGAATCGATGTTGGGAGCGGCTTGCATAGAATCGCGATGTGGGTTTGTCTTGGGGAAGAAACAGATTCCGTTCAAAATGGTTTTGGGAGGCAAATTTGGATTTGGCAGGGATGAAGGGATTTGGATCTTCGCTGGGATTTGAAGGCTTTGGAGTGGGTCTGCACGATTTGCACAGTAAATGCAAAAATCGTAGGTTACAAGAGGTTAATTTGGAATTGGTTTGGGATGAAGCAATTTGGTGCTGATTCTAGGATGAATGAAATTGCACAGTATATATCTTTTGGATTTGAAGGATTTGGTGGGTTTCACGAACAGTATTTTTGGGAGTTTGGAGGGAAATTTTTTAAGTTTTATTTGAGTTTTCTAAATCTATATTTTTGGAGGAATGTTTCTCGCTTCACTTTTTTATATTTTTTAATTTTTATTATTTTTATTTAAAAAAATTAAATTTATCTTATACCAACAATTTAATAATTTCGTAGTGAAATTTTATTTTTTTACTACGCAATTTAGAATTGTAAATAAAGTTTTCGTATTGAAAAATTATATTTGATGATAAAATATTTGGCTAATTTAAATTACCTACGATTTAATAATTACGTTGCAAAATATTAACTTTTGACTACGAAACTTATAGCGTGGATAAATTTTTCGTAGCTAAAACTACATTTAGTGGGAAAATTTAGGCTTCTTTGAATTAACTACAATTTAATAATTTTCGTAGCAAAATGTTAACGTAGAAAAAAAAATCGTAGCAAAAAAGCTATTTTGTTGTAGTGAATGGATTGGAGGTGGCTATCAATAGTGTGAAAGTTGCACTACTTTAGTGTAAAAGTTACACTATTTTGAAGTTTAGGGTTGGAGATGGTTTTACTAGTCTTTTATGATTAAATTAATATTTAAAAAGATGTGTAAATACATATTAAGTGAATCTTTAAAATTAAATGTATTTACTTCTCTAGAAACTTTACTTATTTAAATAGGCGGAGTAAGTGAGATTTTTAACAAAATCTCCCAATTAAGAATTTTCAAAGACAATTAAGTACCACACGTCACGTCTTAATTGACAAGACATTTGATATTTTATCATTTAACGAAATGACGGAAGTTGACCTTCTCGATGGTTTGAACTGACCACTGATGGATTAATCGTATTTGCATGAATATGATGGAGACTGATTGTGCTGCATTCACTAACAGCAACAAAAATGGAAATTGACTGAAATGTTAATGGATGTGCTGAAAGAAAGGTCTAATAAGTACTATCTACCCTTGCCTTCTTACAACAGGTTGTTGGGAGCCTTTCACCACCACCACCACCATCACCACTATTATTGTGGAAGCAACCATTGCGAACTTTCAAATTAAACCACTTACCACTTGGAAGTACTAGCGGCCTTGACCTTGTATAAGGGCTTGTATGCATGGCACCGCTACTATAGGTAGTACACACAAACCTCCTCAAAATGATATTCGCATCTTCAACCAATTCTCCCTGATGTATGCCATGTTACGTGATGGTTGTTTGGATCTTGGACCGAAGAGCAATGATGCTGAGGTGGTGAGGTCGTGGAATATTGTTCTGTCTTTACAGTTGTTAGATAAGGCAACCCAACAATTGTGGGAAATAGCTATTGTATTTTTGCATCAAGAACCAACATTGACAAGCTAATGGCAATTTCCCCGAAACTAATAAAATACATTTACTTGAATGGGGTATAAGTAAACTAGGGTAGTTTCTAGCTCCAGGACATCACTTTCGAAAGGAACATAATGGTTCAAGAGACTGAAGGTAGAAATCTTGAAGGTTTTGAGGGGTGATTAGGTGTTGGATATTAATGAAGATGGCTTAAGTTTGAGAGTATATATATAATTATTGGTGTAATTAACCAGTGGAACACATGTTAATATTAATTTATCTATGCAACGGGAATATTAATTAGTTGACTTTTGTTTGAATTATTATTATTATTATTATAACATGAATATATGGAATCGCATTTATAATTATTTAATTTTATATTTTATTATTATTTGATCACTGAATTTTGAAATATTACCTGTTAATCACTAATATTTCAAAATTGTTACTATTTAGTTAATGAGTTTTAAAATGTTATCTGTTAGTCATTAATGTTTAAAATTGTTTCTCACTCGCCACTCATTAGTAATTGAACTTTAAGTTCACGAGTGATGGATGAAAAACCGTTTTGAAATATTAGTGACTAACAAGTAATATTTTAAAGTTTAGTGACTAAATAGTAACAGATTTAAAATATCAGTGACTAATGGATAACATTTTAAAATTTAGTGACTAAATAGTTACAGAATGAAAAGTTGAGTGATTATTAGTGTAATTAACCTTGCATTTTGCCCAACTCACATACCTTTAGGAGCTATGTCGCACGGAAACGGAAATGAGAAACGTTTCCGATAAGAAATGGAAACGTAGAAACATACGTTTTTCTAAAAAAAGAGGCATAAATAGGGTCCGAAACGGGAATAAGAAACGTTTCCGAAACATTTCGAAAACGGAGAAACGACACCTATGAGGTGTTTCCGTGCAACAAAGTTTAGGAGTACTAAATTATTATTATATTAATTATTTATTTGTATTTTGTTAACAATGATGTCAGATAGATGCTCAGCATGTCTGAATTTAAGATAACTGTTAAAAAATTTATGTGAACAATATAAATTAAAAAAATAATGGATAAAAAATAAAATATTACTATAATAATATTACCATTATAATTTTAGTATATTAAGTACTTATTTATAGGCCTATTACTGATCTATAGATGCATAGAAAAAGAATTAACTTATATAAATTTATATTCTAATTAGAATATGAGTCAAAAAAATAAATCTTAATAAGTTATGAAAATAAATTTTTAATTGTACATAATATTTCAATCACAATTAAATTTAAATTTTGAATTAAATTCTTACAAGATTAAATTTTCAATCACAATCACAAGATTAAATTCTTACAAGAGAAAAGGTTTTGTTTTTTTTAATTATTCTTATCGATCAAGTTAATACTAGATATTAAGTTTTAAGAGTGTCCATTTATCTTTTTATAATTCATATTATTTATATAATTTGACTCTTAAGTACCAAAAAAAATCCTTGGAAAAAAAAATTCTCCTATTGAGTAAAGAATTTATGAGATATAAAGAACTTCTCTAATTAGATAAGGAGAAGCATGATACATGATACCTATCAATTGAAGGGATAACACATCAAACTATGACATATATAAGATCTTTCATCAGTTATATTATAACATGACAAATTAAATAACATAAGCATATACATACTAGTTTACAAACTATATGAACACTCTATATGAACACGATCGCAAAGAACGTAAAATTTATTATGTGAATAACTAGTTTACAAAGGAGATCAACTCTTATTATTAAAAAACTTTTAAATTTGATATTGCCATATTTATATTCTTATTTATACCTTAATCAGTACACTTAATCAAATATACAATTTTATTTATAAAGAGAAGAACATACATATATATCATGACTGAATTTATTGAGTCTCGAAATTTTTTTTATCATACTTTAAATTCTTTATTTAAATTGAATTGAAGTCAAAGTGAATGATTGTATAAAAAAAATTGTAACAGTAGTTGAAATTAGAATAGGTATGGCATACTTGACATTTGGCCTTCTCAACCCATGAAAGTCAAAGTCAAAATCTTCAATATAATTATCTATAGTAAAAAGTGCCTCGTCTTATGTGTAAAAAAAAGAATTTAAATAAAAATTCACAATTAAAAAATAAAAAATATTTTATTAACAACGTTTCATAACATTCATTTTGAATGTACGACTATTTCTTGCATGAAATCCTATTTGAAAAAGATTAATGCTAAATCCTATTTGAAAGTCAGTCATGTCACAAGGTAGTTCGGTCAATGAATTCGAGATGGGACACACACACAGTTCCCACGAATATAAATATTAAAAACTATCAAGGGCCAGGGACTGCTGGCTGCTGCCCATTTCCATAATTTCGTCTGGGCTGGATGCAATTTAATTAATGTGAAATAAACATCACAATTTTGCTACTAATAACTGCCATGTAAGGGTTTATAGTTTTAATTTTCAAAAATATTAATTATTTTTCACAAGAATAAAAAAATTCATGTCCGCTCAAAAGTCACATTGTTAAAATTTCATTAGAGGTTAAAACATCAATTAGTGTGTAGGATCAACTCGAATGACTTACTTAATGCTAGAAAATATTGATTCTGATCGAATAATATAAGTAATGCGAAAGAATTCAATTAAATAAAAGATAGATACCGAAATAACCTCTATTCTAAGGTAGAAATGATTTTTACAAGCATAATTTAAGTAAAAAAAACTTTGAAAGGTAATTATCATAGGATAAGCCCTCAACATGAGACAAATCCTTACAATCTCTTAAACAAGTAACCTCAATCCCGTAAAGAAAATTATATGATCGGCTTTTTAAGTTTTTTTCGTACCACTTATCTTGATATCTATAAATTTGAAATAAAATATTTTACATTCATTCACTAATTCTAATCTTAATTATTTTTTTAACTTATAAATTATGAGAAATCAATAATCCTTTGCAATATCAGGAGGAGCCTAATTCTAGATCGATATTAATTAATAGATCGTAAATAAGATAAAATAATTAAAAAGAGATTTATTATTGAATATAAATCTTGTTGTGTTTTTGTCTCTTACTAGTCTTTTATGATTGAATTAATATTTAAAAAGATGTGTAAATGCATTTTAAGAGAATCTTTAAAATTAAATGTATTTACTCCTATCGAAACTTTACTTATTTAAATAGGCGCCAAATGTGTAAGGAGTAACTGAGTTTTTTAACTAAACCTCCCAATTAAGAATTTTTAAAGACAATTAACCATATATATGTCACGTCTTAATTGACAAGACATTTGATATTTTCATCATTTAATGAAATGACGGAAGTTGTCCTTCTCGATAGTTTGAACTGACCACTAATGGATTAATAGAATTTACATGAATATGATGGAGACTGATTCTGCTGCATTGACTAACTACAACAAAAATGAAAATTGACTGAAATGGATGTGTTGAAAGAAAGGTCTACTAAGTACTATCTACCCTTGACTTCTCTTGCCACAACAAAAAAGAATTTGAACGATGAAAAATTTAATTGTTAAAAGTTAATTTTTTGTCATTAAAATATTTTAACGATGATAATTTTTTTTTTATTATCCATCGTTATTGTCTTCGCAAATAAAAATATTTAACGACAAATCCGTTGTTAATTATACTAGTGACGATATGATTTTTATTATTAAAAATAATTATCAACGATCAAATTATAAGTCAATAACGACAATATTTTTAATCGTTAATAGCATAAATAATTAACGATCGAATGATTTCTGTTGTTAAAAATAATTAACAATGACTGAATTATAATCCAATAACGACAATATTTTTTGTCATTAAAAATAACCTTTTAACTACAAAAATACAAAATAATGGCAATATTTCATATCGTTAATTAACAGTGTGAACAATTAGCGAATGTAAAATTCTTATTGTTAAAAAATATTATTTAGCTACCAAAATATAAATCAATAACGATAGTATTTCTTGTCGTTAATAGTGTTAAAATGGTGATTAATCATCAATGATGACGACATCCTATTTTGATGTAAACCATTAAACCTATATATCATTATCTATATCAAATTTAAATAAAACTCATAAAATTAAACCTGTCATTCAACTAACTTCAAAATAATATATGTTCAACTAAAATGAAAAACATCATTATCCATTAACATTACACATGAAAAGTAATATCTATATTAGTGTTAATTGCCAACAAACCAAAAAGGATGTTCAACTAAAAGCAACACTTTGACAATTGTATATACTACACAAAAATGTACACCAAAACATTATAATCAAAGAGTTGATTGAAATTATAGTCATGGAACTATTTATGTAATCCAAGACAGAAATTGCTTCCGTTAGAGTTCTGTTGTCTCATTGACTTACAAAAAATAAATACATAAATAAATAAAACATGAAATCAGTCAAAGATGTGTTATATTTTCTTTATAAAAGATTAGAAATAGAATAACAAAGCACAAAACATTTCCATCACAAGCTACATAACATACAACCACTAAAATGCATCAAAATACAACAAAATTTAACAAACACACTCTAAATTTTGTAATTGATGCTATCTGTACAAGACTTAAATACTAATAAGCTTCTAAGAAAAAAATTTACACTTAGAAGGATAACAATTATTGTAATATAATTTAATATGTTCATAATTTTTCAATATATTGTATTATCAATAAATAAATAATTTTTCATTAAGTAATTTTTTTTTATTTTATGGTTAGAATTAAAAATTTTAGTCAATAACGACAGGAAAATGGTTTATTAACGACGACTTTTTTAGCTCGTTAAAATTTATCTTATAACGTACGACATGATTTATATTTAGTAGTTAATAATACTATATTAATCACCAAAATTAATCTCATCATTAGTTTTTGGTCATTAATAACTCTTTTTTTTTTTTATAGTGTACAAAAGGTTGGCCCGTTTGTTGCAGCTTAATTAGAGAAATTATAGTTTTCAGCTTCTCAGATTATACCTTCTAAAATTTAGAATAAGTTGTGAACCTATTTGCTGCAGTTTCTCAGAAGTTGTAGTTAAACAGTTGTGGTATTTGATACCATAAGTTGTAAAATAGTTTATTTTTGTATAATTGTCCATAATACCTTTAGTAGTTATAGAATGATAATTTAAAAATTAATTAGTGTATATGTATAACTTTCAAGTATTATAACTAATGAAATTTTAACCCCTTTTTCTACTCTTTTAACAAATTGACAACATTTCCCTCAATCAATTAAATAAACAACTATTTAAAAATTATTAATTATGAATTTGCTACATTACTAATTAATATGATGGCGGTGGAGAAGAGAGACGCTTCATTACCTGGATAGGAGGATAATTCTTTGTTAAGAATAAGGACAAAATTGTTATAAAAATGTCATTAAAATGTGACTGTTTAATAAGAAGTTGCAGAAATTGGGGTATCCTAGTTTTGAAAAAATCAGATTCTACCCCTTCTAAAAAATAGTAGAAGGTATAAACTAAAATTCTACGAGTTAGAACAAACACTACATTTCTACTTTTTTGAAATTAGAAACTAATAGTTGCATCTTTTAAGCTACAACAAACAGGCCCGTTGTTGGGAGTCTTTCACAACTACCACCAGTATTATTGTGGAAGCAACCACCACCAGTATTATTGTGGAAGCAACCATTGTGAACTTTCAAATTAAACCACTTACAACTTGGAACTACTAGCGGCCTTGACTAGGGCTTGTATGCATGGCACTATACTCGTAGTACACACAAACCTCCTCAAAAATGATTTTCCCATCTTCAACCAATTCTCCCGGATGTATGCCATGCTACGTGAATATGGTTGTTTGGATCTTGGAGCGAAGAGCAATGATGCTGAGGTGGTGAGGTCGGGGAATATTGTTCTGTCTTCACAGTTGTTAGATAAGGCAACCCAACAATTGTGGGAAATATATAGCTATTGTATTTTTGCATCAAGAACCAACATTAATTGACAAGCTAATGGCAATTTCCCCAAAACTAATTAAATACATTTACTTGAATGGGGTATAAATGAACTAGGGTAGTTTCTAGCTCCAAGACATCACTTTCGAAAGGAGCATAATGGTTCAAGAGATTGAAGGTAGAGATCTTGAAGGTTTTGAGGGGTGACTAGGTGTTGGATTAATGAAGATGGCTCAAGTTTGAGAGTATATATATATATATATATATATATATATATATATATATGCTTTACTTGGTAAAAGAATTATTTAAACAATTACACTGTTGATTTACGCTTCCAATTGCTTAACTCAATTATGAATTTAGGGATATAAGTGGGTCTCTACTTAACTTTGTTACATTAATATAAATATATAATATATTAACGTATAAATATTATAATATCTCACAACGTGCATGGATGAACAATGCTATCAGCAAGCAAAGCTCAATCAAACGTTAAAATCTGTAGAGACTTCATTGCACATAAAATACATTTGGCCCCACTTATAATTAAGCCATATACAAGAATAATTCAGAAAATATTAGAAGCTTTTGGTTGGTTTGGTTGATAATAAGAGGCTGGAAAGAGTTGCAGCAGCAAGAGCAGAGCTGCTGGGGACTGGGGCAAATTAAGTGTGCTCAAAACGAGTAATAATTAAGAAAAGTAGTCGTCTCTTATAATGGCTTTGGGTGTTACAATTGGAGAATGGCATAAACGCGGTTCCATATATTCATATTATAATAATAATAATAATTCAAACAGAGTTCAACTAATTAATATTCCCATTGCATAAATTAATACGAAGTCCAGCCCAAGTCACATACCTTTAGGAGTACTAAATTATTTTATTAATTATTGATTTGTATTTAGTTAAGGATGTTGTCACACACCTCACACGCTCACGCTCAGTATGTATGAATTTAAGATATCTTAAATTAAGAAAAATAAAATATTATGAACCATTTACATAAAAAACTTAAATTAAGAAAAATTATGAAGAAAAAAATAAAATATTATTATGATGATATTGCTTTTGTAATTGTGATATTACTATTATAATTTTAATGTTTTAGATATTTTTTATTTATAAGTTTATTATTCATCTATAAATGTATGTAAAAAAGAATTAACTTATATAAATTTGTATTCTGATCAGATTAGGAGACACGGAAACTTATCCAAAGAGTTTTCTGGATCAAAATCATCCGATGACTTCAAAGAGTATTCGGGGAAGCCAAACCCTTAAGATCCTAACCCCAAAGACTTACTTCAAGAGTTTTTCGGGCCCAAGTCGTCTCCCGACGACTTTGAAGAGTCTTTGAGGAGACCCATCCAAAGGATGCTCTTTGGGGCAATCCATCCTTGAAGGCACCTTCAAGCTCTTCGCCCTTATCCACAAGTTTCTCGTTTGAAGAGTTTTTTGGGCCACCTCAGCATGTCGTGTATCCTGTGTTGCCACATGACCCAATAATCAACGCCTCTAAATACCCCCTAGTACGTGCCAAGAGGGGGAGGACCCAAATCTAACACCTGAAGACTTAGATCTAAGTCCATCACTCTAGATCCAAACCTATTTGGAGACTCTCATCCGTAGCCTTACACAACATACTTAGGCATCAGAAGACTCGCGTGAGAGCGTTTCCAATGTACCTTCTAATTGTACATGTGTTATAGACCCATCTGAAGACACCAAAACTTAATGCCTCCAAGAGATTCTACCAACTCTCCCGAAGCCTACTTATCTGGAGACTTCTTTCATAGCCAAGTCATTTGAAGACTAGCCAACCGAAGACTCGAGTCATCATGGAGCAAGTCTCTCGAAGACTCATCGGGCATCCAAAGACTTAAGGTAACTTATTTGCTCTCTCGAACAACGGATCAACTATTGTAACAGCCCACTTTTTCAGGGCGTGTTATGCCTTAGGAAATTTGGTCTTCTTTTTTTTTTTTTTTTTAATCATTACCTTATCCCGAAATTCCCTAAGACCTTATCTAGTGCGAGATATCTACACTAGAAAATAAATACAAAGCGGAAGCTGAATCGAACCTGCTCATGGCAATGCGTATAATAATAATTGTACATGGCATCTATTACAAGTTAACATATGAGCGTTTGATAATAAATACAATGTACATAATTTTTAAATTATCCATATTACAACATAACTTGGTACATGTACTCGCATCTCGATGTCTCATGTCCCTACTCATAACCAATCTCGAAATCATCTCTGCAAGTCCCGACTGGAACGTTGAATGTTCCAGGGGCGAACCCAAGTTAGATGATGAACCATCTAAGTAAGGGTACATAATGCTATGTCATGAGTGTATGCAATGTCGTTCATCGTAGGTGTCAACTGCACCCCTCATGCTACCTACCATTTTAGCGGCCACCTCTTTCGAAGTCGGGGTGTTTGGGTGCACCCTTAGTAAGGCAGCGGTGCCAGTTCGTACTCCCTACGGCCTCATATGCGTGTGATCAATGACATCGACGTGTATTCATGCATTTCATAGTCATGTACGCATTCTACGTGATGGATATATATCAGGGCATGTCAATATGATGAAAACATTTTCGATGAAGTACCACTTACCTTTTCAAACTTATCAGGCTACCTCGATATTTGTGTCTTGCCTCGATTTGCGTGCCAACTTCAAAATTTGCACGAGTCTCTTCAACTTCAGCCTCAAAATATCCTAATTACCATAATTATTTAAATAAACATTAAAACCTATTTTTTCATAATTTCTGGCATTTTCTATAATTTTCTCTCTATTTCTTCCTATTTTTCCTCAATAAATCCAAATTAAATATTTCTAAAATATTTTCTCAAATATTTTACTACGATAATTCATAAAATAATATTCTTAAATTTATGGAATTTTCTAAAGAATTTTACTCACCTTAATTTTGCATCTCGAATTTCCTCGGTATGCGTGCCAATTCTTGAAACACGTGCTCGGGATAGTTTTCTCACCAAAATCTCCGAAATATCACCGAAACATAATTCCCTATTTTCTAGAATTTTTTCTGGAATTTTTTCAACATTTTCTCTATTTTTTCCTAATTTTTCTTTCTTCTTTTCTTTTCTTTTCTTTTTCTTTTTTCTTTTTTCTTTTTCTTTTTCCTCTCTTCCTCTTCCTCCCGCTTCCCCTGCATCCTGCAACTCTCTCTTTCCTATTTTCTTTCTTCTTCTTCTTCTTCTTCTTCTTCTTCTTCTTCACCCACGGCTGCCTGCAACTTCAGCGACGACCGCCGCTCGTGCGCTGCCGCCTCCTTCGTTGACCGCTTCCGCTCGCGTCGCCGCTGCAACGGTCGGCCCTCGCTCCATCGTGCACGGCCACAGCCACCGCTGTCGGCCTCACTGTGCGCGGTCGCTGGTTGCAGCCACTGCTGCAGCGGCTTGGCTGTTACTTGCTTGCACCTCTAGCCGCATCCGGCCACCGCAGCCTCACCGGCCTCCAATGCGGTCCCTGACTTGCTTGCGTCGCCCAGCTTGCTGCCACGGTGGTTGCTGCTCGGCTGCCTCTACTCCACTTGATCTAGCGGCCATGGCCGCTTGAAGCTTGCGACTATGGCCGCTTGCTACTTTGGGTAGCCGATGGGCCTCCTTCTCTCTCACAATTCTCTTTCTCGGCTCTCCTCTTGGTGATTCTCCATCACCCAAACGCCTGCCTATTTATAGGCGGCCATCCTTGCTCTCCAACGAGCGCGCGCGCGCGCACACACACACACATATATATATTGTACATTATATTAATAACCAAATCTCTCAAATTCAGCTACCATACCCCTTAAATCCAGCTGTTATGCGCAAATCTCGCTTGGCCATCAAAATCTTGCAGAGGATCCATCGCTTCATCATTTAAATAATTAAAGTTGCAGCAAAATGAAGCTTCACAGAAGCTCTCTTTCACGCACACACGCCATGTATATATATATTTATATACTTTGCATGTTACATCAAATCATCCTGTCCTAGCTACGCCATGTCTCTTGGAGATTTTTTTCCTCAATTCATGCTCCCAATATCTCTCCCATTGTAGCAAATCTCGGCTATTAAAGCTTCTCAGAAGCTGGCTACGCGCACGTGTATATATGTATAATTAAGTGTTATACTAATAAATTACATATTTAAACTAAAGAAAATTACGTATAATCCTTAATTTTCTTCTTAATTTCACTCAAGCAATTTCTTTATTGCAACAATGCCCTTAATCCTCAAATTAATTTGCATTACAATACTGAAAATGTAAAATTAATAATTCAATTCTTAGTTAAAAAGGACAATTTCGCCCCAGTGTTCTCACCGGGTTGTCGTTTCATTCTAAAACCACTGAAGGGTTGTTCGTTACGCAAAACCAGAGCCCCCTTAGGGTTCCGTTGATTTTTTTGGGAGCCTCCTACAATGATTCGGTTTTACAGCCTAATTAGCAGCTGCATTTTAGCTGTACTGAAAACTGTTTCTGATTCGATTTCTTTTGATACCATAAATCTTATCTCGGAACGCTCGTCAGGACCATATAATTTTCTTTAGACAATTTCACTCCGAGCCATTCCCTACAGTTGATTCGGTACCTGAAATTGCTATAAAATCCATTTTTCGGTATTCTAAACTTATTAAAATTACGTGGTAGCCTTATCTAAACATGAGGTATTACAACTATGCCCTGAGGATCTTACATTCTCGGACAGCGAATCGAGGCACATTCCATCTAGGTGCTCATTAGCACCTCTTACTGACACGGACCTTAATTACTTCCTTTTTTCTCACAGGACTTTGCCAAGTTGTTTCCTTGGACATATAAATTTAATTATTATATTTTAGCAATGATAACAATTATAATACAACATTAAATTCTTACAAGAGAGAGGTTTTTGTTTTCTATAATTGATCTTAAGGATCAAGTTAATACTTGGTATTAAGTTTTATGGGGGTCCCTTTATATCACTACAAGAAAATTGTAGATTAGTGACTGGTTTAGTGATAGAAATCTGGCACTAAAATTTTCGTCACAAAATTGCAATGGGATGGCTTATCCCATCACAAAATAACGACGGATACGATCTCTCTTTGTTATTTTGCAACTAGATGAAATGTCCCGTTGCTGAACTGTGAGAGGACGAGCAGTCCCATTGCTAACTGCTCTAGATATTGAATAATATAACGTATTTATATACATATACGCGTATGTTATGTCTCTCACTATTTTTTTATTTTGTGAGTTTCCATTTGGGTTCTGAAATTCACCATGTCAAATTGAAAAGAGATTTATTGAATATAAATCTAGTTGTTTGGGTTTTTAGTAGTGTTTTATGATTAAATTAAAAGAAGTGTAGGTAAATATTCATGAGTATATGAAATTAAATGTGTTTATTTATTTAGATTTTATTTATTTATATAGGAGCAAAAAAGAGAGAAAAACTCTTTATTCCTTTTTCTCCTATAAGTGGATGCTCCAAAATCATAAGAATCTTTAGTTTGAATGGAATTTCAATTCAACACCCCTTGCGTGAGATTTAGAGAAAAGCCGTTTTTTGGATAACATGGTACAATGAAAGTTATAAGTTATATTTGGAGGAAGTTATTATCTATTGTTAGCCTCTCTGATATAGTCACACGAAACACCCAAGTGCAAAGGTTCACCATGCATAAGTAAAATTTTTAACCAAATCTTTTAACAAAGATTTTTGAAAATCAATCTAAATGCCATACGTCACATCTTAATGGACAAGACATTGGACATTTTCATCAAATGATGGAAGTTGAGATTCATCGACAGTTCAACTGACCATTGATGGATTGTATTTATATGAATAAGGCTGAATAGACTAATATATCCTAAACTTATGGTCAATTTTTAATTTTATCCAATATTAGCATTTACTTCAATTTGGTAATCGAACTTTCACTATTGTTTCAATTTTATCATCGATCCAACAAGCGTGTACCCCAATTTACGTGACGGCTGATGTGGCATGGTGATGTGTTTCCAATAATGGACACGTTAGCAAAACGACGTTGTTTAACCAACCATGGCTAAAGTTGTCACTAACAGCCGTGTACGTTGCCGGCGAGTATGGGTTGGCATTAATGTTGCCGACTAAGCCTTGAAATCGGCCATGCCTATAGGTCACAGTCATGGTTTTCGTGACCAGCTAGCGGTGGGACTCTCACATTGTAGACAAGGCTGCCTTATTCTTATCGGTTCGCCATGGAGATGATGAAAATCAAAGGAAATTGATGGAAAGGGTGTCGCTGGCAAACATGGGGCGATGTGAAAGTCGCAAATTTGGCCATGGCAGTGGGCAGTGTTTTGGTGATCATGGCATTGCACCGTTGTGATTGTGGCCGTCGCATCATCGGCCATGGCATCGTCTTCTCGACTAGTTGAATCGTTCGACTTTTGGTCTTCTCCCCTCCTTCTTCTTGTTTCGATGAAAAGCCTTTGTGGCTGCCGTTAATGGGAACAAGCCGGTGGCTAAAGCCAACGACAATGATGGTGAGGAAGATGGAGTGGCCAACAATAATTAGATGAAGATAGAGGTAGAAAGAAGCGGCTGGCGATGATGAATAAGAAAGACAATGGCAACGGCACATGGATGAAGCAAACCCTAGGTGATTTTGGGGAAAAAGGTGAGTCGACTCATTAAGTTGTTGGGTCGACCCATTGGGTAAGATTTGGACCAGTTTGAGCTGATTCATTTATAGATCTATGAGTGGATTTGGATCAACAGATCTATGATAGGACCTAGAAATTGTGCTATTTTATCGACGTGTCTATTATTGGACAGGTCAAAATGCCATATCAACTGCCACGTAAATTATGACACATGACACATGTTTGCTGGATTGAGAATAAAATTGAGACAAAAGTGAATTTATGATCAAATTAAACCAAAAATAAAAAATAAATAAAATTAAAAATTAACCCTAAATTTAGAATATATTTATCTATTCTCGACCCATGAATAATTGTTAATTTTGGTCAGAATTAATAAAGATGGTCAAAATTAATACAGATGGAGACTAATTCTGCTGCATTGACTAAATCAGCCAAGTTGAATTGATATAAACAATACTTAGACTCCAAAGTGTTTCTTTAAAAAAATAATTTCTTTACTCTTTAATATTTGAAAGTAGGGAAAACACAAGGATCAACAAAAAATTAATTCTAATCAACAAAAAACCTAATTTAAAATAAAACACAAGTTATGAAAAACGACTTTCCATTGCTAGTAGGGAAGTCGTTTTCCCTTGCCTTAAAGCGCCTGCCTCAAATCTACTTGCCTTAAGGGTCTCAATCAGTCCCCTTTTGTGTTTGCTATCGTCGTTGCCATCTGTCTACGTACGTCGCCATTTGCTAGTTTTTGTATGCCATTTGCCTCACTATCATCGTTTCTGTCCCCGGTCCTAATTATCTACGTTCCCATCGGCATCGGCATCGGCATCGCCATCTACATCATCATCTATCCTCGTTGTTGGCTCTTTCTCCAACTTTGTCTCTATTTAGTCTCTCTCTTTCTCTCTTCGGTTGGCGCTCTCTCACTCTCCAATCACATCAAGAACTCAAATTCTCAAGTTACAACCAAAAACTACATTTCAGAAAATTAAATTCTTTTTAGCAGATTGTTTTATTTAAAAACTATTTTCTCTAAGAAAAACACTTTTCCCAAACAAACAGAATCTCAAATCATCAATAATAATTTCATTATGAGATCATTTATATATCTCCTGCACTTTTATGGTCTCTCCGTTGTGTTAAGCTCTTTCTACATCATTATAAGTTGATTATGAAAATGTTATTTAAATATTTAAGTTTGCTATATACATCATTATAAGTTGATTTTGAAAATGTTATTTAAATATTTAAATTTGTTATTTATGGTGATATTTTATATTGATGTCTTGTATTATGTCTCATGTCAATACAAATATATACTATATTAACACAGAATATAAGTAAAAATATCAAATTTTAATGTCTAAATAATATTTACAAATGGCTTATTGCAGTTGGAATGTGTATAGAAAAAGGTAATGCTAACCATAGTAATTACACTTTTAGTTTCTGAATATTGTATTTTATAGTAATTTTTTATTTTTGTTACAATTGAATCTCTTTTTTTTATTTTTCTTCAAATTCTATTAACGAAAACTAATACAGTATACATTACTATAAATACTAAAATCACTTGGTTGTGAGGTTTATGCAAATTATAACATTCAATGATTTTTGAGTTTATATTAATTTATGTCAACTGATCACAGAAATATAGATTGAATTAAATCAAATCATCAATTTTGGATGATTCAGTTTAGTTATTTTGATATTACTAAAATGTTGTTCAACCTGCAAACAATACTAAGAGAAACACTGCTTAGACATTAAAATAATAAATAAAAACATGTATATATGGAGTCTTCGTCAACCAAAGATGTGTTAAAAGAACAATTAAGAATTCAGGTCAAATATAAGTAATAGTAACTCCTTGGACAGCATCGTGTGCACTAATCAAAGGTGTATAATCCGCTTATATATTATGTCATATAATATCATTGTTACAAATAAATAAAAAAAAAAGAAAAGAAAAAAAGAGGGAGAAATTGGTGACGCCATATACAAGAATTCAGAAAATATTAGAATGGTTACACCATCATGTTCTCCATTTTCCGGGCCCAACTAATGAAATTAAGGTGCATTAAACACACATGTATATACATAATACCATTGTTTACAAATAAATAAATAAAAGTGAAAGGACTTAAGATGGAGACTAATTTTCTCTTTAACGCCAAGAGCATCAATTTATGACTGATGTTGGCACTGGTAAACCAGGATTTGGGGAAGCGTAGCGTAGGAATTCAGGGTCTTGCTCCAAAATAGCCATTTCAGGTTCATCCAAGTGCACCCATGCTTCTATTCCACCGTTCACGCTACTTTCCGCTAGAAATACCCCATTCACAAATACCGAACTGGGGAATCCCCAAACATGGCTAACCCAAATAGGCTTTCCCCACCCGAAATCCAGTTCTGACAGTCTGAAACTTCTCAAGTCGCTGACCATGTACATTTCGGGTCTTTCTTTGGCATATGCTTCGTCTCTTTCTTGCATCAACTTGCGAATGTTGTGAAACCCTTCATTCCCTTGCATACTTTGGATAAAATTACTGTCTAGCTTTTTAACTGCTTCCTTCACCCGACCCACCACAACTTGCAGCTCATCATTTTCGTTTGTGTGGCCAGCATGGTAGTGTGCACTTGTTAGCCAGAAGATATTCCCAAATGCATTCTCGGACAACGGCGATGCCATTCGCGGCCGCATGTTTACTGCAAAGACCAACGTGGATGGGTGTTGGGAGCCTTTGACCGTTGCAGAAGCAGCCGTTGCACGCGTCCAGATTAAAGAAGTTATCACTTGGGAGCTGCTTGGATAAGGAACTAGTTGGCTAGTGGCCTTGATCTTCAGAGCTTTTATGGCATCGCCATCAAAAACAAATCTCCTCAAGATGCTTTTCCCTTCGTTCAACCAACTCTCCTTGAGATATGCCATGCTGCGTGGTAGTTGTTCGGATCTGGGAGGGAAAAGCGAGGATGCTGAGGTAAGGTCAGGGAACGTTGCTTTGTCTTGACAGCCGCTAGACAAGGCAGTCCAACACTTGAGGAAAGAAACCAAGGTATTTGCATCTAGGACCTTGTGCGACATGGAGACGCCAATGGAAATTCCCCCAGAAGCAAATACATTGGCTTGAATAGCTAGGTGAGATAAGGTAGTTTCTGGCTCGGGCACGAAGTCTTGGTAAGGAACAAATTGGTGCAGGGCCTCGAGTTCTGGCTGCTTGAGAAACTCGGACATGTCACGATTAACATGAGTTTCTATGAATAGAACCCCTTCATCGTTACATTCGAAGGACATATGATCTTTAAGTCGTCCGGCGAGTGGGTAAAATCGAGACAGGGTCTGGGAGAGCGAAGTCTTTAATCGAGCCAACACTTGTTTGACGGAGGTAGCATCCGGTATGGGGAAGTGAAAGACGATGGGAACATAAGCCGAAGCGAGGAGCTGGTCCAAGAGAGAAATGTGGAAGGTTTTAAGGTGAGGGGGTGTGGGAGAAGAAGGCTTGACGTATTCTGTTGAAACCAGTTGGATTTCCATATGTGGATGATGATAGCTAGAATGAAATGGTTGGAAGAGGCTGGAAAGAGTTGCAGCTGGAAGAGCAGATGCTTTTGGTGGGTTTGGTTGATAAAATTAATTGGGGATGAGAGATGGAGATGAAGATGGAGATGTTGTGCCTGTGTATGTATGTATATATAGCAGCAGCTGAGGACTACTGGGGAGGTTGGGGAAAAGGATGTTGTTCGTTGATTTGCGGTCGGTCAAATTAAAGTGTGTTGAAGACGAGTAATAAGAAAAGTAGCCGTCTCTTACATTGGCTTTGGGTGTTATAATTGTAGGATGGTATTAACGCGGTTCCATATATTCATATTATAATAATAATGATATTCAAAAAGAAGTCAACTGATTAATATTCCCATTGCATAAATAAATTAATAATGGTACGAACATGCGTTCCGCCCAGCTCACATACCTTTAGGAGTACTAAATAATTATTATATTAATTATTTATTTGTATTTAGTTAACGATGATGTCAGATCGACGCTCAGCATGTCTGAATTTAAGATAAAAAATAAATGTCGATCACACTATTAAACACAAAAAATTTAAGTGAACAATTTAAATTAAAAAAATAATATTTCTATTTCAATAATAATATGTATAGGAAAAAGATTTAAGTTATATAAATTTATATTTTAGTTAAAATATTAGCCATAAAAATAAATCTTGATAAGTATAAATCTTTAATTGTAAAAAATATTTCAATCATAATCAAATTTAAATTTTGAATTACAATTATAATACAATATTAAATTCTTACAAGAGCTAAGGTCTTTGTTTTTTTATAATTGTTCTTATCGATCAACTTAATACTGGATATTAAGTTTTAAGGGTGTCCTTTATCTTTTGAGAATTCATAATATTTAGATAATTTGACTCTTATGTACCAAAAAAAAAAAAAAATTCTTGAAGAGAAAAATTCTTACATCGAGTAAAGGATTTACAAGATAGAAATAACTTCTGTAATAAGATAAGGAGGAGCGTGATCTGTGACACCTAACAATTGAAGAGATAATGCATTAAAATATAGTATTAATAAAATCTTTCATCAGTTATATTATAACATGATGAAAAAACATAAAGCATATACATACTAGTTTACAAAGTATATGAACATGATCACAAAGGAAGCAAAATTCACTATGTGAATAACTAATTTACAAAAAAGGGATCAACTCTTATTCTTATTTTTTTTTTTAAATCTAATACTATCAGACTTATATTCTTATTTGTACCTTAATCTGTACACTTAATCAAATATACAGTTTTATTTATTAAGAGAAGAACATTCATATCTTAGCTAAATTTATTGAGTCTCGAATCGATCAAATTAAAAAAAAATCTTTAGCATACTTTAAATTCGTTATTTAAATTAAATTCAAGTCAAAGTGAATGATTGCATAAAAAAATTGTAACAGTAGTTGAAATTAGAATAGGTATGGCATACTTGACATTTTGGCCTTCTCAACCCATGGAAGTCAAAGTCGTGTAATTTGATTGAGTTTACCTTATTAAATCTTCAATATACTTATGCATAGTGAAAGGTGCTTGTAAAGAAAAATAAATTTTTTTCAATAAAAATTCATTGATTGACGCTTAAAAAATAAAAAATATTTTATTAACAACGTTTGATAACATCCATCTTAATGTACGACTATATATCTGTACTGTAGAGAGTTGGGTCAAGAAAGTCTCTCTCGCCCAAAATCGCAATGTCCTCGTTGTGCTCACACCTAGCTGGCTTGCTTTACCCCCTACCTAAGCTAAGCACCCGGACGACTTAAAAAAAATCCTATTTGAAAGTCAGTCCCACAAATATTTATGAATACACAGTTCCCACAAATAAATATTAAAAACTATATATAGTTCCAACGGGGATTTATTATTCAACTAATACCCCCCCCCACACATATATATATATATAAATATTAATATTATAAGAGGATGCTCACATAACTTGAGGGGCATTAAATTAATTGTCAAGGGCTTTGTCTCAAGCCAGCACTACAAGAAAAACGAGATTTAGCGACGGACATTTCCGTCGCTATTTTGTGACGGAATAGTGACGGATTTGCGATGGATTATTTTTTATTTTTTTAGAATTAGCTACGGATTTTAACGACGGAATATTTTTTCGTCGCTAAAAAAATAAAAAAATAAAAAAAAATATTTTTTAGCGACCGAAAAAATAATCCTTCTCTAATTTTAGCGACGGAAATAATTTTCCGTGGCTAAATTTTAATAATAATAAAAAAACAAAAAAAAATATATAGCGACGGATTTTTTTTCTGTCACTAATATTAGTGACGAAAAATAAATTTCGTCGCAAAATTTAAAAATAAAAAATTAATTTTATTATTAATTTAAATAATTAAAATAAAATTTTAATATTAAATTTTTTATTATTAAAATTTAGCGACGGAAATAGAATAAAAAATTTAAAATTAAAATAGAGTAGATTTCCGTCGCTCAATTTTATAATAAAAAATTTAAAATTAAAAATTTTTTTAATAAAAAAATTAAAGCTAGCGACGGATTGTCCAAATCCGTCGCTTTAATTTTTAATTTTTTTATTCAATTAATTTATAAATATTTAAATTTGGGATGAATATTTAAATATATAAATATTTAAATTTTAAAAAAAATTACATATACATTTAAACATGAGATGAATGTAGAAAAATTAATTTATAAAATTTAAATAAATATATTAATATTAAAAATTATAATATTGCTAAATTCTAACTTTATCAATTAATATATTTCATGTGTATAAAATAAAAAATATATTAAATGTATAATAATTAATTATTTGTAATATTTATTAAATGTGTACAAAATATAAACAAAACTACATTTGAAAAATAAATAAAAAATTTAAAAATCATAATATTATTGAAATTTTCTTTATTTTAAATTTTAGAAATCATAAAAATAAAACAATATTAAGGAATTATATTATATAAAAAGGTGTCTAGGAGCTATTTGTCAATTTCTTGTTTTTTATAAAGAGGATAATTTTTTATAAAACTAAAAAGTTTAAAACTATAATATATGAATGACATTGTGTATAAGACCGTAATATTTATTAAATGTGTTTAAAATGTAAACAAACACTATATTTGAAAAATAAATAAAAATTTTAAAAATCATAATATTATTGAAATTTTCTTTATTTTAAATTTTAGAAATCATAAAAATAAAACAATATTGAGGGATTACATTATATAAGAAGGTGTTTAGGAGCTATTTGTTAATTTCTTTTTCTTTATAAATAAGAGAATTTTTTGCTAAACTAAAAAGTTTAAAACCATAATATATGGATGATATTGTGTCTTATAACAATATCATATGTCACTATCTAATATATAGACATTGTAACACAATTAAATATACAATTAAGTCATTCATAATAAACAATTAGGGAAGTGAAATGTGTTGATTAAGATAACAGAGTATCAAGATAAATTCGAAATGATTTTCGAACGAAGATATGGAATGGTTTTCCTCCTTAATAGTTATACTATAAAAAAATTATAGGGGTTAATTTTTATTTTTAAATTTTAAGTGTTATGTATAAAACATTAATGTTGACAAAAAAAAAATAAATATATCGCTTTATTATTTATACTCTTTAATTTTGTTTTTGAGATAATAAACTATTAATAAATAATTCAAATTAATTTGAAATTCGTTTAGTATAATTTGAAATTCAGCAATTTAAAATTCGTTTAGTATAATTTTTATTTATCAAAACAAATTAATTTTTTAAAATAACAAACTATTAATAAATAATTCAATATATAAAATTAATTTATTGTAATTATTCGATTTATAATATAATTAAATTTTTAGATAATTACAATAATATTCTATTGAAATTATAGAATAATAAAATTTTATTTAAATTATATTATTTTTATTAATTAAATAATTATTTTTATTATTTTTATAAATTATATTATTTTCTTATTTAATTAATAAATATTAAAAAAAAATTGAAGAGGCGGGAAACTCCCCCGCCCCTTTCATAACCAAATCCCCCCTCCCCCTTCCCCTTCCCCTTCCCCTCTCCCAAAAACCCTAAGTCCCCCCTCCCCCAAATCTGTAACCCTCACTCTCTCTACCTCTCTCTAGCTTCTCACCCCCGCATTCGCTCTCTGCCTCGCCTTCCCCCCGCTCTCGCTCGATCTCACCTCTCGCTTGCGGCCTCGCCCTCGCTGTCTCGCTCTCGCTCTAGGTCGCTGCCTCGCTCTCGCTCTGGGTCGCTGCTTCACCCTCGCTCGACCTCGCCTCTCGCTCGCTGTCTCGCTCTCGCTCTCGGTCGCTGCTTCGCCCTCGCTCGACCTCGCATTTCGCTCGCTGTCTCGCTCTCGCTCGTGCCCTCACCCTTGTTGTCTCCCCATCGCTCTCGTTCTCCCTCGCTGCTTTGCCCTCGCTCGATCTCGCCTCTCGCTCGCGGCCTCGCCCTCGCCCTCGCCCTAGCTATCTCGCCATCGCTCTCTCTCACTCTCCCTCTCGGTCCCTGCTTCGCCCTCACTCGATCTCGCATCTCGCTCGTGGCCTCTCCCTCGCTGTCTCGCCATCGCTCTCTCGCTCTCGCTTGCTGCATCGCCATCGTCTCTCGCTTGCTCGCTCGTGGCTGCCCCTCGTCCTCGCCCGCGTTGCAGCCCCTCGCCCTCGCCCGCGTTGCAGCCTCTCGCCCTCGCCCTTGCCAGGTTAATTTTTTATTTTTTATTTTGTGTTAATTTTTTATTTTTTTTAGATAAAATGTTAATTTTTTATTTTTTATTTTGTAGATATTTATTTTATTTTTTATTTTTAAAATTTGTTTGTAGCTCAGTTTAATTTAAGTAAATTTAAAGTATTTTCAGATGTTTATTTTTTAGATATTTATTTTATTTTTTATTTTTTAGATTTTTTTTTTCTGTTCATATATTTTGTATGCTTTTTTCTTTTTTTTTGTGTGTTATTTTATTTATTTTCAGTCAATTATTAGAAGTGTTTGTTAGTATTATAATTTTATTTTGTTTTTGATTATATTTAAAATTTAAATATTTAAGTATTAATTAATTATTTTTTTAATAATTTTATATTTATTGTAAATATTTTTTTTATTTTTTAATTATTATTATTATTTTTTTTATTTTTTATTTTTTTATTTATAAATATGAGTTAGCGACGGATTATATTCCGTCGCTAACATTTTTTTAATTTTTAATTTTATATTTAAAAAATAAAAAATTATTAAAAAAAATAAATTTTAAAAATAGCGACGGAATATTCCGTCGCTAAAATAAATTTTAATTTTTTTAATAATTTTTTTTAAAATAGCGACGAAAATTTCTGTCGCTAAATTTAAAAAAAATACATTTAGTGACGAAAAATTTTCCGTCGCTAATCCGTCGCTAAATTGGCGACGGATCTGTCGCAAAATAATATAACGACCATTGTTTCAGCGGCGAAAAAAATCTGTCGCTAATCCGTCGCTAAATTGATTTAGCAACGGATTTTTGGATTTAGCGACGGAAATATTCCATCACTAAAATCCGAAATTCTTGTAGTGCAGGGAGTGCTGGCTGCTGCCCACTTCCATGATTTCGTCTGGGCTGGATGCAATTTAATTATATACGTATCCTTTAATTAATGTGAAATAAACTTCACAATTTTGCTACTAATAACTGCCAGGTAAGGGTTTATAGTTTTAATTTTCAGAAATATTAATTATTGTCAAAAAAAATAGAAGAATTCATGCCGGTTCAGAAGTCACATCATTAAAATTGAATTAGAGGTTAAAGCATCAATTTGTGTATAAGATTAACCTGAATGATCTGCCTTATACTAGAGAATATTGATTCTGATCGAATAATATAAGTAATGCGAGAAAATTCAATTTAAGTAGAAGATAGACACTGAAATATCCTCTATGCTAGTGTGGAAGTGATATTTACAAGTACAGTTTAAGTAAAAAGAAAGTCTGAAGAATAATTATCACAGAAATAAGTCCCCAACACGTGACAAATCCTTACAATCTCTGAAGCAAGTAACCTCAACCTGGTAAGGAGAATCATATGATCAGCTTTTTGAGTCTTCTTTGTGCCATTTATCCTAAAGTTCTATAAATCTAAGGCAAAATATTTTAACTCATTCACCAATTCCAATCTAAGTCATTTTCTAGCTCGTGAAACTGTGAGGAACCAGAAATCCTTTCTAATATGAGGAGATGGCCAATTTTAGATCATATTGATTAATAGATCATAAACAAGATAAAATATAGAATAATTAAAAAAGAGAGTTATTATAGATCTCTTTCCTAAAATTCCTATTTGGTCTACTTATATCATGTCTCTTCTCACTGAATATTTTATTTCGATTGTTCAGTCAATCTTTAACTATTAAGAGTCATAATTTAAATAACAATTGGGGGTCTATGTTTACGGCGTGTGATTAAATTAAAAAAAAAATGTTTTATAGAACGATTCCCCTTCACTTGATTTTATTCAATTTGATGATTGACCAAAAGAAAATTTTCATAAATAATAAATTGCATGAACTTAGATCAATCAAATAATGATATTTCTATTCAACGATTCGGCATAATCAAATTGTCCATTTTGATTCTATATTCATGTGGGATATTGATAAAGAAAAGGTAGAGAAGAATTTACACAAAAATATTATCAAACATAAAACTAGATGTGTTTTTGTCTCTTAGGCCATCTCTAATGGAGATGGAAAAACATCACACTAAAATGGTGAGATGAATAGTGGGATGCCACATTTGGTGTCCCACTGTTCACCCACGACATTTTTGCCTTGAAAAGTTTATGCCCAAATTACCCTTTCTCTTTCAATGTAAAAAAATATTATTCCCATTATATTTTCTTTTAAATTTTATTTTAGTATGTATAATTATTGATTTTGGTTTTAATTTGTATATTTAATTTGATCATTATTTTTATGAACATAATAAATTAAAATTAAGCAAAAATAATTATAATTATTTAACAAAATAAAATAAATTACTCCATAAGATTTAAAAAGTTAAGAACAACATGAGCAATACAAAAACTTAAATATTGAAAATTAAAATACAACATATACTAAAAATGAAAGACAAATATTTAATATTTTGGTAGATTATTTTCAGATCCTTCAAGACCATCAAAATAATAACCAAAGGGAGTTGAGGAATTTTCGAGTTCTTTGTATTGCTGTTTACCTTTTTTCTTCATGATTCTTCTATGTTCTTTTCGTGTAAACTCGCATAGTTCTGGATCTGAAATGGAGCTCAAATTTTTTTTTAGAATTTTATTTTAAGAACAAAATTTTGTTGTGTTGACTTTTTTTAGATTACTTTCAGTTCAAGAATTCCTCGTTCGACACCGAAAAATCAAGGATAAAGAGACTCACATTGTAGTTCAAAATGAATTGATTGAACATTTGTGAGAGGAATGTACTAATTCTGAGAATTAAGTGTCAAGTCTCAATTGTATTTTTTGTTTGTAATTTTTTTTCGTTCAAATAATCCTTTTTGATTCTTGTCATGTTAAATTATAAATCTTGTGGATTGTGATATTATGTATAATATTGTATTTAATTTTTAATTAAATATAATATTTTATGTAAATACGTAAACATTTTTTTTACATATTTAATTTACAATTACATAAATAATTAAATAATTTTTGAAATAAATTAATTATTATAAATTAAAGAAATAAGAAAATAGAAATAATACTATTCATTTAGTATAAATTTTGGTGTAATGGATTGGAGGTGACTATCAATAGTGTGAAAGTTACACTACTTTAGTGTAAAAGTTACACTATTTTGAAGTTTAGGGTTGGAGATGGTTTTACTAGTCTTTTATGATTAAATTAATATTTAAAAAGATGTGTAAATACATATTAAGTGAATCTTTAAAATTAAATGTATTTACTTCTCTAGAAACTTTACTTATTTAAGTAGGCGGAGTAACTGAGATTTTTAACTAAATCTCCCAATTAAGAATTTTCAAAGACAATTAAGTACCACACGTCACGTCTTAATTGACAAGACATTTGATATTTTATCATTTAACGAAATGACGGAAGTTGACCTTCTCGATGGTTTGAACTGACCACTGATGGATTAATCGTATTTGCATGAATATGATGGAGACTGATTCTGCTGCATTCACTAACAGCAACAAAAATGGAAATTGACTGAAATGTTAATGGATGTGCTGAAAGAAGGGTCTAATAAGTACTATCTACCCTTGCCTTCTTACAACAGGTTGTTGGGAGCCTTTCACCACCACCACCACCATCACCACTATTATTGTGGAAGCAACCATTGCGAACTTTCAAATTAAACCACTTACCACTTGGAACTACTAGCGGCCTTGACCTTGTATAAGGGCTTGTATGCATGGCACCGCTACTATAGGTAGTACACGCAAACCTCCTCAAAATGATATTCGCATCTTCAACCAATTCTCCCTGATGTATGCCATGTTACGGGATGGTTGTTTGGATCTTGGACCGAAGAGCAATGATGCTGAGGTGGTGAGGTCGTGGAATATTGTTCTGTCTTTACAGTTGTTAGATAAGGCAACCCAACAATTGTGGGAAATAGCTATTGTATTTTTGCATCAAGAACCAACATTGACAAGCTAATGGCAATTTCCCCGAAACTAATAAAATACATTTACTTGAATGGGGTATAAGTAAACTAGGGTAGTTCCTAGCTCCAGGACATCACTTTCGAAAGGAACATAATGGTTCAAGAGACTGAAGGTAGAAATCTTGAAGGTTTTGAGGGGTGATTAGGTGTTGGATATTAATGAAGATGGCTCAAGTTTGAGAGTATATATATAATTATTGGTGTAATTAACCAGTGGAACACATGTTAATATTAATTTATCTATGCAACGGGAATATTAATTAGTTGAATTCTGTTTGAATTATTATTATTATTATTATAACATGAATATATGGAATCGCATTTATAATTATTTAATTTTATATTTTGTTATTATTTGATCACTGAATTTTGAAATATTACCTGTTAATCACTAATATTTCAAAATTGTTACTATTTAGTTACTGACTTTTAAAATATTATCTGTTAGTCATTAATGTTTAAAATCGTTTCTCACTCGCCACTCATTAGTAATTGAACTTTAAGTTCACGAGTGATTGATGAAAAACCGTTTTGAAATATTAGAGACTAACAAGTAATATTTTAAAGTTTAGTGACTAAATAGTAACAGATTTAAAATATCAGTGACTAATGGATAACATTTTAAAATTTAGTGACTAAATAGTTACAGAATGAAAAGTTGAGTGATTATTAGTGTAATTAACCTTGCATTTTGCCCAACTCACATACCTTTAGGAGCTATGTTGCACGGAAACGGAAATGAGAAACGTTTCCGATAAGAAACGGAAACGTAGAAACAGACGTTTTTCTAAAAAAAGAGGCATAAATAGGGTCCGAAACGGGAATAAGAAACGTTTCCGAAACGTTTCGAAAACGGAGAAACGACACCTATGAGATGTTTCCGTGCAACAAAGTTTAGGAGTACTAAATTATTATTATATTAATTATTTATTTGTATTTTGTTAACGATGATGTCAGATAGATGCTCAGCATGTCTGAATTTAAGATAACTGTTAAAAAAATTTATGTGAACAATATAAATTAAAAAAATAATGGATAAAAAATAAAATATTACTATAATAATATTACCATTATAATTTTAGTATATTAAGTACTTATTTATAGGCCTATTACTGATCTATAGATGCATAGAAAAAGAATTAACTTATATAAATTTATATTCTAATTAGAATATGAGTCAAAAAATAAATCTTAATAAGTTATGAAAATAAATTTTTAATTGTACATAATATTTCAATCACAATTAAATTTAAATTTTGAATTAAATTCTTACAAGATTAAATTTTCAATCACAATCACAAGATTAAATTCTTACAAGAGAAAAGGTTTTGTTTTTTTTAATTATTCTTATCGATCAAGTTAATACTAGATATTAAGTTTTAAGAGTGTCCATTTATCTTTTTAGAATTCATATTATTTATATAATTTGACTCTTAAGTACCAAAAAAAATCCTTGGAAAAAAAAATTCTCCTATTGAGTAAAGAATTTATGAGATATAAAGAACTTCTCTAATTAGATAAGGAGAAGCATGATACATGATACCTATCAATTGAAGGGATAACACATCAAACTATGACATATATAAGATCTTTCATCAGTTATATTATAACATGACAAATTAAAGAACATAAGCATATACATACTAGTTTACAAACTATACGAACACACTATATGAACACAATCGCAAAGGACGTAAAATTTATTATGCGAATAACTAGTTTACAAAGGAGATCAACTCTTATTATTAAAAAACTTTTAAATTTGATATTGCCATATTTATATTCTTATTTATACCTTAATCAATACACTTAATCAAATATACAATTTTATTTATAAAGAGAAGAACATACATATATATCATGACTGAATTTATTGAGTCTCGAATTTTTTTTTATCATACTTTAAATTCTTTATTTAAATTGAATTGAAGTCAAAGTGAATGATTGCATAAAAGAATTGTAACAGTAGTTGAAATTAGAATAGGTATGGCATACTTGACATTTGGCCTTCTCAACCCATGAAAGTCAAAGTCAAAATCTTCAATATAATTATCTATAGTAAAAAGTGCCTCGTCTTATGTGTGTAAAAAAAAAAATTTAATTAAAAATTCACACTTAAAAAATAAAAAATATTTTATTAACAACGTTTCATAACATTCATTTTGAATGTACGACTATTTCTTGCATGAAATCCTATTTGAAAAAGATTAATGCTAAATCCTATTTGAAAGTCAGTCATGTCACAAGGTAGTTCGGTCAATGAATTCGAGATGGGACACACACACAGTTCCCACGAATATAAATATTAAAAACTATCAAGGGCCAGGGACTGCTGGCTGCTGCCCATTTCCATGATTTCGTCTGGGCTGGATGCAATTTAATTAATGTGAAATAAACATCACAATTTTGCTACTAATAACTGCCATGTAAGGGTTTATAGTTTTAATTTTCAGAAATGTTAATTATTTTTCAAAAGAATAAAAAAATTCATGTCCGTTCAAAAGTCACATTGTTAAAATTTCATTAGAGGTTAAAACATCAATTAGTGTGTAGGATCAACTCGAATGACTTGCTCAATGCTAGAAAATATTAATTATGATCGAATAATATAAGTAATGCGAAAAAATTCAATTTTGATGAAAGATAGATACAGAAATAACCTCTATACTAGGATAGAAGTGATTTTTACAAGCATAATTCAAGTAAAAAAAAAACTTTGAAAGGTAATTATCATAGAATAAGCCCTCAACACGAGACAAATCCTTACAATCTCTTAAACAAGTAACCTCAACCCCGTAAAGAAAATTATATGATCAACTTTTTGAGTCTTTTTCGTGCCACTTATCTTGATCTCTATAAATTTGAAATAAAATATTTTACATTCATTCACTAATTCTAATCTTAATTATTTTTTTAACTTATAAAATTATGAGAAATCAATAATCCTTTGCAATATCAGGAGGAGCCTAATTCTAGATCGATATTAATTAATAGATCATAAATAAGATAAAATAATTAAAAAGAGATTTATTATTGAATATAAATCTTGTTGTGTTTTTATCTCTTACTAGTCTTTTATGATTGAATTAATATTTAAAAAGATGTGTAAATGCATTTTAAGAGAATCTTTAAAATTAAATGTATTTACTTCTATCGAAACTTTTCTTATTTAAATAGGCGCCAAATGTGTAAGGAGTAACTGAGTTTTTTAACTAAACCTCCCAATTAAGAATTTTTAAAGACAATTAACGTACCATATATATGTCACGTCTTAATTGACAAGACATTTGATATTTTCATCATTTAATGAAATGACGGAAGTTGTCCTTCTCGATAGTTTGAACTGATCACTAATGGATTAATAGAATTTACATGAATATGATGGAGACTGATTCTGCTGCATTGACTAACTGCAACAAAAATGAAAATTGTCTCAAATGTTAATGGATGTGTTGAAAGAAAGGTCTACTAAGTACCATCTACCCTTGACTTCTCTTGCCACAACAAAAAAGAATTTGAACGATGAAAAATTTAATTGTTAAAAGTTAATTTTTTGTCATAAAAATATCTTAACGACGATAATTTTTTTATTATCATCCGTCGTTATTGTCTTCGCGAATAAAAATATTTAATGGCAAATTCGTTGTTAATTGTATTAATGACGGTATAATTTTTATTATTAAAAATAATTATCAACGATCAAATTATAAGTCAATAACAACAATATTTTTCATCGTTAATAGCATAAATAATTAACGATCGTATGATTTCTGTCGTTAAAAATAATTAACAATGACCAAATTATAATCTAATAATGACAATATTTTTTGTCATTAAAAATAACCTTTTAACTACCAAAATACAAAATAATGGCAATATTTCATATCGTTGATTAATAGTGTGAACAATTAGCGAATGTAAAATTCTTATTGTTAAAAAATATTATTTAATTACTAAAATATAAATCAATAACGACAGTATTTCTTGTCGTTAATAGTGTTAAAATGGTGATTAATCATCAATGATGACGACATCCTATTTTGATGTAAACCACTAAACCTATATATCATTATCTATATCAAATTTAAATAAAACTCATAAAATTAAACCTGTTATTCAACTAACTTCAAAATAATATATGTTCAACTAAAATGAAAAACATCATTATCCATTAACATTTACACATGAAAAGTAATATCTATATAAGTGTTAATTGCCAATAAACCAAAAAAGATGTTCAACTAAAAGCAACACTTTGACAATTGTATATACTACACAAAAATATACACCAAAACATTATAATCAAAGAGTTGATTGAAATTATAGTCATGGAACTATTCATGTAATCCAAGATAGAAATTGCTTCCGTTAGAGTTCTATTGTCTCATTGACTTACAAAAAAATAAATAAATAAATAAAACATGAAATCAGAGTCAAAGATGTGTTATATTTTCTTTATAAAAGATTAGAAATAGAATAACAAAGCACAAAACGTCTCCATCACAAGCTACATAACATACAACCACTAAAATGCATCAAAATACAACAAAATTTGACAAACACACTCTAAATTTTGTAATTGATGTTATCTGTACAAGACTTAAATACTAATAAGCTTCTAAGAAAAATAATTTACACTTAGAAGGATAATAATTATTGTAATATAATTTAATATGTTCATAATTTTTCAATATATTGTATTATCAATAAATAAATAATTTTTCATTAAGTAATTTTTTTTATTTTATGGTTAGAATTAAAAATTTTAATCAATAACGACAGGAAAATGGTTTATTAACGACAACTTTTTTAGCCCGTTTTTAAAATTTATCTTATAACGTACGACATGATTTATATTTAGTAGTTAATAATACTATATTAATCACCAAAATCAATCTCATCATTAGTTTTTGGTCATTAATAACTCTTTTTTTTTTATAGTGTACAAGAGGTTGGCCCGTTTGTTGCAGCTTAATTAGAGAAATTATAGTTTCCAGCTTCTCAGATTATACCTTCTAAAATTTAGAATAAGTTGTGAACCTATATGCTGCAGTTTCTTAGAAGTTGTAGTTAAAGAGTTGTGGTATTTGATACCATAAATTGTAAAATAGTTTATTTTTGTATAATTGTCCATAATACCTTTAGTACTTATAGAATGATAATTTAAAAATTAATTAGTGTATATGTATAACTTTCAAGTATTATAACTAATGAAATTTTAGCCCCTTTTGCTACTCTTTTAACAAATTGACAACATTTCCCTCAATCAATTAAATAAACAACTATTTAAAAATTATTAATTATGAATTTGTTACATTACTAATTATGATGGCGGTGGAGAAGAGAGACGCTTTATTGCGTGGATAGGAGGATAATTCTTTGTTAAGAGTAAGGACAAAATTGTTACAAAAATGTCATTAAAATGTGACTGTTTAATAAGAAGTTGTAGAAATTAGAGTATCCCAGTTTTGAAAAAATCAGATTCTACCCCTTCTAAAAGATAGTAGAAGGTATAAACTAGAATTCTACGAGTTAGAACAAACACTACATTTCCACTTTTTTGAAATTAGAAACTAATAGTTACAGCTTTTAAGCTACAACAAACAGGCCCGTTGTCGGGAGTCTTTCACAACCCCCACCAGTATTATTGTGGAAGCAACCATTGTGAACTTTCAAATTAAACCACTTACAACTTGGAACAACTAACGGCCTTGACTAGGGCTTGTATGCATGGCACTATACTCGTAGTACACACAAACCTCCTCAAAAATGATTTTCCCATCTTCAACCAATTCTCCCGGATGTATGCCATGCTACGTGAATATAGTTGTTTGGATCTTGGAGCGAAGAACAATGATGCTGAGGTGGTGAGGTCAGGGAATATTGTTCTGTCTTCACAGTTGTTAGATAAGGCAACCCAACAATTGTGGGAAATATATAGGTATTGTATTTTTGCATCAAGAACCAACATTAATTGACAAGCTAATGGCAATTTCCCCAAAACTAATTAAATACATTTACTTGAATGGGGTATAAATGAACTAGGGTAGTTTCTAGCTCCAAGACATCACTTTCGAAAGGAGCATAATGGTTCAAGAGATTGAAGGTAGAACTCTTGAAGGTTTTGAGGGGTGACTAGGTGTTGGATTAATGAAGATGGCTCAAGTTTGAGAGTGTATATATATATATGCTTTACTTGGTAAAAGAATTATTTAAACAATTACACTGTTGATTTACGCTTCCAATTGCTTAACTCAATTATGAATTTAGGGATATAAGTGGGTCTCTACTTAACTTTGTTACATTAATATAAATATATAATATATTAACGTATAAATATTATAATATCTCACAACGTGCATGGATGAACAATGCTATCAGCAAGCAAAGCTCAATCAAACCTTAAAATCTGTAGAGACTTCATTGCACATAAAATACATTTGGCCCCACTTATAAGCCATATACAAGAATAATTCAGAAAATATTAGAAGCTTTTGGTTGGTTTGGTTGATAATAAGAGGCTGGAAAGAGTTGCAGCAGCAAGAGCAGAGCTGCTGGGGACTGGGGCAAATTAAGTGTGCTCAAAACGAGTAATAATTAAGAAAAGTAGTCGTCTCTTATAATGGCTTTGGGTGTTATAATTGGAGAATGGCATAAACGCGGTTCCATATATTCATATTATAATAATAATAATAATAATAATAATAATTCAAACAGAGTTCAACTAATTAATATTCCCATTGCATAAATTAATACGAAGTCCAGCCCAAGTCACATACCTTTAGGAGTACTAAATTATTTTATTAATTATTGATTTGTATTTAGTTAAGGATGTTGTCACACACCTCACACGCTCACGCTCAGTATGTATGAATTTAAGATATCTTAAATTAAGAAAAATAAAATATTAAGAACCATTTACATAGAAAACTCAAATTAAAAAAAAATTATGAAGAAAAAAATAAAATATTATTATGATGATATTGTTATTGTAATTGTGATATTACCATTATAATTTTAATGTTTTATATACTTTTTATTTATAAGTTTATTATTCATCTATAAATGTATGTAAAAAAGAATTAACTTATATAAATCTGTATTCTAATCAGATTAGGAGACACGAAGACTTATCCAAAGAGTTTTCTGGATCAAAATCATTCGATGACTTCAAAGAGTATTCGAGGAAGCCAAACCCTTAAGATCCTAACCCCAAAGACTTACTTCAAGAGTTTTTTGGGCCCAAGTCCTCTCCCGATGACTCTAAAGAGTCTTCGAGGAGACCCATCCAAAGGATGCCCTTTGAGGCAATCCATCCTTGAAGGCACCTTCAAGCCCTTCGCCCTTATCCACAAGTTTCTCGTTTGAAGAGTTTTTTGGGCCACCTTAGCATGTCGTGTATCCTACCTTGCCACATGACCAAATAATCAACGCTTGTAAATACCCCCCCAATACGTGCCAAGAGGGGGCGGACCCAAATCTAACACTTGAAGACTTAGATCTAAGTCTATCACTCTAGATCCAAACCTATTTGGAGACTCTTATCTGTAGCCTTACACAACATACTTAGGCATCAGAAGACTCGCGTGATCGGGTTTAGTGATGGAAATCTAGCACTAAAATTTTTGTCACAAAAATTGCAATGGGATGGCTTATCCCATCACAAAATAGCGACGGATATGATCTCTCTTTGTTGTTTTGCAACTGGATGAAAGGGCCCGTTGCTGAATTGTGACGGGACGAGCAGTCCCATTGCTAATTGCTCTAGATATTGAATAATATAACGTATTTATATACATATACGCGTATGTTATGTCTCTCACTATTTTTTTATTTTGTGAGTTTCCATTTGGGTTCTGAAATTCACCATGTCAAATTGAAAAGAGATTTATTGAATATAAATCTAGTTGTTTGGGTTTTTAGTAGTGTTTTATGATTAAATTAAAAGAAGCGTAGGTAAATATTCATGAGTATATGAAATTAAATGTGTTTATTTATTTAGATTTTATTTATTTATATAGGAGCGAAAAAGAGAGAAAAACTCTTTATTCCTTTTTCTCCTATAAGTGGATCCTCCAAAATCATAAGAATCTTTAGTTCGAATGGAATTTCAATTCAACACCCCTTGCGTGAGATTTAGAGAAAAGCCATTTTTTGGATAATATGGTACGATGAAAGTTATAAGTTATATTTGGAGGAAGTTATTATCTATTGTTAGCCTCTCTGATATAGTCACACGAAACACCCAAGTGCAAAGGTTCACCATGCATAAGTAAAACTTTTAGCCAAATCTTTTAACAAAGATTTTTGAAAATCAATCTAAATGCCATACATCACATCTTAATGGACAAGACATTTGACATTTTCATTAAATGATGGAAGTTGAGATTCATCGACAGTTCAACTGACCATTGATGGATTGCATTTATATGACTAAGGCTGAATAGACTAATATATCCTGAACTTAGGGTCAATTTTTAATTTTATCAAATATTGGCATTTGCTTCAATTTGGTAATCGAACTTTCACTATTGTTTCAATTTTATCATCGATCCAACAAGCGTGTACCCCACCTTACGTGACGGCTAACGTGGTGTGGTGATGTGTTTCCAATAATGGACACGTTAGCGAAACGACGTTGTTTAACCAACCATGGCTAAAGTTGTCACTAATAGCCGTGTACGTTGCCGGCGAGTATGGGTTGGCATTAATGTTGCCGACTAAGCCTTGAAATCGGCCATGCCTATAGGTCACAGTCATGGTTTTCGTGACCAGCTAGCGGTGGGACTCTCACATTGTAGACGAGGCTGCCTTCTTCTTATAGGCTCGCCATGGAGATGATGAAAATCAAAGGAAATTGATGGAAAGGGTGTCGCTGGAAAACATGGGGCGACGTGAAAGTCGCAAATTTGGCCATGGCAGTGGGCAGTGTTTTGGTGATAATGGCCATTGTGTCGTCGTGATTGTGGCCATCGCATCATCGGCCATGGCGTCGTCTTCTCGACTAGTTGAATCGTTCGACTTTTGGTCTTCTCCCCTCATTCTTCTATTGTTTCGATGAAAAGCCTTTGTGGCTGCCGTTAATGGGAACAAGCCGGTGGCTAGAGCCAACGACAATGATGGTGAGGAAGATGGAGTGGCCAACAACAATTAGATGAAGATAGAGGTAGAAGGAAGCGGCTGGCAATGATGAATAAGAAAGACAATGGCGACGGCGCATGGATGAAGCAAACCCTAGGTGATTTTGGAGAAAAAGGTGAGTCGACTCATTAAGTTGTTGGGTCAACCCATTGGGTAAGATTTGGACCAGTTTGAGCTGATTCATTTATAGATCCATGAGTGGATTTGGATCAACAGATCTATGATAGGACCTAGAAACTGTGCTATTTTATCGACGTGTCTATTATTGGACAGGTCAAAACACCATATCAACTGCCACGTAAATTATGACACATGACACATGTTTGCTGGATTGAGAATAAAATTGAGACAAAAGTGAATTTGATGATCAAATTAAATCAAAAATAAAAAATAAATAAAATTAAAAATTAACCCTAAATTTAGAATATATTTATCTATTCTCGACCCATGAATAATTGTTAATTTTGGTCAGAATTAATAAAGATGGTCAAAATTAATACAGATGGAGACTAATTCTGCTGCATTGACTAAATCAGCCAAGTTGAATTGATATAAACAATACTTAGACTCCAAAGTGTTTCTTTAAAAAAATAATTTCTTTACTCTTTAATATTTGAAAGTAGGGAAAACACAAGGATCAGCAAAAAATTAATTCTAATCAACAAAAAACCTAATTTAAAATAAAACACAAGTTATGAAAAACGACTTTCCATTGCTAGTAGGGAAGTCGTTTTCCCTTGCCTTAAAGCGCCTGCCTCAAATCTACTTGCCTTAAGGGTCTCAATCAGTCCCCTTTTGTGTTTGCTATCGTCGTTGCCATCTGTCTACGTACGTCGCCATTTGCTAGTTTTTGTATGCCATCTGCCTCACTATCATCGCTTCTGTCCCCGGTCCTAATTATCTACGTTCCCATCGGCATCGGCATCGCCATCTACATCATCATCTATCCTCGTTGTTGGCTCTTTCTCCAACTTTGTCTCTATTTAGTCTCTCTCTTTCTCTCTTCGGTTGGCGCTCTCTCACTCTCCAATCACATCAAGAACTCAAATTCTCAAGTTACAACCAAAAACTACATTTCAGAAAATTAAATTCTTTTTAGCAGATTGTTTTACTTAAAAACTATTTTCTCTAAGAAAAACACTTTTCCCAAACAAACAGAATCTCAAATCATCAATAATAATTTCATTATGAGATCATTTATATATCTCCTGCACTTTTATGGTCTCTCCGTTGTGTTAAGCTCTTGCTACATCATTATAAGTTGATTATGAAAATGTTATTTAAATATTTAAATTTGCTATATACATCATTATAAGTTGATTTTGAAAATGTTATTTAAATATTTAATTTTTTTATTTATGATGATGTTTTATATTGATGTCTTGTATTATGTCTCATGTCAATACAAATATATACGATATTAACACAGAATATAATTAAAAATATCAAATTTTAATGTCTAAATAATATTTTCAAATGGCTTATTGCAGTTGGAATGTGTATAAAAAAAGGTGATGCTAACCATAAACTAATAGGGTAAATTACACTTTTAGTTTCTGAATATTGTATTTTATAGTAATTTTTATTTTTGTTACAATTGAATCTCTTTTTTTTATTTTTCTTCAAATTCTATTAACGAAAACTAATATAGTATACATTACTATAAATACTAAACTCACTTGGTTGTGAGGTTTATGCTAATTATAACATTTAATGATTTTCGAGTTTATATTAATTTATGTCAACTGATCACGGAAATATAGATTGAATTAAATCAAATCATCAATTTTGGATGATTCAGTTTAATTATTTTGATATAACAAAAATGTTGTTCAACCTGCAAACAATACTAAGAGAAACACTGCTTAGACATTAAAATAATAAATAAAAACATGTATATATATATAGAGTCTTCGTCAACCAAAGATGTGTTAAAAGAACAGTTAAGAATTCAGGTCAAATATAAGTAATAGTAACTCCTTGGACAGCATCGTGTGCTCTAATCAAAGGTGTATAATCCGCTTGTATATTATGTCATATAATATCATTGTTACAAATAAATAAATAAAAAGAAAAAAAAAGAGAGGGTGAAATTGGAGACGTCATATACAAGAATTCAGAAAATATTAGATTAATGGTTACACCATCATGTTCTCCATTTTCCGGGCCCAACTAATGAAATTAAGGTGCATAATACACACATGTATATACATAATACCATTGTTTACAAATAAATAAATAAAAGTGAAAGGACTTAAGATAGAGACTGATTTTCTCTTTAATGCCAAGAGCATCAATTTATGACTGAAGTTGCCACTGGTAAACCAGGATTTGAGGAAGCGTAGCGATGGAATTCAGGGTCTTGCTCCAAGATAGACATTTCAGGTTCATCCAAGTGCACCCATGCTTCTATTCCACCATTCACGCTGCTTTCCGCTAGAAATACCCCATTCACAAATATCGAACTGGGGAATCCCCAAACATGGCTAACCCAAATAGGCTTTCCCCACCCGAAATCTAGTTCTGACAATCTGAAACTTCTCAAGTCGCTGACCATGTACATTTCGGGTCTTTCTTTGGCATATGCTTCGTCTCTTTCTTCCATCAACTTGCGAATGTTGTGAAACCCTTCATCCCCTTGCATACTTTGGATAAAATTACTGTCTAGCTTTTTAACTGCTTCCTTCACCCGACCCACCACAACTTGCAGCTCATCATTTTCGTTTGTGTGGGCAGCATTGTGGTGTGCACTTGTTAGCCAGAAGATATTCCCAAATGCATTCTCGGACAACGGCGATTGCATTCGCGGCCGCATGTTTACTGCAAAGACCAACGTGGATGGGTGTTGGGAGCCTTTGACCGTTGCGGAAGCAGCCATTGCACGCGTCCAGATTAAAGAAGTTATCACTTGGGAGCTGCTTGGATAAGGAACTAGTTGGCAAGTGGCCTTGATCTTCAGAGCTTTTATGGCATCGCCATCAAAAACAAATCTCCTCAAGATGCTTTTCCCTTCGTTCAACCAACTTTCCTTGAGATAAGCCATGCTACGTGGTAGTTGTTCGGACCTCGGAGGGAAAAGCGAGGATGCTGAGCTGAGATCAGGGAATATTGCTTGGTCCTGACAACCGCTACACAAGGCAGTCCAACACTTGAGGAAAGAAACCAACGTATTTGCATCTAGGACCTTGTGGGACATAGACACGCCAATGGAAATTCCCCCAGAAGCAAATACATTGGCTTGAATAGCTAGGTGAGATAAGGTAGTTTCTGGCTCGGGCACGAAGTCTTGGTAAGGAACAAATTGGTGCAGGGCCTCGAGTTCTGGCTGCTTGAGAAACTCGGACATGTCACGATTAACATGAGTTTCTATGAATAGAACCCCTTCATCGTTACATTCGAAAGACATATGATCTTTAAGTCGTCCAGCAAGTGGGTAAAATCGAGACAGGGTCTCGGAGAGCGAAGTCTTTAAACGAGCCAACACTTGTTTGACGGAGGTGGAATCTGGCATGGGGTAGTGAAAGACGATGGGAACGTAAGCAGAAGCGAGGAGCTGGTCCAAGAGAGAAATGTGGAAGGTTTTAAGGTGAGGGGGTGTGGGAGAAGAAGGCTTGACGTATTCGGTTGAAACCAGTTGGATTTCCATATCCATATATATATATGTGGATGATGACAGCTAGAATGAAATGGTTGGAAGAGGCTGGAAAGAGTTGCAGCAGCAAGAGCAGATGCTTTTGGTTGACAAAATTAATTGGGGATGAGAGATGGAGATGGAGATGTTGTGCCTGTGTATGTATGTATATATAGCAGGAGCTGAGGAGTACTTTGGGGGGGGGGGGGGTGTTGTTCGTTGATTTGCGGTCGGTCAAATTAAAGTGTGTTGAAGACGAGTAATAAGAAAAGTAGCCGTCTCAAATTAAAGTGTGTTCAAGTCGTTGCTTTTTTTTTTTTTTTAAATAAAAAAAAAAGGAAAAGTAGCCGTCTCTTACAATGGCTTTAATTGGAGTTACAATTGGAGAATGGTATAAACGCGGTTCCGTATATTCATATTATAATAATAATAATTCAAACAGAAGTCAACTGATTAATATTCCCATTGCATAAATAAATTAATAATGGTACGAACATTCGTTCCGCCCAGCTCACATACCTTTAGGAGCACTAAATAATTATTATATTAATTATTTATTTGTATTTTGTTAACGATGATGTCAGATAGACGCTCAGCATGTCGAATTTAAGATAAAAAATAAATTTCGATCACACTATTAAACACAAAAAAGAACAATTTAAAATAAAAAAAAATAAAATTGTTATTTCAATAATAATATGTATAAAAAATAATTAAATTATATAAATTTATATTTTAATTAAAATATTAGCCATAAAAATCAATCTTGATAAGTTACGAAAATAAATCTTTAATTGTAAAAAATGTTTCAATCACAAACAAATTTAAATTTTGAATTACAATTATATAATACAACATTAAATTTTTATAAGAGCTAAGGTTTTTGTTTTTTTATAATTATTCTTATCAATTAAGTTAATACTAGATATTAAGTTTTAAGAGTGTCCCTTTATATATATTTTGGGAACTCATATTATTTAGATAGTTTGACTCTTATATGTACAAAAAAAAAAAAAAATTTGAAGAGAAAAATTCTTAGATCGAGTGAAGGATTTATGAGATAGAAACAACTTCTCTAATAAGATAAGGAGGAGCATGATACTTGATACCTACCAATTAAAGAGATAACACATCAAATTATGGTATATATAAAATCTTTCATCAGTTATATTATAACATGACAAAAGAACATAAAGCATATACATACTAGTTTATGAAGTATGTGAAATGATTACAAAGGAAGTAAAGTTCACTATGTGATCAGTAACTAGTTTACAAAAAGAGATCAACTCTTATTCTTAATTTTTTTTTTAAATCTAATATGTACTATCAGATTTATATTCGTATTTATACCTTAATAAGTACACTTAATCTGATATACAATTTTATTTATAAAGAGAAGAATATACATATCTTGACTAAATTTATTGAGTCTTGAATCGATTAAATTAAAAAAAAAAAATCTCTATCATACTTTAAATTCTTTATTTAAATTTAATTCAAGTCAAAAGTCAATGATTGCATAAAAAAAATGTAACAGTAATTGAAATTAGAATAGGAATGGCATACTTGACATTTTGGCCTTCTCAACCCATGGAAGTCAAAGTCGTGTAATTTGATTGAGTTTACCTTATTAAATCTTCAATATAATTATGCATAGTGAAATGTGCTTGTGAAGAAAAATAAAATTTTTTAAATAAAAATTCATTGATTGACGCTTAAAAAATAAAAAATATTTTATTAACAACGTTTGATAACATCCATCTTAATGTACGACTATATATCTCTTCCACTGGAAATTAAGAGTTGGTTCAAGAAAGTCTCTCTCGCCCAAAATGGCATTGTCCTCCTTGTGGTAACACCTAGCTACCTAAGCACCCGGACGAGTTAAAAAAATTCCTATTTGAAAGTCAACTAATACACAGTTCCCACAAATAAATATTAAAAACTATATATAGTTCCAACGGGGAAGCTCACACACATATATATAAATATTAATATTATAAGAGGAAGCTCACATAACTTGACGGCCATTAAATTAATTATCAAGGCTTTGTCTCAACCCGGGGACTGCTGGCTGCTGGCCATATCCATGATTTCGTCTGGGCTGGATGCAATTTAATTATATGCGTATCCTTTAATTAATGCGAAATAAACTTCACAATTTTGCTACTAATAACTGCCATGTAAAGGCTTATAATTTTAATTTTCAGAAATATTAATTATTGTCCAAAAAAAAATAGAAGAATTCATCCCCGTTCAGAAGCCACATCACTAAAATTGAATTAGAGGTTAAAGCATCAATTAGTGTGTAGGATTAACCCGAATAATTTGCTCTATACTAAAGAATATTGATTATGATCTAATAATATAAGTAAAGCGAGAAAATTCAATTTAGGTAGAAGATAGACACCGAAATATCCTCTATGCTAGGGTAGAAGTGATTTTTACAAGTATTGTAAGTAAAAAGAAAGTCTGAAGAATTATTATCATAGGTTAAGCACTCAACAAAAGACAAATCTTTATAATCTTTGAAGCAAGTAACCTCAAGCCCGTAAGGAGAATCATATGATCGGCTTTTTGAGTCTTCTTTGTGCCATTTATCCTGATTTCTATAAATGTGAGACAACATATTTCTAACTCATTCACCAATTCCAATCTAAGTCATTTTTTAACTCGTGAAATTATGAGAAACTGGAAATCCTTTATAATAAGAGGAGGTGGCTAATTCTAGATCATATTGATTAATAGATCATAAACAAGACAAAAGATATAATTAAAAAAGAGAGTTATTATAGATCTCTTTCCTAAAAATTTTATTTGGTCTACTTATATCATGCCTCTTCTCACTGTATATTCTATATATTTTGATTGTGCAGTCAATCTTTAACTATTAGGAGACATAATTTGAATAAGAATTGGGAGGGGGGAAGGGGGGGAGGGGTCTATGTTTACGGCATCTGATTAAATAAAGAAAATATGTTTTACAGAACGATTTCTCCTTCAGTTGATTTTATTCAATTCAACGATTGACCAAAAGAAATTTTTCATAAATAATAAATTGCATGAACTTAGATCAATCAAATAATAATATTTCTATTCAATGATTCGGCATAATCAAATTGTCGATTTTTATTCTATCCATATGGGATATTGATAAAGAAAAGGTGGAAAAGAATTTACACAAAAATATTACCGAACATAAAGCTAGATGTGTTTTTGTCTCTTAGGCCATCTCCAATGGAGGTGGCAAAACATCACACCAAAATGATGTGATGAACAGTGGGATGCCACATTTGGTGTCCCACTATTCACCCAAACCATTTTTGTTGTGGAAAGTTTATGCCCAAATTATCCTTCCCCTTTCAATGTAAAAAAATGTTATTTCTATTATATTTTTTTAAATTTTGTTTTAGTATGTATAATTATTGATTTTGATTTTAATTTGTATATTTAATTTGATTATTATTTTTAAAAACATAATAAATTAAAATTAAGCAAAACAATTATAATTATTTAACAAAATAAAATAAATTACTCCATAAGATTTAAAAAGTTAAGAACAACATGAGCAATACAGAAACATAAATATTAAAAATTAAAATGAAGCATACACTAAAAATGAAGGACAAATATTTAATATTTTGGTAGATTATTTTCAGATCCTTCAAGACTATCAAAATAATGACTAAATAGAGTTGACGAATTTTCGAGTTCTTTGTCTTGCTGTTTACCTCTTTTCTTCATAATTCTTCTATGTTCTTTTCATATAAACTCACATAGTTCTAGATTTGAAATGGATCTCAAATCTTTTAGTAGAATTTTTTTTAAGAACAAAATTTTGTTGCGTTGGGTTTTCTTAGATTACTTTCAATTCAAGAATTCCTCATTTGACACTAAAAAATCAAGGATAAAGAGACTCACATTGTAGTTCGAAATGAATTGTTTGAACATTTGTGAGAGGAATATACTAATTCTAAGAATTAAATATCGAGTCTTAATTGTATTTTTTTGTTTGTAATGTTTTTTTTGGTTCAAATAATCTCTTTTAAATCTTGTAGAATGCGATATTATACGCATTATGTATAATATTGTATTTTATTTTTTAAATAAATATAATATTTTATGTAAATATGTATAAATTTGTTATATATTTAATTTACAATTACGTAAATAATTAAATAATTTTTTGAAATAAATTAATTGTTATGAATTAAAGAAATAAGAAAATAGAAATAATACTATTCATTTAGTGTAAATTTTGGTGTAATGAATTGGAGATGACTTGATAAGATAGTGTGAAAGTTATACCATTTTAGTGTAAAAGTTGCACTATTTTAAAATTTTGGGTTAGAGATAGTTTTACTAATATTTTATAATTAAATTAATATTTAAAAAGATGTGTAAATACATATTAAGTGAATCTTTAAAATTAAATGTATTTACTTCTCTCAAAACTTTACTTATTTAAAGAGGCGCCAAGGACTAACTGAGATTTTTAACTAAATCTCCCAATTAAGAATTTTCAAAGACAATTAAAGTACCATAAACATGTAACGTCTTAATTGACAAGACATTTGATATTTTATCATTTAATGAAATGACAGAAGTTGACCTTCTCGAAGTTTGAACTGACCACTGATAGATTTGTCGTATTTGCATGAGTATGATGGAGACTGATTCTGTTGCACTGACTAACTGCAACAAAAATGAAAATTGACTGAAATGTTAACGGATGTGCTGAAAGAAAGGTCTAATAAGTACTACCTCCCCTTTCCTTCTCCTACAACGAAAAATGCTAAAGAGTCCACCAAGTTTATTGACAATTTATTGAAAGAAGATAAAAAAATTATTTAGCCCCCACGTCCTACTCTCTCTCTCGCCCTCTCATAGATTTCCTCCCGCTTTGTGCATCACCCCTGCTCGCCATGGCCGTTGCTCGTATGCATGGCACTACTACGTACTAGCTAGTACACACAAACCTCTCCTCAAAATGATTTTCCCATCTTCAACCAATTCTCCTTGTTGTATGCCATGCTACGTGAATATGGTTGTTTCAATCTTGGAGCAAAGAGCAATGACGCTAAGGTGGTGAGGTCGAGGAATATTGTTCTGTTTAGTGTCGTACCTTAGATTTTGGAACCCTAAGGTGAAATGTAAAAATGGGCCTCGGATCGTAGAGTTTTGCCAACGAGGATGCAAAACTGTGACGAACCAACGGAGAGCGAGCCACCAATGATCGGCCATGAGGGCGAGCGATGGAACGAGAAAAAGACAGGGAGCGATGGAGCAGGCGAGCAACGAGCGACGAAGCAGGCGAGCAGCGAGCGGCAGAGCAAGCAAGCAGTGAACGACGGAATAAGCGAGAGTGAGGGCGAGCCACCGACGGTCAGGGTGAAGGGGAAGCTAGGAGTGATGGAGCGAGAGAGAGAGATAGAACAAAGAGCAAAAGCGAGAGGGAGAAGGGTAAGGGTCGAGGGGCAAAGTTGTAAAGGGGGAAAGGGTGGAAGGCTGGATAGTGGGCCTCTACAAAGGATGGGTTCTCAATTTTATGCCCCCAAATAATCAAATATTCATGGTTCTTGTGGCAACCATCTCATGAGTCTCATGAAAGGTCCAACCCTAGTTCTGTCTTCACAGTTGTTAGATAAGGCAACCCAACAATTGTGGGAAATAGCTAGCTATTGTATTTTTGCATCAAGAACCAACATTGACAAGCTAATGGCAATTTCCCCAAGACTAATTGAATACATTTACTTGAATGGGGTATAAGTGAACTAGGGAAGTTTCTAGCTCGAGGACATCACTTTCGAAAGGAACATAATGGTTCAAGAGATTGAAGGTAGAAATCTTGAAGGTTTTGAGGGGTGATTAGGTGTTGGATTAATGAAGATGGCTCAAGTTTGAGAGTATATATATACTTTACTTGGTAAAAGAATTATTTAAACAATTACACTGTTGATTTACGCTTCCAATTGCTTAACTCAATTATGAATTAGGGACATAAGTGGGTCTCTACTTATAACTTTGTTACATTAATATAAATATATAATATATTAACGTATAGATATTATAATTAATATCTCACAACATGCATGGATAAACAATGCTATCAGCAAGCAAAGCTCAATCAAACGGCTAAAATCTGTAGAGACATCATTGCACTTAAAATACATTTGCCCCCACTTTAGCCATATACAAGAATTCAGAAAATATTAGAATTGTTTACTCCATTTTCCGGGCCCAACTAATGAAATTAATGTGCATTATACACACGTACATGTAATACCATTGTTTACAAATAAATAAATAAATAGATAAATAAATAAAAGTGAAAGGACTTAAGATGGAGATTGTTTTTCTTTTTAATGTCAAAAGCATCAATCTATGATTGACGTTGGCACTGGAAAACCAGGATTTGAGGAAGCGTAGCGTAGGAACTCAGGGTCTTGCTCCAAAATAGCCATTTTAGGCTCATCCAAGTGCACCCGTGCTTCTATTCCTCCTCTGTTCACGCTGCTTTCCGCTAGAAATACCCCATTTACAAACACTAAATTGGGGAATCCCCAAACATGGCTAACCCAAATAGGCTTTCACCCGAAATCTAGTTCTGACAATCTAAAACTTCTCAAGTCGTTGACCATGTCGTACATTTCGGGTCTTTCTTTGGCATATGCTTCGTCTCTTTCTTCCATCAACTTGCGAATGTTGTGAAACCCTTCATCCCCTTGCATGCTTTGGATAAAATTACTGTCTAGCTTTTTAATTGCTTCCTTCACCCGACCTATCACAACTGGCAGCTCATCATTTTGTTTTGTGTGGGCTGCATTGTGGTGTGCACTTGTTAGCCAGAAGATATTCCCAAATGCATTTTCAGACAACGGCGATGCCATTCGCGGCCGCATGTTTACTGCAAAAACCAACGTGAATGGGTGTTGGGAGCCTTTGACCACTGCGGAAGCAGCCATTGCACGTGTCCAGATTAAAGAAGCTATCACTTGGGAGCTGCTTGGGTAAGGAACTAGTTGGCTTGTGGCCTTGATCTTGAGAGCTTTTATGACATCGCCATCGAAAACAAATCTCCTCAAAATGCTTTTCCCTTAGTTCAACAAACTCTCCTTGAGATAAGCCATGCTACGTGGTAGTTGTTCGGAGCTTGGAGGGAAAAGCGAGGATGCTGAGCTGAGGTCAGGGAATATTGCTTAGTCCTGACAGCCGCTAGACAAGGCAGTCCAACACTTGAGGAAAGAAACCAAGGTATTTGCATCTAGGACCTTGCGCGACATGGAGACGCCAATGGAAATTCCCCCAAAAGCAAATACATTGGCTTGAATAGCTAGGTGAGATAAGGTAGTTTCTGGCTCGGGCACGAAGTCTTGGTAAGGAACGAATTGGTGCAGGGCCTCGAGTTCTGGCTGCTTAAGAAACTCGGACATGTCACGATTAACATGAGTTTCTATGAATAGATCCCCTTCATCGTTACATTCGAACGACATATGACCTTTAAGCCGTCCGGCAAGTGGGTAAAATCGAGACAGGGTCTGGGAGAGCGAAGTCTTTAATCGAGCCAATACTTGTTTGAAGGAGGTAGCATCCGGTATGGGGAAGTGGAAGACGATGGGAACGTAAGCAGAAGCGAGGAGCTGGTCCAAGAGAGAAATGTGGAAGGTTTTAAGGTGAGGGGGTGTGGGAGAAGAAGGCTTGACGTATTCTGTTGAAACCAGTTGGATTTCCGTATCCATATATATGTGGATGATGATAGAATGTAATGGTTGGAAGAGGCTGGAAAGAGGTTCAGCAGCAAGAGCAGAGGTGGTGGGGATGGAGTTAATAATAATTCAGAAGCTTTTGGTAGATAGAATTGGGGATGAGAGATGGAGATGGAGATGGAGATGTATATATAGCAGCTGCTGGGGACTGGGGAGGGATGTTGTTTGTTGATTGCGCTTGGTCAAATTAAGTGTGTTCAAAACGAGTAATAAGAAAAGTAGTCGTCTCTTATAATGGCTTTGTGTGTTTGTTCACGTTTTCTTTCCAGGATAAGAGGTAATATAATGATAAATAGAGTATCATTTTTATAAGAATGAACTTTTAATATCTGTTTTAACCACTATTAACTTTAAATAGTCACAGATAATTAAAAGAATACTCATTGTAAGTTTAATATTAACGAAAACTAACTCACTAAATGGAAAATAAAAAATAATTCTTTAGGCTTTTAAATGTGGAAATCTAATACACTAGGGTTCGTGAATCCACCATAGTTTTTTAATTGATTTAATCTTTCAATGATCGGGTTTTATAATTCTTGATTGGAGATGAAAATTAATGATCTTAAGTTAATTAAAAGCGTCTCTTGATGGTCAATCGAATCTATATTTATATATGAGATTAATTATCTCTAATTAATTTATAAATATACAAACATACATTATCCACAATGATTATCTAAATAAGATTTCACAAGGCATAACGGTATCTCTACCTATTATTGAATCTTATGTCGTTTATTATCAAGTGCTAATCTATATTGAATCTTTTGAAAGCAATATAAATCACAAACACGTTCTAATGGCGGCCAAGCATCAAAACAGAATTAGTGCATAACAAACGATCAACTCGAAAGATAAAAATATAATAAAACCCAAATACTTTAATTAAACATCATTGAACTAGGTTTCATCAATCACCCTAACCACAAAGTACTTAGCTTAATATAGTTTCAACCAATGAAAGAATAATAAAAACAAAGTTCATGATGTTGGAAAGAAGAAAGAACAGAAAAATACAACCAAAACCGATAATCTTCAAGAAAATCTCCATTTTCTTCCTTGACTTGCCGTCTTCTCCCATTCAAAAAAGCCCTTCAATCTCTCAAAAGTCCTTCTTTATATAATGCTTTTTAGGTCTTCAAAGTCGTGCACTTTGAAGGAGTCTATCCCACTTTAATTTGGATTAAAACGGGCTTAAACGGCCTTTTTATGAAGCTTTGAACCATACTACAGTCTTACTGCGGTATGCTTGTTGTTGTAGACCCGTGAACTCCAAATAGCAATTCCTAAAATGGTCTTACAACGGTATGCATTCCGCTATAAGACCGTGAGCTCTAGAAACTATTTCTTATAGCGGTCCTACAGTGGAATGCATACCGCTGTAAGTCGCTAGCCTTCTTCTTTTGCTTCTTGCTTTATCATCTTCCACCTTTTTGCTTTCGATACTCTTTTGTTTTCTTTTGAACGAATACCCGACTATACCTCTAAGCTTTAATTCAACTCCCATCATGCACCAAAATCATTCTTTTTGTTCCATGTCCGCTTTGCATGTAATGTGTACCTATATTGACAAAATTAAGTCTAAAATAAGTAGTAATCATGTTTATTGAAAGCTTAAATACTAAGATTTGACAACTAAATAAGAGTAAAAAATATGTTGATAAGTGTTATAAATGAAGAATGGTTCCATATATTCATATTATAATAATAATTCAAACAGAATTCAACTAATTAATATTCCCATTGCATAAATTAATTAATACGAACATGGCCCACGTCACACACCTTTATGAGCACTAAATTGTTTTATTAATTACTGATTTGTATTAGTTAAGGATGTTGCCACATAGACGCCTGATACACGCTCAGTATGTAAGGATTTAAGATAAAAAGTAAACTACGATCAAACTATTAACATCACCAAACCATTTACATAGAAAACTTAAATTAAGAAAAATTATAAATAAAAAAATAAAATATTATTATGATAATATTGCTATTGTAATAGTAATTTTACGGTTATAATTTCAAAGTATTAGATACTTTTTATTTATAAGTCTATTACTCATTTATAAATGTATACAAAAAAAACTTAACTTATATAAATTTATATTCAGAATATAAGATTGAAAGATAAATCTTAATAAGTTATGAGGATAAGTCTTTAATTGTTTATAACATTCTAATCATAATTTAATTTTAAATTTTGAATCACAATTGTTGTGTGGTGTCTTAGAAAAATCAAAGTTAAAAATGTAAAAAATCCGAATAACTATCTAAGAAGACCAAAGACTCAAATGACTTTGAAAAGTCTTGTGAGCAAAACTCTCCCAAAGACTTAAGACTTAGAAGAGTTTTTGGGCTAGCTATACACGTAAGCTCATTAGACCCCCTAAGCCCAAGACTCATCCGAAGAGTCTTTGGGCAAGCCAAATTAACCTTTAAGATCTTAAGCCTAAAGACTCACTCTGAAGAGTCTTTCGGCCCAAATAATCTCACGATAACTCTGAAGAGTCTTTAGGGAGACCCATCCAAAGAATGTTCTTTGGGGTATTCCATCCTTGAAGGCACCTTCAAGCCTTTTGCTCTTATCCATAGCTTTCTCGCCCGAAGAGTTTTTTGGGGCACCTCAGCATGCTGTGTGTAATACCCCATATTCATATGAAATTGCCACGTAATTCTGATGACTTTAGAATATCGAAAAGTTAATTTTATAGCAATTTCAAGTACCGAATCAACTGCAGAAAATGCCTCGGAGTGAAATTATTTAAGGAAAATTATATGGTCTCGACGAGCGTATCGAAATAGGATTTATGGTATCAAAAGAAATCAAATTCGGAACGATTTTCGGTACAACTAAAATACAGCTATCGTTTAGGTTGTAAAACCGAATCGTTGTAGGAGGCTCCCAAAAAATCAACGGAACCCTAGGGGGGCTCCGATTTTGCGTAATGAGCAACCCTTCAGTGGTTTCGGGATTAAACGATAGCCCGATAAGGACACCGGGGCGAAATTGTCATTTTCAGCTAAGATTTGAATTATTAATTGTGGAATTTCAGTATTATAATGCAAATTAATTTGAGGTTCAAGGTCGAAGATTCAATTAGAGATATGCACTAAGTGAAATAACGATGAAATTTAGGGTTTAATGTATAGTTTTTAAATTAATTTTCTATATATTAATGTAGCTATATATATATATGTATAAAATGTGTGTGCGTGGAAAGCTTCTGAGAAGCTTTTAATGCCCGCGATTTGGGCTGCAGAATGTGGAGATTATGGCAATTAATATGAGAGATTATGAGCAGCTGAATTTAAGGAAAACGTGGCAGCAAAGCAATTAATAGAGCAGCTGAATTTAAGGAAGATGGGCAGCGAAGCAATTAATATGACAGATATATATGTATACAAGTGGAGTGGTGGCCAAGGTAGCTCGCCTATAAATTGAGATGCATTTGGCCAAATTTAGAGCAGTAAGAAAGTGGGAGAAGGCCAGAGAGAGAGAGAGAGCTGAAAGAATGAGGGCCACAGCCATGGCAGCCGCGGCAATGAGGTGGGCATCGCGGTGGTGCGAGGAAGCTCGAGCAGAGCAGCAGCGAGCGGAGCAGGGGCAGTGGTCGCGGTGATGTTCGCAATGCGGTAATGACTGAAGGGCTTGGTGGAGGCTCGTGAAGCAGCCGCAAGCAAGTGAAGCCACGACCATGGCAGCCATGGCCGTGAAGCTCCAGCAAACCGCCGCGAAGCAGGGGCGACCGTGGTGGCTACAGTTGCGCGTGGTAGTGCCGGACAGTCGCGGGTGCACGGTGGAGACGGCGGAAAACGGCGGCAAGGCCGGCAACCCGAGGCGCTGCGAGCTCGTAGCGGCGCCCATGGCCGCGAGCTCGTAGCGGCTGGGCAGCCAGCAGGCGGCGGTCGCGAGCAGCAGCTCGCGGCGGTGCGTGGTGTCGGGGTCCGGGAGGCCGGGGCAGCCGGCGGTCGGCGACAGAGGCGTGCAGAGGCGCTGGTAGCGGTGGTGGCCGCGGGAAGGAGGAGGCAGGGGAGTTGCAGGCGCGAAGGGGGAAGAAGGAGAAGGGAGGAAGAAGAGAAAGAAAAGAAAGAAAAAAAGAAAAGAAAAGAAAGAAAAGAAAATAGAAAAAAAAATGATGGGAAAAATTTTAGAAAAAAATCTTGAAAAATAGGAAATTATGTTTCGATGATATCCTGGAGATTTTGGTGAGAAAAACAGTCAGGGCACGCTTTTCAGGAATATTGCACGCAAATCGAGGAAATCGGAGATGCTAAGTCAAGGATGCTTTGAGGTCAAAGTTGAGGTGTCTGGTGCAAATTTTGAGGATGGCACGCAAATCGAGGCGATGTAAGAGGCAAGACATGGATATCGAGGTGGCTCGATAAGCTTGAAAAGGTAAGTGGTACTTCTTCGAAAATGTTTTCATCATATTGACATGCCCTGATATGTATCTATCACGTAGAATGCATACATGATTATGAAATGCATGATTACACGTTGATATCATTGATCACACGCATATGAGGCCGTAGGGAGTACGAATTGGCACCGCTGCCTTACCAAGGGTGCACCCATACACCCCGACTTCGAAAGAGGTGGCCGCTAAAATGGTAGGTAGCATGAGGGGTGCAGTTGACACCTACGAGGAAAGACATTGCATACACTCATGACATAGCATTACGTACCCTTACTTAGATGGTTCATCATCTAACTTGGGTTCGCCCCTGGAACATTCAACGTTCCATTCGGGACTTGCAGAGATGATTTCGAGATTGATGATGTGTGGTGACGCAAGACGTCAGGAAACGAGAAAATGTGCCATGTTATGTTGTGATATGAATAGTTAAGGATTATGTACATTTGTTTTACTTTTCGAAGGTTATGTAACAACGTTTGTAATAAGTACTTGTCTAGTTATTCATGTATAAATTGCCATGAGCAGGTTCGATTCAGCTTCCGCTTTGTAAATTGTATTTATCTCTAGTGTGTAAATTAAACACTAGATAGGCCTTAGGGAATTTCGGGATAATGTAATGATTAAAAAAAAAAAAGACCCAATTTTCCTAAGGCATAACACGCCCGAGAAAGTGGGCTGTTACACTGTGTGTCCTGTCTTGCCACGTGGCTCAATCATTAACGCCTATAAATACCCTTGAGTATGTGCGAAGAGAGAGGAGGACCCAGATCTAACACCCGAAGACTCAAATCCAAGTCCAACACTCCAGATCCAAACCTATCTAGAGACTTTCATTCGAATACACTCATCCGTAGCCTTACGCAATATACATACATCTCATTCTGTTGCATGGCACCAACTTGCTTAGGCATCGGAAAGCCCGCATGCCTTCTAATTGTACTTGTGTTGTAAACCCATCCGAATACTCTAAAGCTTAGTGCCTCTCGGAGATTCTCCCAACTCTCCCGAAGCCTATTCATCTAGAGACCTCCTCCACAGCCAAGTCATCCCAAGACTAGCCAACCGAAGACCCGAGTCATCATGGAGCAAGTCTCTTGAAGACTCATTAGGCATTCTAAAGACTTAGGGTACTTTCTTTGCTCTCCCGAACAATGGATCAACTTCGCCCTAAGGATCTTACACTTCTGGATAGCGGATCGAGGCACATTCCATCGATCTAGGCGCTCATTAGCACCCCTTATTGGCACGAACCTTACTTCCCTTTTTCTTGTCGGGCTTTAACAAGTTGTTTCTTAGGACACATAAATTTAATTATTATATTCCAGCAACAATAACAATTATAATACAACATTAAATTCTTAAAAGAGTGAGGTTTTTGTTTTCTATAATTGATCTTAACGATTAAGTTAATATTCGGTATTAAGTTTTATGAGAGTCTGTTTTATCTCTTGGGAATTCATATGATTTATATAGTTCAACTCTTAATAGGTGAGAAAGATTCTCGACGAGGTTATCTTTCTGACGTGATTAACCTAAGATTCTCATATTAAGTAGAGGATATCTGAAATGTATGCAATTTCTTTAATAAGATAAGGAAGAGCGTAATACATGACACCTATCAATTGAAGCGATAACGCATCAAACTATGATGCATATAAGATCTTTCATCAGTTAAGGTAGTTTGTTAGGCATTTTGTTTCATTGCTTATGCGTAAAAAATAAAAAATTCTCTCTGCACTCACTTAAATATTTTTTTTTCTTTTTGCATAAATACTTATAAAATGAAATTATTGTCAAATGTCAATCAAAAAATAAAATTTTTTATTTTGTTTGTATTGTTAAAGGCTAATAAACTAAAAATAATTCAAATAAAATAAAATTATATTGTACCATGACAAAAGAAGATAATTATATACATACTAGTTGTAATACCCCATGATCGTATAAGGTTGCCACGTAATTTTAATAAATTTAGAATACCGAAAATTTGATTTTATAGTAAATTCAGGTACCGAATCAACTGCAAGGAATGTCTCGGAGTGAAATTATCTTAAGAAAAATGATATGGTCTCAATATGCGTTCTGAGTTAGGATTTATGGTATCGAAAGAAATCGGATCAGGAACAGTTTTTGGTACAACTAAAATACAATTGCCATTTAGGCTGTAAAACTGAATTGTCGTAGGAGACTCTCGAAAAATCAATGGAACCCTAGGGGGGCTCCGATTTTGTGTAATGAGCAACCTTTCAGTGGTTTCGAGATGAAATGATGGCCCAGTAAGGATACTGGGACTAAATTACCTTATTGAGTAAATCTTGAGTTATTAATTATGGATTTTCAGTATTGTACTGCAAATTAATTTGACGATTAAGGACATAGTTGCAATTAAAGAATTGCTCAAGTGAAATAGAGATAAAATTAGAGTTTGAATGTGTAATTTTTCTATTAGTGATGTAGTATATAATGTTATATATACACATATATATGGCTGTGCGCGTGTGGGTGTGAGGCCATCTCTTGGCCAAGATTTTTTTGCAACTTGGAAGAGAATGTAAGCGAGATTTGAGGGATTAAAGCAAGATTTGTGATTAAATGATGTGCGTGGGGGGCAAGCTTATAACAGTGATATATATATATATATATATTTATACGGATGGAGTGGTGGCTAAGGCGTTGTGGCTATAAATTGGAATTCATTTTGGCCGATTGAGGGCAGCAAGCAAGTGAGAGATCGGGGGAGAAAGAGAGAGAGAGAGAGCTGGGCCGAAGTCGGCCATGGCCGCTATGGAAAAATTGCGAGTAGGAGGCCACGGCCGCGGTCGTGTTCGGCCAATAGCAGCCAAGTTGAAGGTCGGCGAGGCTAAGGAGGCTGGTGCGATAGCGTGGGCGACTGAAAGCCTCGGCAGTGGCTGGTTCGATCGGTCATGGCCGATGCGCAGCTAGCAGGTGCGAGCGCGGCAGTAGCCACAACGGAGGAGGCCGCAATGGTGGCCGGTGCAGAGGTGACCAGGAGGCCGAGGCGGCCGGCGGCAGAGGAGCACAGAGGTCCTTGCAGCGGCAGCGGCCGAGGGAAGGAGACGAGGCAGAGGAGTTGCAGGCGGGCGCAAGAAGGAGAAGAAGAAGAAGAAGAAGAAGAAGAAGAAAAGAAGGAAGAAGAAAAGAAGTTGCAGGTGCATGGCAGGGGTGGGAGGAGGAAGAAGATGGTAGAGAAGAAGAGAAGAAATAAAAAAAAAAAAGAAAAGAAAGAAAAGAAAAGAAAAGAAAGAAAAAGAAAAAAATAGGAAAAATTCTTGAAAAAATCCCAAAAAATAGGATTTGGTGATCTACTAATATTCCAAAGATTTTGGGCTAAAGAATGGTTCGAACACGCATTTCAAGGATATAGCACGCATACCGAGAAAGCTGGAGAGGCTAAGTCAAGGTAAGTAAAATTTTCTAGAAAATTTTAGAAATTCAGGAATATTATTTTATGAATTTTCGTAGTGAAATATTTGAGAAAATATTTTAGAAATATTTAGTTTGGATTTATTGAGAAAAATTAGGAAGAAATAGGAAGAGAATTCAATAAAATGCCAGAAATTATGAAAAAATATGTTTTAATGTTTATTTAAATAATTATGGTGATTAGGATATTTTGAGGTTGAAGTTGAAGAGACTTGTGCAAATTTTGAGGTTGACACGCAAATCGAGGTAAGACACGAATATCGAGGTAGCTCGATAAGCTTGAGAAGGTAAGTGGTACTCCCAAATTAAAGTTAGTTTTATGAAAAATGCTTGGTTCATAAGTGGTTTATGTTCCTCGAAAATGTTTCATCATATTGACATGCCCTGATATGTATCCATCACGTAGACTGCATAGATGACATGACTATGAAATGCATGAATATACGTTGATATCATTGATCACTCGCATTTGAGGCCGTAGGGAGTACGAACTGGCACCACTGCTTTACCAAGGGTACACCCATACACCCTGGCTTCGAAAGAGGTGGTCGCAAAAATGGTAGGTAGCATGAGGGGTGCAGTTGACACCTATGATGAAAGACATTACATACACACATGATATAGAATTATGTATCTTTACTTAGATGGTTCATCATCTAATTTGGGTTTTTGCCCCTGAAATATTCAAACGTTCCAGGTGGAGATTGTAGCAGATTCGAGGATAAATGAGGCATGAGATGGCATTTAGTAGGGTGTATGAAGAATGAAATGTATATTATATAGCTCATGTATTTAAGTTCTGCTACTTTAAATTCTGAACGTTTTGAGGAATGTTGAATTTATTTATGATTAATGTTAAGATATCAGGTTTTGATTTTTGCTTCCGCATTTGATGTGTATGAGAATTCTGGAACGGATTTGAGGAATGATGTGGTTTAGCTTTAGTGTTTGAAAGAAAAATTTTATTATCCCAGAATTATCCTAAATTATAAAACACGTCCGAAAAGTGGGACGTTACACTAGTTTACAAATTATATGAACACGATCGAAAATGAAGTGAAATTCAGTATGGGAATGATTAGTTGACAAAAGAGATCAACTCTTATTCTTAAAAAACTTTTAAATCAGATACTGTCAGACTTATATTCTTATTTTATATCTAAATCAATATGCTCAATCAAATATGCAATTTTATTTATAAAGAGAAGAACATACATATCTTGACTAAGTTCATTGAGTCTTGAATCAATCAAATTAAAAAAAAAAAATCTTTATCATACTTTAAATTCTTTATTTAAATTGAATTCAATTCAAAGTGAATGGTTGCATATAAAAATTGTAATAGTAGTTGAACTTAGAATAGGTATGGCTTGCTTGAAATTTTGGCCTTCTCAACCCTTGAAAGTCAAAGTTGTTTAATTTGATTGAATTTAACTTAGTAAATTTGCATTGCAATTGAGTTAAATTGAGCTGAGTTTTGCTGATCTCAATCTCGATTAGGTGAGTAAGTGTATGGGCTCGAACCCAAGTCGGACTTGAATCGTCAAAAAGCCTGGCAAGGGAAGGTGGTTGCCTTCACCGGAGGTCATTTATTTATATATATATATATCCATCCATACATATTTTGATTTTAATTGTATATGACCATTAGATTCTTAATTAGTCTACTCTTTCAATTAATTAACTTAGTTATTTCAAGGGTCCCATCTAGATCTCTTTCAAGATCATGAATCTTAAATTATTAATTAAATTAAATTGGAACAGTTATAGGCAATATACGAGCAAGATTTGCAGATTTCGTTGAAACTTAAATGAGGGAATTAAAAGAATAAATTTCTTGATTAAATATTTATAGTTATTTTTATATATTAAAAAAAGTGAATTAAAAATAAATTGTTAAGAGGAGTTGACCTAATGAATGAACGAACGTGAACATGTAAATATTAATATTTTAATTGGTCTACTTATACACACACACACACATATATATATAACAAATTATTATTTCCCATGCCATACATTATTATTAGCAATTACATAAATGAGCTACCTAATTACTTAAAAATTATAAAATAAAAAATTGCAATGTATATGTCCCTACATATTAAGTTAAATATAAAAACATTTCATTAATGCACTTTTGTTACTACAATTCATTTGTCCATCTTAGAACCTAAACATATCTTATGATATTATATTATTATTACAAAATAAATTAACAGACAAATAAAAAATAAAGAAGTACGTACAAAGATGGAGACAAATTTCTTTCAACTGATTAATTAAGAAGGACTAAACTATGATGATGATGTCACCAAACAACCTGGATTTGAGGAAGCATAGCTTAGGAATTCAGGATCTTGTTCTAAAATAGTCATCTCAGGTTTATCTAAGTGCACCCATGCTTCTATTCCTCCATTCACACTGCTTTCTGCTAGAAATATCCCATTGATAAATATTGAATTGGGAAATCCCCAAATATGGCTAACCCAAATAGGTTTTCCCCACCCGAATTCCAATTCCGACAATTTAAAGCTTCTCAAGTCGCTGACCATGTACATTTCAGGTCTTTCTTTGGCATATACTTCATCTCTTTCTTTCATCAACTTACATATCTTATGAAACCCTTCATCTCCTTGCATACTTTGGGTAAATTTAGAGTCTATTTTTTTAACTGCTTCCACCCACCACAACTTGCAGCTCATCATTTTGTTTTGCGTGGACTGCATTGTGGTGTGCACTTGTTAGCCAAAAGATATTCCCAAATGCGTTTTTGGACAATGGTGAAGCCATTCGTGGCCGTATGTTTACTGCAAAAACCAACGTGGATGGTTGTTGGGAGCCTTTGATTATTGCATAAGCAGCCATTGCACGCGTCCAGATTAAAGAAGTTATCACTTGGGAACTGCTTGGATAAGGGACTAGCTGGCTAGTGGCCTTGACCTTGAGGGCTTTTATAGCATTAGTATCGAACACAAATCTCCTCAAGGTGCTTTTCCCTTTATTCAACCAACTCTCCTTGCAATACGCCATGCTACGTGGTAGTTGTTCGGAGCTAGGAGGAAAAGCGAGGATGCTGAGCTGAGGTCAGGGAATATTGCTTGGTCTTGACAGCCGCTAGACAAGACAGTCCAACACCTAAGGACAGGAAAAAAGCCAGTGTATTTGCATCTAACACCTTGTGCGACATTGACACACCAATGGAAATTCCCCCAGAAGCAAATACGTTGGCTTGTATAGGTAGGTTCGATAAGGTATTTTGTGGCTCTGAAACGCAGCCTTGGTAAGGAACAAATCGGTCCAGGACTTCGATTTCAGGCTTTCTAAGAAACTCGGACATGTCACAACGGACATGGGTTTCTATGAATAGAACTCCTTCATCATTGCAATCAAACGACATGTGATCCTTAAGCCGACCAGCCAACGGATAGAAGCGAGACAGGGTTTCGGACAGCGAACTTTTCAAACGAGCCAAGATTTGCTTGATAGAGCTGGCATCGGGTATGGGGTAGTGAAAGACGAAGGGGACGTAACCAGTACTGACGAGCTGGTCCAAGAGAGAAATGGTGAAGGTTCTAAGGTGAGAGGGTGTTGGAGAAGATGGCTTGATGTATTCCCTTGAAACCACTTGAATCTCCATGTGGATGATCTCTTTGAAGAATGAAAGATTAATGAAGAGCGAGCAGAGGCTTACAAAGACTCAGAGAGAGAGAGAGAGAGAGGGGGAGAGAAGGCTGGAGAGCTCTAGGTTTCAGAGACTTGATGCTTTGGTGGATTGATGTGAAGGGCCTGAAAGAGGGAGTAGCCTAGCCTATACATATAGCAGCTGGGGATTGAATACAAACATATATAAGAGAAGTGCATATTTGATCTATGGATTCGATAAATAAATATTAAAAACTATAAATATTTCATCTGTGGATTCAAATAAGAAAATCATATTTGAAAGTCATGTCACACAGTGGTTTGATCTATGGATTCATATATATATAAATATTAATATTATAAGAGGATGCTCAATTGTATTGATAGGTGCATGTTCAATACAGGCATCGTTAGCTGTAATTATTAATGGATAATGCTACACGAACGAAATAGTAGACAAAAAGTTGAACAACCCAAGTTCTCATGATATTTTGATATCAAAATATCATGAGATTTTATATCTAAAATTTTGAATACCCGCCCAATACGTTCTTTATCTTTCCTCCCCCCTCACTCACTCTGTCTCCTTCCCCTTCTCCCTTACCTCTCACCTCTCCAGCCGCAGTCCGCCTCCACCCCCGCCGACCTCCACCTCCACCTCTGTTTGCCTCCGCTCGAGCTGGCCTCCGCCTCCGCCTCCGCTCGAGCTCGCCTCTGTTCGCCTCCGCCCGAGCCCGCCTCCGTCTCCACTCAGCCTGCCTCTGTTCGCTTCCGCCTCCGCCTTCACTCGAGCCCGCCTCTGTTCGCTTTCGCCTCTGCCTCTGTTCGCCTCTGCCTCCCTCCATCTCCCCGCCTCTCTCTCTTTCTCCTTCCCCCCTCTCTCTCTTTCTCCTTCCTTCTCTCTCTGCTCATTCTCGCCGACGCATCCGACGCCTCCATCTTCTTTCTCTTTTTGGGCCTCCATCTCCACCGACGCCTCCGCCTCCACTGCTTGCCACTGACACCTCCATCTCCACTCTCTCTCCCTCACTCTCTCTCTCTGGCTCACAACACATATACAAATATATAATATATTTAATAAAAATATATTTAAATATAATTTAGATTAAATATATATATATTTTCTAAACAAAAATATAGACTAAATAAGAATAGAAATAAATTATATATTTTGAGTTCAAATATATTTTTATGTTATTATTGATATATAAGATAATTATAAAATACATAAAATTTTATATTTTGTATAAATGATAAATAAAAAAAATATAATAATATCATCATGGATATAAGAATATATTTTTTTATTAAAGTAAATATTATCATATTATAGTTTATAGTTTGATTTATATTTTATAACTTAAAAAATAGAAAAAAATTACAAAATAAATTTTTAAAAATAACAAGTCAAATTATACTCTTTAAATTTTTTTAATTTAAAGAAACATTATGAATTTCACTAAAAAAATTTCCCAAAATAAAGGAAAAGTCAAATATGTCTATGAGAATTGCATCAAATAAATTTATTTTTTTTTAGTCCACTATTCTCTACTTGTTCAGAGTAATAAGTTTAAATAATTTATAATTTTAATTATATTTTTTCTCTTTATTATTCATACAAAATATAAATTTTTATGTATTTTATGTATAAATAATTATGTATATTTATATGTTATTATTTTATTTATATTGCTTAAATTGAAAGATTAAAAATTATCTGTAAAATTATATTAAATCTTAATATTATATTTTACAAAAATAAAAAATTATATTTGAAGTTAGAACAAAATCTTAGGCTGCTGTTTCAGATTTATACAAATAATATAAATAGATAAGAAAATAAATAATATGTAAGTAACATATAATATCATATATATCATATTATATATATATATGTTAGTTAACAGAGACGCAGAGAGAGAGAGGGGGGCACTGGAATGGCGGACGTCGGCGAAGGTGACTGCGTTGGTGGCAAGGACGGTGAGAAACAAGAAGAGAGAGTGAGAGAGAGAGAGATAGGGGAGGAAGGAGAAAGAGAAAGAGATGGAGTCGTCGGTGAGGGCAAGATGGTGCGAGCGGATGTCGCGGATGTGATGGTGGTCTGACTGGCACTGTGGGGGGGGGTAGGGACGGCGGTCTGTGGCCGGTGGTGAGAGCGAGGCGGTGCAATTGGAAGAGGGAGGGGCGATAGCGGACCGTGGTCTACTGGATGGGGGGCGACGGCGATGCTCATTGCGGTGGAGGGGCAAGAGTGGACGCTGCAACCTGTAGGGTTGAGTTTGAGAGAGATAGAGTAGGTTTGAGAGATGGTGGTTTTGAAGGAGAGAATGAGTTTGAAAATGGGCGGGTAAAGATGAAAATGAAAGAGAGAGTGAGAGGTGAGATTGAAAGAGAGAGGGTGAACTCGTCTTTTACACTAAGGGTTAGATACGTAATTTTACCAGAGTTGTTCAACTTTCTGTCCACAATTCCGTTCGTGTAGCATTATCCATTATTAATACTGCCACTTTGAATTATTTCCTCTGGATGTAATAACTTGCCGTTGGGGTCAGAGTTTAATTAATTCCAATTAACTTCATGATTATAGTGATTAATTGGCTTTATGCTCTTGCAATGACCCACAAGATAGCGGCGTACTGATTGATTTGTGTGTTGGTCACCCAGTAACGGTTTTTGTTATTTTTTATTTTTTATTTTTGTGAAGAAAGTCTAAAAAGAGCAGCTGTTAATTGACAACCAACGGGAGGAGGGTTGAACCAGAGACGACGCTACAGTGAAGCGAAGTAGGCGGCTACCTAAGGCCTCCAAATTAGGGAGGCCCCACAATTTAAAAAATTGATAATTTATATATTTTTTAATTTTTTAATAATAAATATTTGATTAAAAAATTAAATACAAAATACCAAATTTTTATCTTCCCTTCCTCTTTCCAATAGTTTGACTGTTCTAAAGCCACTTTTCTCTTCTCAATTAAATCCACTTTTCTACCTTTTTCTCTCTCTGTTTGTAATCTGCAACTTCTTCACTTTTCAGTTCATTTCCTTCTTAGCGCCTCTTTCTTTATATCGCGCGTGTTTCAAGCTTCACTGCTTTATCATCTGTTCAATTTTGATGAGTGCACTAGTCGTCATTTAAACACAAACAAATATTAAGGTTTTTCATTTAAACTTATAACATTTAAATACAAGTTTAAGTTTAATTAGTTACCTCTGGTGATCAAGCTTACCTAATTAATTGAACTTTTGTGGATGGCAATTACTTGTTTAGTGGGGGTGTTGGAAGAATTTGTGAGTGGAAAAGCTAGGGATTGTAGGAAGAAAATGTGGCCATGTGATCCCCCCCATGGCAGTCATTAGCAATGAGTAACGTAAATGGACAACCAACTCAGGAATTCACGGAATTCATCAAGTTGCAGTTTGAAAAGTCTTTTCATGATTGTTTTTTTTCATCGAAGACAAGAGACCATGACCTTGGTCTTGGTTTTGCTTCTGGGTCTGATGTGTTAGTATTTTATGAATAATATTATTTATTTAAGTTAGAGATGAATTTTTAATTTAACTGACACATTTTTATTGAGTTATGAAAACATACAAGTTCATATATGTTTAATGTTATTTATTTCTAATTTAAATAAATAGTATTATTTTATTTTATTAAATCATTTTTGTAAGAATAATGTTAAGACTTATAACTAATGATAGTGTTATCATTATGTGGTGTCTGCTCATTAAAAAAGACTAAAGATATCATGTGTCATTATCTCATTTATTTAGTATATTCTCTAATAAAGGTACGACACATAAATAATGATACCATTATTAATCATAATTTCTAACATTATTGTCAAAGTCTTTTTGGTATCCTTGACTTATAATTGTTACACGTTTTGAATGCTGGTAGGGCACAAATAACATGACCAAATTGCTCATACGACTTAAAAGAATTTTTGTGGGTCGTGATTGTTTTATCTAGTCAAGCCAAAATTAATGTTGCATAGATAATAAACAAGCTGGCTACGTACTTCACATAATTTAACATTAAAAGTGTGAAAATCTGACCAGAAGGAATTATAGAAATGAACTGACGTGTCCTTCAAAAAGCATGTACATTGGTAGGAAGGATAGCAATAGGAGAGTTTAGTGGGTCAAATTGAATTAAATTTAGTTTTATTATAGTATGAACGGGTCTTCGATCAATGTCTAAATTTATTATAGTATGAACGGGTCTTCGATCAATGTCATCGAATTTGAATCCTGATTATGTTATTAAAGTATTCTGATGAGATCCATGCCTCCTCACTTTACCAAATTAATTGACTAAGTCAATCCTATATTCATATCACACACTCATACACACTGAGATTAAAATGTCAGTATTTTATGATCTCATGTCAATACAAATATATAATATATCAATATAAGGATATTATAAAACGTGTTATGAGTGAGTATTTAAATAGTATTTCTAGATATCACTACAAGAATTTTGGATTTTAGCGATAGAAATATTCTATCTCTAAAGCCAAAAATGCGTCGCTAAATAAATTTAACGACAGATTAGCGATGGACAGAGTCCATCACTAAAGTCATTGCTATATTTTTTTGCGACGGATCTGTCACTGATTTAGCGACAGATTGACGATGAAAATATTTCTATCGCTAAATATAATTTTTTAAATTTAATGACAAAAATTTATTCTATCACTAATATTATAATTTTTTTTTAAATTTAGTGATGAAATTTTTTATCGCTAAAATATATTAAAAAATATGGACAAATAAATAAATAAAATTATAAAATAAAAAATTATTTTAGTGATAAAAAAATTTCGACGTTAAAACATATTAAAAAATAAATAAATAATTAATTAAAAAATATTTTACTAAAATTAAAAAATTATTTTAGCGGTGAAAGTTTTCATCCCTAAAACGTATTAAAAAGTTAAAAAAAAAATAAATAATTAAAAAATATTTTATTTAAAAATTAAAAAAATAAATTAGTTAATTAAAAATTATTTTACCAAATTTAAAAATTATATTTTTTGCGACAAATTGACATCACTAAAATAAATACATTTTTATTTTTTAAAATATAACTAATTATTAAATTAACCTAATTATCAGACAATAACATTTAAAGGTGAAAAATAAGTTATTTTCAAAAAAAAAAAAAAGTGCATGACAAAAGAGATTAAATTGTAGAAGGTGGGACAAACTTAATGTGGAATGTGATGAACGTTACAATTCAAAACATGGCAAAAATTATTCCATGAGAGTAAAATGAAAAGCTCTAAAAGAACGAAAACTAAAAGAGTTATGGTCTCGGAGTGAGGAGATAGCATAATCTTGTCGAAACTGTACAACAACAGTAGCACAAGTATGAGAAAAAAATAAACAAACTCAAACCATAAATTTATTTGCAAGACAAAAAATACTCAACACATAAGCAACAAACATTATAATTTGTAAATCCAGCTATACATATACAGCTATATATATATGTAAAAGAAAACAAATATATATAAAGAAAGAAGATCACGCTTCCTTTTGATTTCAATCCTTAAAAACTTCAAACCTTATGAAAGTTAATAGGCTGAAACCTTCTACAGATTCCCTCCAACTGGAACTTCACTAATCCTCGCTTAATTAACCATAAGCTCCTTATTTAAGTCTCTAATCCAACTTCCTCAATTCTAAACCAAAATTCCTAATTTCCATATCATCAGAATCCTCTTTTTATGCCTAATAACATATTAAGAATGCAGATATTTATCTCTTAATTTAGTCCCCAAAAACTGATTATAAATTCAATTGCTTACCTGTGGTTTTCCATTTGCTTGGCTACCACCTTACATACTTTGTTTCAACAAATTTCTAAGAATAGCTCCTCATCTTTTGAAGTGTCATGCTGGACCCTATTCCTACACTTAATTTATGGGGTGTCACAATTAACATGATCCTTAAATTGAATAAGATGCCTAATGCATGCCCATTTAAAAAGAAAAATCAAGGTCTATGAAATTCAATTTAATTTCAATCCTAGCAGGCCAACAATAGAACCTATCTAGCCTAGTTGGAAAGGTAGAGCAAAACAAACAAATTTGCTTATGGCATGATAAGTGTTTCAATTGATTAATTTGTGCTAAAACTATTCTATTAAATAGCTATATTAATATCACAAGCACAAGAAGGACTTGGAAATATAAGTTACCAAGGTAGAGGAGCTTAGTGCAATCTTTGAGACACAAGAACAAACAAAAATCGACATTTTTATTAGTCCCACTAGAAAAAAGAAAAGGCCCATCAAACGCCCTCCAAATTCACTACAAGAAAATCATAATTTAGTGACAGGATTTGTGACGGGGGCCCAGCCGTCACTAATTTGTGACGGATTTAGTACGAAAATCCGTTATAAAAAACATGGCACAAAATTTAGTGACGGGCCGGGACTACAATGCCCGTCACTAATTAGTGACGGGCGTGCCTTGCCCGTCACTGATTAGTGACAGGACTACAATTCCCGTCACTGATTAGTGACGGGCGTGCTTTGCCCGTCACTGATCAACGACGGGACTGCCTTGCTCATCACTGATTAGTGACGGGCCTGCCTTGCCCGTCATTGATCAGCGATGGGACTGGTGTAACAGCCCGCCTTCTTGGGCATGTTATGCCTTAGGAAATTTGGTCAATTTTTTTTTTAAAAAAATAATATTTTAAAATTCCCTAAGACCGTATCTAGTGCCAGATGAGATATCTAGACTAGAAATAAATGTAAAGCGGAAGCTGAATCGAACCTGCTCATGGTAACACATAATTTAATAATTATACATGACATTTAATACACGTTAATACATAAAGTGTTTGATGATGGAACAATATACATAAATCTTAAACTAATCATATTATAACATGGTACATTTACTCGCATCTTGATGTCTCGTGTCACTACACATCACCACTCTCTGAATCATCTCTGCAAGTCCCGGCTGGAACGTTGAATGTTCCAAGGGCGAACCCATGTTAGATGATGAATCATCTAAGTAAGAATACCAAATGCAATTGTATGAGTGTATGCAATGTCTTTCATCGTAGGTTTCAACTACACCCCTCATGCTGCCTATTATTTTAGCGGCCACCTCTTTCGAAGACGGGGTGTATGGGTGCACCCTTGATAGGCTAGCGATGCCAGTTCGTACTCCCTACAGCCTCATATACGTGTGATCAACAGTATCATTTTGCATGTATGAATTTCATAGTCATGCCATTGATGCAGTCTACGTGATGGTTTCATATCATAGCATGCCAATATGATAAAAGCATTTACATTTATAATTGTATTAAATTCAGGCAGCATACTTACAGCTAATTTGTCTCGAACTACATGCTAAGCGACTATCCCTTAATCTCTTTGCTCACAAGGACCACTACAACATAGATTTATTTTTAGAATACCATTTGCTAGTTTTTCATAATTTCTTTCATTTTTTTTCTTTTATTCATAAGCTTTATCTCTTCCAAATACATAATAATTATCTAAGCTTCATAAAAATTTAATCTCTTTTTACTAATATTCCTTAAATAATATTCCTAGTATTTTGGAAATTCTTGGGATTTTCTAACTTAAATTCCTATTCTTTCCCTTATTTCATCATAGCTAAATATGTAATTATTACATAATAATTACCTAATATTTCAATTTATTAAATTTCTCTTCACTAATATTTCTTAAATAATACTTATAACATTCTGAAATTTTCTTGAAATTTTCAGAATTAAAATCCTATTTTTTATTTATTTCCATAATAGAGAAATCTACTTAAATTACATAATAATTACCTAATCTTTCATTTTATTCAATTTATTTGTACTAATATTTCTTAAATAATACTTCTAACATTCTGAAATTTTCTTGAAAGTTTTTTGAATTAAAATCCTATTTTTTCTTTATTTTTATAATAGAAAAATCTACTTAAATAATTAATAATTTTGACATTTCCAGAAAATTGCTTCACCAATATACCATAAACAACATTTCAAATTTAATAAAAAAATTTGAAAATTTTACTCTTTTTTTTTTCTATTTCCTGACGGGCGCGTGAGCTGCACGCGCCTTCTTCCCACTCGCGGGTGCGTGCAGCTCACGCACCCGACTGATTCTTCTTCTCTGGCGAGAGCTTCGCCGTCGGCCGGCCATTTGACCTCTAAACTCGATTTTTTTACTCCTAATCTCTAGATCTCAACATTACGAACACATTGGTACAAAAATTACAAAAAAATAGGATCGAACTTACCTCGAATCGGTCGAATACCCCTCGGCTTCGGCGAGTCGCGCGTTTTCTGGCGAAGCTTCTATTCGCCTTCTCCTTTGCTCCGTTGGCCTCCAAATTCTCCAGAAACGAAGCCCACGACTTGAAGATCAGAACCCCACTCTCCAATCTCATAAAATCACTCCCAATCGACTGATCTAAGCCTCGAAATTTTCGGATGGGTTGGGCAGCGCGAACTTGGCTATTTATAGCCCATTTTCGATGTGCTTTGCTTCCCCATCGACGGCCACGCGTCCTAGAAGCCATACCCCGGTCACTTCGGCAATTAAAACCCCACCTTTGCCCTCAAGAAACCATTTGCAGGCGCGGCCATGCTCTGGCCACGCACTGCTCTGCAAATCCGAATTTTGGATTTTTTTTTATATACACATATATACACGACATATATATCATACATTTACCTAAAATTATGATTTTCTTTAATTTTAAATCATATTATAATTTCATTTAATCCTTTTAATTCTTAAATCATATTTATTATTTATTTATATTTTTCATAAGCATACTTTAGGTAAATTTTATTAACTAAATTAATTACATATACCTAATAAATCATTTAACATAACTTAATTAAATTTATTTATAAAACTTAGGGTATTACAACTGGCACGCCCGTCACTAATTTAAATTTAAAACCCTCTCTTGAACAACAATTCTCTCCCTTCCATTCTCTAGTTCTCACTTCTTCTCGCCCCCTTCCCCCTATTCTGACGCCAATTCTCTATTCCTCCCTTGTTTCTCTTGATTTTCTGCAGTTGTTGTCTCCCACCGGTATTGTTACTGCTCGGTGCAATTGTCGCCACTCTTTCAGTCAATGAGGTAATTATTTTGTATTGTTTAGTTTTAATTATTTTGTGTTGTTCAGTTTTAGTTATTTTGTGTTAGTTTAGTTGTAGTTATTTTGTTTTAGTTTACTTATAGTTATTTTGTATTAGTTTAGTTTAATGGTTATTTGTGTTTTCTTTTATTTTTAATTGAAAAAAATTACTTTTTATTAAAATGTAATACTGTAATTTTTAATAGTTTACTTTTAAATGTAATACAGTTTACTTTTATTGTTATAAATAAAATATACACATTAAAAAATACAAAAATTTCTATTTGACATAAAACATGAAAAATAATAAATAAAATTTCAATTCAAATATTTAAAACTAACATATCAAATAAATTAGATAATTATTTTAATTCAAATATGCAGGTAATTAAATACTAAAAATTAAAATAGTATTTATGAAAAATATTATTTTGTTTTTATAAAATATGTAGAGCACACTAATAGATTTTAAGATTTTTATCTAAAATAAAACAATAAAAAGAAGAAATAAAATTTCAATTCAAATATTTAGAATTAATATTATAAATTAGATAAATATATATTTTATTTTTTTAAAAATTATTTTTAATATTTTATTTTTTATTTTTTTTATTACTTAAAACGATCGGGAAAGATGTCCCTTCACAAATCTGGGACGGGTGACCAGTCACACATCTGCGACGGGAAAGCTTGCCCATCACAGATCTGCGACGGGATTACTCAATCTCGTCACTAAAATTCATTGATGCCCTTTTTTGTGATGGATTTTCTATTTTTAGTGATGGATTTTTTCGTCACTAAAATCGATTTTTCTTGTAGTGATTGTTCTCATGGGATCAATAACACCAAAGAGCATTCATACAAGGACTTTGTTGGATTAAGAACATTGTCGTATCCTGTTATAAACTAATGTTTTCGACTTTGTAATCGATATTTTAATACCAAAAATAACAATGAAAATGACTTTGTTGTCAAGAAAACCAAGGCAACATTCTAACAAGTAACAATGAAAAGAACTTATATTCATTTGATATTTTCGTCTTACACACATCCAATTTCAAGTATTTTATTATTGATGAAGCCAATTCCAGTTGCAATTACCTGATATGAAGCCAACAATTGCCAATAGATGCCTTTTTTGTTTACCCGTTAAAAGATCTTGTGCATATATATGAAAATATATATCACAGTTACAACTTGAATGGCTAAGAGGCGGCTCACCATAGACAATTGATAAATAAAAAGACGACTAGATGAAAAGGCTTCAGATTACACATGTCAGCTATGCAAATCCACATACGAAATAAAAGACTAATCTAGGTTGCAAGCAAAGCATATCAATAGCAAAGGGAAAACAAACAAAACAACCCAAAAAAGAACAAGTTATAGGAAAGGAACATAAAAAGAATTAAACAGAAAGGAATGAACTTGGAAAAAAATACCGGAGACACTGCAAACTTACTAAATTTAACACATACGAGCAGCTTCAAAAACAAACTTTAGAAATAAAATACCCAAAAAATTTCTCCCCAGCTACAGATCGAGAGGCAAGGGTGAGTTGCGAGCAAGCAAGCGAGAGTGAGCAAGTCAGGGGCGAGGGTGTAACGCCCCGTTTTCTCGGGTGCATTATATCTTGGGACAATTCCAGGACAATAAATTTTTTTCTTTCAAACTAATGCTAAACCACATCATTTCTCGAATCTTACCCAGAATTCTCATTCATTTATCTCGAAAGATAATCACTATACACATCAAATGCAGAAGCATTGATCGAAACCTGATACTCATAAATAAATTTTTACACCTTCAACATTCCTCAAAACGTCCAGAATTTAAAGTAGCAAAACTTAAATACATGGGCTACATAACATATATTTCATTTCTCATGCACTCTGCTAAATGTCATTTCATGCCTCATTTATCCTCTTATCTGCTACAATCTCCATTTGGAACATTTGAATATTTCAGGGGCAAAGCCCAAGTTAGATGATGAACCATCTAAGTAAGGGTACAAAAAACATATTTCGTGTATGAATGTAATGTCTTTCATCGCAGGTGTTAATTGCACCCTACCTACCGTTCATATGGCCACCTCTTTCGAAATCGGGGTGTATGGGGGCACCCTTTGCTAAAGTAGCGGTGCCAGTTCGTACTCCCTACGGGCTCAATGCGCATGAACAATGATATCAACCTGTATTTATGCATTTCATAGTCATGTCATGTATGCAATCTTATGTGATGAGTACATATTAGAGCATGTCAATATGATGAAAACATTTTCCAGAAACATAAATCACTTACAAATCAAGTATTTTCCATAAAACTAAATTTAATTAAGGAGTACCACTTACCTTCTCAAGCTTATCGGGCTACCTTGATATCCATGTCTTACCTCGATTTGCATGCCAACCTCAAAATTTGCATGAGTCTTGTAAACTTCAGCATCAAAGTATCCTAATCAGCATAATTATTTAAATAAACATTAAAAGCTATTTTTTCATAATTTCTAGTATTTTCTTTAATTTTCTTTCTATTTCTTCCTAATTTTTCTCAATAAATCCAAACTAAATATTTCTAAAATATTTTCTCAAATATTATTTTACGAAAATTCATAAAATAATATTCTTAAATTTCTGAAATTTTACTTACTTTAACTTAGCATCCCTGATTTCCTTGGTATGCATGCCCTATCCTTGAAATGCGTGTCTGGGCCATTTTCTCGCCCAAAATCTCCGAAATATCCAATCCCTACTTTTCAAAATTTTTCCAAGACCTTTTCCTATTTTTTCTTCTTTTTCTTTCTGTTCTTTTCTTTTCTTTTCTTTATCTTTCTTTTCTTTATCTTTTTTTTCTTTTTCTTTTTCCTCTCCATCTTCTTCCTCCAGCTCCTCTCTCCTGCCTGCAACTCCCACTTCTCTTTTCTTTCTTCTTCTTTCTTTCTTTCTTCTTTCTTTTCTTCTTCCTTCTCTTCTCTTCTTCTTCTTCTTTTTCCTTCTTTTCTCTTCTTTCTTCGCATAGCACTCGCACGCGAACAGAGCACCGCGGCTGCAGGCCTTGTCGCCGCCCACGCTGGCTACGTTTGTTGCCTTTCTGGCTGCCCGCTGGCGCTTCTGTCGGTCGCGGTACTGGCCGCACCCCGCTTGCCGCCGTGAGCTGCCATCGCGGGAATTCCCCTGCCTCGCGTCCGGCTTGCTGGAGCTCGCGGCCATGGCTGCCATGGTCGCGACTTCGCTTGCTTGCGGCTGCCTCTCGAGCCTCCACCAAGCCCTTCGATCGTCGTCGTATCGTGCGATCATCACCGCGACCGTTGCCCTTGCTCCGCACGTTGCTGTTCTGCTCGAGCTTGCAGCCATGGTTGCCGCAAGCTGTTGCCTCTCACTCAACCCTTTCTGCTCCAGAACACACACGCGCGCACACACACACACACACTCTCTCTTCCTCTTTTTCCCTTACTTCTCGGATTGCCCAGCCTTTGCCTTTCTCGCCCTCGATGACTGCCAATTTATAGGCAACCATTACGGCTCTCCACAGGCATATATATATATATATATACATCACATTAATTGCTTAGCCCTTTAAATCTTACTGCCAATCCTCCTTAAATCTAGCTGCAACTATTTTCCTCAAATCCTACAGCCATTATCTTCCAATTTGCAGCCCAAAATCGCGGCCATTAAAGATTCTCAGAAGCTGGCCACACACACACGCGCGCACATGCATATATATGTATATATAAATTATATATTACACTTTAATTTAAGAAAAATTACACATTAAATCTCAAATTTTATCACTATTACACTTGTGCAATTCCTTAATTGCAACTATGCCCTTGCATCTTAAATTAATTTGTATTACAATACCGAAAATCCACAATTAATAACTTAAATGTTACTTGATATAGATGATTTTGCCTTTGCGTCTTCTCGAAACCTTTGTTTTATCTTGAAACCACTGAAGGGTTGCTTGTTACGCAAAACTGGATCCCTCCTAGGGTTCCGTTAATTTTTTGTGAGCCTCCTACAACGATTCGGTTTTACAGCCTAAATGGCAGCTGAATTTTAGCTGTATCAAAAATTGTTCCCGATCTGATTTCTTTCGATACCATAAATCCTAACTTGGAACGCATATCGAGATCATATCATTTTCCTTAGACAATTTCACTCCGAGACATTCCCTGCAGTTGATTCGGTACCTAAAAAATTAATTTTTTGATATTCTAAAATTATTAAAATTACGTAGCAATCTTATACAAACATGAGGTATTACAGAGGGCAAGGCAGCCAGCGAGAGCGAAAGGGCGAGGCAACCAGCGAGAAGCTAGATCGAGGGCGAGTCACGAGAGGCAAGAGTGAGGGCGAGGGTGAGAGCAAGGGCAACGACGAGCTGCAACCGCGAGGGCAAGGGTGAGGGAAAAGGCGAGGCAGTGAGAACGAGGGCGAGACAACAAGAAAGAGCTAGAGAGGGAGAAAGGTTTCCAGAAGAGAGGAAGGCACTGATTGGAATAGGGGATTTGGGGATTTTTTTGGGGGGGTATTTTTTATTTAATAATTAAATAAAAAATATATAATTTGTAAAAATAAGATTAATAATTAATTAATTGATAAAAATAATATAATTTAAAATTATGATAGTGGACAAAATAATTTAAATTATGATAATTATTAAATATTTTAAATAATAATTTATTTTAATTATCTAAAATGTGATAATAAAATAATTTAAATTATTACATTTTAAATTAATATTTATTTAAAAATTTAATTCATTATAAATCAAATAAATATAATAAATTAGTTTGATATATTGAATTATTTATTATTAATTTGTTATCTCAAATAATTAATTTTTTTCTATAAATAAGAATTACATTAAACTAATACCTTAAAACATCTACAGATTACTAGGGTAGATCTTGAGTCTCACAAAAAAATAATGAGACAAAAATTGTAAACAACGAAAGTAAAACTAAACATTAGAAAAAGAATAAATTTGTAAACTAGCAATATGTGACTGTCATACCATTTAGAGAATTTAGAGAATAACAAAATAACGAACAGCCCAACACATGAAGATGAACATTTAGAGAATTTAAAAATGGTTTTGATAATACTTCTATAAAAAATAAAGAAACACACCATGAATTTATTTCAAAAAAATAATTTCTTTCTAATAAAATTTGATTGTTCGAGTTAAGTTTTAAGAACTATTATTATATGTTGAATTTACATAATTATTGTCAATATATAATAATGATTTTTTTATATGAGAGAATGTCTTGATCAAGATACAAGAGAGTGTTTCTTGGTGTCTCCAAGAGGTTTGGCAATAGAAAACAAGTTTTTGGTGCAAATGAGATCTGCAAACCTTTTGATGCATAAATCAGTTTTGTGTTCAAAGTAAAATTATAATTTCACTAAAAGATTGTGAGTATATCTTAATTTTGCGAAAAGTTCTCCTATTTATAGAGAGAAAGAGATTGATAAAGTAGGCCCTAGACTTCTTTCTATATAATACAATTCCTCGGTATTGTTTCATTTTTGTGATTTCTAAAATTTAAATAATAAAAACTTTTACAATATTATGATTTTTAAACTTTTTATTTATTTTTCAAATACAGTGTTTGTTTACCTTTTTACACATTTAATAAATATTACTAATAGTTAATTATTATACATTAAACATATATATATTTTTATTTTATGGACATGAAATTAATATATTAATTGATATATTTAGAACTTAACAATATCAGGGTTTTTAAACTTAATATATTTATTTAAATTAAAAATTTAAAATTTTAAAAATAATTTTTTTATATTTATATCATGTTTAAATGTATATTTAATTTTTAAAATATATTTATACATTAATATATTTAATTTTTTTATTATTTAAATATTCAGCTGAAGTTTAAATATTTATAAATTAATTGACTAAAAAATAAAAAAAATTAATTTCAACAAAAAATTGAATATTTTGTAGTTAAAATTAATTTTTTTTTTAATTTATTAATAAAAAGATAAAATTACATTTGTATTTAGTGACGGAATGTTTATTCCATCCTAAATCAACGAGGGATTCTCCAAAAATGTCACTAAAAGTAATTTTTTAATTCTTTGTTATTTAAACAAATATTAAATTAAAATTTTTTATTTTTAATTTTAGCCATAGAAATAATAATCCGTCGCTAAATTTAGCGATAAATAGGTGTTTTCGTCGCTAAATTTTAATAAAATAAAAAAAAATATTTGTTTAGTGGCAGTGACGAGGGTTGGAGTGCGGCGGCTTGGGGGTACAAAGAGGGATTTAGGGAATTAAATTAAGTTAATTATATTTAGTGTGTTTTATTATTATATGCTAAATTTACACTATTAATGTTAAGATATAATAATAATTTTTTTTATGCAATAGAATGTCTAGATCAAGACGCAAAAGAGTGTCTCTTGACATTTTTGAGAGGCTTGTAAAGAGAAAAATAAGATTAGGGCACGAATAAGATCACCCACAAATCTTTTGATGCGTAAGTAAATTTTGTGTTCAAAGTGATATTATAGTTTTATTAAGATTGTGAGCATATTTTAATTTAACAAAAAGTTCTCCTATTTATAAAGAAAAAGAAACTGACAATGCAGTTCCTAATATATAATACAATCCCTCGATGTTGTTTCATTTTTGTGATTTTTGAAATATAAAATAATAAATTTTTAATAATAATATGGTTTTTAAAGGTTTTATTTATTTTTCAAATTTATTGTTTATTTACATTTTGTACACATGTAATAAATATTACAAATAGTTAATTATTATACATTTAATATATTTTTTATTTTATGCACATAAAATATATTAATTGATATATTTAAAATTTAACAATATTATGTTTTTTAGACTTAATATATTTATTTAAATTAAAAATTTTAAATTTTACAAATTAATTTTTTTATATTCATCTTATGTTTAAATGTATATGTAATTTTAATTTTATTGTAATTTTTTTTATTTATACGTTAATATATTTAATTTTTTTACAATATTTATATGTTTAAATATTTATAAATTAATTGACTAAAAAATAAAAAAAGAAAAAGAAAAATTAAAATTAACTAAGGGTTGAATATTTTGTTGCTAAATCAGCGACGAATTTCGTCTTTAAAATTAATTTTTAATTTTTAACTTTTTTGTTATTTGGACAAATATTAAAATTAATTATTTTTTTTTAATTTTAGCGACGAAAATAATAATTCATCTCTCAATTTAGTGACAGGCTAAATTTCCGACTGAAATTCTTTTAGCGACGGATTATTATTTCCATCATAAAATTAAAAATAAATAATTTAATTTTCATATTTATTTAAATTTTTTAAAAAATAAAAGAATAAAAAATTAATCTTAGTGACGGATTTGGAGAATCCGTTGCTGATTTAGCAATGTAATGATGGAAAAAAATTTCATCGCTAATTTTTTTTAAAAAAATTATTTTTAATTTTTTTTATTACTTTAGCGATGCAATACTATTCTGTTGCTAATCCGTCGCTTCCCCTACCTCATCGTTGTTTTGTCATTAAATAGCGACGAAAATTTTCTCTGTCGCTAAAAATTCGTCGTTAAATTTCCTCTGTTGGGCATGTTTATTCTTTTGGGGTTTGTCGTGTTCAATGTTTGTCATGCCCTCTTGTTAAGTTCAGAGGGTAGTAAGGGATGGGCGTCCACTTAATAATCACAACCATTTAAGACAGTATTTTGAGTTGTGAGAGTAGTAAAGATTTACACAATTATATTAAACTTTTGTATAGTTTAATATAATATAAAAGTTTTATATAATACAAAATATATATAAAAAAGAGGTGTTTGAACAAACACCTCAAACACAAGGGAACTTTTAGAAAATGAAGAGCTTTTAATCGAATATGTTTGTAAAATTTAACGAATTGAAATTTATTAAATTCAAATTCAACTCGTTTACAAATCGAGATTCAAAGTTGGGGTTAAGTTTAACTCGTTTACTTTAACGGACGAACTTGAACAAGATTTTATTGAGACAAACACCAAGTTGCTAGTGAACGGCTCAGCTCATTTGTAATTTTACACAAAAGCGAGAGTCTGGCTAGTGCATCCAAACCAAACCACTTACCACTCTTAAATTAAACCACTTACCCCTTGGAACTACCAGCGGCCTTGATTTTGCATAAGGGCTTTTATGCATGGCACTACTAGCTAGTGCACACAAACCTCCTCAAAATGCTTTTCCCTTCTTCATCCAATTCTCCTTGATACATGCCATGCTACGTGATGGTTGTTTGGATCTTGGAGCGAAGAGCAATGGTGCTGAGGTGGTGAGGTAGGGGAACATTGTTCTGTCTTCACAGTTGTTAGACCAGGTAACCCAACAATTGTGGGAAATAGCTATTGTATTTGCATCAAGAACCCTGTGTGACATTGACAAGCTAATGACAATTTGCCGATAACTAAATACGATTACATGAATAGGTAAGTGAAGTAAGATAGTTTCTAGCTCAGGGACAACGATTTGGAAAGGAACATAATGGTATATAATATGAGCTCGACTTTTGGATATTTGAGAAACTCGAACATTTGATCTTTAAACGGTCATTGCAATCAAATGATATGTGATCTTTAAATAGTTCAGTAAATAGATAAAAACGAGATATGATCTCGAAGAACCAACCTTTTAAATGAGCCAATACTTGTTTGTTTGATGGAGCTAGTATCAATTATGGAATATTGAAAGACAATGGCCCCTGGGGATGTATTTAGAAGAGATGAACTGGTCCAAGGTAGACATCTTGAAGGTTTTGAGGGGTGATTAGGTGTTGGATTGATGAAGACGCGCGGTTCATGTTTGAGAGTATATGTACTGTTGATTTACGCTTCCAATATATATTTGCTTAACTCAATTATGAATTTAGGGATATAAGTGGGTCTCTACTTAACTTTGTTACATTAATATAAATATATAATATATTAACGCATAAATATTATAATATATCACAACGTGAACAAACAACCCCATGAGCAAGCAAAGCTCAATCATTTATACTTTAAAATCTGTAGAGACATCATTGCACTTAAAATACATTTGCCCTCACTTAATTATAAGCCATATACAAGAATTCAGAAAATATTAGAATTGTTACACCATCATCTTCTCCATTGTCCGGGCCCAACTAATTAATGAAATAAATTAATGTGCATAATACACACATGTGTATATAATACCATTGTTTACAAATAAATAAATAAATAAATAAAATTAAGTGAAAGGACTTAAGATGGAGACTGATTTTCTTTTTAATGCCAAAAGCATCAATCTATGATTGACGTTGGCACTGGAAAAACAGGATTTGAGGAAGCGTAGCGTACGAATTCAGGGTCTTGTTCCAAAATAGCCATTTCAGGCTCATCCAAGTGCACCCATGCTTCTATTCCTCCATTCACGGTGCTTTCCGCTAGAAATACCCCATTCACAAATACCGAACTGGGGAATCCCCAAACCTGGCTAACCCAAATAGGCTTTCCCCACTCGAAATCCAGTTTTGACAATCTGAAACTTCTCAAGTCGCTGACCATGTACATTTCGGGTCTTTCTTTGGCATATGCTTCGTCTCTTTCTTCCATCAACTTGCGAATGTTGTGAAACCCTTCATCCCCTTGCATCCTTTGGATAAAATTGCTGTCTAGCTTTTTAACTGCTTCCTTCACCCGACCCACCACAACTTGCAGCTCATCATTTTTGTTTGTGTGGCCAGCATTGTAGTGTGCACTTGTTAGCCAGAAGATATTCCCAAATGCATTCTCGGACAACGGCGATGCCATTCGCGGCCGCATGTTTACTGCAAAGACCAACGTGGATGGGTGTTGGAAGCCTTTGACCGTTGCAGAAGCAGCCATTGCACGCGTCCAGATTAAAGAAGTTATCACTTGGGAGCTGCTTGGATAAGGAACTAGTTGGCTAGTGGCCTTGATCTTCAGAGCTTTTATGGCATTGCCATCAAAAACGAATCTCCTCAACCTTTCCTTGAGATAAGCCATGCTACGTGGTAGTTGTTCGGACCTCGTAGGGAAAAGCGAGGATGCTGAGCTGAGGTCAGGGAATATTGCTTGGTCCTGATAGCCGCTACACAAGGCAGTCCAACACTTGAGAAAAGAAACCAAGGTATTTGCATCTAGGACCTTGTGCGACATGGAGACGCCAATGGAAATTCCCCCAGAAGCAAATACATTGGCTTGAATAGCTAGGTGAGATAAGGTAGTTTCTGGCTGGGGCACGAAGTCTTGGTAAGGAACAAATTGGTGCAGGGCCTCGAGTTCTGGCTGCTTGAGAAACTCGGACATGTCACGATTAACATGAGTTTCTATGAATAGAACCCCTTCATCGTTACATTCGAACGACATACTATCTTTAAGTCGTCCGGCGAGTGGGTAAAATCGAGACAGGGTCTGGGAGAGCGAAGTCTTTAATCGAGCCAACACTTGTTTGACGGAGGTAGCATCCGGTATGGGGAAGTGAAAGACGATGGGAACATAAGCAGAAGCGAGGAGCTGGTCCAAGAGAGAAATGTGGAAGGTTTTAAGGTGAGGGGGTGTGGGAGAAGAAGGCTTGACGTATTCGGTTGAAACCAGTTGGATTTCCATATCCATATATATATATATATATATATATATATGTGGATGATGATAGAATGAAATTATGGTTGGAACTGGCAGAGGCTGGAAGCAGCAAGAGCAGAAGCTTTTTTGTTGGTTTGGTTGATAAAATTAATTGGGGATGAGATATGGAGATGTTGTGCCTGTGTATGTATGTATATATTGCAGCAGCTGGGGTGAGAGATGGAGATGGAGATGGAGATGGAGATGGAGATGTTGTGCCTGTGTATGTATGTATATATAGCAGCAGCTGGGGACTAGTGGGGGGGGGGGGGGGTTGGGGAGAGGGATCGATGTTGTTTGTCAATTGCGGTCGGTCAAATTAAGGTGTGTTCAAGACAAGTAATAGGAACCCCAAGGGCGTAACACAGTTAGTTATGGGATGGTAGAGTTGGTCTTAAGGAGTCAAGTTCGAGTCTGGCCAGCCGTAGTGTGGGATTTCTGCTCCTTAAGGGTGGGATCCTTGTGGGCAGTCAGCGTTGGGCCTCCCATTAACCATGACCATTATATACCTGATTTACAAGCTCTCTCGTAATATGAGAGTCTGGGAGGGACCCCGAAGGTGAGGAATTTCACCTATGGTCCCAAAGACGTAATAGGAAAAGTAGCCGTCTCTTACAGTGGCTTTGGGTGTTATAATTGGAGAATGGTATTCATATATATTCATATTATAATAATAATAATAATAATAATAATAATAATAATAATTCAAACAGAAGTCAACTAATTAATATTCCCATTGCATAAATAAATTAATATTATAACAATTGGTACGAACTTGCGTTCCGCCCAGCTCACGTACCTTTAGGTGTATTAAATTATTATTATATTAATTATTGATTTGTATTTAGTTAAGAATGTTGTCGCATAGACGCCTGACACGCTTAGCATGTCTGAATTTAAGATAAAAAAGTAAATTACCATCAAAATATGAAGGCACAATCAAACACAAAAGATTTATATAAAAAATTTAAATAAAAAAAATTACAAATAGAAAGAATAAAATATTATTATAATAATATTTCTATTATAATAGTGATACTACTATTATAATTTTAATGTATTATAAGGTGATAAAAGAGTATAATTGATATCATATTATTATAATTTTAGTGTACTAGATAATTTTTATTTATAAGTCTATTACTCATCCATAAATAAATATAAAAAGGAATTACCTTATATAAATCTATATTTTGATAAGAATATAAGCACAAAAATAAATCTTGATAAGCCACAAAGATAAATTTTTTTATTGTAAACAATATTCTAACAACAACCAATTTTAAATTTTGAATCATAATTATAGTATAACATTAAATTCTTACAAGAGCAAGGTTTTTGTTACCTATAATTGATCTTAACGGTCAAATTAATTAATACTTGGTATTAAGTTTTAAATGTGTCCCTTTATCTTTTGAGAATTCATATTATTTATGCAAGGCAAAAAACACTAAACAAGCCACATTCACAGTCTTGATTCCACTAAAAACCTTTTGACCCAACAATAGAGACTCAATCAGAAGCATAAACCAAAAAATAGTAGAATCATGCACACAACAAAGAAAAAGTGGAGAGGAGAAAATACCACAAAGAGATTTATCGTGGTTAACCCTTAAACATGCTACATCCACACGTTGAGCTCCAGTGAAAGAAAGCATAGTGCACTATTAAAGTAAAAAGGGTTTACAACACTCAAAATGTACAAACCTCAAAATCACTCTCTCTATACACAAAATGGTTCTTTGAACTAAATCACCCTATAAACCATACAAAATAGAGATTAAAGGCTTATCCTAAAGAACCAGAAAGAAGAACATGAAGAAGACGAAGGGCAGAACAATCCAAATTGAGAAACCCCTCGCTAACCCACTTATTTTCTCTTTCTCTCACTGTCATTCTACTTTACACAAATCTTGAGGCACTGTGTAATAAATAAGATACGCACGATGGGAATGGAAGGTTGGGATTGCACCAGATAAACGCAGCATCGACGCCCAACATTGCTTATCATAAAAGACAAATCCATCAAGAGAAAATGGTCACGATCTCGGGCGATTGTCGAGCAACAATCTGCCGACATGTGGACGACGAATTGAAGTTGACCATTCAACCTTGATACAGTGTCGTTATGCTTCACCATCAACAATTTTCACCTTGAAGCATTAACGATGAGAGTGTTTAGACCCCGACTAGTGCAACACATTTCAATGCTCACCTTCACTGCTCATGTTGGTTTGGATTAACCAACTTCGACATACAGCAAGCCCAAATAGTGCTTAACTTGGCTGCAGTCACTACCTTTGTTCCCATGTCGACTAAATTATCCTCAGTAGACACTTTAAGGATTGTAACAACTCCACCAATTACTTGATCTCTTGCAAAATAATACTTTACATCTACATGCTTAGTTCTTCCATGATAAACAAGATTTTTACATAAATGAATAGCACTCTGGCTTTCAGAAAATACCATGACCTTACCTTGTAGGAGATGGATTTCCCTTAAGAGACCTTGAAGCCAAATGGCTTCCTTGAAAGCGTTAGTAACTGCCACATACTCTACCTTACTTGAAAACATGGCAACCAAGGCTACAACTGAGACTTCCAACTGATGCAGTTGCCTCATAAGGTGAAGAAGAAGGCTATAGTGGACTTACGGGAATTCCAAAATTTAAACCAACATTCAAATCAAGAGTAACATCTTTTTTTCCCAAAATTTAAACCAACATTTAAGGAACCATTAATATATTTCAACACATATTTTAAATCCTCCCAATGAATTTTTCTAGGGTTAGACATAAATCTACTGAGTAGAGATATAGAATATGCAAGGTCTAGCCTGATACTTATCATTGAATACATTATGGTTCCAATAACATTAGTATATGGTATGTTTTACATTTTAAGAATTTCATATTCAAAAGATGGACACTAAAATTTAGACAAACTAAAATGCCCAACTAAGGGAACATTGACAGGTTTACACTCAACCATGCCAAATTTTGTACAGTTTTAAACAAGTAATCATGCTGGTATTATTTCAAACTGTTTTTACTTCTATTTCTCTCAACTATCATTCCCAAAATTTTCTTAACAGGTGCCAAGTCTTTTATGTCAAAATTGTTATTTATCAAAGATTTTAATTCACATATTTTAGAGTTAGACTTGCTAATTAACAAAATATCATCTTCATGCAAAAGGAGATAAATAGGGATATCAGAGAGAATATAGTAAAAACAACTATCATATTTGCTTCAAGTAAAACCAATCTCAGCAGCAAAATTATCAATTTTTTTGTACCATTGTTTAGAAAATTATTTTAATCCATACAATAATTTTTTAAGTAAACAGATATGTTCAGGATGATGAATGTCAATATATCTAACAGGTTATTCCATATAAATGAGTAGAAGCGACCCTGGGCATAGGCTGTCTAGGTAGCCGCCTAGGGCCCATGCCATTTCAATTTTAAGATTTTAAATTAATTAAAAACAATAAATTTAAAAATTGAAGAGACGTTAAGGGACCATGCCCATTTCAAACCATTGTAAATTTTTAATTAATTTCAACCTCTCACCTTTCTTTTATCAATAATTAATTCCATGAGTATCACTATAAATTTTAATTAATCTTAATCTCTCACATTCTTTTATTAATAATCAATCTCATTTTCATGCGTCTGATAGTGACACTCATCCCTTCACAACTATTCTATATATTTTTAATTAATTTAAATCTCCCTCTTGTATGATTGTATCATAACTATTTTTATGCGTCTGTCAGTGGCTGTGATTCCATCATTTTTCTCAGTTCCTTTCCTTCTCAATTTTTTATCCATCCATTGTCATTGACATCTGCCATCAATCTATGCATTTGTAGATCCTCAATCCAACCGATTTCACAACTACATCTTCTCTTCAGCAATTCCATTTTTGTGCTCATCATCTTGTTGTGTGACTTATCAAGTATATCTTTTAATTTTTTTTATTAGTCCTTAAATTATCAATTAATTTTGTGTATATATTTCAATATTTGTGATGCCTCTGTTATTAGTGAATCTAACCTAATGGATTGATGATGGTGTATATTGAAAAATTTATGTTGGAATAAATTAATTATAATAGTTTAATTGTTATTTTTCATCTAAAAATGCAAAAAAAGTAAATTTAAAGTGAAATATTGTGAATTTTATATAATAAATTTTTTTATTCGTATTAATTTTATTTTTAAATAAATCCGTAGAGGCCCCATATAAAATTTCGCTTAGGGCTTCTAAAATCTCAAGATTGATCCTGTAAAAGACTTCATCAAAATCACCATGTAGAAATGCAGTTTTAACATCTAATTGTTCAAATTCTAAGTCAAAATGTATAACAATAGCAAGCATCATGCAAATAATTTTGAATTTAACCATTTGGGAAAAAAATTCAGTATAGTTTATTCTTTTCCTTTGTGAAAACCTCTTAGCTATGTTGAACTAAATTGCTCTAATCAACCTATTGTATATTTTAATATTTAATAAAATATTATTTTAATAAAACTATTTTTGGTATATTTAAATCCCCTAATAGAATTATGATATGTCTTATGGTGAAAAATATATTTTAAGTATTATAGTATTTTACATATCAAAATGAATCAAGAAATACTATTTTTCTAAATTTGAAATATTAACGTATTATAAAGGGACATATAAGAAAATATTTTTTTTTTTTGAAAAACTATCTTTTGGTATTTTGATAGCTAATATAAATTTTTGTTAAAATAATTTTTAATGAATTTTTCAAAAAATAGAAGATATGTATTTTGGGGTGGTATGATCGCTAAATTCCAAATTTATTCTAAAACCAAAATTATATTTTCTTATTGTTATAGATTTTGATTTTTCAAATATTTTTATTGAATTCAAGTGGGGGTACTCTCTTATTTACATTTATGTATTTGTAAATAGAAAGTAAAATATAAATTAAAGAAAATATGGACATTTACTGTAATACATAAATGTGGACATTTACTTAAATTAAAGAAATATAAATATTTTGTAATGTATACATGCTATGGATTGTATCATTAAACAAATCTAATTTTTCTGAAAATCTGGACTGAGAGTCTACTCTCAATGAGGGATAGTCGACCATGGGTCATGCAGAGTCGAGGTAGTTGAGAGCAAGTTTTTGCTAGTTAATTGAGAGTCGACTGTAGGCCAATGAGAGTAGACTGTCGGTTAGAATAGTCGACTTCCAAACTCCAACGGTTGGATTTTCTAGCCATTAAAAGAGTTGTTGGAAGCCAAATCTATGAAACAAAAGGAGAAATCTAGAGAAAGATAATACCCAATCAATATTAATCTTTCTAAAGACACTCTCCAGCACTCAAGAAAAACAATCCAAGGTCTAAGCATTAAAGATACATCATTTTGAGCCCAAGGCAAGGAAGAAAAAGTTTTTTTCTTATTGGAAACTCTTGCATTATTTATATTTTCCTTGTAATATCATTGTGTTTAATTTTATTTTAGTCCAAGATTGTTTGAACATAGGATTTATTTGAATTAATTGTGGATTGTGAGTGACATCCTATAGCTTGTTGTAATTTAGGCGTGTTATATTAGTTTTCGAGATAAACTCACTACAAGAAAAACAGGATTTAGCAACAGATTTTTAGCGACGGACATTTCCGTCGCTATTTTGTGACGGAATAGCGACGGATTTGCGATGGATTAAATTTTTTTTTTTTTAGAATTAGCAATGGATTTTAGCGACGGAATATTTTTTCGTTGCTAAAAAAATAAAAAATTATATAACGACGGAATTTATTTCTGTCACTAATTTTAGCAACGGAAAATAAATTCCTCACAAAATTAAAAAATAAAAAATTAATTTTAATATTAATTTAAATAATTAAAATAAAATTTTAATTTTAAAATTTTTATTATTAAAATCTAGCGACGGAAATAGATTTTTTTAAATAAAAAAATTTTAGCGACGGGATAAAAAAAATTTTTAATTTTATAATAAAAAATTTAAAATTAAATTTTTTTAAATAAAAAAATTAAAGTTAGCTACGGATCGTCCAAATCCGTCGCTTTAATTTTTAATTTTTTTTATTCAATTAATTTATAAATATTTAAATTTGGGATGAATATTTAAATATATAAATATTTAAATTTTATAAAAAAATTAAATATACATTTAAACATGAGATGAATATAAAAAAATTAATTTATAAAATTTAAATAAATATATTAATATTAAAAATCATAATATTGCTAAATTCTAACTATATCAATTAATATATTTCATGTGTATAAAATAAAAAATATATTAAATGTATAATAATTAATTATTTGTAATATTTTTTAAATGTGTACAAAATATAAACAGACACTAAATTTGAAAAATAAATAAAAAGTTTAAAAATGATAATATTATTGAAATTTTCTTTATTTTAAATTTTAAAAATCATAAAAATAAAACAATATTGAAGGATTACATTATATAAAAAGGTGTCTAGGAGCTATTTGTCAATTTCTTAATTTTTATAAATAAGAGAATTTTTTGCTAAACTAAAAAGTTTAAAACTATAATATATGAATGACATTGTGTACAAAATCGTAATATTTATTAAATGTGTTCAAAATGTAAACAAACACTATATTTGAAAAATAAATAAAAAGTTTAAAAATCATAATATTATTGAAATTTTCTTTATTTTAAATTTTAGAAATCATAAAAATAAAACAATATTGAGGGATTACATTATATAAAAATGTGTCTAAGAGCTATTTATCAATTTCTTTTTCTTTATAAATAGGAGAATTTTTTGCTAAACTAAAAAGTTTAAAACCATAATATATGGATGACATTGTGTACAAAACCGTAATATTTATTAAATATGTACAAAATGTAAACAAACACTACATTTGAAAAATAAATAAAAAAGTTTAAAAATCATAATATTATTGAAATTTTTTTTATTTTAAATTTTAGAAATTATAAAAATAAAATAATATTGAGGGATTACATTATATAAGAAGGTGTTTAGGAGCTATTTGTTAATTTCTTTTTCTTTATAAATAGGAGAATTTTTTGCTAAACTAAAAAGTTTAAAACCATAATATATGGATGACATTGTGTCTTATAACAATATCATATGTCACTGTCTAATATATAGACATTGTAACACAACTAAATATACAATTAAGTCATTCATAATAAACAACTAGGGAAGTGAAATGTGTTGATTAGGATAACAGAGTATCAAGATAAGTTCGGAATGATTTTCGGACGAATATATAGAATGATTTTCCTCCTTAATAGTTATACTATACAAAAATTATAGGGGTTAATTTTATTTTTAAAGTTTAAGTGTTATGTATAAAACATTAATGTTGACCAAAAATAAATAAATATATCACTTTATTATTTATACTCTTTAATTTTGTCTCTGAGATATAGATGAAATTCAACAATTTGAAATTCGTTTAGTATAATTTTTATTTATAGAAAAAAATTAATTTTTTAAGATAACAAACTATTAATAAATAATTCAATATATAAAATTAACTTATTATAATTATTCGATTTATAATATAATTAAATTTTTAGATAATTACAATAATATTTTATTTAAATTATTTAATAATAAAATTTTATTTAAATTACATTATTTTTATTATTTTTTATTTAATTAATGAATATTAAAAAAAAATCGAAGAGGCGGGAAACTCCCCACCTCTTTCTTAACCAAATCCCCCCTCCCCATCCCTTCCCCCCAAAAAACCCTAAGTCCCCCCTCCCCCAAATCTCTAACCCTCTCTGTCTCTCTTACCTCTCTCTAGCTTCTCGCCCTCGCCCCCGCTTTCACTCACTTCCTCGCTTTCCCCCCGCTCTCCCTCGATCTCACCTTTCGCTCACGGCCTCACCCTCGCTGTCTCGCCATTGCTGTCTCGTTCTCGCTCTCGGTCGCTGCTTTGCCCTTGCCTCTCGCTCGTGCCTTCTCCCTCGCCCTCGCCTTTGCCCTAGCTATCTCGCCATCGCTCTCTCACTCTTGCTTTCGCTCTCGGTTGCTGCTTCGCCCTCACTCGATCTCGCCTCTCGCTCGCGGCCTCGCCCTCGCCCTCGCCCTCGCTGTCTCGCCATCGCTCTCTCGCTCTCGCTTGTTGCATCGCCCTCATCTCTCGTTTGCTCGCTCTGTTACCCTCGCTCGCTGCCTCTCGCCCTAGCCCGTGTCTCTCTTTGCAGCCCCTCGCCCAGGTTAATTTTTTATTTTTTATTTTGTAGATATTTATTTTACTTTTTATTTTTAAAATTTGTTTGCAACTCAGTTTAATTTAAGTAAATTTAAAGTGTTTTCAGATGTTTAGATCTTTATTTTTTAGATATTTATTTTATTTTTTATTTTTTAGATTTTTTTTACTGTTCATATATTTTGTATGTTTTTTTCTTTTTTTTGGTGTGTTATTTTATTTATTTTCAGTCAATTATTTGAAATTTTTGTTGGTATTATAATTTTATTATGTTTTTTATTATATTTAAAGTTTAAATATTTAAGTATTAATTAATTATCTTATTTTTTAATAATTTTATATTTGAAATTTAAGTATTAATTTTATATTCCGTCGCTAACATTTTTTTAATTTTCAATTTTATATTCTAAAAATAAAAAAATATATTTTATAAAAAAATTTTAAAAATAGCGATGGAATATTCCGTCGCTAAAATAAATTTTAATTTTTTTTATAATTTCTTTTAAAAAAATAGCGACGAAAATTTTCGTCGCTAAATTTAAAAAAAAAATACATTTATCGACGAAAAATTTTTCGTTGCTAATTCGTCGTTAAATTGGCGATGGATCCGTCACAAAAAAATATAGCGATGATTGTTTCAGCGACGAAAAAAATCCGTAGCTAAATTGATTTAGCGATGGATTTTTGGATTTAGCGACATAAATATTCCGTCGCTAAAATCCGAAATTCTTGTAGTGACTAAGGGGAAAATCTCGGTATTGTGTAAAAGTTTTCTATGTGAGTTTGTTGAAAAACCTAGGTGTGGTTATAATGGAACCTCAAGTATTTGGTTGACCTTGAGAGAGTGGATGTAGGTGTTGGAGACACTGAACCACTATATATATATATATCTTGTAGTAATATTGTGATTGTTTGTGTATTTATATTGTTATCACTCTCAAATAACATATATATATATTTATAACAAGTATTTTCTTTGTATAAGTAAACCTCAAGAGTTTGAAAAGGGATAAATTCGATTTAATAAGTTTTTATCACTCAATTCACTCCCATCTTGAGTGGTCATTGTGTGTCAAGGGACCAACAAACGACTAATCTTGCTTTATATCTTCAAGGGTTAGAGAGAGACATACATTCTTTCAGCTTGAATAACCATTTACACTTAATCAATTTCTACTTATCAGGTCTTGGGACTAGTTTTCAAGTTTCATTTACCTTTAAAGATGCCATCTCATCATCCATGGCTTGTTGCCACTTAAAATAGTCATGAAAGTTGACAACCTCCTTATAGCAGGATCGCTCACTGCTTCTCATCTCCATATCTACTACTAAAGCATAAAAAGCTAAGTCTGAGTATGCATATCTAGCAGGAGGTTTAATAGTCATCCTGGTTCGGTCTCGGGTCAGTTGATAATTGCTAAGGTCTTGTTGAGAAGTGTCATTCTCCTCAGCCTCAGGGTCATCAACTTGGGCCTCATGATCACTCTCTTGATCAGAGTTTTGCTCTTGGATTGGGGAATCAATTTGTGTGTTAGGGACTTAAGAAATGGGAGTTGCAGGAAGACCCTGTTGCTCCACCTTAATTTGGGTACTACCATATATTACAAAGTTATCGGGGGTGCGAGGTTTGGGGTCATCTTCATTGTTACTAAGTTTACATGGGAAAACTGATTCATTGAATATTACATCTATAACACCCCGCCTTCCTAGGACGTTAGGTAACGTAAGATTTCAGGGATATTTTTTTTTCAATCAACGGAAACTCAACACAAAACCGTTCTCCGAAAATCCCGTTACATTTTCTCAGTATATCAACTATGAACCATCAATAAACTAAGATAGGTACATCATCACAAATGCGGAAACTAAATCGAAACCTCAATAGACACAATCAAAACCACTTTATTCATAATATAAAGTCGAACCAACGTTTACATGACGTCATCAAACTTAACAACATAATTGAAAATGACATAAAGTAAACTATCCACTAATCGCCGTCACTCCTTGGCAATTCTCTTTCCCTTCACACTATTGCCTACACTTGGAATGTTTGAATATTCCAGGGACAAAGTCCATATTAGATGATGAATGATATAAGTGAGAGTTCAAAAGCACATTTTTTCATGAATGAATGCAAGACATGAAATAAACCAATACACCCCGGTAAGCCCTAGCTCAAGAAAATCCCAAGCGCTTAATCCTACCATGGGAAAAGAGTAATCTCTCTAAAAGCTATGCTACCATACCAACACATCAACACGACACAATTCTAGCTTAAGAGGGGCAAGTCAACGCATCTCTCCAATATCTCGGGAACAATCGTTACCAACTCCTGGCTCAAGAGGGTCACATCAACGTAGGAACCCGACTCACCACATTTACGTTAGAGATTACGTTCTTACTCTAAGCATCCAAGAACCACCACACAATCCCAACTCCAAAATTTCACATGGACCACCTAGTCATCCTAGTGAAAATTTCCTGATCAAACGGCCTGCCTTTGAAACTAAGGCAACTATCCAGGCATACTGACCAGCACAAAATACCCCTATTATTCCGTCAAACCCTTGGAAATCTATTTCCGTCGCTAAATTTTAATAATAAAAAATTTAAAATTAAAATTTAATTTTAATTATTTAAATTAATATTAAAATTAATTTTTTATTTTTAAATTTTATGACGAAATTTATTTTCCGTTGCTAAAATTAGTGGCAGAAATAAATTCCGTCGCTATATAATTTTTTTTGTTTATTTTTTTATTATTATTAAAATTTAGCGACGGAAATAATTTTTCGTCACTAAAATTCGCGATGGATTAAAATTCACAAACCAAAGACATGACTTTCGTCCTGTACGAGGATGCTCTTAGCCGATTGATTAGATACATGCCCATTTATGAAGGGGACGAAAGGATCAAAGCTCAGAAATTCTTGGGGGGGCTGAGTCTGAGGCTTCAGAGGGCCCTGAGCAATATAAGCACCCAGTCTTATACAGAAGTGGTAATGAAGCCTTTACTACTGAGGCTAACCTAAGCCGGATTGAAGCTATCCAAGGGGAAAGTCAGCAAGCGAGTAGTCATAAAACCGGCAAGAAGCTAGATCTCCAGAGGCTAAAATTCAAGCCTAGTACTTTGTGCAAAAGATGCTAGAAGCAACACCCTGGAAAGTCGTGTCGGTTTGGAACAAAAGGTTGCTACAATTGCGGAGAAGAGAGACATCTCAATCAGAACTACTCTAAGAGAGGAATCACTTGTTTCAGCTGCCAACAGACGGGGCATGTTGCAAGGGACTGTCCTAAGTCGCGGTTGATAAATCAACCTCAGGGGACGTCCAGAAATGTCAGACTACAACAAGGAATGGTGTTTCACCTAACTTGGCAAGACGTGACAGAGGACCCAGTAGTAATCGAAGGTACCATGTTCTTATCTGATATTCCTATGCATGTTTTAATAGACTCAGGAGCAAGCCATTCGTTCATTTCACATGCATTCACTGAAGTGCTAGGAGAAAAATCGGAAAAATTAAATTGTCGTATGATTGTGGCAACCCCAATGGGAAAGTCTTTAGAAACCTCTTCAGGATACAAAAATAGGAAGATAGATAGGGGAAGTTGAGTTCCTAGTAGATCTGATCCTTCTGGAATTTTAAGATTTTGACGTGATTCTAGGAATAGACTTTTTAACCAAATACGACGCTACGTTGGACTATAAAACTAAGACAGTCTGTCTCAAGAGCGGAGACTCGAACGTCAAGTTTTGAGGGCAAAAGAAGGCAAGCGAACAGAAGTGGATCTCGGCTCTAAAAGCTGAGAAACTGTTACGTCAAGGGGCACAGGGATACTTGGCTTGTGTTCAAGAGAAAAGCAAGGAGCCCTTAAAAATCGAAGACGTGCGAATCGTTAAAGAGGTCAGGGATGTGTTTCCCGAATAATTGCCTAGATTGCCACCTTAGAGAGAGATTGAGTTTTCGATAGAAATTGTGCCAAGGGCTGGTATGATTTCTATAGCCTCGTATAAAATGGCCTCTACAGAATTGAGAGAATTAAAGACCCAATTTCAAGACTTGTTGGACAAAGGGTTCATCAAACCAAGTATGTCGCCATGGGGTGCACCAGTACTCTTTGTCAAGAAAAAAAATGGGAGTTTTAGGATGTGCATAGATTATCAACAGCTGAACAAGATAACTGTCAAGAATAAGTACCCAGTCCCTAGAATAGAGGAACTGTTCAACCAATTACAAGGAGACAAGGTCTTCTCGAAGATTGACCTAAGATTAGGGTATTATCAATTGAGGATCAAGGCAAAAGACGTGCCTAAGACAGCTTTTCGTTCTCGATATGGGCATTATGAATTTTTGGTGATGCTGTTCAAACTAACCAATGCCCCAACAGCTTTTATGGACACTATGAATCGAGTTTTCAGGCCTTTTTTGGATAAGTTCGTGATTGTGTTTTTAGACGACATACTAATATACTCTCCCTCGGAAGAAGAGCATGAGTCACATTTAAAGGTAATATTGCAAACGTTGCAAGAACATAAGCTGTATGCCAAATTCTCAAAATGTGAATTTTGGTTATACCAGGTGGCATTTTTAAGGCATGTTATATCGGCCGAAGGAATATTGGTCGACCCGGCCAAGATAGCAGCCGTCATGAATTGGAAGCAACCTCGGTCGGTTACTGAAGTTAAGAGTTTCTTGGGATTGGCTGGGTATTATAGAAAGTTCGTGGAAGGGTTTTCCAGGATTACAACACCCCTCACCAAGTTAACTCAGAAGAGAGTGAAGTTTGATTGGAGTGAGCGGTGTGAAGAAAGTTTTCAGACGCTTAAGGATAAGCTGACAACTGCTCCAGTACTGGCTATGCCAAATAGATCAGGAGGATTTATGGTATACACTGACGCCTCAAGGAATGGGTTGGGGTGTGTGCTAATGCAGCACGGTAGAGTCATTGCTTATGGGTCCCGACAGCTCAAGAACCACGAACGGAATTACCCGACCCATGACCTGGAGTTGGCTGCAGCGGTATTTGCCCTAAAGATTTGGAGACATTATTTATATGGCGAGAAGTTCGAGATTTTTACTGATCACAAGAGCCTATAATACGTGTTCTCACAAAAAGAATTAAACATGAGACAACGAAGATGGGTGTAGCTGTTAAAAGATTACGACTGCACTATTTGATACCATCCCAAAAAAGCTAATGTGGTGGCAGATGCCCTAAGCAGGAAGGAAACCACTTGTGTAGCCGGAATGATAGTGGCAGAGTGGAAGTCTATTCAGAATTAATAAATCAGATACGATAAGTCTATTCAGAAGACTCTCGGGTAAAAATATGGGTTGACGAGCATGGGCAAGTAAAGAAACTAGAATTTGAGGTAAGAGAAAACATCATTCGGTTTCAAGGAATAATATATGTACCTCATGTGAGGGAATTACGGCAGGTAATTTTGGGAGAAGCCCACTGATCCAGGTACTCAATACACCCTAGTGCCACCAAGATATACCAAGACTTGAAAGCTGTGTATTGGTGGCCGGGAATGAAGAAAAGTGTGGCAAGGTACGTTAGTCAATGTGACACGTGTTAAAGAATCAAGATTGAGCATCAAAAACAGGGTGGAAGTTTGCAGCCATTAGAAATCTCGGAATGGAAGTGGGAGCATATTACAATGGACTTCTTGACAGGATTGCCAACAAATCCCAAGGGAAAAGATACTATTTGGGTGATAGTTGACAGATTATCTAAATCTGCCCATTTTCTGGCTATGAAAGTCAGCTAATCGATCAACAAATTAGCTCAACAGTATGTGAACGAGATTGTCAGATTGCATGGAGTGCCTGTAAGTATTGTGTCAGACCGCGATCCAAGGTTCACATCTAGGTTCTGGGGAAGCTTACAAAAATGTTTAGGTACTCAGCTTAAGCTAAGTACAGCCTATTATCCCCAGATTGATGGCCAATCAGAAAGGACCATTCAAACCCTAGAAGATATGTTGCGAGCATGTGCTATCGATTTTTTAGGGAGTTGGGAAGAACATTTACCATTGGTGGAGTTCGCTTATAATAACAGCTATCATAGCAGTATTGGAATGGCTCCATATGAAGCTTTATACGGACAAAAATGTAAGTCCCCGTTATGCTGGACTGAGGTAGGTGAATGAAAAATCTTGAGACTCGAGATAGTTCAGGAGACAACCGAAAAGATAAAGATCATTCGAGAAAGAATCAAGGAAGCTCAGGACCGTCAGAAATCCTACGCAGAAACCAGAAGAATGAATTTGGAGTTCCAAGTTGGTGATAAAGTATACCTAAAGATATCTCCACTAAAAATGGTGACTCAAAGCAACAAGAAAAATGGCAAGTTAAATCCCAAGTATATAGGACCATATGATATAATAGAAAGAATTGGATCAGTCGCTTATCGACTTGCTCTACCCTTAACCCTATCAAATCTCCACGATGTATTTCATGTATCGCAACTCCGTAAGCATGAACCAGATCGATCCCTCCCAGGCAATGCCAGCTGAAGCTATCAAGATTTAAGAAAATCTTTCGTACATTGAGAAACCGGTTAAAATTTTGGATCGTAAAAATCAAGTCCTGAGAAACAAGTCAATTCCTCTTGTGCAAGTCTTGTGGAGAAACCTGGTAAGTGATGAGATAACTTGGGAGCGAGAAGAAGACATGAAGTTCAATTTTCCATACCTTTTTAAAGACCCTATGAGTGAGGAGTGATCAAATTTCGAGGACGAAATTTTTGTGAGGGGAGAATGTAATACCCTAAGTCATCGTAAATAATAAATCGAAATGTTTTGAGACCCTAAAGAAATTATTAGGGTAAGTATAAATTTATTTATAGAAATAGTGTTTACATAATCACAGTTAAATGCATTGCATATAGTAAATAATGAAAATATATTAGAAATTTGTATTTTTATTCTATTAATGTTTATGAATAGACATATATGTATAAGTGTATTCAAATAGGTATATGTATACGCATGTACATATGTATGATATAAATGTGTATATGAATATATATATAAATCTATATATATATATAAAAAAAATCTAGAAAATCTGGAAAATCGGAGCAGGCGCATGATCGCGCCTACAACAAGCAACCGGGGAGAAGGGGGTATTTAATGAGGAATGGCCGATGGAGATGGCCTCTAGGACGCGTGGCGGCCTCGATGGGACGTTCGCGGCGGAGTTTTGACTATAAATAGCCGAGTTCGCACAAGGCCTTCATCAGAATTCTTTTGCTTCATAGATTGCTCGATTTTGTTAGTGTTTGAGAGATTGGTGAGTAGGGTTTTGATTCTCGAGGTGTGGGCAAGCTTTCAGGTAATTTTGGTGGCCAACGGAGTAGTGAAGAAGGAGATCCAAGCTCGCCGAAAAATCGCGCCATTCGCCGGAGACGAGACTTCATCACTCGATTGAGGTATTTTTACTACTTTTTTCTCGATTTCAAGGCCATATTTGGGTGCAGAAGGTCGGGTTTAGAGGGGGTAGGGCCTTGTTTCGAAGCTCGGGGGCTCGGGAGGTTTGCCGGCGGCGAGGAAGCCGCGGGAGAAGAAGGCGCGTGCCTTCTACGCGCCCGCAAGAAAGAAAGAAAATAAAAAGAATAGAAAAGAAAAGAAAATAAAATAGAAAAAGGTTTTGAAAAAATTTCAAAAATTTTCACAAAATCTGGAATATTGTTTATGTCTTATTTTGTAAAAATTTTTCTGGAAAATGCTAATTTTATTATTTATTTATGTAGTTTTTCTATTATGGAAATAAAGAAAAAATAGGAATTTAATTTGGAAAATTCCAAGAAAATTTCAGAATGTTAGAAGTATTATTTAAGGAATATTAGTGAAGAGAAATTGAATAATATGAAATTTTAGATAATTATCATGTAATTTTGAAGAAATAAGGTTTAGAAATAAAGAAAAAAATTATAGAAATTATGAAAAATAGTAAATTATATTTTGAAAAATATATTTAATGTTTTAGGAGTCCTTGAGGGCAAGAAGATTGAGAAATAGCTGCTTGACACGCTTTTCGAGATAACTTAGAAGTAAGTGTACCGTTTCAAGCTTAGTACGGTTATAAATGTTTATATTCGAGAATGCTTGTATCATATTGGCATATTTTGATATGTACCCATCACATAGACTGCATCCATGACATGATTATGAAATGCATAAATACACATTGATGTCATTGATCACATGCATTTGAGGCCGTAGAGAGTACGAACTGGTACCGCTACTTTACCAAAGATGCACCCATATACACCCCGGTTTCGAAAGATGTGGCCGCAAAAATAATAGGTAACATGAGGGGTGCAGTTGACACCTACGAGGAAAGACATTGCATACACACATGACATAGCATTATGTACCCTTACTTAGATGGTTCATCATCTAACTTAGGTTTTGCCCCTAGAACATGCAACGTTCCAGTCGGGATTTGCAGTGATGATACCGAGGTTGAGGATGTGTAGTGACGCGAGACGTCAGGAAACGAGTAAATGTACCATGTTATGTTGTAATATAAATAGTTCTAGAATTATGTACATTTTAATGTATCAACTTTGTATTAAGTGTCATATTCAGTTATTTATGTAATGCCATGAGTAGGTTCGGTTTAGCTTCCGCTTTTATTTATCTCTAGTGTATAAATTATTTCGTCAAACACTAGATAGGTCTTAAGGAATTTTGGGAGTAATGCAATTTAAAAAAAATAATAATAATAAGACCCAATTTTCCTAAGACATAACACGCCCTGAAAAGGTGGGCTGTTATAGGATTTCTTTAAGAACTACATCTAAAAACTCAGCAAGAAGTGATTGCACTATAGAAGGATGCTCCTTCTTGGTGTCATTTTCTTCTAGTACAACAAGAATAAATGAGCCTTCAAAATTTTTAGCTTCTTTAATAATTTCAGATTTAGAGATTAGAAGATTTCCCTCTCCTTTACTTGGTTTGGGAATACCCACCATTTTATAAGGGCCTAACACAATCTTAACACCATTTTTGACAAAAGTGTAAGTGTTTTTATATCCACCGTGTAAAGTCCTTCTATCATATTGCCATGGCCTCCCGAGAAGCAAGTAGTATGCATCCATAGGAACAATATCACACACAATTTCATCTTTATACTTTTCTTTAATTGAAAATTGAACAAGGTAGCATTTGCTTACCTTTACCTCTTTCTTTTTATCTAACCAAGACAGCTTGTATGGTTGAGGATGATCTTCAATTTCGAGTTGCAATTTCTCCACCATGTTTGAAGAGATAACATTCTCAAAACTGCCACCATTTATTATGACATCACAAACTTTGCCATGAGAAGTGCATCTTGTATGGAAGATGTTATGGCAAAGCCACTCATCATCTTCTTCTCATTGGATGCTCAGGTTTCGACAAACAAAAAGTTCTCCTTCATCAACAAAAGTCACATCTTCTACCTCGAATTCTTCTTGAATTAGTTCTTCCTCCTCCTCATCTTCTCTTTCTTCAACAAGGGTAACTATTCTTCGATTTGGACAATCAGCTGCAATATGACCATAGCCTTGACACTTAAAACATTTTCTAGAACCAATACTGTTGGCACCTTGAGGCTTTGAAGTGTTTCCAACCTCATTCTTTAATGGAGCTTTTGAAAATGTTAGCCTGAAAGTAGAAGCCTTTGAAGAAGAAGTACTCTCCCGATTGGGAAAATTTCCTTTGGATTGTAGCCGATTGTTACCACTCACCATTTCCTTTTGCTGTCTTTCCACTTTATTCACTAATTTGCAAACATCCCCATAAGTCTAGTAAGGTTGGAGCTGGACAACATTACCGATGTTTAGCTTTAATTCGCTAAGATAACATGCTATGGTTTGTTTTTCTGGTTCTACAATATCACACTTGATCATGAGGTAATCAAATTCCATCGTATATTCTTCCACAGATTTCTCCCTTTGCTTGAGGTTGTGCAGCTTTAGAAAAGACTCTTGTTTATAATCTTTAGGCAAAAATCTTCTATTTAACTCCCTTTTCATTTTTTCCCATGATCTTATGGTACCTCTACCTTCACGAACTCCTCTTTTTTAAGATTTTCCCACGATAGGCCAACATATTTTCTTAACTTGAATGCAACATATTTCACTTTTTGATCTTCTGAAATGTCTTTGAATTCAAATACCCGTTCCACAGTATGCAACCAATCAAGAAATTTATCAGGCTGCATTTTTCCTTCAAATTCTAGAATCTCAGCTCTTATGTCAAGAACTGGTTGCTGTCGCCCTTTGTGTTGAGAACGAGGAGAGGAACTTTGACTTACCTCTTGGTCAAAATCATGAAAGGGATTGACGTTCTCAGCCTCAACACCTAAATCTTCTTGCTCAGAAACATTATCTCCACCTTCTTGTTCCCTCGGCTGAAGATATTCTAATTGTTGTTGAAGTTGGTGAACTTGTCTTCTCAAATCATCCATCTCCACATCTCGGAGATCTCTTTCTTGACGACGTCGAGAAGGCATGGTAGCCAAAAGCTCTAATACCAACTGCTACCGAAGTGAAAAAAAAAATAAACAAACAAGAAAATGCCAAGAAAAGTAGAGAATTCACCACCCAAATTAATTCCTGAGGGATACACCACCGAAAAGAACTAACAAGAGGTACAAAATTCTAGAATCTCACCATCCTAAACCAAGGGATACAGAGAAAAGAAAATGCTCCTAGGCAAACTTTCATTCAAAATCCAATCCTCCCCATCCTTCATTACAAAAGCTATCTTAAGGGCATCTTAGAAGGATCCCCCAAGCATCACTGGCTGAGTTTCAAAGTCTAATGATTGAGAGTAAAGGCTAAATACATGAAAAATATGAAAAACATAGAAAATGACATAAAACATTAAATAAAGTTCTTAACTCTGTTGTAGCACCCCAAGCAGACCCTTCCCTAGTAAATCAGTCATGACTTCCTCTAGAAGACTCCAATTGATGAGCTGCTTGCTACTTTGGAAACTAGACTCATAAAGCTTTCCAACCATATAGGGCTCGAATTTTTTGGCTTTATAGATTGGTACAGTTTATTTGTAGAAGTTGACCCAGAACAGAGAACTTTGACAACTTACTTCATCTTCAATTATTTGCTGGAATCTTTGAGAATTTTCGAAAAACTCTCCTGTGTCATTTCCCCACCCAAAGTCCAATTTCAACAATTTGAAACTTCTTAAGTTGCTAACAATGTACATTTTGGGTCTTTCTTTGGCATATGCTTCGTCTCTTTCTTCCATCAACTCGCGAATCTTGTGAAACCCTTCATCCCCTTGCATACTTTGGATAAATTTAGAGTCTAGTTTTTTAATTGCTTCCTTCACACGACCCACCACAACTTGCAGTTTATTGTTTTCATTTGTGTGGGCTGCATTGTGGTGTGCACTTGTTAGCCAAGATATTCCAAAATGCGTTTTCGGACAATGGGGGTGCCATTCGTTCCCGCATGTTTACTGCAAAGACCAACGTGGATGGGTGCTGGGAGCCTTTGACTGTTGCGGAAGCAGCCATGCACGCGTCCAGATTAAAGAAGTTATCACTTGGGAAGTGCTTGGATAAGGGACTAGCTAGCTAGTGGCCTTGACCTTGAGGGCTTTTATAGCATTACTATCGAACACAAATCTCCTCAAGGTGCTTTTCCCTTGATTCAACCAACTCTCCTTGAGAAATTCCATTCTACGTGGTAGATGTTCGGAGCTAGGAGGGAAAAGCGAGGATGCTGAGCTGAGGTCAGGGAATATTGCTTGGTCTTGACAGCCGCTAGACAAGGCAGTCCAACACCTAAGGAAAGAAACCAGTGTATTTGCATCTAACACCTTGTGCGACATTGACACACCAATGGAAATTCTCCCAGAAGCAAATACGTTGGCTTGAATAGCTAGGTGAGATAAGATATTTTGTGGCTCTGGAACAAGGCCTTGGTAAGGAACAAATCGGTTCAGGACTTCGATTTCAGGCTCTTTAAGAAACTCGGACTTGTCGCAACGAACATGAGTTTCTATGAATAGAACTCCATCATTGAAATCAAACGACATGTGGTCTTTAAGCCGTCCAGCCAACGGGTAGAAGCGAGACAGGGTTTCGGACATCGAATTTTTCAAACGAGCCAAGATCTGCTTGACAGAGCTGGCATCGGGTATGGCGTAGTGAAAGACGATGGGGACGTAAGCAGAACTGAGGAACTGGTCCAACAGAGAAATGGTGAAGGTTCTAAGGTGAGAGGGTGTTGGAGATGATGGCTTGATGTATTCCCCTGAAACCACTTGAACCTCCATGTGGATGGTCTCTTTGAAGAATGAAAGATTAATTAATGAAGAGCAAGCAGAGGCTTACAAAGAGAGAGAGAGAGAGAGAGAGAGAGAGAGGGCTGGAGAGCTCTAGGTTTCAGAGACTTGATACTTTGGTTAATTGATGTGAAGGGCCTGAAAGAGAGAGTAGCATATATATAGCAGCTGGGGATTGAATGTATATGTGTGTGTTAACTGGGGTCAAAACTAAGAAGTTTGTTCAAAGACGAGAGAGAGAGAGAGGGGTCTATATATATATATATATAAAGAGAAGTGAATCGATTAATTAAAAAATTACATTTGAAAGTCATGTCACACAGTGATTCGAGATGGGATACACAGTTCCCACAAATAAATAGTGAAAACTATAATTCCAACGGGGATTTATTCAACTAATACGCCCATATATATATAAGTATTAATATTATAATTAGAGGATGCTCACGTAACATGAGGGGCATTAAATTAAATTAATTATCAAGGCTTTGTCTCAACCCAGGGACTGCTGGCCGCTGGCCATATCCATGATTTCGTCTGGGCTGGATGCAATTTAATTATATTCCTATCCTTTTATTAATGTGAAATAAACTTCACAATTTTGCTACTAATAACTGCCATGCAAGGGTTTATAGTTTTAATTTTCAGAAATGTTAATTATTGTCCAAGAAAGTAGAAGAATTTGTCATTCAGAAGTCACATTACTAAAGTTGCGTCAGAGGTTAAAGCATCAGTCAACTCATAGGATAAACCCGAATGACATGATGTACACTAGCGAATATTGATTCTGATTGGATAATACTCTTCAAATCACCTGAAGGAGAGCAATGCGAGAAAACTCAATTTAGGTGGAAGATGGGTAGTGAAGTATCGTTTAGGCAAGGGTAGAAGTGATTTTCACGAGCAAAGTTCAAAGTACAAGGTCTTAGAGTATTTATAAATCTTCTTCTAAAGACAATTACGATAGGATAAGCTCACAGCACGAGACAAACAACCTCTAAAGCAAATAATCTCAAGCGCAGTAAAGAGAATCATATGATGGGGTTTCTAAGTCTTCTTTGTATCATTTGCCTTGACATTTATAAATCCGAGACAAGATATTTCACACTCATTCACTAATTCCAATCTAAATCACTCTTTGACTCCTAAAACCATGAAGAACCATTAATCCTTTGTAATATGAGGTGGTCTGTCAATTCTCATCGTGATCTTTATTATGAAGTTCAATCTAAAAGGTATGTAAAAATCTCAAGGAGTGAGTCAAATTAAGGTACCCAATTCATTTGTCAATCTTACATGGATATTTAGTTAAATATAAAAACATTTCATTAAAGACGCGGCAAGAACAGGCAACCCATGACCAAAACTCACATGGATATTTAGTTAAATGTAAAAACTTTTCATTAATGCACTTTTGTTACTACAATTCTTTTGTCCTTCTTAGAACCTAAACATGCGTTTAGGATACAATTCATGCAAGATTTGAATTGTAACTCTTTCGAACATCTTATGATATTATATTATTGTTACAAAATAAATGAACAGACAAATAAAAGATAAGAAGTACAAAGATGGAGACAAATTTCTTTCAACTGATTAAGTAGCACTAAACTATGATGATGAAGTCACCAAACAACCTGGATTTGAGGAAGCGTAGCTTAGGAACTCAGGATCTTGTTCTAAAATAGTCATCTCAGGTTCATCTAAGTGCACCCATGCTTCTATTCCTCCGTTCACACTGCTTTCTGCTAGAAATACCCCATTGATAAACACTGAACTGGGAAATCCCCAAATATGGCTAACCCAAATAGGTTTTCCCCACCCGAATTCCAATTCCGACAATCTAAAGCTTCTCAAGTCGCTGACCATGTACATTTCAGGTCTTTCTTTGGCATATATTTCATCTCTTTCTTCCATCAACTTGCATATCTTGTGAAACCCTTCATCTCCTTGCATACTTTGGATAAATTTAGAGTCTATTTTTTCAACTGCTTCCTTCACACGACCCACCACAACTTGCAGCTCATCATTTTGTTTTGTGTGGGCTGCATTGTGGTGTGCACTTGTTAGCCAGAAGATATTCCCAAATGTGTTTTCGGACAATGGTGAAGCCATTCGTGGCCGCATGTTTACTGCAAAAACCAACGTGGATGGTTCTTGGGAGCCTTTGACTATTGCCGAAGCAGCCATTGCACGCGTCCAGATTAAAGAAGTTATCACTTGGGAACTGCTTGGATAAGGGACCAACTGGCTAGTGGCCTTGACCTTGAGGACTTTTATAGCATTACTATCGAACACAAATCTCCTCAAGGTGCTTTTCCCTTGATTCAACCAACTCTCCTTGCAATTCGCCATGCTACGCGGTAGTTGTTCGGAGCTAGGAGGGAAAAGCGAGGATGCTGAGCTGAGGTCAGGGAATATTGCTTGGTCTTGACAGCCGCTAGACAAGACAGTCCAACACCTAAGGAAAGAAGCCAGTGTATTTGCATCTAACACCTTGTGCGACATTGACACACCAATGGAAATTCCCCCAGAAGCAAATACGTTGGCTTGAATAGCTAGGTGAGATAAGGTATTTTGTGGCTCTGGAACGAAGCCTTGGTAAGGGACAAATCGGTGCAGGACTTCGATTTCAGGCTTTTTAAGAAACTCGGACATGTCACAACGAACATGGGTTTCTATGAATAGAACTCCTTCATCATTGCAATCAAACGATATGTGATCCTTAAGCCGACCAGCCAACGGATAGAAGCGAGACAGGGTTTCGGACAGCGAACTTTTCAAACGAGCCAAGATTTGCTTGATAGAGCTGGTATCGGGTATGGGGTAGTGAAAGACGAAGGGGATGTAAGCAGTACTGAGACGCTGGTCCAACAGAGAAATGGTGAAGGTTCTAAGGTGAGAGGGTGTTGGAGAAGATGGCTTGATGTATTCCCTTGAAACCACTTGAATCTCCATGTGGATGGTCTCTTTGAAGAATGAAAGATTAATGAAGAGCAAGCAGAGGCTTACAGAGAGAGAGAGAAGGCTGGAGAGCTCTTGGTTTCAGAGACTTGATACTTCGGTTAATTGATGTGAAGAGCCTGATTGAGAGAGTAACCTATATATATAGCAGTTGGGGGTTAATTGGGGTCAAAACTAAGAAGTTTGTTCAAAAACGAGAGAGAGAGAGAGAGAGAGAGAGAGAGAGTGTATATGTGTGTGTTAACTGGGGTCAAAACTAAGAAGTTCGTTCAAAAACGAGAGAACAAAACGACAGGGACCGCGGCCGGGGGGGGGGGGGGGTGTTGTTTGTGGGGGCGGCCGTGCAACATGATCTATAGATATATATATATATATATAAAGAGAAGTGAATCGATTAATTAAAAAAATCATATTTGAAAGTCATGTCACACACTGTTTCGAAATGGGATACACACTTCCCACAAATAAATAGTAAAAATTACAGTTCCAACGGGGATTTATCCAACTAATGCGCCCATATATATATATATATATATAATTAAGTATTAATATTATAATTAGAGGATGCTCACGTAACATGAGGGGCATTAAATTAAATTAATTATCAAGGCTTTGTCTCAACCCAGGGACTGCTGGCCGCTGGCCATGTCCACGATTTCGGCTGGGCTGGATGCAATTTAATTATATACCTATCCTTTAATTAATGTGAAATAAACTCCACAATTTTGCTATTAATAACTGCCATGCAAGGGTTTATAGTTTTAATTTTCAGAAATGTTAATTATTATCCAAGAAAGTAGAAGAATTTGTCTCGTCCAAAAGTCACATTACTAAAGTTGCGTTAGAGTTAAAGCATTAGTAACTCATAGGATGAACCCAAATGGCATGGTCTGAGAATATTGATTATGATCAGATAATGCTCTTCAAAACACCCGAAGAAAAGCAATGCGAGAAAACTCAATTTGGGTGGAAGATGGGCGGTGGAGTATCGTTTAGGCTAGGTAGAAATGATTTTCACGAGCAAAGTTTAAATAGAAGGTCTTAGAGCATTTATCCGATAGCCTTCTTTTAGAGACAACTAGTTCTCGACCTGTGCATCTAACAAAAATATGTATAAAATAATAATTTAAAATATGAAATGTACATTACAATAAATTTAATATATTACATGAATTAGAGAAAAAACGACAATTTTATTTCATTATGATTAAAGTAAATTTTGAAAGACTTCTTTGTATATAACATTTATAAACGAAGTTGTTTGTTCACTCTCCTTATCACATATTAACATCTTCAATTCTCTTTTTTGATATATTGGAACTGTTGTATTCAAAAAATTGAATAATTCTTTTTTTGGTGTATTGAAACTTATTGTATTTAATAAATTGAATAATTTATTTTTTGGTGCATTGAAACCTGTTATATTCAATAAATTGAATGTAGGTAGAGTAATAGCTTGGGAAAAAAATAAATAAATTAGCATATTCAACTTCTTAAGTCTCCATCTTCCTAACTTTAATTGATAGTTGTACATTCGGTAATATTTATCTACTTGAAAAATTAACGTTGAAACCATCATTAACCATATTTATCTGCTGCTTAATGTGTCTAAGATATGTTTTTTAATTCCAAAATATTTATTTGTTGTATTCAATAAATTGAATAATTTATTTTTTGATGCATTGAAACTATTGTATTCAATAAATTGCATAATTCATTTTTTGGTGCATTGGAATCTACTGTATTCAATAAATTGAATAAATCATTATTGAATAATTCATTTTTTGGTGTATTAAAACTTGTTGTATTCAATAAATTGAATGTAGGTCCATTCGTTAATATTTATCTGCTTGAAGAATTAATGTTGAAACCATCATTAACCATATTTATCTGTTGTTTAATGTGTTTAACATATATTTTTTTATCTTTTAATTCTTAAATATTTATCTGTTGTATTCAGTAAATTGAATAATTCATTTTTTGATGCATTGAAACATGATGTATTCAATAAATTGAATAAATCATTATTGAATAATTCATTTTTTGATGTATTGGAACTTGCTCTATTCAATAAATTGAATGTAGGCAAAGTAAAAGCTTGGAAAAAAATAAATAAATTAGCATAGTCAACTTATTAAGTCTCCACTTTTCTAGTTTTAATTGATAGTTGTACATTCAATAATATGTATCTGCTTGAAGAATTAACGTTGAAACCATCATTAACCATATTTATCTGTTATTTAATGTGTCTAAGATATATTTTTTTATTTTTAATTCCTAAATATTTATCTGTTGTATTCAATAAATTGAATAATTTATTTTTTGATGCATTGGACTACTGTATTCAATAAATTGAATAAATCATTATTGAATAATTCATTTTTTGATACATTGGAACCTGCTATATTCAATAAATTGAATAAATCATTATTGAATAATTTATTTTTTGGTGCATTAGAACATGCTCTATTCAATAAATTGAATATAGACAGAGTAATAGCTTGGGAAAAAAATAAATAAATTAGCGTAGTCAACTTATTAAGTCTTCGCCTTCCTAATTTTAATTGATAGTTGTACATTAAGTAATATTTATCCGCTTGAAGAATTAATTTTGAAAGCATCAATAACCATATTTATCTCCTATTTAATGTGTCTAAGATATATATTTTTTATTTTTTAATTCTTAAATATTTATCTGTTATATTCAATAAATTGAATAATTTATTTTGTAATGCATTGAAACTGCTGTATTCAATAAATTGAATAATTTATTTTTTGATACATTGGAACCTATTGTATTCAATAAATTGAATAAATCATTATTGAATAATTCATTTTTTGGTGCATTAGAACATGCTCTATTCAATAAATTGAATATAGACAGAGTAATAGCTTGGGAAAAAAATAAATAAATAAATTAGCGTAGTCAACTTATTAAGTTCTGTCTTCCTAGTTTTAATTGATAGTTGTACATTAAGTAATATTTATCCGCTTGAAGAATTAATGTTGAAAGCATCAATAACCATATTTATCTCCTATTTAATGTGTCTAAGATATATTTTTTTTATTTTTTAATTCTTAAATATTTATCTGTTATATTCAATAAATTAAATAATTTATTTTGTAATGCATTGGAACTGCTGTATTCAATAAATTAAATAATTTATTTTTTGACACATTAGAACTTATTGTATTCAATAAATTGAATAAATTATTATTGAATAATTTATTTTTAGTACATTAGAATCTGTTGTATTCAATAAATTGAATGTAGGCAAAATAATAGTTTTGGGGAAAAGAACAAATTAGCAGAGGTTAGGCAAAATTTATGAAAGTCAACTATTAATAATGACTATCTTATTTTTATATATATAAAGATTATGACAAGATCAGCTATCAGACAAACAACCTCTAAAGCAAGTAACCTCAAGCACACTAAAGAGAATCACGTGATGGATTAACTACGTCTTCTTTGCATCACTTGTCCTAACATCTATAAACTCAAGTCCTTTAGAGTATGAGGAGGTCTGTCAATTCTCTGACCCTTATCATAAAGTTCAATCATAAATGTATATAAAAATCTCAAGGAGGGAGTCAAAGGTACCACATCACATCCTTCTTTCAACCTTTTTTAAACTGTCTAGAGTTATTGGCTGAGTTAAATATCAAAATGATATCCTTCTCATCTAGTTTAGGATTATTTTTGTTCTTATTTCACGTGTGCACCGAAAGTGCAAGGGTAGATTAGCTTTAGACAAGATCCAAATTTTGTATAAACTTTATAAATTCAATTCATAATCGATTTTTTATGTCATCAAGTTTCTGATACATATTTATTAAAAAGTAAAACAATTAATTATTTTATAAACATGGTAGTAGAGTTTTTATTATATAGACAATTATGACATGTGGAATTGCCATCAAAATTTACTCTAGATATTGAATAATATAACCTATTTATATACATATATTTATATGTTATGTCTGTGTCACTTTTTTTTTTTTTTTTTTTGAGTTTCCATTTCAATTCTAAAATTCACCATATTGTGTTGATAAAAGATAGAATGGTTAAAGAGAGATTTATTGAATATAGATCTAGTTGTTTCGATTTTTAGTAGTGTTTTATAATTAAATTAAACTTAAAAAGGAGTGTAAATAAATATTAACGAGTTTTTAAAGTTAAATATGTTTATTTATTTAGATTTTATTTATTTATATAGGAATAAAAAGGAGGGAAAAACTCTTTCTTGGTTGCCGTATAACTGGATCTTTCAGAACCATATGAAAAATCCTTACTTCGAACAGCAAGGTTACTCTTTGAACAATCCTGGTCTTGAATTTTGAGAAAAGCTACTCTTTGAACAGCAAGGTACGATAAAAAAGTTAAAACCTATATTAAAGAGAGTTATTATCTATTGTTTATCTCATCTGCCTCACTATCGTCGTTTCTGTTCCCTGTCCTTATATGCGTTCCCATTGGTGATCATCATCATCTAGCCTCGTTGTTGGCTCATTCTCCAGCTCTGTCCTTATTTCTTCTCAGAAATTTTTTTTTATTTAAAAACAATTTTCTGTAAGAAAAACACTTTTCCCAAACAAACAAATCTCAAATTATCAATAATTTCATTATAAGATCATTTATCTCTTGGACTTTTAATGGTCTCTCCGTTGTGTTAAGCTCTTGCTACATCACCATTAATTGATTATGAAAATATTATTTGAATATTTAAATTTGTTATTTATCATGATATTTTATATTGATACTAGCATATACCCGTGCTTGAAGGCACGGTGTAAATAATATTAATATTAAAATACAATAATGTTCACTAATATTGTAAAAAAAAATTATAAATACTAAACAAAAAATAGAAATTAAAGTTATTATATACTTGTTAACGTTTAATAAAAAAAATATTAAATTAAATATATATAATAAAACACATTAATAAGTGTTCTACAATATGAATAAATTAAATTAAAAATTAAATATCAAACAATATATACCAGTTGTCGTCGGGACCCGTGGAGCCCCTACAACGGTCGATCAAGGGCCTAAGGGTCATCTTGGACCTCCATCGCCCCCCTGCCATCGCTCACAACACCTCGCCCCCATCCACCAGCCCCCTCACCCGCCGTCAACCCTGCCTTCCCCCCCTTACACTATCGCACCCACCAATGGCATGGGTGGGTAGGTTGGTGAGATAAAGAAAGAGAGAAGGAGAGGGAGAGAGGCAGTGAGTGAGGGAATGGGAGAGAGGGTGCAACAGAGGGGGAATGAGTGGTCATCGCACTTGCCGGCCCCCCACTTACCGTCGTCCCTCCCGCCTCCCTCACCGCCATCGCACTCGTCGAAGCCCCGCCTACCGCCAAACCTCCATTCCTCCACTAGTGTTGCACCTGCCAATGGTGTGGTGGGTGGGTCTATGAGAGAGAGAAAGAGAGAGAGAGAGGCAATGAATGAGGGAGCGAATGGTTGTCGCACTCGCTAGCCCCCCACCCACAACCGGCCCTTCCTTCCCCCCACCGCCGTCGCACCTGCCAATGGTATGGGTGGGTGGGTTTGTGAGAAAGGGATAAAGAGAGGTAGTGAGTGGGGTGGGTGAATGGATCTGTGAGAGAGAGAAAGACAAAGGAAGAGAGAGAGAAAGGGGCAATGAATGAGAGAGTGGATGGGTGGGAACATCACTTAACCATTGATATATATTTTAAATTTATCTTAGCCATTGAAATGTGTCTTTGAGATATTTGACATATTTTTAAATATTCTTCTGCTTTACTATATAGATGATAATTATAATAATAATTTTATTTTTAACATAAAATAGTGACATTTTAAATTTGAAATAAGAAATCAAAAAATAAAGGAATCGTCCAATAGAAATTATGAGGGTTTTTTTTTATATTTAATTTTATCTTTATTTTATGAAGAGATTATTTTTAGTTGTTTATAATCGTCCTATATGATAAATTTATTTTTTTATTAAACAGTAAATCATAGCTAAATTCAATGTCATACTCATTTTCTTTATTTCATCACTAACATATTCCACCATAAAATTTGATTGATAGTTTGCGTGATACATTTTGGTTACATAATAAATTGAATATTTTTCTATGTGATTATGAGGGCTTATGCGCAAAGGATTTGTTTGGTTTTGGGTTTGAAGTTTTTAAAATATATGATAACAAATAATTACATAAAATTCTATAGAATATAGTGATATTTTAAAATAAAAAATCAAAAAATAGAGAAATCGTTCTATAGAAATAAAAAAATAAGATTGTTTTTAGTTATTTACAAACGTCCTAAATGATAAATTTAATTTTGTATTAGTCAATAAATCATAGCTTAACATATTCTATCATAAAATTTGATTGTAAGTAACATTTAGGACGATTCTATCATAAATTTTTTTTTGTGTATGTAAATAAATTTAATTGTGTATGTATTTAGGACAATAAAATTTGATACATACACACATAAAAGGAGTTACGCGAAAAATATACATACATACACAGAATACAACATACATACACACATACAAAAAAATACAACATATATATAGAATACATATATACATACAAAAAATATATACATACACAGAATACATAATTATACATACACACAAAAAATACATTTAATTAATCCAATACATTAACATACATACACACAGAATCCAATAAATTATATATATACATTTAAATTTTATTTTATTTTTATTTTTTTCTCCTTCTCCTTTCATCTTCTTCCTCCCGCTTCTTTTTCATGCAACGCAACGCACAGCACCGGCCACTGCCCGGGCAGCCTCTGCCGCGGCCACCACCGTCTCTGCTGGTTGTCCTCAGTCACCGCCCCACCATCGCCATCAGCTATTCGCCGTCACGGGGCACGATCGTCGTTCGACCCTGCGCATACGGACGTTCGACCTTGCTCCTTCTAGCTGCCAAGCGTCACTGCATCCAACCACCATCGGCCGCTCCTCCGACTGCCGCACCCAGCCGCTTCAACTCCCTCGCCTACTGCTTGCTCTCTGTATATATATAGAGAGAAAGAGTTGGCCATTGATTGCGTGTGTCTATAAATGTGAGTGTGTGCCTGTGTATATAGCCGAGTGTATATAGATGTGAGTGTGTGTGTATATATATATATATATATTTGGGCGGGAAAATATTTAATCTCATTCATCAAATCTTCAGAAATTGATCCAAGCCATTAAATATCTTTCTCTTCAGACATTTTCAAAAATCATTATGTTTTATTATATGGATATCATATCAATACAAATTTCTTTCTCATATCAATACAAATATATAAGATATCAACACAAAATATAAGTAAAAATATCAAATTTAAATGTCTAAATAATATTTTCAAATGGCTTATTGCAATTGGAATGTGTATAAAAAAAGGTAGCGCTAACCATAAACTAATAGGGTAAATAACACTTATAGTTTCAGAATTTTGTATTTCATAGTAAATTGATCATTATATTTTTATTTTTGTAACCACAACCACTAAATTTTGATTTTTGTTACAATTGAGTCTCTCTTTTGATTTTTCTTCAAATTCTATTAATGAAAACTAATTAATATAGTATACATTATTCTAAACATCAAAATTACTTCATTATGAGGTTTATGCTAATTAATTATAACATTGAATGATTTTTGGGCTTATATTAATGTATGTCAATCAATCTGAAATATAGATTGAACTGAACTGAACTATCAAATTTGAATGGTTCAATTTAATTATTTTGATTTAACTAAAATGTTGCTCAACTTTGCAAATAATATTAAGAGAAACATTGCATAAACACTAAAATAATAAATAAAAACATGTACATATACATAGTCTTCATTAGCCAAAGATGTGTTAAAGTACAATTAAGAATCCAAGTCAAATTGAACTAAGGGTGCATTTGATTCCAAACATGAAATTTGCATAGAAAGAAAATATTTTTTAAGTAATTAAATTATTTAAAATTAAATTCTAGAAAAAATGTTAATTAAAAGTGTTTGATTAGCTTAACTTTTTAGTTGAAAATTGGCATACTTTTCTAACATTTGATATTTGATTGATATTATTTTTCATGAAAATAATCACATACACAGACAGATAATCAATAATCAAATACACAAATTAATAATCAACTACATAAAATAATCAAATATGTGTATATTCAAAAAATAAATCAAATATACATACACAAAATAATCAATATTAAAAAAATAAATCAAATATACATACACAAAATAATCAATATTAAAAAAATAAATCAAATATACATACACAACAGTGGGTCTCTAGTTGCCAAACAAGTTCAGCCACAACCAACGTCGTCGCCCAGCCACAATTGTCGTCGCTATTCAGCCACTATCTCCGTCACTAGCCTTCGCTGCCATCACCACTACCGGTTGAGTCACCGTTCATCGTCGCCATCGACTGTGCCATGGAATCGCCACCCCTGCATCGCGACCTTCTCTCTTCCTCTTACAACGCGTCCGTTCGTCGATGGCTGATCCCTACTGTTCATCGATGGCCTCTGCAACTGTCGGATCTGGCCTTCTCTCTTCTCTATTGATGGGCATTGGTGGAAGAGGAAAGAGCTGTGGTGGGTGGGTTTTTCTATTTCCATGAAAAATTGCATTTACCCCCCTTCCCAATGAGAAAACCAATTCCAACAAAAGTGAAAAAATAGCATCACGTGATCACAAGTGAGAAAATATTTTTTATGAAAAATTTGACCAATCAAACACCTCAAAAACTTGAATTTGGGTGAAAAATGAGAATTTTTCATGAAAAAGATAGCCAATCAAACAGACCCTAAGTGTGTGTTTGATTGCAAGTATGGAACTTGCATGGAAAGAAAATAAGTTATAAGCAATTCAATTTCCTAGAAATAATTTACATGGAAATTGTAAATTTTTGGTGTTTGACTACCAATATTTTACCTGGAATTTTTTGCCGTGAACCCCCCCTCCACAAACCCACCTCCTTCTCCTTGCCTCCCCCATCTCTCCCTCTCTCTCTCACCCAAATCAGTCTTGGTATCAAGCTTCGCCGGCATCGCTTCTTCTCTTTCTCACAGCCATTGGGAGCTCTTCTCTTCCTCCTCCTCAAGCTTCGCCATTGGCCTCGCTTCTCATCTCACTACAAGAATTTCGAGTTTTAGCGACGAAACATTTCTGTAGCTAAAGCCCAAAAATCCGTCACTAAATCAAGTTAGTGACGAAAAATATTCATCGCTGAAGGGCTCATCGCTAAATGTTAGTAGCGACGGATCAACGATGAAAGATTTTCGTTGCTAAAATTAATTTTTTTTTCAAATTCAACGACGAAAATTTTCGTCGCCATTCAATCTTTAATTCAGTCGTCTACTACGGCGACCAAAATTAATAGTGACGGAAAAATTCATCGTTATTTTTAGCGACGAAAAATATCCATCGCTAAAAAAATAAAATATATAAAAATTAAAAATTAATTTTAGTAATTGAATTTTCCAACGCTATTGTTCGTCGTTAAAGATAGAGGCAAAAAATAGCGATGAAAAATTCCATCGCTAAAATTAATTTTAAATTTTTTATTTATGTATTTTACTTTTTAGCGACGAAAACAATCTATTGCTAAAAAATAAATTAATTATTATTTAATTAATTAATTATTAAATTAAAATAATCTAAAATAATTTTAATTCTAATATAAATTAAAATAAAATTATTATAGAAATTATAAAATTAAAAGTCAAACAAAATATTCATAAAAATTAAAATATCATCCAGATTGTTACATCAAAAGAACTACAAAACATAACTGTCTAGAGAACATAATATTAATATCATACTGACAATTACATCAAAATAACTACAAAACATAATCGTCTGAATCATCATCAGCATTAGGTAAGTCAGGCTGGTGAGTCGACTATGGATGAGAAAAAGAAGAAGAATGAAACATATCACGAGTAGATGTAATAAGTCGTTCAACCAAAGCTCACATTTTAGACATTTGTCGTCGAAAGTCGCTCAACTCCTGAGTTTTTCGAGTTTAACTTTTTGCTTATTTCTTGCATGGTGACATTTTTCTGGCCAGATGAGACAGTAAATGAGCTGCCAATGTCAAAAAACTTTGATTGGGATAAGCATCTCATGCTGTAAATCCTCTTTTTCTTATGCTCCGTTGAGGATATGGAGCCCCCAGTGTAACGAGAAAGACCGACGCTAGGGCCACCCGTTTCACTCAACCGATTTAACGACGCTTGTGCAGATCGTTTCTTAAAAGGTTCATCTTATTCCCACTTCTGCATCCAACGATCCTATACATCATCTGACACAAAAGTCTATTTTCCATTAACATGCCACCTACGAATGTTGTTGATGTATCGCTTAGCTATCTTTTGTGCCCACTGTCTCCTTACTAATGCATCAATCATAGGATCCCACTAAAAAATTTTCTGCAAACAAAAATAAGGTTAAATAGCTGAAACATTTCTACATTGATAATTAATAAAAAAAGTATTAATATGAATTTAATACTACAAATTCATTGCAGTACAAGCCCTTCGTTTCCAAAGGCACTTATTTCCAAATGTAACCCTCCTTCTGAAGACGTTTCTTGAATATCGTCGATATAGTATGAGAGATGTTCACTGTACAACAAAAAATGCTCTTGTATACAAATAATAATAATTAGTATAAAAACTAACACATGTCATAATGTAAGAAAAGAAACCAATTTACCCATCACCATCTTGCTTTATAACATGCAATGATTCGGACGTAGAAAGGCTGACACCCGAGTGAGATGATGGATGCATCGGTGATTCTACAGCAAGGGTCGGTGCAGAAGCAACTGTAGGGGTAGCAACATGAGATGCTGGTAGGGGGAGGCCAGTGGAACGTCCCTCGAAAGATGCTGAGTCAGAGTCTGATCGCAAGACTTGCTTATCATATGATTCAGACTTATCTTTAGAATCAGATTTCAAAACTTGCTCATCATTCAACTCTGGGGCTTCCTCAAATTCTTATTCCATAACTGGCTCATCATTTAAATCAGCATCGTCACCATCATTCATTGTCTCAGGGATTTGGGCATCATTAACCGTGATATCGTGTAGTTCCACGTCATCCTCTTGGTAAGGTAGCGCTTCACGTGGAAGGGTCACCTCTTGATTATTAAAAAATTGTGGAACATCTACTATAAACCTTGGTTTGACTTTGGTTACAATCCACCAATCGTTTTTGTTGCACCTCAAGCTTGGATATTCACAAAAATATACTTGAATCGATTGAGAAGCTAATACAAGTTGCTCGTTTGTATTATATTTCTTCTTTTCATTGACCTCGATGATCTTGTATGCATGATGAATCTTGACCCCCTTGTTCAAAGTTGGAATAAATCAATCGCCCTTGAACAATACAACTTTCTTGAATGACGACACTGAAAGATACTCGAGCTCGACAATCTCTGTTATCCAACCATAATAATCCTTCTTAGGATCATCATAATTGGATCCTTTAACACATATGCCACTGTTCATAGTGCTTTTATTCGAACTGTGGCTAATTGTGTGAAATTTAAATCCATTAACAAAGCAGTCAAGGTACGTTGTAACGGTGTTAAAAGGCCTTTTTGCAAGATCCCTTATGTATGAATTGGTCACATTGTGCGTAGGATCATGAGCCTATTAAATAAGACAGATATATAAGAAATAATTACATAAGAAATTGGGTGGAATTAATATTTCAATTAATCAACTCACATAGCTGTTGAACCAGAAAGATAATTCGTTATTTGTTAAGTGTTCAATGATGTGGTCGCCAATGCCGGGATTACGTTGCCTTAACTCAGCATCGTAAATTCTTTACAAATTGAAAAGAAAAATGAAAATAACTATATTAGACTATTTAATTTAAAGATAATTCAGAAATTAACAACAATTAATTAGCAAAATCTTACTGCAGATATGGTTCTACTTCTGGATCAAAACATATCTGTGCGCAACATTATATTCTTCACCGAACAACATTCGTGACTTTTTACATCCAAATGGTCGACAAGGATGCTTGAAAATGGATAACTTTTCCTCCTGATCATCCTCTTAATTTACAACACCAGCATTATTGCGCAACTTTCGTGTATGCCTTGTAACAACATGGTCCTCAAAGTAATGAGAACACAACAACGACACTTCCTCCACAATGTATGAATTAAAAATAGAGCCTTCACTCGAGCTTTATTTCTAACTGTTTTCTTCAACTTTCCAAGGTATCTATATAAAATGTATATAGTAGTTAGATAAGAGAACTACAAAATGAATATGTTTCTTAGAAAATAGGAAAAAAATTATCAATCTAATAAATATAGTACCTTTTTAAATGGATACATCCATCGATATTAAACCGGACCTGCTATCCTTGCTTCATAAGCCAAATGGACTAGAAAATACTTCATAGAGTCAAAGAAACTTGGAGAGAATATGAGTTCCAATTTACACAGAGTTATGGAGATGTTGTTATCTAATTTCATCATGTGCTCACTTTTGATAATAGTCGATGTCAAATCTTTGAAGAAAAAACTCAACTCAGTCAGTGCCTCCCAAACTTTTAGCGACAGTAATTCTCGAAGTGCAACGGCACCAATCTTTGCATGAACACATGACAGTCGTGGTTTTTCATCCCAAACAACTTAAGCTTCTTTGTGTCAACACATCTAGCCATGTTCGACACACACCCATCAGGAAATTTCAGATTTTTTATCCATGCACACAGAACGGCTTTTTCTTTCTTGTTCAAAGTAAAAGTTGGTTGAGCAGTGTAGCGACAATATTGTTTCAACTCTTCTCTTGACTTCACTGTGTCCTTAGTTTTGCCCGGTACATTCATCACATTTTTTAACATATTTTTCTCTATATGCATAACATCCAAGTTGTGTCGAATGAGTTGAGTTTTCCAATAAGGCAAATCCCAAAAAATGTTTTTACTCTTCCAACCACTACTATGACTGTTATCCACATTAGTCTTTGCAACATTGGGTTTTGTCGCCTTCACTAGCCCCAACTCGTCCAAGGAAGCAAGTATCTTAGGTCCAGACAATATAGGAGGTGCTATTTTTTTACCAAAATATTCTTGTGGAATCCATACCTATTCTATCGATATGGATGATCTCGACACAAAAACTATCGATGGTTGTCAAACCATGAAATCTTTCGACTCTTCAACAGGTAAAATGCGTCCGAGTGAATCATGCAATAAGAACATGCCAACTTTCCTGCTATGATGTACCCCAAGACCATTGAATATGCAAGAAAATCAATGATGGTCCACATCAAAGCTGCTCTCAGTTGAAAATTTTGTTTTAATAAGATATCATATGCATGCACACCAACATCCCACAAATGTATCAACTCGGCAATAAAGGGTTGTAAGAAAACATCAAGTTTTGCCTTAAGATTCTCTGGTCCTAGAATTAGTATTGTTAAGAACATTGTTGTATCCTTCATACACATCCAGGGTGGTAAATTATACACCGTGACAATGATAGGCCAACAAGAATATTGTTTCCCAAATTGATCAAATGGTTGAAACCCATCAGTACAAAGACCAAGTCTGACATTCCTGTTCTCGACAGCAAATTCCCTATAAGTCTCATTGAAATGAATCCACGTAGGAGAATCCAACAGATGATGCATAACGCCATCTTTGACCACATGATCCACGTGCCACCTCATTTTCGTTGCTATTGAATTGGATGCATACAGTTTCAGAAGCCGAGGAATTAAAGGAAAGTAATGCATCTTCTTATGAGGCACACAAGTTTTTTGTCGTTTGCTACTGTCAGCTTGATCAACTTGTTTGTACCAATTCTCATGACAAAACTTGCAGACTGTTAAATCATTGTCATCACCCCAAAAAATCATACAATTGTTTCTACAACAATCAATTTTCTCAACAAGAAGGACCAACCCTCGTACTAATCTTTTAGTGCTATAAAAATTATCAATCATCATATTAGGTTCAGGAAAAACCTCCTTAAATAATTCACAAAGTTGATCAAATTCCCTCTCAAATAGATGGTGTTTCGACTTAAAGCTAAGCAATCTAGCAACAAGCGACAACTGCGAATGTTTTTGACAACCAGGATATAACTCTTTTTTCACAGTACTAAGCATGTCATAGAATGCTTGAACTTCCGGATTTGGAGGTTCCTTCTCTATATTTGGATTGAAATCAAGCCCGACAGCATCCATTACCATAGTCTCAAATAAGTTGCTTGGCTCTGCTTCGAGCGTCGATGTTGAGTACAGTATATCTACCGAATCTGCTTTAGTGACAACTTCCCCATGAATTGTCCATTCGTAATACCCCGATACGAAACATTTGGTGAGCAAGTGACTTGTCACGGTTTTCTGGTCACGAAAAGCCGTGTTCGTACACTTTCGTTGATTACAGGGACATTTAATCTTATTCCTGTCTATCCACTCTGATTGACTCTTAGCAAAGTTAACAAACTCCTCAACACCCTTGATAAATTCCGTAGAAACATAACCATCCTCCTTACGCCTGATATATATCCACTGACGATCTGATCTCATTTTTTTCATGTGGTAATTAAATAGCAAAAAATTATTAAATTATAATTACAACATTTGTTTTATTCGAGTTGTTTTAATATTCTTTCACTGAACCACTTCTTATAACTCCTTAAAATTTGAAGGTTAAGACTTATCCCATCCAGAAATGAGTCATGATATGACCATTAGCGAACACATTTACTCATAGTACAAAATTTCAGCAGCATCTCAACGCAATTCTCTAGAAGCATAAAAGTGATTATGTGCTGATTCATACGAGTTAGACTCAATTTGAGTCAATTGCATGAATCAAAACATATTCTTATATGTAACCAGAGAACAACGTGAGATGCTATCGAATTTTCGTACCATGCATGAGTAAATTAATGCATATTCATCGGGCACACAACACGACATCAAATTTCCAGACTGTCCAACTTGACAATTCAGTGATCTCTTCGCTCCATCGAGGAAGTCACCGAATGGGAATCTAAGACTAACTTCTAGCAAATTTAATTAAATAACTAAAAATTATTTAATTAATTATATTTTTTTATTTAATATAATTTTTAAAGAAAATAGTCTCCCCTATAGCTAGACTACACCCCATGTAAGAAAAAAAAACACAAAATATAACATTTCAATATATGCAACATCATCAATTCTCAACACATCATATACTTTATAATCATTCTATAAAATAAATAAATTCGATAAACTAGAACCAAATTTGAGCAAAGTCAAAACTCTAACAAGGGAGAGCAAAATCAAAACTCTAACAATTTAATAAATACAATTTGATAATTAAAGAAATCAATCTAAATTTAAACACTCAATTGCAGTTTAATATATTTGTTTGTGTATATATATATATTGACAATTTATCTTGGCAAATAAACCCTTATCTTAAGGCACAATAAAACTACGTTAATATATTTGTGTGTATGATAAATATTAAATGCAATTAATAAAATATATTAAGATTTAAGTGAACTTATTAAAAAATCACAAAATATTTAAAATTTTTGTGTCCGTTAACTGTACAGAAAAAAGAAGAAGAAAATGATTGATGATATTTATGAAATGGTAGGAATGCAAGCCTTAATGGTTAGGAAGTCTAATTTCAGATTTGGATCTTCACATTATGCAAATCCATACTTTTTAAAATCGAACTAATTCCGTCAATTAGATTAATTAACCGATTGATAATCAAAAAGGCAACAAAAAAAAAAAAAGTCAGTTCTTAAAAAATAATTCAAATTTTTAAAATAGCAATTTGGTCCCTCAATTGCCAGTCCAACTCAGTAAACCATCTCCATTGATTCCATTTTAATAACTATTAATTAATTAATTAAATACTCTATTATATATATATATACAAAAATCTTTCCCATTTATAAAACCATTTATTTGTCTGGCAAGTAGGACAATTTCTTTGAATTCCATCAAAGAAATTGTGGAATCTCATCCGTCTGATCATTATTATTATTATAAGGTCTCGTGGATAAACTAATAGCAGTGTATTATCACATAATACACTGCTATTAGTTTCTTTTTAACTGCTATTATTAAACTAATAGCAGTGTATTATTGGGCAGTGTGTTATCCAATAATACACTGCTATTACATAATAGCAGTGTAATTTTGCTTATGTCTCCCTAAGCAAAATTGATTATCACATAATAGCATAGAAAAATATAAAAAAAGATTTCAACCGCACAACAAACCTTAATATTGAATTCCATAAGTTGAAAGCCAAACAACAAACCATAATATTGAATTTAAAATCAAACAGAACAACAACAACGAATCTCAAAAGATTGAACCAACCTCTCCAACTACGGATCGAGTGCGAGCGAAGGTGAGGCAGCTACGGACTGAGGGGCTAGATCAACAGTGAGAGTGAGGCAGCGAGCGAGAGCGCGAGGCGAGGGCGAGGGCGAGGGCGAGAGGCGAGATCGAGGGCGAGGGCCAGTGAGCGAGGGCGAGGGCGAGCCACTGAGCAAGCGTGAGGGCGAGAGATCGAACCAGAGAAAGGGAGAAGGGAGAAGGGCCAGAGATCGAGGGAGAAGGGGAACCAGAGAAGAAGGGTTTTATGGGGGAGGGGCGGGGAGGAAAGAGGCGGGGGAGATTCCCGCATCTTATCATTTATTTTATATTAAAATTATTAAAATAATAATAATTATTATTTAATTAATAAAAATATACTAATTTGTATTATTTAATTAATTTCATCATAATTTAAAATTATGACAATGAATAAAATAATTTAAATTATAATAATTATTAAATAATTTAAATAATAATTTATTGTATTCATTTAAAATGTCATAATAAAATAATTTAAATCATTGCAATTCAAATTAATATTAATTTAAAAATATACTTATATTATAAATCTAATAACTATAATAAATTAATTTGATATATTATATTATTTATTATTAATTTTTTACATCAAATAATTAATTTTTTAATAAATAATATTTACATTAAACGAATGCTACAGGATATCTACAGATTATTAGGATAGATTTTGAGTCTCATAAAAAAATAATGAGACAAAACTTGTAAATAATAAAAATAAAATTAAAAATTAAAAATTAAAAAAAATAAATTTTAAAAACTAACGATATATGACTATCATACAAAGAGGTCAAACGATGATTAGTAAAACAATGAAGAGCCCGACGCATGAATATGAGCATTTAGAGAGTCGGGGAGATTTCCACCTCTTTAATTTATTAATATTATTTAATTGATAAAAATAATATAATTTAAAATTATAATAACGGATTAAATAATTTAAATTATGACTACATATAAATAATTTAAATAATAATTTTTTGTAACTCTAAAAAGGTTTAGTGGTATGATTTACCAATAATTAGAATATTAAAGATGTTTTTAAGTAATAATTCTAGATGGATTAATTAAACTCTCTACACCTATATCTATTATCTACTCAATTACAGTCAAGTGGAGTATTCCAAGTCAAGTCAAATTTTATATATGATATTTAATTTCAATCTTAGATATAAATTTAAATAGTTAATTAACGAAATTAAAATTAGTGAAACTTTTGTGAGGTAAACAAGACGAGGAGTAAGTAATCGGTGCCCCACTTGATGAGGTCTCGGATGTGGTCATATTCGCTGATGATTTTGTACTTGTGGGGTACTCTATAAGACTCCAACTAAGCATTGTCATGGTGAAACCCATCGGAAAGTGAAACTTAGTGTTATTTCCGACGTCGTAATACCCTCCGACCAACCTCCCTTTCATGTCAGTTAAATCAGAGCCATTTGTCAAGCTAGAGTTCCCTCTCCATGGAATTCTATTGTTCTTCATTAACTTTTCAGCTAAATCATCCACTTCAGTTAGAATATTTGATTTTTGTTTTAATAAAAGACTTTAAAATAAATATTTTATTGGTTATAGATATTGATGATGAGAAGATAATGTAATTTTTAGTTCAAGGAATTAAATGGTGTTAAAGTATTTGTAAATTAAATTTTTATGTTATGAAGGGTAAAGTTATGATTTTATATTTCATTTAAACCTTATTTACTCCTATTATCGTACATTACATGCATTTCCATAATATAAGAACATTACATAACAAAATTAATAGGTTCATTCATAATCAACCCTTGGCATCTCCGAGAGATTTTGCAAAGAGAAAAATAAGTTTAGGGCACGTGAATGAGATCACTTGTAAATTTTTTGATGTATAAGTCAATCTTGTATTCAAAGTGAAATTATAATTTCACTAAGATTGTGACATATATTAACTTAACATTAAGTTTTCTTATTTATAGAGAGTAAGAAACTGATAAAGTAACCCCTAAATTCCTTTCTAATACAATCTTCCAATATTATTTCATTTTTGAGATTTCTAAAATTTAGAATAATAAAAACTTTAACAATATTATGATTTTTTACTTTTTATCTATTTTTCAAATGTAGTGTTTGTTTTGCATTTTGTACACATTTAGAATTTAACAATATTATGATTTTTAAAATTAATATATTTATTTAAATTAAAAATTTTAAATTTTATAAATTAATTTTTTATATTCATCTCATGTTTAAATGTATATTTAATTTTTTAAATATATTTATATATTTAAATATTCCTTTAAATACTTATAAATTAATTGACTAAAAATAAAAGAAAATAAAAAATAAAATTTGCTCCGTCGCTAAAAGTAAATTTGCATTTGTTAATTCTTTATGTTATTTAATAAATATTAAAATTATTTTTTTAATTTTAGTGACGAATTAATATTTCTGTCGCTAAATTTAATGACGGAATAGTATTCCCGTTGCTAAATTTTGATAAATAAAAAAAGTAAAATTAAATTTTAATTCAGCGATAGAATTATTTTTCCGTAGCTGAATTTAGCGACAAGAAATTGTTTCCGTCACCAAAATTAAAGATGGAATTAATTTTCCACAGCTAAAATTAACAATGGAAAACCAATTCCGACGCTAAATAAATTTTTTTTTTCCTTATAAAAATTCAGTGATGGAAAAGAGTTTTTGTTGCTAAATTTAGCGACGGATTAATATTTTCATCACTAAAAAAGAAAGAAATTTTAATTTCTTAATTTTTTTAATTAGTTTAGCGACGGAGTAATTTTCGTTGCTAATTTGTGTCGCTATCCGTCTCCAATTTTGCAAAATTTTTTTCCTTCTAATCTGTCACTATTCTGTCGTTGTTCCATCGCAAAATAGCGAAGGAAATATCCGTTGCTAAATCTAGATTTTCTTGTAGTGTCTTTCTCATGACCATCGGCCTTCTTTCTTTTCCTCTTCAAGCTTCACCACTGGCTACACTGCTTCTCTTCCTCGTGACTGTCGCCCTCGATTCTCCTCCTCCTCAAGCTTCGCCATCGACTGCACTACTTCTCCTCCTTGCGATTGCCAGCCTAGCTTCTCCTCTTTATCGCTATCGCAGGCCACACTTCTCTTCTTCCTCGCAATCGTCGGCTGTTCTTCTTCTCTTCTGCCAAATCGTGGGCTAATTTCCATTTCCATGGAAAATGGATTCCTACAACCCCCCCCCCCAAGAAAATCATTTCCACCAAAAGCTAGAAATTGGCATCACATGACCGAAAACTGGAAATTAAGTTGCCTAAAAAAATTGGCTAATCAAATACTATAAAATTAGAATTTAAATAGAAAATAACCATTTTTCATGAAAAATATAGACAATGAAACGTACCCTAATAGTTGCTCTTTGGATGGCATAGAGTGCTCCAATCAAAGTGTATAATCCGCTTATATAAAATGTCATATAATACCATTGTTACAAATAAATAACTAAAAAGAAAAAGGGGTGAAATTGGAGGCGCCAAAAGCATCAATTTATGACTATGATGATGGCACTGAAAAACCAGGATTTGAGGAAGCGTAGCGTAGGAATTCAGGGTCTTGCTCCAAAATAGCCATTTCAGGTTCATCCAAGTGCACCCATGCTTCTATTCCTCCTCTGTTCACGCTGCTTTCCGCTAGAAATACCCCATTCACAAATACTGAACTGGGGAATCCCCAAACATGGCTAACCCAAATAGGCTTTCCCCACCCGAAATCCAGTTCTGACAATCTGAAACTTCTCAAGTCGCTGACCATGTACATTTCGGGGCTTTCTTTGGCATATGCTTCGTCTCTTTCTTCCATCAACTTGCGAATGTTGTGAAACCCTTCATCCCCTTGCATGCTTTGGATAAAATCGCTGTCTAGTTTTTTAACTGCTTCCTTCACCCGACCCACCACAACTTGCAGCTCACCATTTTGTTTTGTGTGGGCTGCATTGTGGTGTGCACTTGTTAGCCAGAAGATATTCCCAAATGCGTTTTCAGACAACGGCGATGCCATTCGCGGCCGCATGTTTACTGCAAAGACCAACGTGGATGGGTGTTGGGAGCCTTTGACTGTTGCGGAAGCAGCCATTGCACGCGTCCAGATTAAAGAAGTTATCACTTGGGAGCTACTTGGATAAGGAACTAGTTCGCTAGTGGCCTTGATCTTCAGAGCTTTTATGGCATTGCCATCAAAAACAAATCTCCTCAAGATGCTTTTCCCTTCGTTCAACCAACTCTCCTTGAGATATGCCATGCTGCGTGGTAATTGTTTGGATCTTGGAGGGAAAAGCGAGGATGCTGAGGTAAGCTCAGGGAAAATTGCTTGGTCCTGACAGCCGCTACACAAGGCCGTCCAACACTTGAGGAAAGAAACCAACGTATTTGCATCTAGGACCTTGTGCGACATGGACACGCCAATAGAAATTCCCCCAGAAGCAAATACATTGGCTTGAATGGCTAGGTGAGATAAGGTAGTTTCTGGCTCGGGCACGAAGTCTTGGTAAGGAACAAATTGGTGCAGGGCCTCGAGTTCAGGCTGTTTCAGAAACTCCGACATGTCACGATTAACATGAGTTTCTATGAATAGAACCCCTTCATCGTTACATTCGAACGACATATGATCTTTAAGTCGTCCAGCAAGTGGGTAAAATCGAGACAGGGTCTCGGAGAGCGAAGTCTTTAAACGAGCCAACACTTGTTTGACGGAGGTGGAATCTGGTATGGGGTAGTGAAAGACGATGGGAACGTAAGCAGAAGCGAGGAGCTGGTCCAAGAGAGAAATGTGGAAGGTTTTAAGGTGAGGGGGTGTGGGAGAAGAAGGCTTGACGTATTCGGTTGAAACCAGTTTGATTTCCATATCCATATGTGGATGATGATAGAATGAAATGGTTGGAAGAGGCTGGAAAGAGTTGCAGCAGCAAGAGCAGAGGCGGTGGATGGAGTTAATAATAATTCAGAAGCTTTTGGTTGGTTTGGTTGATAGAATTGGGGATGAGAGATGGAGATGGAGATGGATGATGTGCCTCTGTATGTATATATAGCAGCTGGGGCCGGGACTGGGAAGGTATGTTTGATTTTGGTCAAAAGTGGGTTCGAAACGAGTGAGGGCTCACGTAATGGGAATAACTATTGGTCTCTCTTAATTATAAAGACGTAAATATTTACCAAGTCATACTGCAATGGCTTGGTCTTTTGTTTGGACGTTTTGGCACACACGGTTCCCATAAATAAACGTCACAATTTGAACAAGAATTCACCTACTGTTCCCATTAATATTATAACCCATGCGTGCATGTTCAACCCAGCTCATATATTAATTATTAATTCCTTGTCTTAAATGGGTTTGGCTCAACCCCAGCCAGCAACTCACTTCTTTATAATTATGCATTTGCATTTACCTGCCACTGAATTGATTTATTTTTTTTGAAAAGTGTCCGTCACGGTGCATCAGGTATATTCTAATGGTTAGATGTGATTTGTGGCTTACCAATTTTTTTTATATTGCTCGGTTAAAATGTCCATGCTTGAAAGATCTTATACTTAAAATCTCTTAATTTCAAGAATGACCATTAGAATGATTTGGTTGAGGATTATTCTAATGGTTAAAAAGAGAATTATCCACTAAAAATCTTGTTTCGTCTCTTAATAGTATTTTATAATTAAATTCCCACTTAAAAAGGAGTGTAAGTAAATATACTCTAGTCTCTAAAATTAAATGTGTGCTTAATTGTTGAGATTTTATTCATTTATACATGCCTGGACATATAGAGTACGTGATGTTTTTGGCCAAATGTCTCAAGAAGTCAGTCAAAATACCATGTGTCACATCTTAATATTTTTAGCCAAATCTTTTAAATAAGATTTTCGGAAATCAGTCTAAATACCATATGTCACATTCTAAGACATTTGATATTTTCATCCAATGATGGAAATTGAGCTTCATCGACAGTTTGAACTGACCACTAATGCATTGTATTTGCATGAATAATTGTTAATTTTTGGTCAAAATTAATAAAGATGAAGACTGATTCTGCTGCGTTGACTAGCTGCGACAAAAATGAAAATGGACTGTAATGTTAATGCATGTGTTGTATAAGGTCTAATAAGTTTTATTTTCATCAATTCTTGTCAAAACAATACTTAGACTTCATTTGTTTAGTGAAAGTGTTTTTTTTTTTTAAATAATTTCTTGACTTTTTAGTATTTAGGAACAGAAAAATATATAATTCAACAGAAAATTAATTTCAGTCAACAAAAAACTTAACTTAAAATGACATATAAGTTGGGAAAAACGACTTCTTGAAGTTGTTTTCCTTTATCTTGAAATGCTTTTCTTTACTCCTTTTTTCCTACAATGCCTTAATTATTCCATTTTTGTGCTTGTCGTTGTCATTTGTCTTGCTATTATCATTTTTGTTTGTCATCTACTTCACTATCGTTGTTTTTATTTCGCGTCGTTTGCATTCCTATCGATGTCGCCTTTTGCATCTTCGTTTGGCCCTATTTTTAGCTCTTTCTTTGACTTTTTATCTGTTTACTCTCTCTCTCTCTCTCATTGTTTGGTCACAACAAATTCCCAAATTCTCAGATTACAACCAAATAATAAAAAACACAATTTAAAAAACCTCTTTTCAAGAAACTGTTTTCCCTTCTTTGGTCTCTCCTATGATAAGCTCTTGCTATATCACTATTAACTGCTTAGAAAAATGTTATTTGAATCTTTTAACTTTGTTATTTATGGTGACGTTTTATATTGATATATTATATTGTGTCTGATATCACTACAAATATATAAGATATCAATACATAATATAAGTAAAAATATTAAATTTAAATATCTAAATAATATTTTTAAATTGCTTATTGTCAACGGAATGTGTATAAAAAAGGGGGGCATGATTTACAAAAAAAAGGAGAGGGGGAGGGGCATGCGTATAAAAGAAGGTAATGCTAACCATAAATAAATAGTGTAAATTACACTTCTAGTTTTTGAATTTTGTATTTCATAGTAAATTAGTCATTGTATTTTAATTTTTGACCACAACCACTAAATTTTTTATTTTTGTGAGGTTTATGCTAATTATAACATTGAATGGTTTTTAATTTTATATTAATATGTCACGTTAGTTTTTGCTAATAAAATTTGATTAAGAACTAGAATATGGATTGAATTATGATAAAAAAAATAATATGATATTTATAATAATAAAAATAAAAAAATAATACTTAATTTATTATAAATTTAAAATTCACCAACTAATTAGGTGATAAAAAGGAATAATATTTTTATGACAACTTTGGAGGTGGTGCTTGTGTAAAAATTCTCAAATTGAGCCAACTGTTGAACAAACAATTAAGGGTGAACTTTTGGTTGGTTTAATGTTTGCATTGTTCAAATTGAATACATCAAATTTTTTTACAAAAATTGAACTAAATCAACCAAATAGATGCTCAAACCGAATAAACAGAAAAACTAAAAAATCGAATTGATTGAAAAAATAAAAAAGAAAACTCAAAAATTTGATAAAAAAATGATATCATTTTTGATATTTCGATTAATTCAATTATTTTGATTTTTTTTTCAATATAGAGATTAAACTGAACTTGAATAATTAAAACACTCAAATTTAAAAACTGGACTGAACCAAAATATAGATTGAACTGAATTAAATCACCAATTTCAAATGGTTGGATTTAGTCATTTTAGTTTAATTAAAATGTTGTTCGCACGTACGAAAATATCGTGAGAAAAACTGCTTAGATATTAAAATAATAAATAAAGACATGTACATATAGAGTCTTCGTTAAACAAAGATATGTTAAAAGTACAATTAAGAATTCAGGTCAAATAGAACTTAGGGTGTGTTTGATAGTATGAAAAATATAAGAAAAATATCACATCTAAAGAATTAAATTTTATTTTTAGTGTTTGATACATTATTTTTTCATGAAATTAAATTCTATGGTATAACTATTAAAACATGTTTTTACCTATTTTTCATGAAAAATTTCATCTAGGGGGAGATGGTTTTTATTTTCCGTATAAGTTGAAAAATACTTTCCTTTCTAACTAAATACTATCAAACACACCCTAATTGCATTATATAGAATTTCATTCTAGGTAATATTGTCTAGAAAACAAAAGTCACCCCACCCCCTTGAAAAATGAAGTCCATGAAAATGAGCTTTAAATGCTTGTACCATACATATTTTTTTATAAAAAAGTTAAGAGTGTTTAATTGTTTTCATATAAAATATTATAATAATTATACATTTTTTATGATAAATATATGCAATCAAACACACTCTAATAGTAACTCCTTGGACAGCATCGAGTGTGTATAATCTGCTTATGTTTAATGTTACATAATACCATTGTTACAATGGACACGCTAATGGAAATTGCTTGGTCCTGACTATCGCTACACAAGGCAGTCCAACACTTAGAGGAAAGAAACCAATGTATTTGCATCTAGGACGTTGTGTGACATGGACACGCCAATGGAAATTTCCCCAGAAGCAAATACATTGGCTTGAATAGCTAGGTGAGATAAGGTAGTTTCTGGCTCGGGCACGAAGTCTTGGTAAGGAACAAATTGGTGCAGGGCCTCGAGTTCAGGCTGTTTAAGAAACTCAAGACATGTCACGATTAACATGAATTTCTATGAATAGAACCCCTTCATCGTTACATTCGAACGACACATGATCTTGAAGCCGTCCAGCAAGTGGGTAAAATCGAGACGGGGTCTCGGAGAGCGAAGTCTTTAAACGAGCCAACACTTGTTTGACGGAGGTAGCATCGGGCATGGGGTAGTGAAATACGATTGGAACGTAAGCAGAAGCGAGGAGTTGGTCCAAGAGAGAAATGTGGAAGGTTTTAAGGTGAGGGGGTGTGGGAGAAGGCGGCTTGACGTATTGGGTTGAAACCAGTTGGATTTCCATGTGTGGATGATGATCGAATGAAATGGTTGGAAGAGGCTGGACAGAAGTGGTGGATGGAGTTAATAATAAGGTTGAATAGATTAATATATTCTAAACTTTGGTTCAATTTTTAATTTTATTTAATTTTGACCTTTTGCTTCAATTTAATCATCAAACATTCATATTTGTTTCAATTTTATCTTCGATTGGCCAAACGTGTGCCCCAACTTACATGGCAACTTATGTGTCACTTATTGAACGCATCAATGGACACATCAACAAACACCCGCCCTGACCCGCTCACTTAAAACCCATTAAGGCAAAAATTGACACATTAGCAAGCTCAAACAAAGGGCTTTGCAAAAGACTTTCTACTGGGCCTAATCATCGAGAAGGCTATGAGGAGTCGACCCATGTGCAAAGGGAGACTTAGGGCTTCAAGCTCCCTTTCTCTTCTCTATAATAATAGTCGATCGATTCCTTCCTTAGAGGCGTGGATCAAGCTTCCCTCTTCTCATCCCCCATTCACAAATCGACAATCTTGCACCTTTCCTTCCATGGCAGCAACGTCTTCCCTCTTGTAAGATTTATTCAGCAATCGACTTTCTCTCTCTCGTGATATCTCTCTCTATCGCTCGACTTCTTTTTCTTAGTGCTATGGGTGGTGGTTGAAAATCGTAGGTAAGAACGTAGCCCTGTGCCGTCATTCCATTGATTTCAATTTTATGTGGGGTTGTGACATGGCCACGATTGATGATATCTTGGTTTATGGCTTCGAATCCCCTTTGCTCTTCTTCCTTGGTTTGATCTTGTCTCCTCTTCTTCTTCTTATACTTCATCTGTGTTGTTTTCTTCTTCTATGTCAACTTCTTCTTCTTCTTCTTCCCTATCCCCAAATCTTAAGGCAAGGGCATAGAGGGGTTAAAACCGTCACTACAAGAAATTCGGGATTTAGCAATGGATTTTCAGCGACAGATATTTCCTTCGCTATTTTGCGACAAATAGCGACGGAATCGCGACGGATTACGAAATTTTTTCTTTGTGAGAACTAGCAAAGGATTTTAGCGACAGAATAAATTCCGTCGCAAAAAAATAAAAAAATTAATTTTTTTGTGACAAAAAAAATTAATCCGTTGCTAAAAATAGCGACGGAAATAATTTTCCGTCATTAAATTTTAATAATAATAAAAAAATAAAAATTAAATTTTTATATAGCGACGAAATTTATTTCTGTAGCTATTTTCAGCCACGGAAAAAAAATTCCGTCAAAACACTTTAAAATAAAAAATTAATTTTAATATTATTTTAAATTAAAAAATTAAAAAAATGAAAATTAGCGACGGATTGAATATTAATTTTAATATTATCTAAATCCGTCGCTGATTTAGCGACGGATTGAATATTCCGTCGCTACCATTATTTTTTAATTTTTATTTGGTTTATTTAATTAATTTATAAATATTTAAATTTGGAATGAATATTTAAATATATAAATATTTAAATTTTATAAAAAATTAAATATACATTTAATCATGAGATGAATATTAAAAAAATAATTTATAAAATTTAAATAAATATATTAATATTAAAAATCATAATATTGCTAAATTCTAACTATAGCAATTAAATGTATAATAATTAATTATTTGTAATATTTATTAATTATGTATAAAATGTAAACAGACACTATATTTGAAAAATAAATAAAAAGTTTAAAATCATAATATTATTGAAATTTTAAATTTTAGAAATCATAAAAATGAAAAAATATTAAGAGATTACATTATATAGAAACTAGTCTATGAGTTATCTTGTCAATCTCTTTTTCTTTATAAATATGAGAATTTTTTGCTAAGCTGAAAAGTTTAAAAATCATAATGGGCCTGTTTGTTACAACTTTTAAGCTGCAATTTTTAGTTTCTAGCTTCAAAAAAGTGGTAATGTATTGTTTGTTTTAGCTTGTAAAATTATAACTTATAGTTTCTACTAGCTTTTAGAAGGGATAGAAGCTGGCTTTTTGGTACCCCAACTTCTATAACTTCTACATATTTCTGAGAAGTTGCAACAAATAAGTTCACAACTTATTTTAAGTTTTAAAAGTTATAATTTAAGAAGTTATAAGCTATAATTTTTTTAATTAAGCTGCAACAAACGGGGCTAATGTATAGACAACATTGTGTCTTATACTTGATAACAATATCATATGTCACTATTTAATATAAGTGTTATGTACAAAACATTAATGTTGATCAAGAAAAAAATAAATATATCTCTTTATCATTTGTCCTCTCTAATTTTGTCTCTGAATTATAGATGAAATTCAACAATCTGAAACCCACTGTGTTGATCAGATAGGTTCTGCCATTAGTATTGTTTTGTTCTATAATTGAGAATCCTAAGTTCGATGAATGTTTTGAATTTTTATTTTTTAAATTTTTTTATGAAACTTGAAATTTATCCTAAAAATTTATAGATGTTATGTAGATTTTGTTTAATATAATTTTTATTTATAGAAAAATTAATTTTTTAATATAACAAACTATTAATAAATAATTCAATATATCAAATTAATTTTTTAAATTAATTTTTAAATAAATATTAATTAAAAATATAATAATTTAAATTATTTTATTATCACATTTTAGATAATTACAATAAGATTTTATTTAAATTATTTAATAATAAAATTTTATTTAAAATATATTATTTTTATCAATAAAATAATTATTAATATTATTTTTATAAATTATATTATTTTTTATATAATTAAAATATTAAAAAATAAATAAATTCAAGAGGTGGGAATCTCCCTACCTCTTCCCTACCAAATCCCCCCCTTCCCTCCCAAAAATCCCTAACTCCCTCCCCACCCAAATCTCTAACCCTGTCTGGCTCTTTAGCTCTCTCACCCTCACCTCTCGCCCTTCCTCTCTCATCTCGCTTGCTGCCTCGCTCTCCCTCGCTCTTGCTCTCGCTCTCTACTTCGTTCTCGCTCTCGCTTTCTGCTTCGTTCTCGCTCGCTACCTTGCCCTTACTATCTCGCTCTCTCTAGCTGCCTCGCCTTCGCTGTCTCTCTCTCGCTCGTTGCCTCGCCCTCGCTCTCACTGCCTCGCCCTCGTCTCTCGCTCGCGACTCGCCCTCACTCTCGCTGTCTCGCCCTCGTCTCTCGCTCGCGGCTCGCCCTCGCCTCTCAGTTGCTCGCCCTCGCTCGCGGCCTAGCAGGCGTCTCTCACTTGCAGCCCCTTGCCCTCGCCAAGGTTCTCTATGCTTTAATTATTTTTTTATTTTTAATTTTTTAGATATTTATTTTATATTTTATGTTAAATTTTGTAAATTTGTGGTATTTTCAGTATTAGTTCATTTTTTTGGTTTAATTTTTTTTATTTTTCTTTCTTTTTGTTTTGCTACTCATGTTAAAATTTACATTTTTTGCAGCTCATGTTAAATTTTGTAAATTTGTAGTGTTTGTTGCTGTGTTTTTTCAATGAATTATTAAAAATGTTCTTTTATTTTTTTATATATTTTTTATGTTATTTTATTAAAAAATTATTTATTATGTTGTTTGCTGTTTATATATTTTTTATGTTTTTTTTGGTATGTTATTTTATTTGTTAATATATTTTATTTATTTTCAGTAAATTATTAGAAATGTTTCTTAGGATTGTAATTTTATTATATTTTTGGTTATATTTAAAATTTAAATATTTAAGCATTAATTTTTAATATTAATTAATCATCTTATTTTTTAATAATTTTATGTTTGTTAGGATTGTAGTGTTTTTTTCTTAACGTGGTGAAAATATTTTTTTAATTTTTAATTATTATTATTTTTTTAGTTTTTTAATTTTTAATTTTTAATTTTTTTATTTTTTAAGATATTTTAGCGATGGAACCATTTCATCGCTAAATATTTTTTTTTATTTTATTTATTTTATTTTATATTAAAAAATAAAAAATTTAAAAAAATAGCAACGGAATGGTTCTGTCACTAAAATAAATTTTTATTTTTTTATAATATTTTTTAAAAAATAGTGACGAAAATTTCCGTCGCTAAATTTAAAAAAAAATACATTTAGCAAAGAAAATTTTTCGTCGCTGATCCGTCACTAAATTGGCGACGGATCCGTCGCAAAAAAGATTTGTGACGATAATTTTAGCGACGGAAAAAAACCGTCTCTAATCCTTCGCTAAACCAATTTAACGACGGATTTTTGGATTTAGCGACGAAAATATTCCGTCGCTAAATCCTGAATTTCTTGTAGTGTGTAGCTAAAGGATGAAGATAATGAGTTTTAATTCGCGACGGGTTGGAGCAGGATGGGTTGGGTCGAGTGTTTTGTTGATTTGTTCATTATAAGACACATCAACAGGTCACATCAACCGCCACGTAAGTTGGGATAAATGCTTGTCTAATCAAGGATAAAATTAAAATAAATGTGAAAATTCGATGATTAAATTGAAACAAATATCAAAATTAGATAAAATTAAAAATTGATCTAAAATTTAAGATAGATTAGTCAATTTGGGCTAATAATAATTCAGAAGCTTTTGGTTGGTTTGGTTGATAGAATTGGGGATGAGAGATGGAGATGGAGATGGATGATGTGCCTCTATGTGTATATATAGCAGCTGGGGCCGGGACTGGGAAGGTATGTTTGATTTTAGTCAAAAGTGGGTTCGAAACGAGTGAGGGCTCACGTATGGGAATAACTAGTGGTCTCTCTTAATTATAAAGACGTAAATATTTACCAAGTCATACTGCAATGGCTTGGTCTTTTGTTTGGACGTTTCGGCACACACGGTTCCCATAAATAAACGTCACAATTTGAACCAGAATTCACCTACTGTTCCCATTAATATTATAACCCATACGTGCATGTTCAACCCAGCTCATATATTAATTATTAATTCCTTGTCTTAAATGGGTTTGGCTCAACCCCAGCCAGCTACTCACTTCTTAATTTATATATATATGCATTTGCATTTACCAACCACTGATTTGATTTATTTTTTTAAAAAAAGTCTGCCACAGTGCATCAGGTATATTCTAATGGTTAGTGTGATTTGTGACTGGTTAATATATATATATATATATATTTCTCTCTAATATGTATTCATTATTTATAAAAAAAAAAATTGTAATGGAGTAGTTGAATTGGGGAATAATATTTTCATAATTTATTGAAAAAAAAAAACAGAATTGGGGAAGAGAAGAGAAAGGGGCGGCTTTGAAAAGAAGGGGAAATTCCTCTCCAGTCTCAAGCCAATGCCGTGGTCGTGACGCCTTCCCATCACCATTACACTAATTATAATTATTATTTCCACAACATTATGGTAGGTTGCTTATCATGATATCATTTCAATTAATTTTGTTAGAGCCAATTCGTGTGTGACACCTGTCTATCTTATATTATAGATATAACGTGTGACAGTTCTTTCTTATTGGTATTTTATATATTTATATTAATATGACACTTAATATAAAAATCAATGTAATGTATGATCACAAATCGTGTTTAAATAACAATTCTGTCTATAAAATAATTAATTAAACAACTAACTAATTTTAACTAATTATGGAACATGTGGCCATGTGATCCCCCATGCCAGTTGACCTTGAGCGAGAGCTTTGAACGATCACTCACCCCATTTCCATTCAACATTTCAGATAAATTAAAATAATTAAATCAAATCAGTTAAAATTGTTAATTTGATTCCATTCAAGATCAATTCTATTTAGTTTCTAAATTTGATAATTTTATTATTTTGATTAGATTCAATCTCCATATATATTAAAAATATTAAAATAATTGAATCTACCGAAATATAAAAAATAATATTATTTTACATTTTGTTATTTTGGTGTTTTTAGTTTTTTTGGCCGATTCAGTTTTTCAATTTTTTTGATTCTTCGATCTGTTTGTTTGGTTAGAGAATCTATTTGATTGGTTTAATTTGATTTTTGACACAAATTTAATCTATTCAGTATAATTAATTCAGTATGTCGAGATGCTCATCCCTCCTCAAAATAAAAGAAATAATTGAATGAGAAAATATGAAAATATAACACATTGTTGTTTATTATTTTATAATTGATATTCATTACAATGGGTATATGTAATAAAAAAAATTAAAAAACCATATAAAAGAACTGTAAAATACAATATATATATATATATATATCTAAATAACATCCTTGGGACATTCTAGCATCCAAACATCCATCCTCGACTCAAGAAGCTGGACACCAACTCATTAATTCGACGAACCTGACAATGCCAAATCAAACTATGATGGCATAGAAAAACCTGGATTTGAAGAAGCGTAGCTTAAAAATTCAGGATCTTGCTCAAAAATAGCCATTTCAGGTTCGTCCAAGTGTACCCACGCTTCTATTCCTCCGTTCACGCTGCTTTCTGCAAGAAATACCCCATTCACAAACACTGAACTGGGGAATCCCCAAATATGGCTAACCCAAATAGGCTTTCCCCACCCAAAATCCAATTCCGACAATCTGAAACTTCTCAGGTCGCTAACCATGTACACTCTGGGTCTTTCTTTGGCATATACTTCATCTCTTTCTTCCATCAACTTGCGAATGTTGTGAAACCCTTCATCCCCTTGCATACTTTGGATGAAATTACTGTCTAGTTTTTTAACTGCTTCCTTCACCCGACCCACCACAACTGGCAGCTCATCATTTTGTTTTGTGTGGGCTGCATCACGGTGTGCACTTGTTAGCCAGAAGATATTCCCAAATGCATTTTCAGACAACGGCGATGCCATTCGCGGCCGCATGTTTACTGCAAAGACCAGCGTGGATGGGTGTTGGGAGCCTTTGACTGTTGCGGAAGCAGCCATTGCACGCGTCCAGATTAAAGAAGTTATCACTTGGGAACTGCTTGGATAAGGAACTAGCGGGCTAGTGGCCTTAACCTTGAGGGCTTTTATGGCATCACTATCGAACACAAATCTCCTCAAGATGCTTTTCCCTTCGTTCAACCAACTCTCCTTGAGATATGCCATGCTTCGTGGTAGTTGCTCGGATCTTGGAGGGAAAAGCGAGGATGCTGAGCTGAGGTCAGGGATTATTGCTTGGTCTTGACAGCCGCTACACAAGGCAGTCCAGCACTTGAGGAAAGAAACCAACGTATTTGCATCTAAGACCTTGTGTGACATGGACACACCAATGGAAATTCCCCCAGAAGAAAATACATTGGCTTGAATAGCTAGGTGAGACAAGGTACTTTCCGGCTCGGGCACGAAGTCTTGGTAAGGAACAAATCGGTGCAGTACCTCTAGTTCAGGCTTTTTAAGAAACTCAGACATGTCGCGATTAACACGAGTTTCTATGAATAAAACTCCTTCATCATTGCAATCAAAAGACACGCGATCCCTAAGCCGTCCAGCCAATGGGTAGAAGCGAGACAAGGTATCGGATAGCGAACTTTTCAAACCAGCCAACACTTGTTTGACTGAGCTGGCATCCGAGATGGGGTAGTGAAAGACGATGGGGACATAAGCAGAAGGGAGGAGCTGGTCCAAGAGGGAAATGGTGAAGGTTCTAAGGTGAGGGGGTGTTGGAGAAGATGGCTTGATGTATTCCCTTGACACCGCTTGAATCTCCATCTTGATGGAATGAAACTGAAGAGCAACGAAAGAGAGAGAGAGAGAGAGAGAGAGAGAGAGAGAGAGAGAGTTACAGAGAGATGGAGGAGGCTGGCTGGAGAGCTCTTAAAGTTTCAGAGGCTGAATTTATAACTGGGCTGATTGATGAAGGGACATGAAGGGCAATGTGCCGTATATATAGGAGAGGTGTGTGGGGTGGCTGTGTGTGGTCATAAGGCATTAAGACAAGTAAAAATACTACTTAAAACTTTTAACGTTCCTGGGTTGGTCGATCTACTGACTGGAGATGAGATGGGCTACACCTACACCTAATGTCAGAGAGTTCCCATGACCAAATATTGTAAGAAAATTCAAGCTCAAATACATATTACAACTGTACAGTGCCTTGGTCTTGCGTCTAGACGCGCGCATATATTATCATTCACATAATTCTATTAATTCATGCATGTGTTTTAGCCAGAGGTCGCTTTATGCTTTGATCTGCCGTGACGAACGGCGGGCTTGTTTGGGAAGGTGCGCCAAGGCTTGGACCGTTGACATCTTGGAGTGGCCATCATGATCAACATGTTGAATAGTTGTGGAGACCATTCTCAAGCGGATAATGCTACAAGGCCAATTTGGATACGGCCAATTTGATGGACAACCCAAGTTAAAATTATACGTCTATTCCTGTTATAATTATAGATCTACTTCTGCCAATATTTTAAAAGTCCGAAAAGTCCGCCCACGTCTTCTTCCTCACTCTCTCTCTCCCTTTCCACCATTGCCGCTGCTTCTGCAAGCTGAGACACTTTCTCCACCATTGTCGCTGCTTCTGCAAGTTGAGACGCGTCTCCTACGTGCATATCTAGTCCGCTCTGCGTGCCTGTGTATCTCTTTTGCTCTCTCCTCTCTCTCTCTCTCTCTCTCTCTCTCTCACACACACACACACACAACATCTTCGGCCAGATTTCGGTGGTACATGGTCTAGATCTGACGTCTCCGGCGTACTCTCTCTCTCTTTCGTTTTTGCCTGCGGCCATATATGGTCCTCTGTCGGGCAGTGCATGACTTGCTGCTGGCAGTGCGTGACCGACACTCAATCTCACACTCTCGCGCTCACCGTCAGTCTCTCGCTCTCGTCATCCGTCTAGTACTTCATCTCGCTATCAATTTGTTCGTCGAGAGCTCGCCTCATCTCCTTCTCTCCTCTCTCTCTCTCTCTTTCTCTCCCCCCCCCCCCTCTCTCTTCTCGTTCTCGCCGTCGTTGTAGCTGCCACCAACGTAGTCGCCTCCGCCGCCGTTTCAGTATATTCCATAAAATATAAATATACACAAATATATTTTTTAAATATAATTATAAACTAAAAATATATTATACAAAATTATTTGGACCAAATTAAATCTATTTTGCAACTTTTAACAATTTTAAGAGCATAGCTTGTAATATGTTGAAAAGAGCATAGTTTGGCTTGCTATTTTTTAGAAAATATTTTGAAGCTTTGTTTCATTTTTTAAGTTATAAAATGAAATCAAACTATAAACTATAATATTATAATATTTATTTTTAATAAAGAATATATTCATAGATATCAACCACAATACAATTATATTTCTTCTGGTTATCATTCATACAAAACATAAAATTTTATATATTTTATAATAATCTTATGTATAAATAATTATATATATTTTTATGTTATTATTTATTTATATTTTTAGAATTAAAAGGTTAAAAATTATATGTAAAATTATACAAAATCATAATATCACATTTTACAAAAGTCAAAAATTATATGTAAAGTTATACAAAATTATAGTATTATAATTTACCTTATGCAAATAATAAAAATAAATAATAACATAAAAATATTTTTAACCAAAAATATGTTATTTATTTGTATCTCTGTTTAGTTTATACTTTTATTTAAAAAATATGTGTATTTAATCCAAAGTTATATTCAAATATATTTTTAGTAAATATACTATATATCTATATATATGTGTTAGTTTAATTTTTTAATAATTAGAAGCAAAATGACACCTGGTTGTCGGATGTGAACAGTGGAGAGAGAGTGAAGACCCAAAGAGAGAGAGAAAGCCAGGAGGGAAAGAGAGCAAAAGTGAAAGACAAAGAATAGGTGAGAGCAAGAGATAGAGAGTAGGTGAGGGGCGGGTGTAAGAGACTATGAAATATTATATATATATATATATATATAAAGAGAGAGAAGAGGGGAAGGAGATACCGAGGCTAGGAAGTGGAGGGGACTTTGTTGGAGTGGTGGAGGGGATGCTGGAGCACCGCCGCTACTGCAAGAGAGAATGCTAAAAATCTCAAAGCTCCTTAAAGAGAACTCCTTTTGAAGCCCTATTTGGGTATAAATCGCTCCTAATACTTGTTGTCAAGAAATACTCAAGTGCAGAAGTAGCAGTGGATCAATATTTGAGGCAAAGGCAAGAAGTGCAACAAATATTCAGAAAGGAGTTAAGCAGTAATTGTTCTCTATTGCCCCCGCCTATCTCTTTTGAAGAAGGCTGTGGGACCTATAGATTGTGTCAACTTGGAGGTTCCTGTTACCAAAGAGGACATAGCCAAGGTAGCAGAACCTCAAACAAAGCTAGATAAGAGGGTGACCTATCAGAATTCTATTCTTTTAACACAGGTGTTGGCATAGTGGACTCACTTGCACCCTGATGATACCACGTGAGAGTATCTGCCCGACCTCCTCAAACAATTTCCAAGGATTGCTCAATTTTTGTAATTTCTTGAGGACAATAAATGTTTCGAGAAGGGAAGTATTGTCACATTTTTAAGGGTAAAATTGTCATTATAAATTCGTATATGCTATATAGGGGTGTACCTAGTCGGTTAGCACAGCAGTACATCCCAGGAGATTCCAGGCAGTATATATATATATGTACTGAGCGTCAATCTAACAACGTATGGAATGAAAATATTCTAATTATGTCCCCACGGGCATAGCCTAACAGTTGAGATCGTACATGTGTTAGTCTCAAAGAACCCTGAATTTTAGCTGTTATATAGTCGGTCATAGATTACGTGTTCGAATCTCACTACTGGATTCTGTGATTTATTTCTCTAGCAAAAATTTTGAAACTGAATTGTAAGAGACCTTTAAAGTGAGAGATTTCACCTTTTGATCTAAAAAAAAATATTTTAATTATTCTCTTTCCTTTTTATCATCTCTCTCATCTTGTCTCTCTCTCTCCCCCGCCTGATTGTTCTCCCTATCCTCCCAGAATTCTCCAATTTTCAGAAAAATCCACCCTTATCGGAGCTAACAGTTGAATGACTAAATCTGTCTCACATAATGATGATTTTGACTAGATCGGGGATCTAAATTATCAGTCACAGTTGTAGAGAATTAATGATTAACAATTGCAAATCGCATCGGAAAGGAATTACGTATCAATGCCGTAAATAAGAGAATGAGAAGGACAAAAGATGGAATGACAAAGAGGAGTTGACGAATTGAACGTGAGACCTGCAGAATTAATGGATTTTATATGGTGCATGCCGATGACTGTTGAATAAGATGTGGGTATTCTTTTGTCTTAACATATCAAATTAGACCATGACTAATTATAGAAAATGTGGCCATGTGACCCCCCATGCCAAAACTGCATGGAATTCATGAATCAATAATGTATGTTGAACTTCATCTACAGTTCGTGTCCGTTCATGGTCGTTAATTAATTTTCATCATTATGCGTGGGAAGGTTGATTAAGTTTGTTTTCAATTAATGTCAAGCAGCCAAGTTAAGTTTATTAATCATGAACTAGCTGCCCAACTAGCTTCTTATGATTTCATCATGAGATCATATTGATCTCTTCGACTTCTATTGTCTCCCCATGCATTATGTCGACAGGCTGGTTATTGTGTTCGTTGCTGGGACGGGTTCAAACTGGACTGAAGGGAGGAGGAATTCAATAGTCCTGAGGATTCATCACTGGCTAGGGCTTTCGAATCAAAGCACGAGAAACTGATTGCTGCATCACAATAATAATTAATTGCTGGCCGTGTGAAAGTTACAACACAAATGAGCAATCCCATATAGCTAGCCTTCGTTGAATCTGTGTTACTACAATACATTTGCCCCTCTTACAAGCCGAAGATGTGTTATAATATACATTTGCTTCATTCCGGGCCCAACTAAATAAGAGGAGTACAATCCACATGTATATATATCTTTTCTTGTTTTTGGAAAACAATGCATTTGAAATTCGTTAAAAAGACATTGAACAACCACCCAGAGAAGAGCAACAATTCGATCAAGAGGACAATAGCATACAATACAACTAAACAAAAAGCCACAGAAAAGTGGAACAGCGGATGCGAACCAAAGGAGAAGATCCATGTAGTCACAAAACAGAGCACACCAAAACCAGTTCACTTGACACCAGAGGAATGGCTCCAAGAGAACACCAAAAACCCAAGGGACTGAAAAAAGAGTGTCGTTATACCAAAAAAGGGATAAATAAAAAATAGAGGGGAGAAGTTGGAGACTAATTTGTTTTAACACAGGAAGTACCAAACTCTGATATTGGCATAGAAATACCTGGATTTGATGAAGCATAGCTTAGGAATTCAGGGTCTTCCTCTAAAATAGCCATTTCAGGCTCATCCAAGTGCACCCATGCTTCTATTCCCTCATCAATATTTCTTTCTGCTAGAAATACCCCATTGATGAAGATAGAACTAGGAAACCCCCAAATATGGCTAACCCAAATAGGCTTTCCCCATCCAAAGTCCAACTCTGACAATTTAAAACTTCTCAGGTCACTAAACATGTACATTTCTGGCTTTTCTTTAGCATATACTTCGTCTCTTTCTTCCATCAACTTGTGTATTGTGTCAAACCCTTCATCCCTTTGCATGCCTTGGATGAAAGCACTGTCTAATTTTTTAACAGCTTCCTTCACTAGTCCCACCACAACTTGCAGCTCAGTTTCATCCGTGTGTGTTGCATTGTGGTGTGCGCCTGTTAGCCAAAAGATATTACCAAATGCCTTTTCAGACAATGGTGGCTCCATTCGTGGTCGCATGTTTACGGCATAGACCAACATGGATGGTTGTTTGTAGCCTTTCACTGCTGTGGAAGCAGCTATTGCACGCATCCAGATTAAAGCAGTTACGACTTGGGAACTACTTGGATAAGGAACTAGTTTGCTAGTGGCCTCGGCCTTGAGGGCTTTTATAGCACTGCTATCGAATACAAATCTCCTCAAGATGCTTTTTCCTTCTTTCAACCAATTCTCCTTGAGGTATGACATGCTACGTGGTAGTTGTTCCAATCTTGGAGGGAAAAGTGTTGATGCTGAGGTGAGGTCAGGAAATATTGCTTTATCTCGACAGCCAGCAGATAAAGCTGCCCAACACTTGAGGAAAGTAGCCAACGTATTTCCATCTAGGATCTTGTGTGAGATGGACACGCCAATGGAAATTCCTCCAGAAGCAAATACATTGGCTTGAATAGCCAGGTGAACCAAGCTAGTTTCTGGCTCAAGGACAAAGTCTTGGCAAGGAACAAATCGGTGCAAGACCTCAAGTTCAGGTTGCTCAAGAAACATTGACATGTCACAATTAACATGAGTTTCTATAAATAAAACTCCTTCGTCATTACAATCAAATGACATGTGGTCCTTGAGTCGTCCGGCGAGTGGATAGAAGCGTGATAGGGTCTCGGAGAGTGAACTCTTTAAACTATCCAACACTTGTTTGACGGAGTTGGAATCGGATATGAGATAGTGAAAGACAAAAGGGACGTATGAAGAAGGTAGGAGCTGGTCCAAGAGAGAAATGTTGAAGGTTTTTAGGTGAGTGGGTGTTGGCGAAGATGGCTTGATGTATTCTCTTGAAACAACTTCAACCTCCATGTTGATCGCTTTGATGATTGAAATTGAAGAGGAAGGAAAAGGCTTACAAGAGTAGATATCTAGTTTTGGGAGGCTTTACTTGGTTGATGAAGGGCCTGATAGGTGATGCGTCTGTATATATAGCAGCGGGGAGTGGATGTCTTGGTCAGGTGACATGAAAAAGAAGATAAAAGACAGTCGAAAGCCAAACGGTTGTCCAAAACGAGCAGGGCCTTGCATGATAAGAAAAGTAGTCAGCTTAATTAAAAATGCATATTAAATATTACAACGGCTTGGTTTTTTGTTTTAGAGGATGGATACGCACCCAGTTCCCATAAATAGATATCTTATTTCAATCAAGCTTTCAGCTAATGTTCCCATAAATTTTCTAATAGATAGATAGATGCGTGTTCAACACGGCTATGCAACATAACGTTGGCTGTATTAATTGGTTTGATTGATGTGAACTAAGTTTAATTTATCATTATACTGGTGATTTGTTTGTTTTATGCTTTTGCAATGACATTCTGTTTATTATTATTTATGATATATGTTATATATAGTTGACCTTACATAGTGGGATAAAAGTAGTTTTTTTTTCAATATATATATTATATAAAATAAAAGATAAATGAATAGTAATAAAGCACTCTAATAAATATGTATGTATTTACTAGAATATAAAAGACTTGTTATTCCTGAGACTTGGACTGCTGATCATTTGGCCTATGCACAGAATTCCCATAAATAATTATCTTATGTCAATCAAGCTTTCAGCTAATGTTCCCATAAATTTCCTAGTAGATAGATAGATGCCTGTTCAACACAGCTATTTAACACAACATTGGTTGTATTAATTGGTTTGACTGATGTGAATTAAGTTTAATTTATCATTAAACTAGTGATTTCTTTGTTTGATGCTTTTGCAATGACATTCTGTTTATTATCATCATTTGGCCTATGCACACAGTTCCCATAAATAGATATCTTATTTCAATCAAGCTTTCAGCTAATGTTCCCATAAATTTCCTAATAGATAGATAGATGCGTGTTCAACACAGCTATGCAACATAACATTGGCTGTATTAATTGGTTTGATTGATGTGAACTAAGTTTAATTTATCATTATACTGGTGATTTGTTTGTTTTATGCTTCTGCAATGACATTCTGTTTATTATTATTTATGATATATGTTATGACCTTACATAGTGGGATAAAGGTTATGTTGTTTTTTAGTATACATATTATATAAAATAAAAGATAAATGTATATTATTAAAGCACTCGAATATATATGCAAAGTTGGAGAGTTTTAGAGAATACATGATTAAGATTTGTAGATTACGTTGAAAGGAATTTAATTATTATGGCCTTAAACAAGAAGATAAAAAGGATAAAAGATGGAATGGTTTGGGCTGCAATGGAGGAGCATTCTTATTGTTTGTTTTGAGGAGTTCTGTTTTTTTCTCCCTTTTTTGGGTTGTAGCACTGTAATCTGGGCTGTCCTTTAGGCTGTATTGGTGCCTATATTAGTTAAATTTGGTAATAAAATTATCTATTTATCAAAAAAAAAAAAGAACTGGAACAAAGCTTCACGTACCATGCATCATGTCACTACTAATAAATTATAGACTATAGGTTTGCGGGAATTCTTTTTTCTTCATAGCAAACCCACAACTAATACATTACGTAACATGAGGCCATGTGATCTCAGACCAGTCTGTAGATTAAAACTACTTCGAATCCTTCAAATTAGCAATGCAAATTGGTCTTCGTTTACAATTTGAACAGGTCACTGATCTTATCCTCGTTGTTAATCTTTCATTAGACTAAAGATGGAGACTTATTCTCCTGCATTCACGTACTGCATCAGAAACGTAAGCGAACTGTAATGCGTAGGAAGCTGATTTAAGTATAGTTTTCGATTAATGCCAAACAACCTGTTGAGTTGCCAGCCAGCCAAGGTTGTGATTTCATTCTAATTAATGTCAAATAAATAAATAAGCCATAGCTCCTTCTTACATATTTAACGTTAAAGGCGTATGAGAATCTGAAGGGAAGGAATAGTTTAGAGTTGACATTGCATAGAAAAAGGCTTCCAAACATGTGTGCTGTTGCAAGTTGCAACGCGTTTGATGTCTATGCTGATTCTATTATTAGTTTAGAGGGTGTTTGGCTTACCCTTTTTTTTTTTTCATAGCTTTTAAGTTATTTGACTTTAAGTTGTATAAAGCTTAAAAATTATGTAGCATTTAACCTAATAATGTATTTGAATAAATATGCTTTTAAATTATCAATTAATAATTATATATTTGGTTTGAAAGAATTGATAAAATATCAAAACTTGACAAAAAATGAAAATAGAAATGTTGTTGAATGATGTAAATAAAATTCATAAAAATATTAAATATATTAATTTAATATACATTGAAATATATATATATATACGTAATATATATGATATATATATAGTGAACAGAGGAGGCGACAAGGGCGACAGTGACAACAACGGTGAGAAGAGGTAGCAATGGAGGCAGATGAACAACGACATACTGAGGTGATGGGCTAGGGCAAAGGCTAGAGGCGAACGACTGGGCGACAGCAACAGCGACGAATGACCATGGCAGTCGGAGATGGGTCTGACGACGACAATGAAGGCAAAGGATGGAGATCGGGATATGGTTGGAATTATGTATTTTGTTTGACGGTAAATTGGACATTTTGTTGGTCAACGCAATAAGCTCTTGACATATCTTTGAAAAAGTTAGGGGGAGTTTGTCAAACACTGGTGAAAGAGTTTTTAAGTTTAATATATAGCTTTTAAAGTGTATGCTTGTCAAACACTTAATAAATTAAACTCAACAAGTTATAAATTAAATAAATAATTTATAAGCAATTGAACCATAAGCCAAACACTCCTTAATGTGATATGTGGCTCTTCACATTACAAATTTGAACAAATCAATACGATATTCTGTGTCTATATGTGTGGTGTGTTTACAAAGTCCAAGGGCTGCTCTTCATTCCTCACAAAATCATCAAGTGGCTCCTCTCTCTCTCTCTCTCTCTCTCTCTCTCTCTCTCTATGTGGATAATGCTTATGTTGTGTCTACTTGCTGTTTTCTTTCTAATATCTTGTTCTTTAATCACTGATCTGAAAAATTCTCTTTTGGAGTGTCGACCCTAGATTATTTCCAATTTCTAATAGTAAGTTTGAGTTAAATTATACCAATATGTGTCCTCCAAATGATGCTATTCTTGATATATACCAACAGGGTGATTTCTCACCCAATAAAGGCACCACACACAATGATATGAGGGTCCTAACAAGGCTTCAAGTTGGCAAGAGAGCCCCCTTGGGATAGCAACCCTATAAATGAGGCATCCTACAACCCGGATAGCATCGAAGAATTTGGGATTGGAATACAGTAAGATCAACTTGAAATATCCCTGTTCTGGACATCTCATGTTGCTTTCTTCTCTCCTTTAATCGTAAAACAATATCTATATCAAACTTAGGTATTGAAAGGACTTTCATGGACTGGACCACCCACCCCACGTAATTCCAAACCGGTTATGCCATCACCAATCTGTCCCATTGTCTTGGTTTCACCAATGCATCATCTACTATAACTTGATTAAGAGTACTTATAGTTAATTTATTTGGATATTTCATATAATAAATTCATGTACACATATTGTTATTCAGCTGATCTTGAAATATGTAGTGCTACACAAATATACACGTATATGGAATTTTGGTATTATGGGTGGTGATATGAATTAATACATGTAAAATTGTCGTTTACACACTAAGTTAATGTAAGAAAAAAAGACACAAATACCTATAACAGATCATTTATAATACAAGGTAAGCAACATTTTCTAAGAGAGTGTCTTTTTATCTAGAGTTAGTTTTTAAAAAAACTTACCAATTTTGAATTATATATATATATATAACTTGTTGTAGGTGTCAATTCTTAATTGATGTCTAATTTGGTGTATCATATTTAGCAAGTAGGATATTTGGAGAAAAATGACGTGTCAGTCACTTTATTAAGTCAAATTATTTTTTTTAAAATTATGTCATTTAATTGAGAATGACACATTAAAATTAATTGTCTATTTAAATGATAGAAGTGACAGCACATAATTGATACAAACTAGAAATTTTGACTTAGTATTGAAAAAATTAAAATTTTGGTACATAATTAAAAATATAGTAAAAGTCTTGTTCTTTTTTTTTTTAATATTAAACCTTTTTATTTACATTTAATGTGTAAATAATATTTTTGAATGTGTTGATATCACCTCCCAATATTATAAGAGGTGTATCGAAGTTTAATGACAATTTTGGACGCATTTCTTGTTACATAAATACACACAATTGCATGCTTGTGAATTAGCAGACTCCTTGTAACTTAGAAAAGTCATTTTGTCTCTAAGAGGCACCAACCATATTAATACAATTTTTTGATGGGTTTGTATGGGAATATTATAGTCTCTTGGAGTTGGTCTTGTTTCTTTCACTTTTATCATTACAATACATTTCCTTTCTTTGATGTCCAAGGTGTGTTTTGGAGCAGTATGAGTTGAGAGTGTTTTACAGTTTTGTGGATTCAAAATTAATAACTTTGAGTGATTAATATATTATTCCTTTTTAAAATCATGAAGGTAAGTGTCATAACCCCAAGTATTTCTAAGGTTATAATTGTAATTATAAAGGCACTTAGTTTATATGCATTTACTATATTATACTCTATGTTGATATTGATCAGGTTTATACTTTTCAATTAGATAGGTTAGAACAACCTATAAATACGTTGTAATACTTAGAGAATGATAGAGTTAAATAATAATTGAATTTCAAATTTCTCCCTTAAGTTTAAATTTTACCGTTTTCCTCTTATTCTCTCCCTTTCTCTCCATTTGTTTGCATTTTTCTCTCAATTTTTGTTATATTTTCCCCTTTTTCAGTTTAATCCCCTCTTCAATTCTCTTTGTACTGATTATTTCTTTCTGATTCCTTCCTAAATTCAATTTTAAACCCTAAGTAAACCTTAGGTACGTGATAAGTCTATCAATTAGAGATTAAACCACAAGTGATTGATTAATCTTCGCATTATAATGAGTGTTATAAGAATCATATAAACAGAAAATTTTTCAACCATTTGTACCGAAGCTACTATTTTGATCCCAAAAACTACCAAACTATGAGGATGACATGGAAAAACTTAGATTTGTAGAAGCGTAGCTCAGGGGCTCAGTGTCATGTTCCAAAATAGCCATTTCAGGTTCATCGAAATGCACCCATGCAACTATTCCCTCCTTCACTAGATATGTAAGTTGATGGTAAAAGACCATGGGATATATCTGTTGCCCAAACAAATACTCAAGAGGGGTTGAATTGAATTTTTTAAAAATTGATAATTTTATTTTTTGTTGAAAACTCTCAATTTTTGTGATTTTAATAAATTGTGATTGAGCAAGTATATGAAAATTTAAATCAATTAATCACAATAAACAAGAAAATTTTTATAGAGGTTTGGTTCTAAAAAGTTTAGTCCTCTCTCTCAAGATTGAGTTTGAGGTTCGATTAGGGAGAATCAACACTAGTTTTTAATTGAAATTAGACTCAATATATAAACCCTTACCTAAACAAAAATCACTAACATACTACTAGTAAATACAATCATCTCACACAACAAGTGAGATAAAAATAACAATTTTACAATCAGAGACAAATCAAATAAGTCACCAACAATTTGAGAATTTCACAGCCAACACACACTACAAGAATTTCGAGATTTAGCGACGGAATATTTCCGTCGCTAAATCCAAAATTCCGTCGCAAAATATGTTTAGCGACGGATTAGCGACGAACAATTTCCGTCGCTAAATCCTGCGTCGCTAAATTATATTTGCGACGGATCCGTCGCTATTTTAGCGACGTCTTAGCGACGGAAATATTTCCTCGCTAAGTGTATTTTTTAAAAAATTTGCGACGGAATATTTCCGTCGCAATATTTTTAAAAAATAAATAAATTTAATATTATTTTTTATTAGCGACGGAAAATTCCGTCGCTATTTATTTTTTAAAAAAATATTTAAAATATAGCGACGGAATATTCCGTCGCTAATTAAAAAATAAGAATTTTTTTTTAAAAAAAATTTTGCGACAGTATATTTCCGTCGCAATATTTTTAAAAAAAATAAATTTAATATTATTTTTTATTAGCGACGGAAAATTCCGTCGCTATTATTTTTAAAAAAAATAACTAAAATATAGCGACGGAATATTCCGTCGCTAATGAAAAAAAAATAATTTTTTATTTTTTTAAATTCTGCGACGGAATAATTCCGTCGCAATATTTTTAAAAAAAAATTAAATTTAATATTATTTTTTATTCGCGACGGAATTTTCCGTCACTATTATTTTTTAAAAAAATATTTAAAATATAGCGACGGAATATTCCGTCGCTAATTAAAAAATAAGAAATTTTTATTTTTTAAAAATTCTGCGAATTTTTTTTAAAAAAAAGAAATTCCTTTTTGAAATTTATTAAATTAATTATAGCGACGGAATTTTCCGTCGCTGATGTAAATTAAAAAAATTAAATAATATATTAAAAATTTGTTGCGATGGAATAATTCCGTCGCAATAAATTAATTTTTTTTAAATTTTAGCGACACAACTTGTTTCCGTCGCTAAATTTATACATTTTTTTAATTATATTTTAATTTAATTATTTAATTTTAAAATTTATTTATAATTATTTATTAAACAAATTATATAAAAATTTCAAAATTTATATTTATAATATAAAAATTAATATTCAAACAAGATACTAATAATTGTCTATTACATGCTAATATAATTGTCTGTTACATACCAATCCTTACATAAAAATAACTACAAAAACTAATCATCTAAATCATCATCAACATTAGGCTCAGGTTGATGAGTTGATTGTGGCTGAGAAGAAGAAGAAGGAACAATACCACGAGTAGATGCAGTAAGTTGTTCAATCAAGAATCGCATCTCAAACATCTGTCGTCGAACATCGCCCAGCTCATGAGCCTGCAAATTAATCTGCTCCGCCTGCGAATTTATCCGCTCTGCTTGTGAATTTATCTGCTCCGCCTGCGAATTTATCTGCTCTGACTGCACTTTTAATTTCTCTGTCATTTCTTGTATAACTGGGTTTTCATTAAAACTAGATGAGACAGAGGATGAGCTGCCAACATCAGAAAATTTTGATTGGGATAAAGATCCCGTGCCATAAATCCTCTTCTTCTTATTTTTCCCCCCAGCAGCCTGGATGAATATCTGATCGCAATCTGGCTGCTGAGGCTCCTCAGACCCTTCATTTGGTTGAGTTGCTTGCTCTAGCAACTGTCCATACATTTCCTACAACAGTTTAATGAAGAAAATAAAATAAATCAATTATGAATATTAAAACTTATATTAATTATAAAAATGATATTACTTGCAATTAAAAAATACTTACAGCAACACTCGAAGAACGTCTGTCGACATATACCATCTGTCCTTCCTCAGATTTTTTAGAATGAGTTCATTCAAACAATTCAATCAGTGTAGGCTCTCTCCCAAACTCATGTGTCTAAAAAAAAATGATATAAAATTAACCATGTTAATAAAAAAAATTAAATATTAACAAATTAAATAAATTAAATTTCTCACCATTCGTCTTTTATGCTCTGCTGAAGATATAGAACCTCCAGTATGACGGGAAGGACCAGCCCCAAGGCCACCTGTCTCACTCAAACGGTTCAGCGATGCTTGTGCAGACCGTTTCTTGAAAGCTTCATCTTGTTCCCATTTCTGCATCCAGCTATCCCAAACATCATCTGGCACAAAGATTGGTTTTCCATTGGCATGCCACTTACGAATGTTGTCGATATATCGTTTCGCTGCTTTTTGTGCCCACTCTCTTCTCACCAATGCATCAATTGCAGGATCCCACTGAAAAATTTTCTGTAAAATAAAAAAAAAGATTAAATAATTTAAACATTTCTACATTAATAATTGAAATATATATATTATTAATTTAAATTTAATACCGCAAATTCATCCCAATACATGCCCTTTATCTCCGAAGGCACTTCTTTCCAAACATGACCTTCTTTATGAAGACGTTTCTTGAAGATTGTCGATATAATATGAGAGATATTTATTGTACGACAAAAGATGCTCCTGTATACAAAAAATAATAATTAGTATAAAAATTAATATATGTCATAATGTGAAAAAAAATTAAAAAAAATTAAAATTACCCATCGCCGTCTTGCTCTATAACATGTAATGAGTCCGATGTAAAATGACTGTCAGTCGAGTGATGAGATGATGAATGTACTGGTGACTCTGCAGGAAGGGTCGGTGAAGAAGCAACTACAGGAGTAGCAACAGGAGATGCTAATGGGAGGGAGGCCGGTGAAATATCTCCCGAAATATGTGGTGCTACAGTAGATGACGTGGAAGCAGCAGTAGACCCAGACGAGTCAGGTCTAGAACCACTGCGTCCTGCACGAAATCGTCCTCTAACACCTGTCATCTATATATATTATAACGAAAATGCCGTCAAAATTTTTTCCCGCCCATTTCCACTTTCTATTTCGATATTTTATTATATTTTAATTATTTTTTCTTACCCAAAATAAAATTTTTATAAATCATTAATTAAATATAAGTTTGTTGAAAACGTGTAGTTCTTGAAACCTGTAGATGATTTTTTCATAATTAAATAGTATTTGAAGAATGTATAAACATGTTAGTATATAAAGAAGTAAGATCTAATCAATATTATTAATTTTTAAATTTTTAAATAATAACATAAAATTTTAATTAAAATAAATTACAAAAAAATGAGACTTTTTTAAATCAACAAAAATCTTGAGATATCAAGTAATACCGTCAAATACCGACTACCAAGTAATTTTTTTAAAAAAATAAATTTAATTTTTTATTTTATTTCCTATAATTTACCTCACATTCTCTCTCAATAAAGCCACTATTCAAAACTCTAAAACCCTTAATGAATTTCAGAACCATGCAAAAAATAATACAAATCTTATATATGTTTAAGTTATTACTTAATTTTAAAAAATAATTAGTTTGTAGGTTATGTTAATTTAGTTATTTAGGTAAAATTGAATTATTTTAAATAAATTATTTAAGTTATTTTGACAAAATTAATATTTGTATAAGCTATTTATATTTATCATATGTTGTCATGTTTTTTTTGAAAATTTTATTATATTTTATATTTTAATTATTTATGTTACTAATTTATTATATGTTGTCATATTATTTATTATTAAGTATAAACTATTTATATTTATCATATGTTAAATTAGTTATCAGTTTGTGAAAAATGTGTAGTTTTGAAATTTGTAGACTGTAGATAGAATTTATGATTGTGAGGTTACTAATTTTAAACAAATTCAATATATATGAATTTTCGTGCATCGCACGGGAGGTGAATTAGTACCTATAATGAAATAAATCAATTAACAAAATCAATATCATTAATAATTAAACATAAGTATTTAAATCATAAAATTCACCTCTAATCACTATCATATAAGTCTACATCTGTGTCATTAGATTCTAAGTCGTCATCAGAATCTAATTGAAGAACTTGTTCATCCTCTGATTCAGAATCATATTCAGAGTCTGATCGCAAGACTTGCTCATCATACGATTCAGACTTATCTTCAGAATCAGATCTCAAAATTTGCTCATCATTCAACTCTGGGGCTTCATCAAATTCTGATTCCATAACTGGCTCATCATTTAAATCAACGTGGTCACCATCATTCACTGTCTCAAGGATTTGGGCATCATCAACTGCGATATCATGTAGTTCCACGTCATCCTCTTGGTAAGGCAACGCTTCACGTGGAAGAGTCGCCTCTTGATTATTAAAAGATTGTGGAACCTCTACTGTGAACCTTGGTTTGACTTTTGTTACAACCAACCAATCGCTTTTGTTACGCCTCAAGCTTGGATATTCGCAAAAATATACTTGAATTGCTTGAGAAGCTAATACAAATTGCTCGTTTGTATTCCATTTCTTCTTTTCATTGACCTCGACGATCTTATATGCATGATGAATCTTCACCCCCTCGTTCAAAGTTGGAATAAACCAATCACCCTTGAACAATATAACTTTCTTGAATGACGATACTGAAGGATACTCAAGTTCAATAATCTCTGTTATCCGACCATAATAGTCCTTCTCGGGATCATCGTAGTTGGATCCTTTAACGCACATGCCACTATTCATAGTGCCTTTATTCGAACCATAACTAATCGTGTGAAATTTAAATCCATTAACAAAGCAGCCAGGGTACGTTGTAACAGTGTTAAAAGGTCCTTTTGCGAGATCCCTTATGTATGAATTTGTCACATTGTTCGTAGGATCGCGAACCTATTAAATAAGACAGATATATAAGAAATAATTATATAAGAAATTGAGTGAAATTAATATTTTACTTAATCAACTCACATAATTATGAAACCAAGAAGGGAATTCCTTATTTGTTAATTGTTCAATGATGTGGTCCCCAATGCCGAGATTACGTTGCCTTAGCTCAGCATCGTAAATTCTTGAAAAATTAAAAAGAAAAATAAAAATAACTACATTAGACTATTCAATTTAAATATAATTTAAAAATTAACAACAATTAATTAGCAAAATCTTACTGCAGATACGGTTCAACTTCTGGACAATTCATCAAAATATATCTGTGTGCAACATCATATTCTTCACCGAATAACATTCGTGACTTTTTACATCCAAATGGTCGACAAGGATGCTTGAAAATTGATAACTTCCCCTCCTGGTCATCCCCTTCATTTACAACACCAGCATCGTTACGCGGCACTCGTGTATGCCTTGTAACAACATGGTCCTCAAAGTAATGAGAACACAACAATGACGCTTCTTCCACAACGTATGAATTAGAAATAGAGCCTTCCACTCGAGCTTTATTTCTAACTGTTTTCTTCAACTTTCCAATGTATCTATATAAAATGTATATAGTAATTAGATAAGTGAACTACAAAATAAATATGTTTCTTATAAAATAGGAAAAAAAAATTATCAATATAATAAATAGTACCTTTCAAACGGATACATCCATCGATATTGAACTGGACCTGCTATCCTTGCTTCATAAGCCAAATGGACTGGAAGATGCTCCATAGAGTCAAAGAAACTTGGAGGGAATATAAGCTCCAACTTGCACAAAGTGATGGGGATGTCGTTCTCTAATTTCATCATATGCTCACTTTTAATAGTGGTCGATGTCAAATCTTTGAAGAAAAGACTCAACTCAGTCAATGCCTCCCATACTTTTTGCGGTAGTAATTCTCGAAATGCAATGGGCACCAACCTTTGCATGAACACATGACAATCGTGACTTTTCATCCCAAACAACTTAAGCTTCTTTGTGTCAACACATCTAGCCATGTTCGACACATACCCATCAGGAAATTTTAAATTTTTTACCCACGCACACATGACAGCTTTTTCTTTCTTGTTCAGGGTAAAAGTTGATTGAGTAATGCGGCGACAATATTGATTCAACTCTTCTCTCGACTTCACTGTGTCCTTAGTTTTGCCCGGTACATTCATCACTGTATTGAACACATTTTCGAACACGTTTTTCTCTATATGCATAACATCCAAATTGTGTCGAATAAGTTGAGTTTTCCAATAAGGTAAATCCCAAAAAATGCTCTTACTCTTCCAACCACTACCATGACTGTTATCCGCATTAGTCTGTGCAGCATTGGGTTGTGTCGCCTTCACTAAACCCAACTCGTCCAAGGAAGCAAGTATCTCAGGTCCAGACAGTACAGGAGGTGGTGTTTTTTTTACCAAAGTATTTTTGCGAAATCCATACCTATTCCGTCGATACGGATGATCTCGGTGCAAGAATTTTCGATGGTTATCAAACCATGAAATCTTTCGACTCTTTGACAGGTAAAATGCGTCCGAGTGAATCGTGCAATAAGGACATGCCAGTTTTCCTGCCGTGCTATACCCCGAGAGCATTGAATATGCGGGAAAATCACTAATGGTCCACATCAAAGCCGCTCTCAGTTGGAAATTTTGTTTCAATGAGATATCATATGCATGCACACCAACATCCCACAAATGTTTCAACTCTGCAATAAGGGGTTGTAAGAAAACATCAAGTTTTGCCTTAGGATTCTCTGGTCCTGGCACTAGCACTGTTAAGAACATTGTTGTATCCTTCATACACATCCAGGGTGGTAAATTATACACCGTAACAATGACAGGCCAACAAGAATATTGCTTCCCAGATTGACCAAACGGCTGAAACCCATCAGTACAAAGACCAAGTCTGACATTCCTTTTCTCGGCAGCAAATTCCTTATGAGTCTGGTTAAAATGAATCCACGCAGGAGAATCCGACGGATGACGCATGACGCCATCTTCGACCACATGATCTGCGTGCCACCTCATTTCTGCTGCTGTTGAATTGGATGCATACAATCTCAAAAGCCGAGGAGTTAAAGGAAAATAATGCATCTTCTTATAAGGAACACAAGTTTTTTGTCGTTTGCTACTGTCAGCTTGATCAACTTGCTTGTATCGATTCTCATGACAAAACTTGCAGACTGTTAAATCACTGTCATCACCCCAAAAAATCATACAGTTATTTCTACAACAATCAATTTTCTCAACAGGAAGGCCCAACCCTCGAACCAGTTTTTTAGTACTGTAAAAATTATCAATCACTGTATTAGGTTCAGGAAGAACCTCCTTAAGTAATTCACAAAGTTGATTAAATCCCCTCTCAGATAAATGGTGTTCTGACTTAAAGCTAAGCAATCTAGAAACAAGCGACAACTGCGTATGCTTTCGACAACCAGGATATAACTCTTTTTTTGCAGCACTAAGCATGTCATAGAATGCTTGAGCTTCCGGATTTGGAGGTTCTTCTTCCATATTCGGATTGAAATCAGGCCCGGCAGCATCCATTACCATAGTCTCAAATAAGTTGCTTGGCTCTGCTTCAAGCGTTGATGCTGAGTAAGACATATCGACTGAATCTACCGTAGCAATAACTTCCCCATGAAGTGTCCACTCATAATACCCCGGTACGAAACCTTTGGTGAGCAAGTGACTTGTCACGGTATCCTGGTCATGAAAAGCCGTGTTCCTACACTTTGGTTTATTACAAGGACATTTAATCTTATTCCCATCCATCCACTCTGGTTTACTCTTAGCAAAATTAACAAACTTCTCAACACCCTTGATAAATTCCGTAGAAACATAACCATCTGAGTTACGCCTGATATACATCCACTGACGATCTGATCTCATAACTTTCCTGTACCATTAAATAATAAAAAATTACTAAATGATAATTATAATATTTTTTTATTTGAGTTGTTTTAATATTATTCCACTGAACTACTCCTTATAACTCCTCCTTAAAATTTGAAGGTTAGGACCTATCCCATCCGGAAATGAATCGTGATATGACCACTAGCGGACGCATTTACTCACGATACGAAATTTCGGCAGCATCTCAGCGCAGTTCTCCAGATGCACGATAAAGATTATGTGTTGATTCATACAAGTTAAACTCAATTTGAGTTAATTGCATGAATCAAAACATATTCCTATCTGCAACCAGAGAACAACAAGAAATGCTACTGAATTTTCGTACCATGCATGAGTAAATTAATGCGTATTCGCTGGGCACACAACACGATACCAAATTTCCAGACTGTCCAACTGGACAATTCAGTGATCTCCTCGCTCCATCGAGGAAGTCACCAAACGGGAATCTAAGGTTAAGTTCCAACCAATTTAATTAAATACCTAAAAAATATTTAATTAATTATATTTTTTATTTAATATAATTTTTAGAGAAAATTCGACAAAGTCTCCCCTATAAATGGACTACACCCTATGTAAGAAAAAAAAAACACAAAAATTTAACACTTCAATACATGCAACATCATCAATTCTCAACGCAACATCATCAATTCTCAACACGTCATACACTTCATAATCATCCAATAAAATAAATAAATTCAATAAACAAGAACTAAACAAGCTTTAACTGAAACTTAAATGTCAACAAGGGAAAAGTTATGTTTATTTGTTTAGTTCATTTATTGTTATTCATTTATTAGTTCAATGTTTATTTATTTGTTTATAATTATTCATTTAGTTTACTATTATTCATTTAGTTTATTTAATTGTTCAATGTTTAGTTTAATGTATTTAATTTAAATTTAGTTTAGTTTAGTTTATGTTTATGTGTATTTGATTATTTGGAGTTTGGTTAATTTACTGATTATTTATGTGTATAATTTAGTTTAAGTTAATTTACTGATTATTTTTAGTGTTTAGTTTAATTATTCATTTAGTTTAGTTTACTGTTCAAATTGTTACTTAGTTACTGTTCAAATTGTTAATGTATTTAATTTTAAATTTAGTTTAGTTTTGTTTTAATTTATGTTTTAATTTAGTTTATTTAGTTGTTTTCTGTATTTAGTTTAGATTTACTGTTTATTTAGTTTAATTTAGTGTTTATTTAGTTTAGTTTACAAATATGTGTGTATTACACGTCTGTATTTTAATTTAGTGTTTTATTTAATTTAGTGTATTTTAATTTGTATTTAGTGTTAGTTTAGTGTAAATTAATTTAGTGTTAATTTAATTTAGTTTAATTTAGTGTTAATTTAATTTAATTTAGTGTTAGTTTAGTGTAAATTAATTTAGTGATAATTTAATTTAGTTTAGTTTATGTAAACAAATATGTGTGTTAATTTATGTACATTTCATTATTTCTATCCTATTATTTTGTGTATTTTTTATAGTATTTTATGTTTTGTGTACATTTGATATTTTAAAATGTTAGTGTATTAATTTAGTGTATTATATAAATATACACGTGTGTGTGTGTTAATTTAGTTTAGTGTAAATTCATTTAGTGTTAATTTAATTTAGTTTCGTTTATTAATTTAATTTAGTTTAGTATAAATTAATTTAGTGTTAATTTAATTTAGTTTCGTTTATTAATTTAGTGTATTTCATTTAGTATATGTGTATTTAATAATTTGATTATTCATTATGTACATTTGATTTAGTGTATTTTTTGTACATTTGATATTTACACATATATATTTGATGTTATTTTGTTGGTGTGCTAATTTTTTATACAATAACTTTAATTTTTGTTCAGAATTTAGTTTTAATATTATTTACATCGTGCCTTTAGGCACGGGCATTCTCTAGTATATTAATATAATACAAATACAACACATTAATATACTGATATAAAATATATCAATATTTTATATATTTATATTAATATAATATAAATACAACACATTAATACATTGCAAAATTGTGCAAGTGAGCATTCAAATATCATTTTCATTAAAAATATAAATAGTAAATTACATTATTAACATATATGTTGTTGTCATTATATTTTCATTAAATATAAAAATACAAGTACTTAAAATTAATGATAATAATTCTATTGTTGTCTTTTAACTGAGATTTTAAAAATAAATATTTATATCATATCTTGTCATATTATAAAATAAAAAATTTAACAATTTTAGCATCAACAATTAAATATTCAATCACATTCAACTATTTCGGCCACAATTAACATATCTCAACCACAACAATTCCTAATTAAGTGAAGTAGTCAATTAACAATCAGCAAAAAAACCTAAAATCATAATTGCTAAACTCATTATAATAGGTATTAAATTAGCCAAAAATAAAATATAAATACACATTAAATAGAACATAATCAAATAAATGAACTTACCTCTAATCTTTTGATTTCTAGAGTATGAAGGGATGCCCACTGGCCACTGATTATCTGCCAAGAACAAGAATACAATACCAATATTAAAATTAACAAAATAGGTGAGCCAGTGATTATCTCCCCAACTACCAATATAAATACAATACCAAGATATGATATAAATACCAATATAAATACCAATAAAAATACCACTGATTATCTCCCCAACTACCAACCGAGAGAGCCGCGAGAGGCGAGGGAGAGGGTGAGCCGCGAGAGGCGAGGGAGAGGACGAGGCAGCTGGTGGCGAGGGAGAGGAAGAGGCAGCGGGTGGCGAGGGAGAGGAAGAGGCAGCGAGGGTGAGCCAGTGAGCGAGGGAGGGCTAGCCAGTGAGCGAGGGCGAGGGAAAGGGCGAGCTGCGAGAGGTGAGAGCGAGGGCGCGCGAGGCAGCCGGTGAGGGCGAGGGCGATGGCGAGCTGCGAGAGCGAGGGCAAGGCAGCCGGTGAGGGCGAGGGCGAGCTGCGAGAGGCGAGAGCGAGGGCGAGCCGGTGAGAGTGAGCGAGGGCGAGGGCGAGCCGGTGAGACTGAGCGAGGGCGAGGGCGAGCTGCAATAGGCGAGAGCGAGGGCGAGCCGGTGAGGTCGAGCCAGTGAGAGTGAGCAAGGGCGAGGGCGAGGGCGAGCTGCGACAGGGGCGAGAGCGAGGGAGACGCTGAAGGGAGAAGAGGGAAAGACAGAAGAGGGAGAAGAGGGAAAAAGAGGAAGAGAGGGCGCGGGGCAGGGTTTTATGGGGGGAAGGGAAAGAGGAGGGGGGAACAGGGTTTTACGAGGGGGAGGGAAATTAAGGCGGGGAGGGAAAATTAGGGGGGGAAATTATTAATAATTATTAAATAATTTTATTAATAATTTATTATAATCATTTAAAATATCATAATAAAATTATTTAAATCATTGCATTTTAAATTAATATTAATTTAAAAAATACTTATATTATAAATCTAATAATTATAATAAATTAATTTGATATATTATAAATATTACTTTAATAAAAAATTCATAAAAGATAAAAAAAATTCAAAAATTTTGTAACAATATTCTTTATATATTTTGAATTTTGATTAGTCTTTAATTTTTTAAAGAAGAAAATTTTGATTATTTTCTCTTTTATATATAAAGAGTTTCCCTCAATTATCGAATTATCGAATTAATCAAAGTTAATTAAAATTGAATTAAACTAATCAAAAATCAAATTGAATTGAGAAATTAAATTGAATTTAGTTTAATCAAAATAAATATATTCATTGTATTAAATTTCAATTATCGAATTAATCAAAAATTAACAAATTGAATTGAGAAATTAAACTAAACTAACTTGACAGATTAAACCCAATAAACAAAATTAACTAACAATAATGTTTTATACATAATGTTTTATACATAACACTTAAACTTCAAAAATAAAAATTAACCTTCTATAGTTTTTTTATAGTATAACTATTAAGGGAGAAAACCATTATTCCATATTTTAATCTAAAAACTATTTTGAACTTATCTTCATACTTATTTATCCTCTTCATTTTAACAAGCGCTACATAAAAATTTTATTATATATTTTATTTTTTATTATTTATTATGAATGACTTAATTATACATTTAATTATTTCATTTTTATATAATTCTTCAAATTATAGAGAATAAGACATTGTTAAGATAGCTCATAAACTATTTTCTATATATGTAATCCCTCGATATTGTTTTATTTTTATTTGTATGCACGTGAAATATATTAATTGATGTATTTAGAATTTAGTAATATTATGATTTTTAAATTTAATATATTTATCTAAATTTTATAAATTAATTTTTTTATATTCATCTCATGTTTAAATGTATATATTTAATTATATATACATTAATATATTTAATTTCTTATAGATTTTAATATTTATAAATTTAAATACTTATAAAATCATTAAATAATAAATAAAAATTAAATTTAGTGATGGATTGAAAGTTCCGTCTCTATTCCAGCAATGGACTCGGTCAATCCGTCACTAAATTTATTTATTTATTTTTTATTATTTTATTTTGTATTAAATTTTAATTTGTTATTTCTAAAATTTGTGACGAAAAAACTTTTCGTCTCTATATTTGAAAATCAAAAAATTTATAATTAAAATTTAATTTTTTAGCAATAAAAATAGTTTTGCCTCACAAAAAGTAGTGATAGAATTTATTATTTTTTTAAATTTAAACTAATATTAATTTTTTTTTCATTTTGAACTTTAGGGACATAATTTATTTCCATCTCTAATATTTGAGACGGAAGATAAATTTTGTTGCTAAAATTAACGATAGAAAATAAATTCTATCTCTATCTAAAATGTATTTTTTATTATTTTTATTATTAAAACTATTATTAAAATAAATTCTCGGCCCACCTCATTTATTTATTTTAATATTTTAATTATATAAAAAATAATATAACTTATAAAAATAATATTAATAATTATTTAATTGATAAAAATAATATATTTTAAATAAAATTTTATTATTAAATCATTTTTTAAAATCTTACAGTAATTATTTAAAATGTGATGATAAAATAATTTAAATTATTGTATTTTAAATTAATATTTATTTAAAAATTAATTTAAAAAATTAATTTGATAAATTGATTTATTTATTAATTATTTTTTTTATAAATAAAAATTATGTTACACATAACACTTATATTAGATAGTAACATATAATATTGTTATCAAGTATAAGACACAATGTCGTCCATATATTAGCCCCGTTTGTTGCAACTTAATTAAATAAATTATAGTTTATAATTTCTTAGATTATAACTTTTAAAACTTAAAATAAGTTGTAAACTTGTTTGTTACAACTTCTCAGAAAGATGTAGAAGCTGTAGAAGATAGGGTACCCGAACTTTGAAAAAACCCATTTCTACCATTTCTAAAAGTTAGTAGAACCTATAAGTTATAATTATACAATCTAAAACAAACAATACATTATCACTTTTTTGAAGTTAGAACTTAAAAATTAGGGAAATTCTATTCACAGCGAAGTTTTTACTCTTCGCAACCATTACCCGCCAAAATTTGTCATCATTTTTCAAAAATCCCATTTTACCTTTCTATCACCCTACCATATCATCTTTCTTCCCTTTTTACTCTGCATACTCACACAAATATGTATATATATATATACAAACACACACAGAAATAATTTAATATAATAAAATAAAATTAAAAAATACAAATAAATAAATTATTTTTAAATATCTATATTTTAAATAATTATAAATTAACTAATTATAAATTTTTTAACTAATTTTAAATTTTAAATCACCGTGAGTTAAATTTTTGATACTCAAAAAAATTTAAAATTAGTTAATTTATCTTATTAAATTACTTAAAGATACATATACTTAAAATTAGTTATTCAATCAACTAATTTAATAAGATATATATTTTTTAAAAAAAATATTTATTTATATTTTTTAATTTTATTTTATTATAATAAAAAATTAATAAAAATAAAAAAAATTCTGGAATCTTTCCCGAAATCTGGCTTTCGGAGAACACAGCGTTCCCCGAAATCCAGCTTTCGGGGAACCCAGCATTCCCCGAAAGCTAGCTTTCGGGGATCACTGGGTTCCCCGAAAGCCAGATTTCGGGGAAGATTCCAGAGTTTTTTTTATTTTCATTAATTTTTTATTATAATAAAATAAAATTAAAAAATATATATATAAATAAATAAATTCTTTTTAAAAAGATACATATACCTTATTAGTTAAATTTATTTAATAAATAAATTAGTTAATTCTTTTAAAAAGATACATTCATCTTTAAATAAATTAAATTATTTAGTTTTTTTAAAAAATAAATTATTTGAATTTATTTAATAAATTATTTTTAAAAAGATACATATAATAAAAAAACTTATTATAATAAAAAATTAATTATTTTTTTAAAACAATTTTTTATTTTATTTTATAATTAATACACTTATTTTAATTTAAATTATTTATTCAATCAACTAATTTAATAAGATATATATCTTTAAAAATTAGTTAAATTTATTTAAAGATGTATGTATCTTTTTAAAAATAATTTATTAAATAAATTCAACTAATTTATTTTTAAAAAGAATTAACTAATTTAATTTATTTAAAGATAGATGTATCTTTTTAAAAAAATTAACTAATTTATTTATTAAATAAATTCAACTAATAAGATATATGTATCTTTCTAAAAATTAATTAATTAATTAATTAATTTATTATAATAAAAAATAATTAAAAACAACAAAAAAACAAAAAAAATACAAAAACTCCCCCTAAAGCCAACTTTTGGGAAACAGGGGGTTTCCCGAAAGCTGGCTTTCGGGAAACTCCCTGTTTCCCTAAAGTTGGCTTTAAGGGGAGTTTTTGTTTTTTTTTTTTGTTTTTTTTTTGTTTTAATAAAATAAAATAAGTTCTATTATAAAATAAGTTTATTAATTTATAAAATAAAATAAAAATTGTTTTAAAAAAATAATTAATTTTTTATTATAATAAGTTTTTTTATTATATGTATCTTTTTAAAAATAATTTATTAAATAAATTCAAATAATTTATTTTAAAAAAATTAAATAATTTAATTTATTTTAAGATGAATGTATCTTTTTAAAAGAATTAACTAATTTATTTATTAAATAAATTCAACTAATAAGAAATATGTATTTTTTTTAAAAAGAATTTATTTATTTATATATATTTTTTTAATTTTATTTTATTATAATAAAAAATTAATAAAAATAAAAAAAATTAGAATCTTCCCCGAAATCTGGCTTTCGGGGAACCCAGTGATCCCCGAAAGCTAGCTTTCGGGGATCTCAATTTTTTTATTTTCATTAACTTTTTATTATAATAAAATAAAATTAAAAAATATAAATAAATATTTTTTTAAAAAAAATATATATCTTATTAAATTAGTTGATTGAATAACTAATTTTAAGTATATGTATCTTTAAGTAATTTAATAAGATAAATTAACTAATTTTAAATTTTTTTGAGTATCAAAAATTTAACTCACGATGATTTAAAATTTAAAATTAGTTAAAAAATTTATAATTAGTTAATTTATAAAATTTAAATTTGTTGTAGCTTTTAAGCTACAACAAACATGCCCATTATGTTTGGTTTTTAAACTTTTTAGCATAGTAAAAAATTCTCATATTTATAAAGAGAAAGAGATTGATAAGATAACCGGCCCTAGACTCCTTTCCATATAATGTAATCTCTCAATATTTTTTTATTTTTATGATTTTTAAAATTTAAAATATATTTTTTAATAATATTATGATTTTTAAACTTTTTATTTATTTTTCAATTATAGTGTTTGTTTACATTTTGTACACAGTTAATAAATATTATAAATAATTAATTATTATACATTTAATTGATATAGTTAGAATTTAGTAATATTATGATTTTAAATATTAATATATTTATTTAAATTTTATAAATTAATCTTTTAATATTCATCTCAACGTTAAATGTATATTTAATTTTTTATAAAAATTTAAATATTTATATATTTAAATATTCATTTCAAATTCAAATATTTATAAATTAACTGAATAAAAAATATAAAAAATTAATGTCAGCGACGGATTAAATATGCCGTCGCTAGCTTTATTTTTTTAATTTAAATTAATTTTAAATTTAAATTTTTTATTTTAACATTTAATATTAAAATTAATTTTTTATTTTAAAATTTTGCGATGGAATTTTTTTCGTCGCAAAAATAAAAAAATTAATTTTTTTTTATTATTATTAAAATATAGCGACGGAAATAATTTTCCGTCGCTAAACATAGCGATGGATTACAGTTTCCGTCGCTAAAATAATATTTTTTTTATTTTTTCGCGACGGAATTTTTTCCGTCGCTAAAATTAAAAATTTTTATTTTTTTACTTTTTTATTATTATTAAAATTTAGCGACGGAAATAATTTTCCGTCGCTAAACATAGCGATGGATTACAGTTTCCGTCGCTAAAATAATATTTTTTTTATTTTTTTGCGACGAAATTATTATCCGTCGCTAAGAAATTAATTTTTATTTTTACTTTTTTTATTCTTATTAAAATTTAGCGACGGAAATATGTTTCCGTCGCTAATTACAGCGATGGATTACTGATTCCGTCGCTTAAAAATTATTTTTTTATTTCTTTGCGACGGAATTATTATCCGTCGCTAAAAAATTAATTTTTATTTTTACTTTTTTTATTCTTATTAAAATTTGGCGACGGAAATATGTTTCCGTCGCTAATTACAGCGATGGATTACTAATTCCGTCGCTAAAAAATTATTTTTTTATTTTTTTGCGACGGAATTTTTTCCGTCGCTAAAATCTGTTGCTAATTTTACAAAAAAAAAAAAATCCGTATTCCGTCGCAAGTCCGTCGCTGGTTCGTCGCAAAATAACGAAGGAAATTTCCGTCGCTAAAAATCCGTCGCTAAATCCCGAATTTCTTGTAGTGACATTTTTAGCACTTGAACTTTCTCACTCTTGTTTGAATGCTCTATCAATAGTTTGTTCTTGTTTTAGCTTTCATACTCACCTTATATTTATACACATCTCCAAAGAATTAGTTGTTACAAAGAGAGGTAAGAAGTAATTTTAAATTTCAAAAATTCTTCAACCAATATCTGTAGGTATCTTAGTTTACAAACGCATCAGAAAAATACTTTGGATAGAAAAATCAATAGAGAAAGTTGAGAGGACATCCTAAAATCAAAATTAGCCATAAACTTTTAGAGATAAAAAGATCATGAGTGTTAAAGACCAAAAAATCAGAATCCGCAAAAAGGTGAAGTTAAAACATATTTTCTTCAAAAAGAGATTTTACTTTTTGCCTGAGAAAAGATATGCAATTCAAAATATGATTTTTGCAATACAAGAAGAAAAACATTTATGCAAATATATCTTTGAGCGTGCAACAAAAGAATGCAGAAATTGAAAAGCAAATAGAGATGACTGTTGGATTTCGATCAACTAAAGTTGCCACTTCAATTGACTTAAGTCATTGAGCAACTAAATGTAAAACTTTGGTTGAAGGATCGATCAACGTAAGATTAGAACCCAACATTCTGGCCAATTTTAGGTGACTTAAGTTAAACTTCAGTCAACCTAAGATTAAAGGCCAACATTCTGACCAATTTAGGTCGATCTAAGATACACACGAACAAATATGAATATTTTGTCTTACTTCAGTCAGTCGACTTAAACTAAACAATCAGTCAAGTTAAGATATATAGTCATGAAAAATATATATTTTTCCTCATAAGAAGCTAATAAAATATATCTATATTATAAAAATATTTTTGTTCTCATTAAAATCTTATTTATTTACCCTTGAGTTTAACAATATGTTAGAAGAAACGAGATAGAAATTAGGTGTTGGTGAGAGTGACTTAATGTATTCTCTTGATATGAGTGTAACCCTTACCTCCATGCTTATTGTCTTTATTGTTAGAATTTTTATAATGTGTGCAATATTAATTAAATTTTATTTTGAGAAAATTAATTAGCTTACTATTGTTTAAGGAGACCCAATAGATTATATGTGATCATAACTGATATTTTGGGCTTAGTGCACATTTATGAGTTTAGACTCATTTGTCTTGATTTGTGAAATAATTCTAGTAAAATTTTATGATGGGTAAACTTCTATTAATATTATAAATTAAAAGTTAGGTATCATTTTCTCTCAATTCAATCAATCACACTGTTATTTTTCCATTGAGAAGTGGCTTTGGCACAGTAGAAGAGAAGTATAGGGAGATTTGGCTTGTGACTTGTGCAATTGCACTTACTATTCAATCAGGTTTTTATCACCAATTATGAATTTGAGAGCTATTCTTCTTTCTCAATCTTTTTTATGTGGATTTCACAGAAAATTTATCTAACATTTATAACTATAATAATATTTACAGAAAATGTATAATTATTAGAGCTTACAAAGTCTATTTAAAGAGAGAGAAGCCTTCAATAATATAGGTACAAGCAAAGTTTAGATCTTAATTAAAGATTTATATTACGATGGCTTGACTCTGAGGTTGGTTTCTTTTGAACGATGGGAAGATGGGCGAAGAATCTAAGAAATATTGAAGCTTGAGTGAGAAAGCGGAGGTTTACCATAATTCAATTGTGAATTACGTACTTTTTCTTGGATCATTCAATTGTACACACACACACACACACACACACACACACATATATATATAGATAGATAGATATTTTCATGGTGATACATATATATATTAGTTTTTGTCTGCATAACAAACGACAACCAGTTATAAAATAAAGGGCCGGCATGTGATCCCATTCCACTTTCTGCTCAATTAAGCCTCCAAATATATTTCAAATTATTGCATGGCCATGTGATCCGTCCACCATTCATCTTCAGTTTGCAACCCCCATCACTCTCGTTAGTTTTTTATTAAAAAGAAAATGTTATTTGTGTATTTTATTTTAATATTTAATAATATTTGTAATATAATATTAATCTATTCTATCATCATATAAGTAAACACTAATATTAATCTATTCTATCATCATATAAGTAAACACTAAGTTGTTTTAGTGTAATAAGATCTGTTAATAAAGTGTTTTTTTTTAATTGAATAAAACCCCTAAACATAAATAAGCCCCCCCCCCCCCCCCCAAAAAAAAAAAAATGGGGTAACTTTGAATGGGAACTCCTAAACCAAAATTGTGTCCAGCAGAGCATTGAGCAAAGGGGCCTTATAGGGCACCTTACCTTATTTTGAGGCCAATTTTGTGAAGGAAAGAGGCGGGAGAAGAAGGAAGATGAAGGAGAGATTGATTGATTGAGCAGGAAGGACTTAAGGTATGCTTCATTGCTTCTGCAATTCTCTTCGGCGTAATTAAAGCCCTTTTTGCCTCTTCCTTAGAACCATTAATGTAGCCATTTTGATTTCTGCTTGATTTCAGAGACCAAATTAGGCGCAGGAAGACAGAAGAGCAAGAGAAGAAACTGGAAAGAGACAAACAGACAAGGTATTTGAGGTTTGTTGAACTCTTCCATTTATTCTTCTTTTTTCCATGATTCGTAGTTTCCTTCCAATACGGAATGATGCTTCTGCATTCTGGATCTTTCCTTGCTAATTGAATCACAAAATATGATTCAGCATTTTGATGATTGCTCTCCAGATTCTGAATGTTGAGTTACGGTTATAGTAGAGGCATCAAACAACTTCCCAGTTTTACTGCTATTCTTCAACCATAAATTCTATTTTCTTCGATGTGTACTACCAATTTGAATTGGCGACATATTTCAATTCCTCTGACCCATAGATATTGTAGAATCTAACTTTTTCAGTATTCTTCTTCTATTAAATATGATATTGCTTGCAACGTACGTTCTGATGCCTGCTCTATGTTTATGTCCCACTGCAATTCTCCTTTATGCAATAATTTCTATGCATTGGATGTGCTCTGATTCATTCGTGAAATAGCAATAAACCTCCACGTGGAAAAACTCACGGCATGAACAAAAAAAGCCATGAGCAGAAGTCGAACATTATAATTAGTTAAATAAAAACACGTATAGCCTTCATCGCACTTTTGTTGCTACAGTATATTTGCTCCCCTTACAAGCTAAAAAAGTTTTAAGGATACAAAAATTTAGTTAAGACTGGTAAGTCCTTGGACATCATCACGTGCTCCATTGTTCGGGGCCAGCAGAATGGAGCGTATGATCCATATATTTATAATAATCATTGTTATAGGAGAAATAAATAAATAAAGTCGAAAGCGAAGATGGAGACTCATTTCTTGAAACCCATAAAATACCAAACTATGAACAAGCGGTAAAAAAGCTACTATTTTGATCCCAAAAACTACCAAACTATGAGGATGATATGGGAAAACTTGGATTTGTAGAAGCGTAGCTCAGGAGCTCAGCATCATGTTCCAAAATAGCCATTTCAGGTTCATCCAAGTGCACCCATGCTTCTATTCCCCCATCATTGCTTTCTTCTAGAAAGACCCCATTCAAAAACACTGGACGGGGAAGTCCCCAACCATGGCTAACCCAAATAGGCTTTCCCCATCCGAAGTCCAATTTTGAAAATCTGAAACTTCTCAAGTCGCTAAACAAAATCACCTCTGGTTTTTCTTTGGCATATAATTCATCTCTTTCTTCCATCCATTTGCATATCCTGTGAAAGCCTTCATCACCTTGCATGCTTTTAATGTAATCACCATCTACTTTTTCGATTGCTTCATTCACAAGGCCCACCACAACTTGTAACTCGATTTCATTAATGTTTGATACATTGTGAAATGCAATTGTTTGCCAGAAGATATTCCCAAAAGAATTTTCAAACAGTGGTGGTACCATTCGCGGCCGCATGTTTACTGCCAAGACCAACATGGATGGTGTTTGGAAGCCTTTAATCTTTGTAGAAGCAACCATCACACACTTCCAGATCAAACCCGTTACCACTTGGGAGCTACTTGGATAAGGAACTAGTTGGCTAGTGGCCTTGACCTTGAGGTTTTTAATGGCATTGCAATCAAATACAAATCTCCTTAAGGTGTTTTTACCTTCTTTCAACTAATTCTCTTTAAGGAATGTCATGCTACGTGGTACTTGTTCAGATCTTGGAGGGAAAAGTGACGATGCTGAGGAGAAATCAGGAAATATTGCGTTGTCTTTACGACCACTAAATAAGGAAGCCCAACACTTGAGAAAAGTTGCTAGCGAATTTGCATCTAGAACCTTGTGGGACATTGATAGGCCAAGAGCAATTCCCCCAAAATCAAATACGTTGACTTGAATGGCTAGTTGACCTATGGTAGTTTCAGGCTCAGGGACAAAGTCTTGGTAAGGAACAAATTGGTGTAGGACCTCAAGTTTAGGCTGCTTAAGGAACTCGGACATGTGACAATTAACTTGAGTTTCTATGAATAGAATTCCTTCACAATTACAATCAAATGACATGTGGTCTTTAAGTCGTCCAGCAAGTGGATAGAAGTGAGATAAAGTCTCAGACAACGAAGATTTTAAGCGAGACAATACTTGTTTAATGTTGTAATTGGCCTCACTGATGGGATAATAAAATACCGTGGGAACAGATGCAGGAGGAGTGAGTTGGTCCAAGAGAGAAATCTTAAAGGTTTTTAGGTGAGTTGGTGTTGGTGAAGATGGCTTGATGTATTCTCTAGAAATGACTTGGACTTCCATGTTGATCGGTTTGAAAGGCAAATTAATAATTTGTCCTGCAATAACAAAAATATCATTGAGTTGTCCCTATCCCATTATAATAAGCCTGTAATGCTGCTCTTACATAGAATGGCTAATTGATTGCTACCACAACAATGCTCATTGCTTAGGTTAGGATCTTGACTACGATTACTGAAAAAGGATTGTAAAATCTCCAAAGCGAGGGGAAACTAGTTTCTCATGCTATGTTCAGAATTAGTTTTTTGTTCGGGACAAAAAATAGAAGTGAAACCTGTTATTCTTAGCTAGGCAAACCAACAATTTTCATATGCCAAAACAGATTATTAACAAATTTAATGTTCACTAAAGATAAAATATAAACTCGATTTCAAACCCTTTTTTTTTTTTTTTTTTTGCAGAAGTACCTTAGATCAAACACCTGTTAAATCGCCGGTTGAAGAGTGATCGCGTACTAAAAACACCCTCAAAATCACCGCTTAGATGCCTAAGTTGAGAGGAAAATTATCGTTCTTGGGAGAGGAAAATAGCAGCTTTTCTTATGTTATACTGTGCCTAAACAACCAAAGGGTATTCCTTTGTTAATTTTTCATCTAAAAATGCTAGAAAAATAAATTTAAAGTGAAATATTATAAATTTTAAATTATTATTTTGATAACTTTGAATGTTTTTATATAATAAAAAAAATTATTTATATTTATCATATATAATTTTATTTTTAAATGTAAAGAATTCCATATAAGATTTCGCTTACAATCCCTAAAATGTGAACGCCGACCCTAAGCACAACCAGTTATAAAATATGTGCTTACCCATGTGAACCATGCCGGTCACTAGCAATTACAAACTACGAAATTAGTCAATACATGGCATTGAATTCATCAAACAATGTAAGTTGGCCTTCATCTATAGTTTGAATTCATCAAGGATCTCCAGATGTATGTTTTTAATCATAGATAATTTTCTTATAAATTATTTAAATCACAGGAAAATGTGTTCGATTTTAAAAGAATAAGAAGGCATTCCTCTGAGCAAGTATAATAGATCTCTTTTTAGAGGAGAGAAACTCGATGACTACAAATATGTGACAATTAACTTGAGTTTCTACGAATAGAACTCCAACATTACAATCAATGGATATGTGATCTTTAAGCCATCCATCAAGTGGGTAGAAGCAAGATAGAGTATCAGAGAGCGAAACCTTTAAACGAGCCAATTCTTGTTTGATAGAATTCAAGTCACCTATGGGATACTGAAAGACCATGGGGACATATGCAGCAGAAGAATGAAGTTGGTCCAACACACAAATCTTAAAGGTTTTTAGGTGGTTCGGTGCTGGGGAAGATGGCTTAATGTTTTCTCTTTGATACGACTTGAACTTCCATGTTGATCGCTTTAAGAGGAAAGTGATTTGTCCTGTGAACAATAACAACAGCAATAATTAGTAGTTTAAGTCTTATCATTTATGTGGAAATGCAGAAAGTAGAGAGGTTGATGAATGAAAATAAAGAGGAAGAAAAAACTGACAAAAAAGCTCAAGTTTCAGAGGCTTTTCTGGGTTTGTGAAGAGCCTCAAAAGGTGATGTTTCAATAAATATAGCAGCGGCGGCTGGATGTTTTTGGTCAGTTAGCGCGCGCGCGCGCGCACAAAGAAGAAGAAGATGATGAAAAGAACAGTATAGAAAGCCAAAAGTTTATCCAAAACGCGAGTAGTCATCTTAATTAAAAAATTTGTAATGTTGAGTCATACTAGACGGTTCCCAATTTATCATCCTTTGTGCCATATTAGTAGGATTTACACAATAAATAATTCCTTTGTGCAGAATGTAATCATCATCCTGTGTGCTCTGAGTTTAACTAATGTCAAATACGCAGAAAAAAAAAAAAAGAACTTTATGTTAATTTAGACTAGTGATTTATTTGCTTTATGCTTTTGCAGTGACTGTGCGCTACTCTATTTTATTTAGGAGCAATGTTATATAAATAAAAATTAAATATTTCGCATAATATATAGCCCTGTAATATGTGGTTTTCTATGAATGGAAAGGAAATATTTTTAGGCCATATGAGATCTGATGAGGTTTTTCGATTGTTTTAAGAGGAGTCGTCGCTCATTTGGGTTCAGCATTTGTTGGATTCTACCCAACAGAATCTTTTGACTGCTATGTTGATCGACAAACAAAAGGGTAGAACAAAAATGCCATTTGAACATTATAGTCTTAACACTTTAATATATATATTGCTCCTCCTGACAGAAACATCTTGATTGTTACATGAAGATATGTTTTTTTCCGTAACAAGTGGTATCATATCTATAAAGAAATTATCTCAACAGTTGTTACCAGAGCTTCTGTTTTGATCTTAAACAATGATGAATTAATACAAAAAGTACCAAATTAGAAAGATGGAATGAAAAGCCCTGTATTTGAGGTGTAGGTTAGGAATTCAAGATCTTGCTCTAAAATAAGCCATTATAGCTTCATCTAGTGCACTCTAGCTTGCTTTTATTCCTCAATTCCTGCTCGTTTCTCCTAGAAATATCCCTGAGAGTCTGTGACAAACATTGGATTTGGAAGTCCCAAATAGGGAAGACTCCAACTGATCAGACAGCTATAACATATATATACTTCTGGTTTTTCTTTGGCATGTAATTTATCTCTTTCTTCAGCCAACTTACGTATCTTGTGAAACCCTTCCTTCCCTTTCAAGCTATTGATATAATCACTATCTAGTTTTTAATTGCTTCCTTTACTAGGCCCATCACAAGTTCAGCTCATCAGTTTCGCCCTTCCTTTCAAGCCCAGTTTTTGATTTATCTTTTAAGAGCTTTTTATGGCACTAGAATCTAACATATATCTCCCTAATATGCTTCTCCCTTCTTTAAACCAATTCTCCTTGATAATGCCAAGCCGCAAGGCAGGTGTTTGGACGTTGGGAGGCAAAAGCAGTGATGCTGAGGTGAGATATGGTAACATTGTGCCTAGACATAAATCAAATACTTGAATAAGTAATATGTCAGTCTCAATTTAATGAGTTGTGAGTTCGATACTCATCATATATAACTATAAGAGCTAAAAACCTAATTTACAATTTATGTTCTATAATATAATTGAAAGCTAAAACACCAAAAATCAGGCAAACACAACCATTCTCGATATGGTAACATTGCCGTCTGGACAGTCACTTTACAATATGGCCGACACTGAGAGGAACAACCAGTTTGTTTGCATCTAGAACCTTGTGTGACGTGGACACACCGATTTCCCTCTTAATCAAATACGTTAACTTGAATGACCAATTGATATATGCTAGTTTTAGGCTCAAGGCTTAGGGACGAGGTCCTAGTAAGGAACCAATCAGTGCATGAACTCGAGTTTAGGATGCTTAAGAAACTCAAATACGTGACAATTAACTTGAACTTCCATCAAAAAAAAAAAATCATCATTACAATCGAATGACATTTGATCTTTGAGCCATCCACACAATAAATAAAAGCGAGTTAGCGTCTCAAAAAGAGAACTTTGCAAACAAGCTAAAATTGCCACCATTTATGGATGGTGAAAGGCCATGGGAGGATATTATTATACATTAAAGAAATGAGAGAAATCTTGAAGGGTTATTAGCAGAGTCGGTGCTGGTGAAGGATGATTTAAGGGGTGTTTGGGTTAATATTTTGACCGCTTATATATGTTATTGGTAGACGATGTATAAATTATTTAATTATACGTTTGCTAAAAATTAAAAAAGTTAAACGCTATTTGATAACGTTTTAGAAAAGCTCGTCTCTTGTTTTTCTCAAAATGTTGTACATAGCTTACAAAGTTTATCAAGTATTTTACAATTTTGTCATTCAACAATTATGATATTTTCATCCTTGAAAAATTCAATTATAAACTCTTTCTGTCTTTCTTTCGCCAATTCCCTCCATCTCCTTCTCGTCACCTGCATTGTCACCTTCCTCCACCTCCTCCATTGCAGCTACTGCCTCAAGCGCCTCGAGCCCCATAGTTGTTGTCGTCGTTATTGTCTCCATCATCACCTTTGTCGCCCTTTGCCCTTCTCTTTTTATTTTTATTTTTATATTTTATATGTATTGATAAAATATGTTTTTTATATATTTAACATATAAAACATTGTATTAATATATTTTTTTATAATTATATATAATTTATCAATATATAATGATAAAAAATTTATGAATAAGACATCAATTTATAATTTATTTATTTTTTTTGTTAAATTTTGATAATCTATTAATTTGTTTTAAATTAAATATATGATTATATAAATAATAAATTAAAATATATTTATGTAAATACGTTATTAATTTAAAAGCTAGTTAAATTTAAACATTTACATAAATTTTGAGTAGGACTTAAAAGTCACCTTAAAAAACAATAAGCCAAACATCCTCATACCATTTTAAACTCCACTCCATGCTCGCTGCCTTTATAACAATATATATAATAATAATAATATTAGTAGAAAAGGTAAAATTATTAGAGCTTACAAAGTTTGTTCAGAGAGAGAGAGAGTCCTTAAATGATTTATGTGGGACTCAAGTAAAGTTTAGATCTTAATTAAAGATTCATATTACAATGGCTTTGGGCTTTCTGTTTCTTTTGAACGGACGGTGGAAAGGTGTGGAAAATTTAAGAAGGAATATTGGGGCCCGTTATAAAATAGTAGTGTTAAATCATTTTGGATTTGTCTATATAACAAACGACAACCCGTTATAAAATAAAGGGCCATGTGATCCTCCCCCCCATTCCCCACTCCACTTGCCTACTTAATTCAATGACTTCAAAATTATTGCATGGCCATGTGATCAACCCCCCCACCCCAAATGAATTTTCATTTTAGATTTTTATTATTCTATTTCTTTAGATTTTTATTATTCTATTTCAGACATTTTCTTTATCCAAAATATCAGTCCCATCCCATGGAAATGATATCTCCCAACCAAAGCGCACACCCTCCCTTATTTGTCTCCCTTTAGAACTTGATTTTTTTATTTCTTTATAAACAATTAAAATTAAAACAAAAACAAAAACAAAATATAGAGAAAGAGAGACGTGATCAGTTGGCAGTGGGGGGGTAGAGTTGCTCCCGAGAGGCAAGGATTGAGTTGGACAAGCTGCAGTGTGGGATTTTCTGCTCCTCAGGGGTCCTTGTGGGCGGCTCACACTGATCCTTCCCATAATCATAACAGCTGAGTTCTTGATTTACTCTCCTCACATAGTGTGGAGTAGTTCGTAGAGGACCCTCGAGATGTGGATTAACACCTTTTACTCCCGAGAGAGACGTGAGAGTCTGAGACCTACCTACCTACCGACCTCCCCAGAGCATAGCAGCAGATCTTGAAAACTTTTTTACCGAATCCATACCATACTGCTTGCTTACTTTCCCAGTGCAGTGATGTCTCTCTCTCTCGTTCAGCGATTGGGCACCCACGCCTTTACATGCATCATTTCACCTCTGATGAGATGAGAGGCACGCACGCCTAGATCTTATTTATATTTTAAAAAAAAAAATCATTTTTATATTTTTATTTCGTATTAAAAACGTTTTTTTATTTCTGTACAAGCTAGCGTGTATGCGGGTGGGGGTGGTGTGCCAAACTATATATTTTATATATATATATATATAAACAAAATTTAAAATGACGAAATGGTTTTCAAATAATGCAGCAAGCAACTGAAGAAGAAAAAGGTGAATTTTAGGAGGAATCTTATGGACATTTCAGTCCCTTCAAATGAGAAGGTCTGCTACTACTAACTAATACATAGTAATACTTACGACACAGCCAGCCAGCCAGCCAAATCCCAAAACCTTAAAAGCTTTTATCATTAAAACACCAATCTATATAATATAATATAATATATATAATATTTACTTCGATCCCGGAGGATCAACCGGCAACAAAACCCCCGGATTCGGGGATGCGTATCTCAGAAACTCCGGGTCCGCTTCCAGAACCGCCATCTCCACTTCGTCCAGATGCAACCACGCCTCCACTCCGTCGCCGGCCACGGTTTCCGCCAGGAACAGTCCATTGACTAGCACCGATCCCGGGTAGCCCCACGCGTGGCAAACCCAGACCGGCTTTCCCCACCCGAAATCCAGCTCCGTGAACCGGAAGCACGTCAAGCTACTTGCCATGAAAACCTCCGGTTTTTCTCTCGCCTGAAACCCGTCTCTCTCTTCCATCTCCCTCAGAACCTGCTGCACCCCTTTCTCCCCTTGCAGGCTTCGGACGAAATCGACGTTGACCTTCTTGATCGCTTCCGCGAGCCGACCCACCACCGCTTCTAGCGCCGTTCCGTCTTCCTCCTGCGCCTGGGTTGCGTCCTGATACGCCATTGTCAGCCAGAAGATGTTCCCGGTTGCGTATTCCGACACCGGCGGCACGGTTCGCGTCCGCATGTTTACGGCGAACGCCAGCATGGACGCCTGCTGGGAGCCCTTGACGGCCTTGGAGGCGGCCATGGCGGATTTCCATATCAAACCCGTTACCACTTGGGAACTACCTGTTTGTTCGATTGGATAATTAAAATTCATATTCTATACCACTATCAAACGTGTGTAATATTCATGTGGAATCATCATATTTATGTTAATAATACCTGGATTCGGCGCCGATTCGGTGGCGGCTTTGGCTTTGAGGGCCTTTATCGCCGGCCGGTCGAACACGAATCTCCTCAAGACGCTTTTCCCTTCCTTCAACCAACTCTCTTTTAGATACCCCATGCTACGCGGCAATTGCTCCGATCTCGTCGGGAAAAGCGCTGGCCCGGCGGCGAGATCAGGAAATATGGCTTTCTCTTTACAGCCACTGCACAGCGCCGCCCAGCATTTTAGGAACGAAGCCAGCGTACTCGCGTCAATAGCCTTATGAGACATGGACACCCCAATGGCGATTCCTCCGGCCGCAAATACGTTGACTTGAACGGCGAGTTGAACCAGGGTATTCTCCGGCTCGGCGACAAAGTCCTGGAACGGGATGAACCGGTGCAGGACCTCGAGTTCCCGGCGCTTCAGATACTCCGATAAATGACAGTTCACTTGAGTTTCTACATAGAGAATTCCATCGTCGTTACAGTCGATGGACGTGTGATCTTTGAGGCGGCCGGCGAGGTGGTAGAAGCGGGTGAGGGTGTCGGAAAGTGAAGACTTGAGGCGGGCCAATACATCCTTGATGTTGTCTTCGCCGTCTGCGATGGGGTAGTGGAAGACCACCGGGACGTAGGCGGAAGGAAGAATCTGGTCCAGAAATGAAATCTTGAAGATTTTCAGGTCAGCCGGCGTCGGAGTAGATGGCTTCACGAATTCTCTTGAAACCACCGTAACTTCTAGCTCACCGCTCCCATTGGTAAGCACCGTCCTGTCACAATCATAATAATAATAATAATTACAAAAAAATGATTATGTATGACACTCCAAAATTGTGAAGTATTCTTCAATTTTTATTAGATTATTATTTGTAGTTTTTTTAATAAATTATTAAATAAATTTAATAAAAAAATACTTTTTATCTAAAATATTTGTTAAATCTTACTTTCTTTTAGTTTATATGTTGATTAGGAATCACTGCTAATAAACTAACCGGTGACTTTGGAATTGCGACATCATTCACCCTCTCAATGTTGTTGGGCTTGAAAATAACAACAATTTAGATGCTTAAATGGTTGGGGGTTAAGTAAATAAACGAGTGGTGGCACTGTTAGTGCTAGGGCTAGCCAGTAGCATGGGAAAAGGTGTGGCTGAGACAGCTAAACGGAAATCTAAATGTTATTAATTATGGCAGCTTTGGGTGTATATGTTACACAAATCTATATAATATATATTTATATATAATAATAATAATAATATATATAATAACAACAGAGTCACAGGATTCTTCAAATTCTACTGCTTATTCTTAGAATTTCTCTAGATTGGAGCTTCTCTTTAGTTTAAAGAATCTCTCAGATCTTATGCCTTATTCTTGAGACCATCAAATATTATATTCTTTTATCTTAAGTTTCAGTCAGTTCTCCAAAAACGTGGCCAACTTTGAAACTACGAAGAACCCACAAAAATGGCCATCTTTTTTTCTCACAAAAATTTATATGATAAGGACCAATGCTGTACGCGTCGTCGCCAAGCGATGAAAAAGGAGCTTCATTTTACAGCTGGCCGGTGATGGGTTCCAGCCGGCAACATCGAAAACGGCGATGGCATTTTGCTTTCTAATAAAACAAAAACAGAAACTTTAAACCAGTACATACAAGATCAAGACCCAACATTTTCCCAGCAACCAAACAGACCAAGCACCCCCCTGAAACTAAAGAGAATGAGAAAGAGAAAGGCTTACATGATGCGGGGCAGAGACGAGACGCTTGCTTCACTTGGGTTGAGAGAGAGAGAGGGAGAGGGGGCTGCCTTGAGGATGGATGGGTCTCTGCTCTTGGACTTGGGGAAGAGTGTCGTATTTAAAGAAGAAAGAAGCAGGTCCATTGATTGATGATAGTATACATGTCGCTAGAAAACGTTCAAAAAAAAACTTTAAAACACTTTGATAAATAAATCTATTTATTTGCTCATCAGGTCAGAGCCACGAGGAACCATGAGTTCCTCCTCAACCCCACCTCCACCACCTGTCTTGTCCTTTCTTTCTCACAAAGTTGTTGCATCCACTTTGTGCGCAATATAGCACTGAACTTTCACACTCCCTTCAATCAAATATCAAATGCGCTCAATAACACATTCATTTTGGTAAATTCATAATCTTTTCAATCAACTCATCATATAAGGGTGGTCCAAATTTAATCCTAAATTTTAACTTAAATAATTTACTAACTACTTTTATACGATAAACAACTAACTACTCCGCCCACCCACCCACCACAGGTCATCTTCTTTATATTATCTCAACCCCACTCGTCCCGGTTCACTCCAATCCCAGATGGATGAATCCTTCCGGAACCATAAAAAGGGTTTCCATTTTAACTCCAAGTCTGGGTGAAATGTGTGAGGAAAGGCATCTTGGGATTACGCTCCAACAAACGATGCAGAAGATAAATTAAGGAATTTAGTGATCTTTAGTTTCAATTCTAAATAGCACTGTAACCATAACGGAGGAGACCTTTTTTGTGAGGACCCTGAATGAAGCATCTTTCCCTTTGTTGGGGAAAGGTTTACGCGTTCAGACCCATCGTGACCACTAATGAAAGACTAAAGAGGCATTAAAATATTAGTTGATGATCTATGGGGTGATGTGCTGCCATATTGATATTGGCATGCCCCCCAATGCGTTCTCACGTCGGTTACAGTGCTCAAGAGAAAAACAAAAAAAAAAAAGTGAAAACAAAATGGTTAAATTATTAGAGAGGATGCCCCCCACAATAATAGGGATCATTTATTTATGCAAATACATGTATGGTAACGGACGAGGGGCACGTGGTCCACGTGACGAGTGGGAAACTTGTACTGACGAACTCGTGATTCATGGGATGCGCGCCACCCCGACCCCACCCGACCCGACCCCTTGGTCCAATTGGCTGGATCCAAATATTTTCTGTTAGGTTTTAGGTTTTGGGTGGGCACATTCCTTTTAAGTTGTGGGCATGTGGGATCCTAACTATTAATTAATTAATTAATTAATGCTACGAGTGATCTTATTCATAACATTAATTAATAATATTAGGGATATATATTAAATATAAGGTATCATAAATAGTTCAAAATATCTATTATTTGCCTAGATAGATAATATAATAAATAATCAGAAAATATGATTTAAATACTCATATTTAATATTTATGATTTACATTATCTTAATATTAATTTGGATAGTGAGGCAACGATGGGTTGGCGTTAGGCGACTACTTGCCAGTAACTTTCTACTGTTGTTCTGTCACACGCTTACAATTAATTATTGGTAAAACTTATATAGAAAAATATTCCCTTACGAACTTCAAGTTTGTTCGAGTAGAGGAAGCAGGTGAATCCTCACTCCCTCCCTCCCTCCCCCTCTAATTTTAATTACTCAGCATTAAAGAAACGTTATCTTATCCGACACTCAAACATAACAATTTTGAAGTTATATATTATAATTAGTATTCGCATGGTGGAGGGACTCACACTCGCCGTCACATGCACGTGATTTGTCGTCCCCATGCAGCCCGACATACATGCATGAAGAAGAAAGAAAGAAGGCCCCCCAACGATTATTCTTCCAAAATTGGAGGAACTCAACCTTAATTAAATATATTTATTCTTTTTTTTATATTTATTGAATGTCATATATTATGCATAATTAAATTCAGGATACATCACCTTAACAAAAGATGTGACATTAGGGCCTCTTTTTCATATTCTCTATGCCAAGTGAACGATTAGAGTGTTTTTAGATTTTTTGAAATTTAATCTCAACTCGTTTTATCTCAATCAGAATAATATGAAAATTTATTTATATCAAGTCAAGTTTAAAGAATTCTCAATTAAGTTCCATTAAGAGTTAAAATAGAAATGATACTTACCATCTTACCTTATCATCTCTTTATATATATAAAATAATATTATCTATTTTATATATATGAATATATAAATTTAAAATTTAAAATACTAGAGTGAAAGAATGGGATTGGATGAAAGCTCTTATCCCACTAGGGTACGAGGGAAGACAAATGAAGGGCAAGGCTATTGAGGCTTAGGATAGGCCTCTTGTCCCGACTAATTGCCAACCCTCTAGTTATGTCATTTCCACCATGAAATGACATAAAGACAGCTAAGATGTCAATTAATTACTTTATTAACATCATGAATACTTGTGTGATGATGGTTGGAGACCAATCATCTCTTTTGATACGACCATTTATAAAAAGAGATGGAGTTAGATTTCTCAATTTAGTTTTTAATGTTAAAAGTTAGTATAAGCAAGAATGAAGTAAACAAGACAAATTAGATAAAATGTATTTGTAGAGTTCTAGCTAGTTCATATACAAATTAGATAAGATGGAATATTTAATGTTATTTTTGAGATTTTGATACTCAATAATTATAAAATTTTGAAGTATTAAACCCCAAGGCTTAAAGAAATGTTGCAATACTCTTAACAGAGGAGCCAACTATGAAGGAGGGGAGCCCACCACCACCAACACCAACACCATTTAGCCACCCCAAATTAATCTTTTCGTGTAATTTTGGGTAATTAAAACGTAAATTATTATAATTAAAGAAAAGAAAAACGAAATCCATTGCATTATTGGAGGGGGGGAAATCAAGTGATCCACATGAGGCCACGGATCCATCAAATAATACAACAAAATGTAACCGGCCAACTTTAATACGGTGACGATGAGGAGGGATGAGGGTTGGGTGTATTAATGTGTTATATATATTTTATAATAATATTATTATATAAAATATTAATTAATACATAAATGTCTAAGATATAACTAATTATATATGAATGTGATCGGATGATACCAATTTTATTAATAATAATAATAATTAATAATACGTGAGTGAGATATGATATTTATTATTATCATTTTCATATATACTTGCAAGCCGAGCGTGATTAAATATTAATTGTGTGTGGGGTGCAAGCTAAGCTAGCCTGGCGTTGACAATACTAAGGGAGCGGAAGGTGAGCAGAGACAGACCAGACCAGGCCACGCCACTGGAACCTCATTAATTTGGGCAAAACAAAACACCAAATTTTCCATGCCTTCACATCCAATCTAGATTTCCATAAACTTTTGCTTCCCATTTTGTCAACTACCCGATACGATTGTGGCTGTGGGGTCATAATTCATTCATTCATTAATGTATAATATATAATAGTGGGCAATAATGGACCCATCATTGGTAATTAACAGGGCCGGACCTTCCATGAGGCCAAAGAGGCAGCTGCCTCAGGGCCCATGGAAATGTTATGAAAACTTCACTACTTAGGGGCCCATAAATAAAAAATATTTCCTTTTGTAAGGGCCCATTTCCCAGCCGCCCACCCTCTTCCCGTCTGCAAAATTTCTCCCTCCCTCTCTTTTGCTCACTGCCCAGCTTGCCCTAACCCTACCTCTCTCGCTTCGTCGCGCCTCGCCCCCACCCTCGCTCTCGTCTCTTGCTTCTCGCTGCTGCTCCGTCGCCGGTCGCTCGCTGCCTCTCTCTCCTCTTGCTGAGCCGTCGCCCTTCGCCCTCGCCCTCACCCTCTCGCTCTCGCCCTCGCTCTCTCGCCTCTTGCTGCTCGGTCGACGGTCGCTCGTCCTCACCAGCTCGCCTCGCCCTCGTGGCCAGTGGCTCGCTCCTCAGTCGCTCGCCCAGCAATCATCGCCTTTCGCTGCTCTGCTCGGTCGCTCACCCTTGTGGGTTGTGGTCGGCCGGTGGCTCGCTGCCTCTTGCTCCATTGCTCGCTGTCACTGATGGCTCGTTGCCTCTCGATTGCCAATTGGCTCATTAGTTTCACTCTTTCAGATTTGGTTCAACTTTCAGCGGTTACATTTGGGGGCCCATTTTTGACCTTTCGCCTCAGGGCCCCAAAAACTCAGGTCCGGCACTGGTAATTAATATGTACAAATGTGTGTGTCTTTTGTTATTAATTAATTTTCTTTGGCTTGGCTTTAATTAGGTGGGCAAGGCAATGAAAATCTAGCCATCCCCCCCTCCCCGCAACTGCTACTTCTCTTCTTCTTGTCTTCTTTTAATTCCTCTTTTTCTCCATATATCTCTTGAAGGCAGCAGCAGCATAACGAGAGCAAAGACGTACGGAAGATCATTGATCGAGCAGGACCCGCCACCCGTCGATCATGTGGTGGCGAGCGCCTTAATTGCATTTCGTACAATCATTCCAACTTGACTTCGCTTTCAGCCTCCGGTCATGTTCCCTTCTATCGTGCGTGCATCATGTGTTCATCCATCAACCTTCTCTAAATATCTACTTAATAATTATAATAATAAAATTAAATACTCTAAAATTATTAGAGTAGCCTAAAATTGTCAATCCAGCCCTGATAAGTGTATTTTATACACTTATTTTGGTCTATAAACTTAGCATTTTTATATTCAATGAGCGTGATTTCTACTTGATTTGGTTTTATATATGGCTATGTAGATGTGGAGCATGTGTTAAAGCGAAAATGGAGCAAAAAAAAGTGATTTTGGTGCATGATGGGAGTGAAATGAAGCTTGGAGGCATGGTCGAGTTTCGAATGGAAAAGAAGCAAAAGAGTATCGAGAATAAAGAAGTTGAAGATGATGAAGCAAGAGGCCAAAGAAGAAGGCTAGCGGGCTTATAGCGGCATGCATACCGCTATAGCACCGCTAGAAGAATTATTTTCTGGAGCTCACGGTCTTACAGCGGTATGCATATCGCTGTAGGACCGCTTTAGGAATTATTTTCTGGAGCTCACGGGTCTGCAGCAACAAGCATACCGCAGTAGGACCGCGGTAAGGTTCAAAGCTTCGAGAAAAGGCCGTTTTAAGCCCGTTTTAATCCAAATAAAAGGAAAATAGACTCCTTCAAGGTGAATGACTTTGATAACCTAAAGAGGGCTATATAAAGGCTTATTTGTGGGAGATTAAGGAGCTTTTGGAAGAGGGAGAAGACGGCAAGTCAAGGAAAAAGAGGATTCTCTTGAAGATCTTCGATTTTGGTTTTATTTTTCTGTTCTTTATTCTTTGCAACATCATGAACTCCATTTTTATTTCTTTTTCGTTGGTTGAAACTATGTTAGGCTAAGTACTTTGTGGCTAGGGTGATTGATGAAACCTAGTTCAATGATGGTTTAATTGAAAGTACTCGGGTTTTATTTTATTCTTGTCTTTTGAGTTGATCGTTTATTATGCACTACTTCCGTTTTGATGCTTGGCCGCCATTAGAACGTGTTTGTGATTTATATTGCTTTCGAGAGATTCAATATAGATGAGCACTTGATAATAAATGACATAGGGTTCGATAATAGGTAGAGATACCGTTATGCCTTGTGAAATCTTATTTTGATGATCATTGTGGATAAATGCATGTTTGTGTATTTGTAGATTAATTAGAGATAATTAATCTCATATGTGAGCATAGATTCGATTGACCATCGAGAGAGGCTTTTGATTAATTTAGGATCATTGATTTTCTTCTCAAAGCAAGAATTATGAAACCCGATTACTGAAAGGTTAAACCAAATATAGAACTACGGTGGATTCATGAACCCTAGCGCATTAGATTTCCATATTTAAAACCTAAAGTTTCATTTTGTGTTTTCTTTCTTGGTGGGTTAATTTTAACTTATATAAAACTTTTATTGATTATTCTTTTAATTGTGTGTGGCTTATTAAAATTAATAGTGGTTAAAGTAGGGATTAAAAGCTAATCCTCGTGGGAACGATACTTGATTCATCATTATATTATTTGTTGCGATTTCGTACACTTGCGGGAAGAAAAAGGCGAACAAGCCCCACAAAAAAAAAAGAAAAAAAATTGTGAACATGCTTTATAAGATTGACCCTGTTTGGTCAGTTTAAAAACTTTACAAGTCAATTAGACATGAATCGTTTAATAATTTAAGCACAATTTGTAAATAAGTAAATTTTTATTTTTATTATCGTCGTTATTACATTTATCGTGATTTAAAAAGAATTTGATATTAATTTGATTTTTTTTCTTAAATAAATTTGTATTGGTTAGAAGTGTGAACAAACATTAATAATGTGTTGTCACGATCATGCCATGCCATGCCACCAAAGAAATAGTTTTGAGCAACAAATGTAATCCATCCTTTGGTATGTATGGCATATATATATTTATTCCTTTATGCATGTGGTATAGTTAATTAGTGGGCCAAATAGTGTATCCATCGATCCCACTTAATTATATTATTAATTATTAATACACATACATACCCACCTTCACGTCACGTGGTAATTAATTAAGTAATTAAGCAAGTTAATGATCTCTCACTTGATTTCATATATATATATATATATGTACAATTAATTAATTAAGGCGTGCTTATGTAGGCAATTAGTATCACCTCTTCCTCATCATGCACAATTGTTGTTTCAAAAGGTGAAATCACTCACCCCGAGTGCCCCCCACAACCGGCCTGACAGTACGCGGGGAGGAGGTAAATTCATGATAACCCAGCCGGACGCAGTGGCTAGACCCGTGTCCACCACGAACAAGGAGCCCCCTCACTTTGAAAAGAATTACCTCCACTCTACCGCTTACAGGACTCGATCCCTGGTCATTGTTTCAAGATTCACCACAGAGACACTTTGTGCCTCTTTCTTGACCAACTAGATTGCCCATGCGGACATCATGCACAATTAATAAAAGTTATGATGGTGTTGCTTAATTAATTTACACCCCCAATATATATATATATATAGCAACTACGAAGAGAATCAATATAATATAATTGAGCAAACCCCTTAGAGAACATATGCAAAAAATGACGTATCCAAACAAGCAGACAAAACAAATACGTACAGTTGAATTAAACATTGCGAATTGAAAGAAAAAGGAAGGGAAGAAAACAAAGTTAATTATAATATATATGATAGCATCCGCAAAGCTTGAATCATCCTAATTAATGTCAAATCAAATAAAGCCACTTTGCCATCAAATTAAATCAAAAAGCTCGCCCATTAATATCCATATATATATATATATATATCAGAAATACTAATTAGGAGTAATACTTATTATATTAATATATTATAGGATTAATCATAAAAATAATTTAATCCTTTCAATTTTAATAATTAAGTTCGAATTAATTCAATTAGGTGCAAATTTATTTAGAGATTGTTTGGCTTACTCTTTTTTAAGATGACTTTTAAATCTTTCTACTTAAAAGTTGTATAAAGAGTTAAAGTTAGACACTTTTTAAATTGATAACGTGTTTCAATAAATATATTTTAAGTTATCATTTATATAGTTATGGGTTTTATTTAAAAAAGTTGATAAATTATCAGAAGAATTTAACAAAAAGATTAAAATAGATATGTTATTGAATAATACAAATAAAATTTATAAAAATATTATTTTTTAATAAAAATAAATTCTAAATTGATATTCAATTGATAAAAATTGTATTTGATAAATTATATATAATTATTAAAAAATATATTAATATAATATTTTATGTTTAAATTTAAGTTTAATTCTTAAAAATGTTATATATATATATATATATAGAATCTCATCCAAGTGCAAGCAGCAAACAGATCTACAATTCGAGAAGAAAGAACACGATATTGCTTCAGAACCCAAAAACAAAAAAAAATAAAAGAAAATAGAAACATACCGTTCCAAACCTGCAAATTTGAACATAGAAATCATGTAATAAATGTCGAGGACAAAGTTTTTTTAACTAATTTAGAATCGGAGATATAGGACTTTGGAGGATGGATTGGTGGAAGTGGACACTGTAGAAGATTCAAATGTGAAATTGGGTGAATGGTCGGACAAATCAATTGAAAGTGGGCTTGTGATGGAGGTGACCACGGAGGAGATGGAGGCGATAGGGTTGGAGGAGGCAACCGCCATGGAGGAGATGGAGGCTGTGGCAAGAGAAAAAAGCTAGAGAGAGGCGACGACGGAGAGAATGTAGAAGGATGAATAAGGGGGATAACATTGAAAATTTTAGAGTTCTTGAAAGACAAAATTGTAAAATAATTAGTCAACGAAATAAGTTGATAACACAATGTTATTAAAACAATATTTAAGTTTGGTAGTGTTTAAATTTTTTAATTTTTAACAAATATGTAACTAAGTAAATTAATTATAAAATTATATAGCGTTTTTAAGTTGAATAGTCAGCTTATAAGAGGTCAAACCGTTGTCTCAAACACCCCCTTAATACGTAAATTAATTTAAAGGGTGTCTTCATCGTAACTTAACATGTCATATATTATATAATAATAATATTTAGAAAATCTATATATAGACATAAATAAAAAAAAATGTAATTTATTACACATAATTTGTTTACTTTTTTTTTCTTTTTTTATAATATGTCAAATCACCATAAAGACACTCCCTCTAAACTAATTTTATATATTAGATAAAATTGCACTCAATTAAATTAATTTAAAATTAATTATCAAAATTAAAAGGATTTCACAATATATATATATATAAATATTATATTAGTACATTTGGTTTCCAGCATTTTGGGCCTCCTCCTTCTTCTTCTTCTTCTTCTTCTTCTTCTTCTTCCACAATTTGTTTAATTTGTGTTTGTGCTGGCTTTATTTTATGTTACAAACAAACAGTGTTTAAAACATCATATCAGAAACAACAATTAAATTAATCTGAGGCCAATCCCAAACGAGTCGTGGCCTCTGCCCACTGGCCAATAATCTTAGGATTGGGAGGATACATCACACATGCAAGACAAGAAGACATGATCATCATTGATGATCAAAGCTGAATTCAAAGGGGAATTCCGGGATTCAGCTTGGCGAAGCTAAGCAGCTCCGGGTCATGCTCGAAGACTCTCATTTCGTCCCCCTCCAGGTGCACCCATGCTTCTATTCCCCCGCCCTCATGGCTCTCTCCCAAGAACACTCCGTTCACAAACACTGGGCTCGAGAATCCCCATGAATTGCTCACCCATGTGGGTTTTCCCCATCCAAAGTCCAACTCCGAGAATCTGAAGCTCCTCAGGTCGCTCACCATGTACACTTCTGGCTTCTCTTTCGCGTATAATTCGTCTCTTTCTTCCATCAACTTGCATATCTGGTGAAACCCTTCTTCCCCTCGCATCTTCTGAGCGTACTCACGGTCCAACTTACCCACCGCTTCTCTTACTGATCCCACCATCTCTTCCAGTCCCGCACCATCCCTCTGGGTCGCAGTTGCTAGCCAAAAGATATTCCCCATTGAAATTTCAGGTGCCGGGGGCACCATTCGAGGTCGCATGTTCACTGCATAGGCCAAGATGGTAGCAATTTGGCCGCTTTGGATTCCCTTCACCTTTCTCGAAGCAGCCAATGCGCATTTCCATATAAAAGCGGATACCGCCAAGGAGCTACTGGGGTTGGGCACAGCTCGACTGCTTGCCTTGGCCTTGAGGGCTTTAATGGCGGCATCGTCAAACAGAAATCTTCTTAGAAGGCTTTTTCCTTTCTTCACCCAAGTATCTTTGAGAAATGACATGCTGCGAGGCAATTGATCTGATCGTGGAGGGAACAACGACGATGCTACTGTGAGGTTGGGGAATATCGCTTTGCCTTGACTGTCGTCACTCGCAATGGCCGCCCAGCACTTGAGGAAAGTTGCAAGGGTGGAGCCATCCATCATCTTGTGCAACATGGACACACCAATGGCAATTCCATCAGAAGTAAACACATTGACTTGAACAGCGAGTTGGCACAAGCTTGTCTCGGGCTCTGACCCCATTTCTATGAAGAAAACGAACTGGTGGAGCTGCTCAATTTGGGGTTCATTAAGGAACTCAGACATCGAACAGTTCACACGGGTCTCGATAAACAGGACTCCCTCATCGTTACAGTCGACTGACATGTGATCCTTAAACCGTCCAGCAAGCGGGTAGAATCTAGTTAAAGTATCGGAAAGCGAATTCTTTAAGTGAAGCACCAGTTGGTTTGTGTCACAATTAGGATCAGTTATGGGGTAGTGAAAGATAAATGGGATGTAATCGGAAACAAGGAGCTGGTCTATGAGGCTAATCTTGAATGTTTTCAGATGAGAAGGTGTTGGGGAAGATGGCTTCACCAGTTCACTTGATATCACTTCAACTTTCATTTTTCTCCTTTCTCAAAATAATCTCTATATATGTCTGCTCAAAAATATATATATATAACAATGAGAATTAGAATTATAATATAATTAAAATATATTAATAATAACCACACAAAAAAAAACTCTTTTGTACAAAAAAGTTATATAATTAATCCTATTTGATAAGTCATTTTTTTATCATGAGAAATTTGAGGAGTTTCTACCCGGCCCATCCCATTTCACCCTCTCCAAAACTCACGATTCGCCTTCTCCTCAACTCAAGGTGAATGGATAAGTAACTCACGAGTCAAAATTTCAAGATTCTAGCCCTTTGGATAGAAATAACTAAATGCATAATTTCACACGAAAATAAAATCAAACCCACAATCTCGTAGTATTCCAAACTTGTGTAATGATCACCAACAACACTACCCAGAAGGGTTAAATTTCTATTGGATAAGTTCAATTTTTATAATTTTAAATTTCTATTAGAGTAATTTTGTCTAAATACGATTTTATTTTTATTTCTTTTACTTATTACCATAACTAAAGTTCTACTTATAATTCACAAGAAGAAATTAAAAAATTAACTTTGACCAAACACTAATTAAGAAGAATTCGTCAAAATCACTTTTTTTTTTTTATTATAAAGCATCCTGTCTTTGCATCTCACCACGGAATCTATCACATGAGTACTGTTTAGACACTCCTTTATAACACCTTTGTATAATATTCGTGTGTACTGATATATTATATTTATTTATATTAATATAACATGTCAATCAACAAAGGTACCTCAAATCAGCTTGGAAATAACATTTTCAAGTGGATCATGGTAAACTATCACCAACTTTAACAATTGGTCGCGATAACATAAAGCTGACATGAATGGATTGAAAGATATAGAGGTGCTGATGCAAAGCAGTGAAAACAGATATGGAAGGGAATCTGAGCCAATACAATCAAGAATCCAAACCAGAGATGGAAGTGATGATTTTTATGGCTTCCAAGACATTCTTACACAAGCGCAGCAGCAAGTCAGCAAAGTTCGTTCGGTTTCTAATTAGAAACTAACGGATAACACAAGAGAAAATACAGCAAATGACTCGGAAAGCAAAGCAACCCCACCTCTCTCCCTCATTTTCTTGGCTACACTTTCTCGCCAACCAAACACTTCATAACAGGATAAACAGGGGAACCCAGAAAATCCATAAATTAAGCATATATAAACAAAACATGCATGTGTGTGTGTGTATATACATATATATATATATATATGTATGTCAAGTTCATGAGAAGGGATGGAAAGACTCACAAATTAGAAGTAGAGAGCTTCAGACGCTTCAGTACTGGGCTTGGCCGGAACTTTTGCGGGATTAGTATTTATAGGATCTGCAGATCAGTTGATGGGTTATGAACAATTATATATGTCTGTGTGTGTGGGAGAGAGAGAGAGAGAGAGTGCTTAGCAACAATGAAACAAATTTTGATATAAAATAAATTAATGAAAGGTTTGATTGGGGGGGGGGGGGGGGGGAGAAGTCATAAGTAATAAGAAAGTTCAAAACTTAGCCCAACGTAGTTGGTAGAGATTCTGATATTACGAAGCAATTTTTTATTGAGCCACGTGATGAGAACCGGCCACCATAGGCCGCAATATTTTTAATATCTGAGTCTTCATCCCCCTCCTCAGCTAAATGTCTAAAATCTAAAATCCAAAATCCCATCTTACTTTGAAAAGTTTATTAATCTAATTAAAAAGTACAAATAAAAGAAAAAAAATAAGGCTTTTTTATGGAATATTTTAATCTGAATTATGAATATATTTATCTGCCGAGTTAGTAGAGGATGTCACATGTCTCAAAATATTTAAATTCAAGTATTGATCCAACCTAATTTTGCCCCACTTCGTTAGATTTGCCCTAATTTTAAATGATAGGTACATCATTTATTATATATCATTATATATTTATTACTTGAATGCATTCTGCTCAGGACAAATTCTGCTATCATCAACTTTAAATCATCATTATTTTTTTAGAATAATTTGTAATCTTTCCCATATAATATGATTATATAAGCAAGAAAGAAATGTAATTGCTAAGTCAAACAAAAGAAGGTCACATGACAAGTGATTATGACAAGGCAAGGAAAGGATCCATGCATTTACAAAGTCAAAAGTCTTCTATATATACATAATATTCCAAGTACTTGTGAGAAAAAAATTCCCATTTGAAACGTTTTCATTCATTTACTTTGATCTAAAGTTGAATTTTTACATGTTTACACTTACGCACTATATATGATCTGATCATTCATGTAGCATAATACGATCTCAATCTTTCTTTACTTCACAATATGTATATATAAAGACATAAATTTTAAGAAATATATATATTATTGACTACACATTTAATATCGAATCTAATTTAATTATCAAACAATATACTAAGAGAGCTACTCATTTTTATAGATCAAGCAAACTTCAAACAAACTTATACAAACTTTAGATAAATTTGATCTTAAAAATAATTATACGAGACACTCAACTCATGATAAATTCAATGTAACTTACTCTGACTTGATCGTCATCAACTGTCACCTATCACTTATAATTATGAAACATGTATTGACATGGGCATGAGGTGGGTATAAGAGTTGAAAAATTGAGCTTGTTCTAAGTCTAAAAGGCCGGCAATGGTTTGTTGGAAGTGAAAAATCAAACAAATAATAATTTATAATTTAATAAGCATCGCCGCCAATGATACGCAATTGTTAAGGAAATGTGAATAACTAATAATTAGCTAGGATAAATGTAGTCAATAAGGAGATGAGTTTGGTACGTACGAACGTAATGGCAATTAATTAATTAAGTTGCTGTCCCTAAACTTAATTGGTCGATCTTGAACAAAAATTCATTTTGGTCACACTCTCTACTTTCTTTGCTTTAACCAACTAACCTGTTTAATTACACCATTGATAATTAAGACCCTTTCAAGTATAGATGACCTCTTCTTCAATTAAGTCCATCATTAATTAGATGGTTGTTGGTCGAGACATCCACGCTAAAAAGCTATTCACATACACATTTGACTCTTAAACAATTATTTCTCACTAAAGGTTAAATTAATTATTTATAATGTTTAATCATTTTGACCAAATCAAAACAATTTTGTCACTTATGAGTCCGCTGTATTTTGATTTTAAAAAAATTTAAATATGAGTCTAATTCGATTTGACCTGCTTAATCAAATTTTTATTTATTTAAACTAAGCCTGATCATATCATTTCTCATAATATATTTATATAAAATAGAGTATTTATTATGTATCATTATATATTAATTAGTTGGCTCCATCTCAATTATCGAGATTGAATTGATTATTGGAGACTATTTCAATGCCTTTGATAATTTCATTTTAATTTGTATCAATTTAATAGTTGATGACAATGTCAACTATGGTTGAATTGGTTTAATTTTTGGATAATTTTAATGTTTGGGTGAGAATGATTCAATATTGATAAATTAGTTTGACTTTTAGTTCGATGTTGTCCCTAACAATAAAACATTGTTTAAAGTTTAGTTGGAGATAACTATTTTGTGGTCAAATGTATTGTGTGCCGTTAGATTTATGTTTTTGTTGATGTGGCCACCATCCAACGGTTGACCTAAGGGTGGCTCGAGAGATGAGCGGACTTAGAGGGCAGCAGCAGCTCTCGATTTCTGACCCATTGCGTTGGCCTCAACCCACGAATGGGCCTGCCCAAACTTTCATTTTTAGGGTATGAAAAGGGTAGGGGGTATGGAATAGGGTACGTCCAGTCCATTATTGTTAGTTTATGTTTTCGAATAAGATTTAAGATTGTGATAATTTTTCAAGTGAATTTTATCTTTATAAGTTTTGACCTGAGATTGAAGAACGCAGTTTTGTCATTAGTTTTAGGCAGCCCACTTTAGAAGTCAAGTCACAAATCATAATCCCACTTTAAAGGAGAAATGAACCTCAGCCTATTTGCTCAAGTGAAAGAAGCCCACTTCCTTAGCCCATTACTTTCTTGCCTTAGGCCCTCAATATAAAAGGGAACTTGTTTCCCTTTTTTATTCCTATGAGGCGACCGATTGATCCTCCTCCTATTTCTTTGCTTGGCCAATTGTTTCCTTCATGGTTTCCTTTTGTGGCTGATCTTCCATGGTTCCATTTCCATCTCGATCCAATGCCTCTTTCCTTGTTGAGAGGCCGCATCTTTCCTTGTTAATCTTGGTCGATTTGTTGATGATGGATGTGCTTTATTTAGGGGGTTTCGATCATTCTTTCTCGAGAAGTTTTTTCTCTTGGCTTTGTGCTTTTGACCCTCCGTCTTTGTGACCAATCTACCTTTGTGGTGACCTACTTTGTGTGGCTTTGATCGTTTGGGTGAGAGAATGCTTCGTTTCTGTTCGACCAAGAGGTCTTGGAGGTTTTTCTCCGCTTACGGCTTGGAGGCTTCTTTGTGACTTTATGGTCTCTATTCGTTGGTGTTACTAAAGTGGTGAACGAACACTAGATCTAAACCTTGAAGGATTTAACAGGGACTTTTTTCCTTACTATTCTTCGTGTTCTTACTTTCAATTAAATCTGGTTCGATTTTGGTTTCGCACTAACCCTTTGTTTTGTAGTTTTTTCGCAACAATTAACACTATCATTATTATTTTTAGAGACAGGTTTTATCCTTGACAACACATGTAATATCTTGCATCTAGTGATAGGAAGAATCGAAATAACTTACCCTGATAGGCTTACTCGAACTTTCAAAGGGTCACCCATCCTTAAAATTTTTCAGCTCAAACACGCTTAACCCAAGAGTTCTTTGCCTACATTCCGTCCAAAATGTATCCAGATAGTGTTGTTTCCTTCCTTACTTATCCTTGATATATACTTTCATTATCTGAGCTCTTGGGGTATTCTCCCCTCCTTGAGCACATGACGTTCTCATCGTGAGACCTTACAATCACTACAAGAAAAATCATTTTTAGTGACGGGATTTGTGACGGGGATGCTCCCGTCACTAATTTGTGACGGGTTTAGTGATGGAAAGCCGTCACTAAAGTGGTTTAGTGACGGTCTAAAATTACCGTCACAAAATTGTGACGAGATATCTATTTCCGTCTCAAATCTGTGACGGGATAGTGTATCCCGTCACAAAATAGTGACGAAAAATAATCTCCCGTCGCAAATTAGTGAGTGGAGCAAGGTTTCCCGTCGCAGAACTGTGACGGGGCGTCGGTCCCGTCGCAGAATTGTGACGGGACATGTCAGTCCCGTCGCAGTTCTGCGACGGGACCGACGCCCGTCACAGTTCTGTGACAGGGATTGACGCCCGTCACAGTTCTGCGACGGGACATGTCAATCCCGTCACAGTTCTGTGACGGGGACTGACACCCCGTCACAGAATTGCGACGGGTCATGTCAGTCCCATCACAGTTCTGCGACGGGGGCTGAATCCCCGTCACAGAATTGCGACGGGACATGTCAGTCCCGTCGCAGTTCAGTGACGAGACCGACGCCCCGTCACAGTTCTGTGACGGGGACTGACGTCCTGTCACAGTTCTGCGACGGGACATGTCAGTCCCGTCACAGTTCTGTGACGGGGACTGACGCCCCGTCGCAGTTGTTCCTTTAAAATAACCCCCGCCCCTTTTCCCTCCCACTCTTTCTCCACACCTTTGAACGGCCTCCCCTCCCTTTCTCTCACTGTCTCGATTTTTCTTCTTCTTCACAGTCTTCTTGGTTCTTCTTCTTCTTCAGTTATCTTCGGTGCTCTCAAGGTAAGTATTTTATGTTTTTTATTTTGTTTTAGTTTTAATTATATTCTATTAGTTTAATTATAATTTATTTGTGTTAGTTTAGTTGTAGTTATTTTATTTTTGTGTTAGTTTAGCAGTTTATTTTTATATTAATTAGTTTAGTTTTAGTTTAATTGTTTTTATTATCTGCAATGCTTAATTAAATAATTAAACTACAACTAATTAATTATTTAGTTATTTTGATATGTAATAATTGGACTAGGAAACTCGTGCATGTGTAAATAATGTTTATTTTTTTATTTTTAAGTTTAGATATATTTTTAATGAAAAATACTATAATTTTAAATAAAATACGTAAAAAATTATATACTAAAAATAAACTTACTATTTAAGAAAGCATATATTTTAAGAAACTTAATATTTTCTAAAAATATTAAGTTTATATACTAAAAATATTTTCTTAATATTTTAAGTTTATATACTAAAAATATATACTAAAAATAAACTTAATATTTTCTTATTGTCATAAGAAAATATTTAAGTGTATACATTAAAAAATTAAAAAAATTCTATTAAATATATAAAAGAATTCTATTTAAAATATAAAAAATAAAAAATAATAAATAAAATTTTAATTAAAAATTTTAAAACTAACATATGAAATAAATTAGATAATTCTATTTAAAAAATTAATGTTAAATTTTTTTTATTTTTAATGTGAATGTGGGTAATATTAATTTTATTTAATGTTATTTTTAATATTTTATTTAAATTTTTAAAAAAATTCTTGTTATTTAAAATTTTTTTATTCTTATAAAAGAAAATATTAATTTTAATAAATATAAAATTTAATTTTATAAATTTAAAAATTAAAAATATATTTTTTGAAATTAAAAATGTATTAATTTCATAAAAATATATTATTGATTTAAAATATTAATATTAATTTAATATTTTTTTTCAAAATTATTTTTTTTTAATTTAAAAAATATCTGCGACGGGCTGTCCCGTCGCAAATTGATCATATTAATTTATTATTTTTAAATAAAATTATTTATTTAATATTATTTTTTTTATATTTAAGAATATTTGTGACGGGTACTCCCGTCGCAGATCTGTGACGGGGGTACTACCCGTCACAGATTGTTCGTTTTAATTATTTTTTTTATTTTAAGAATGTTTGTGACGGGTAGAGCCCGTCACAGATCTGTGACGGGCAGTATTTCTCGTCACAGATCTGTGACGGCTTGTCCTATCCGTCACAGATCTGTGACAGATTGTCCCCGTCACAGATCTGTGACGGGGAAGTCTCCGTCACAAATCTGTGACGGGTAGTACGTTCCCGTCACAGATCTGTGACGGGAATTATTTTCCCGTCACAGATTTGTGACGGGATGAACCTCAGCCGTCACAGATCTGTGACGGGATGAACTTTACCCGTCACAGATCTATGACGGGGAGAACTTCCCCGTCACAGATTTGTGACGGGTAATACTGCCCCGTCACAGATCTGTGACGGGACATCCGTCACAAATCTGTGACGGAAATGCTCTCCCGTCACAGATTTGCGACGGGTAGCACTAACCCCGTCACAAAAAATCTGTCACGCCCTCTTTAGTGACGGATTTTACCCCGTCACAAAACCCGTCACAGAAAAATTTAGTGACGGATTTTATGTTTTTAGTGACGGATTTTTCCGTCACTAAAACTGAGATTTCTTGTAGTGAATTGATCACAAATCTTCTTTTATTTGGAGGTTGTTATCCTAGAAATCTGTTAGGAGCCACTCCTTGCGCAGGCCCACGCGCCCCGGCGCCATTCCTTGCCCTTAGTGGATTGCCTTCTACAATAGTCGGCTCTAATACCACCTGTAACATCCCACATCGAGTAATAGAAAAAATCGAAATAATTTATCCTGATGGACCTACGCAAACTTCCTAAAGATAACATATCCTTAAACTTCCCTAGGTCACGCACACTTAACTTGAGAGTTTTTTGTCTTTATTCTGTTCAAAAGGTATACAGGTCTTGTTGTTTCAATACTTTTTTATTCCCGATATATACAACCCTTCTCTAAACTTTTAAGATATTACAACACATCACAAGTTTGGCTTTGGCTTAGGCTTAGGCTTAGGTTTTTGTTTAGACGTCTTATATAGCGAGTTATGCCATCCTTTATTGTTTTTATTAGGACATTTCTTCTTTAAATTGTTATTATTAGGACATTTCTTCTTTAAACTCAACGTCAATCGATTTGAGATCATGCACTAAAACAAAACAGGAAGGAGAAGTGGATTTGAAGATTCTACCGAGAAGAAAGTCACCAACAAAGTCAAAACGAGAAGAAAAAAAATTTATTCAAGTATTCAATAATTGATAAGGTGTTGGCTCTTTTTCTCTTTTATCTCACTCTAAGTTTCAAACCTTAAACCCATCAAAGACGGTTCCAATGAACCCAAAGAGATCACCATAAAGAAACTCGTTAGTAATTAAGGGTGTGTAATTAGTTATAATCAAATTGAATAGATTAAAAATTATTAATTGAATCGAATTGAATCAATCGAGACATCTAAACTAACTGAAATCGAACTAACTAGATTTTAAATCGTTGTAACCAAAAATCAAATCAAAATTCTTATAAAAAAAAATTGAACCAAACCTAATAAAAAAATATTGGGTTGTCAATTTAGTTCAATTTTTCAGTTAATAATATATAAAAAAAAATCGAATCGAATAACCAAAATTCTTGAGAGAAATAACTGAATCGAATCGAAACTAATAACCGAACCAAATTAAATAATCAAAATCTTGAGAGAAATAATTAAATCGAACTATTATCAGTAAAAAATCAAATTGAATCGACTAAACTTATCAATTCGGTTCGGTTAGCTCGATTTATCTAAACTCTTGTTTAGTAATGGTTTTAACCTTTTTTGATTTTTTGAATTTTTATTTTAGGTTAAGTTTTACTTATTTTTTATTATACCAATGTATAAATTAATATATAAATATTATTAAAAATATTAAAATTAATTATCTAAATAATATTTCCCTAGACATGGTAGTCTAAACAAATTGGAACGTGCATTGAACACCATTAATATATATATATATATATTATATAATGATGTATGAGTAAACCTAATAATAGGGTCAGGAGGACAGGTCTAAGGCTATAGTACTTTCGGAAGATCTTGGCAATGGTGTCTTTTCTATGGCTGCCTTTATAAATCATAGATCAAAGATCAAACCTAATTCTTTTGTCTTCTAATGCATGATGACATGAGGCTCATGTGTTCAATTAATATCCAAATGTTCTTTCTTTCTTAAACGTGATTAATTTGGTTAATTGGTTCTACTTTGCTTTCTTAATTGGGTTGGCCAAAAGTCCAAGTGAGAATAAGTGGCACGCACGTGATCGATGATGATGAAGAAGAATAATGGGAGTTTTGATTCATGCCCGCCTCGATAGATCACCCATGTATCCATAAGATGCATGTAGTTAATACAAATAATATATCACTAAAATATTATCTCGTGTATAAATTTCTGTGCTTTGTTTCTTTGCATCTTCCGCGTGGAAATTGAAATTTTTTACTTTTCCTGCTCTGCTGCTTCAGCACGTTACTGAATATATCTAATGCACATATGAAGAAGACAAAACCCACCCATGCACGTGGCCTGCGCTGCCCATTATTATTATGTACATGATTAATTTCTTTACACTACTTTATATAATCGCCGCCCAGCCCTATAAAAAAATATTATTATTATGGATATTACAATCTGTATGGAGCTTAGTTAGCTTAGATCCATTCATTTAACAATAATAATAATATATTGCATTACAAAAGTATATTATTATATCACCAAAATGATATATTATTCTTATGTACCTAATCAATGAAACTCATTAATATCATGTTTAGGACACTAACTGTAATCAATTGCCCTCTAATCCCCAAATAAAGCCCATTAATTGTGTCTGCTTTGGTACCCTTAATTTACACTTATTATTGGGGGTGGGGAATATTAGTGATAAGGTAGTGCCCCAATATCCTTGCCTAGTTAGGACTTGATTAAGAGGACGAGAAAGTATTATAATCATTTTTTTTAATTGGCTAGATAGATACCTGTCTTATTTAAAAAAAAAAAGAAAAAAAACAATAATTGGAGGAGCACATGCCCAGCTAGCTAGGGCTGCTTTTAGTCCTATTAAGAATGTTCTAAAAGTAGGTTCGAGGGTGTAGCACGGTTGGTTGTGAGATAGTAGAGTTGGTCTCAAGGAGCCAAGTTCGAGTCTGGCAGCCGCAGTGTGAGATTTTTACTCCTCAAAGATGAGGTCCTTGTGGGTAGTCAGCACTGGATTTCCCATTAACCATAACTATTGTGTACCTAATTTACCTTCTCTCCCATAATGTAGAACAGTCTAAAAAGGCCACCAAAATTAAAAAATTTATTTTTAATCCCAAAGAATGTCCTACTTAAAGTTGATGAGACTTGGTCGTGCGTATTGATGGTTGAGATCCACATATATATATATATATATATATTAACACCTTATTGATTGATTACATGCATGAGCTGTTTCCTGTCATCAACATGTGATGGTGTACAAGACCATTATTGATTTGGTCCCCAAAACGAGGGCATCCCAAAATAATATTTAAGTACGGAATACGATACTGTATTTATTAATATTTCATTATATAAATATACCAAATGATTAAGAAAGATAGTAATATCTATCAAATCAGCACCTCAAATAGATATTATATAATAAGTTATTTATAATATTTAAAGGGTGTTATCTATTAAATTTGAAAAATTCTATTCACATTACACAAATTTGCACTTCACAACTCACATCATCACTAATTTTAAAATTTTCATTTTACCTCCACAATTCATAGCCCACTCTTTTTCGACCACCTCCGACCGTCGGCTACCGCCTCACCTCTCTCTTTCTCTCCAGCACCATTACACACATACACTCACAAATACATACATACATACATATATATATATACACAAAGGTGGCGGCCGAGCCACTGTCATCGGGGACACACGCACTCTCTCTATGCAACAACAACAAGGTGGGCTAGCGATGGCGGCCGACCCACCGCCATTGCCAAGGCAAGTCAACCATGGTGACCGACCCATCGCGATCATCGCACGAGGCCGGTGTTGGTGCCGTCGTGGCTGATGGCGACCGCGATGCCATCATCATCACTAAGGAGAGCCCAAAGGTCCCGGCCTGATCCCATCACCGCTGATGATCGCGATGGGTTGGTCGTCATGACTGACCCACCTTGGCAATGGCGGTGGGTCGATCGTCATCGCTGACCCACCTCACAACCGTCACATAGAGAGAAAAAGAGAGAGAATGTGTGTGTGTATGGGTCGACAATGGCAATGGATCGATAGCCATGGTCGTTGCGCATGTATATATATATATATATATATATGTATGGGAATGGCTCCTGCATGTGTATATATGTATGTATGGGAATGGCTCCCGCATGTGTATATATATGCATATATATATATGTATTTGTGTGTGTATGTGTGTATATAGTGCGGGAGAAAAAGAGATAGTCGAGGCGACAGCCAACAATCGGGGGTGGTCGAAGGAGAGAGTGAGCTGTGAGGGTAAAATGAAAATTTTAAAATTATTAAAGAATTTGGTGGGGGTGTGGGTTGTAAAGAGCAAATTTGTGGGCCAATTTCCCATTAAATTATAGGTTGTACAAAAACAAAAACTAACAAAATTAAAAACATTTCAATTCAAAATGAAAATAAAAAAAGTATTTTTTAAAAAAAGTAAAAAGAAAATATAACGTAAAGTGTAAATTAAAAAAAAATTATAAATTTAATTTTTAATTAACCACATTTGTTCTAATAATCTTCTCATCTCCCTTCTCCCTTCTCCCTTCTCCCTTCTCCCTTCTCTCTTATTCAAGAACGAACAATAATAGTAACAAAAACAACAAAAATCTTTTTTTTTATTTCTCTTATTTCTGTCTCAATCTCTCTAATATATATGAATACTATTTTTTTTCTCAATCTTTGTTCAGTTTTTATCTCGTAGAAAGAGAAAAAATGCCGCCAAAATGTTTTGTAAATTATAAAAATAGTTTTGTACTTTCTCAAAAAACATTTTGCAAATTACATAAACAACTCAAAAAACATTTCACACTATCTTTGTCGTTTTTGTGTAGATTACATCTATACAGACACCATTCTGTATGTATATAAATAATGTTAATCATTATCATTAAGATAATAATAATAAATTCTAGTTAACTAAAATACATTATCTTTAATTTGAAGATACTTTTATTAATTAAATGTATCATGCTTTAATTATTTAAAAATTAAAAATAATTACATCTTGTCAAAAAATAAAATACGTTTATTAAAACTTAACCATTATCGTTAGAGCAATTGTTTATATTATTTGTAGTCACTCTTAAACTGCACAAGTCAAGGGTTAATGAGGGGAATTTTTGGTGGTAGTAATTGATTGAATAGACTGAATATATCACTCAGGTAATAATTATTTGACAGTCACAAGTCCAAAGAGTAACACGATTTAAAAAAAAAAAAAACCCTTTAGAGCCTAACAACAAAAATTGAACTCAAAATTATCAAAATTCTAATCCATGATAGATTTTATAATATTTTAAAAAATTGATACATCTGAAGCAATAAGAGGAAGTGTAAAGTGGTCTATACCTGGACCCTGGTCTATGGGAAAACCCAAAACAGAAGAAAAAGGTCCAAAAAAAAAAAAAAAAGAATTACAAATAGGAATTGCAGGAGTGTATTGATATGACCAAAGGTGTTGAGATGGCTGTGAGAGCGGAGACGGAGCAGCAATGGAGCCATGTTGCTGTCCTTTACTTGAAACCTTTTTCCACCACCAGAAACCGGGGTGGCCGGTAACTGAAAGGCCTATATTCCAAGTCCCCCCTTGAGAAGAGGCTTCTACGCGACAAATACAGGAAATCCATCAAACATGGAAGGAATTTATGGAGGATGCAAAAGAAACTCCTTTCCGGTTTTATTCATTTGAGCCAAAAAGAATTATTCTCCAGAACCCTGCAATATATCTGCTATTAACGGGCAAAGTCTTGTTCACAATTTGTGTGATTTAACAGGGGGGAAAAGGAATGAAACCAGAAATATGATAAGTTTCAGAAACATACCCCTGAATCACCTTAAGTGGGAAGAAGTGGCCGCCTTTCATCCGATTCTACACGATGACTAGCCTGAAAAATGATAAAGCTTCAAAGATGAAAACTACGAGTCTCAACAGAAGGCACAAAAGGAATTACTATGGGCTTAGAAGGCAAATTGACCAAAGATTTGCACCTCCTCATTTGCTCCGGCAGCCATATTTATGAAAGATGAATCCCTTGACCTAAAACTTGGCACATCAAAAAGAATAGAGTTGTAAAAAATCCAAAAATGTAAATAAATTTAAGTTTCTTGTGAATAACCAGTTAAAAAGTGAAAAACAAAAAGCTGAAGAATAAAAAACCACCCATGACCCATCAATCTGTACTGTTCTCAAGGAGGAATGCATCAGAAGCAACCATTACCAAGAGGAACCATTTTTTTTTTTAAGAAGACACTATTTTCCTTTTTAAGTGCTACGGTCTTATTTAACAATAGAGGTAACAACCATAGGGGGTGGGGCCCATAGGGGGAAAAGACCAAACCTAATAACTAGAGATAAACAAATAGGGTGCCTCAACGGCACAGAGAGAGAAACTAAAGAAATTGGTATGCTATGTTAACTATGATGGTAGGAAGGAGTAGAAACCTGGGGGAATGAGTGTTTTAGAAGAATTATTGAGAGGAAGCTATGAGGTTAGCGTTTTGGAAATACGTGAGAGTTGATTCAGCATGTTTGGAGTAACCTAAGGTGGAAATGTGTAACATGCCCGATTGAAAATCCTTCTGAGCAGTTCTTTTGTAGGTTAAAAAGAACTTCCGCTGTTAATGGTTCTGGATTTATAAGATCTTTTATGGAACAGGATATGATGGCTGGGCATGTAGAGAAAGGCAGCTGCATTTTCAAGTTTCCACATGGCCTTATTCATCGCAGTTCACAGCTTCTGGCAGCTAATATGGTAGGAGTACTTGGGATATTAATCAAGCACTAGTTCAATTTGGAATCAAGCATCAATACAACAAATGGAACAATGGTACCAGTCAACGAGCCAAAAAAGAAGTCTTAGTAAATACAGCGCAGAAGTGGATTTTTGCCAATTCATGCCTCAGGTGAGAAAGTTGCAATTCATCCATCCATTCCGTGATCAGACAGTCACATTTCCATAACATTATTTATTCAAAATAATCTATCAGACCTTTCTGTTTATTTGCAAGCAGGTATATCAGTTCACACAGATGAGAAAATTAGTTCTCCCATGTCCTTAAAAAGGCATATTGACCATACATAGAAAATGAACAAGCATATACCTGTGGTTATCCTTAAAATCCAGCATCCCATTTTGCGGTTCATCCTTCACCTTTGAAAGAGGTGAAAAGAACTGAAGTGGAGAAAATGAAAAACAAGGTGAGTCAGAAAATCACATGGTAGCGATTATAGATCTTTTTCCCCTTTTTTTCTAGGCGTACCTGGTGCATTGAGATGAAAACAACTGAAATTCCTAAGATAAAGTTTATGGTCAGGGTATGCCCAAATAAAGCAGCAGATGCTATTCCAGTGAATATAGTAGCAACAGTTGATGAATACTTCTTCAATATAGTATCTGCGTATCAAACAAACTTCAACTCAATGAGATTGCAAGAAAGAAAATCGACTGTGAAATAACTCACATATGATGCATACAGCATCAGATGTGTATGGCAACATCTAAAACTAGTTAAAATGAACAAAGTCCTCAAAATACAAAGGAAATCTATCTAACCTGCATATTTGAAGAAAAAGGAGGATAGTATTCCTTGGGCTGCATTGTTGAATATAAGCAGCATGGTAGCTTTTGAATGGCCTTGCAAGATGTCAAAGCTACCAGGGCCTGAATATTAAACAAAACAAAATCAGGAACAACTCAACATCAGATCCACACATCCCATGAACCAAGCATAGCTCCTTATCCAAAGGTTCCCTTGCGTAATTATGGGGTTACGTGTGCTGTTCCAATCCAACACAAAGGCAATAGCTGCTAACAACAATGAGAGCCTTCAAGACAAGCTACTAAAATAAAATTTATAAATACATCCATTTCAATTCACTGATAAATTTTCTAAAGGCAATTGATGTTCCTGTCAATATTCTCTTAAATATGGAAGATTTCTGCACAAGCTATAAACAAAAAGCACTAAATATTTACTTTTCTTCTAAGTAACATTTTGAAAGATTAACCAAATAAGAGAAAAGGAAGAGAGAGAGAGAGAGAGACCAAATATTTCTGAAGGTTCCAGATTCCCATTGAAGGTCCCTACTAAATATGATGGTTTTGCTCAAATTATGAACAGAAAGACAGAGAAAATTCAACTTCCTTATAAATTCAAATATGTCTCATCCACGCCACACTCATCTAGTCTACCGCTGGGAAAATAAATAAAATGGTCCGTAAATAAGATCACCTAACTTCTTAACATCTCAAAAAAGAGAGTTCTTGAAGTTCAATCACTTTAATGCTGTAACATTGAGAAATGGAAGAAAGAAGGAAACTCAAGAAGGCATTTTCATTATGCATTTCTAGCTGGGTAGCTGCTGGAAAACTTAAGGGATTGGAGCTAGGGCAAGACAGCAAGTCAACGACCAATAACAAAGTAATTTTAATGCATCAGGTTCCAATATAGTTGGTTTATATACAACTGTTGAACATAACACAAAACATAAGCTGCCTAAAGCATTCACTCATTGGAGGAGGTGAACTTATGAAAGCATATCATGCCTCAGATCCCACAAAATTTGAATTACAAAGCTCAATATGTTAAACAGTTAATATCAGAATGACATACATTAATTGACTAGATTGTGGATGAAGTAGCCTCCATACCTTTGACAAGGGCAGTTACGAGAATTCCAAGCAAGTTGAAAATAGCACCATATCCATACAAAAACAGGTTCTGTAAACCAGACAAATATGTCAAATAGGAAGTTCACAAAATCTGGCTGTAACTAACTTTTTTTCACAATGCAGAAAACTTGTATTGGTAGCAAATAGAAATATGATATAGAAGTCTCAAGTACCAAATTCGGTGATGAATTATCTACAAGGTAAGCTGGGTCACAGAATTGCATTATGCACCATTTTTTGGATGTTGACTCTACTAGACATAATTCTGGTTTCCCTTGATGTCAATAAAATTAACTTTTTGAAGAAAATTCCAATAGATGATACCACCGACAACCAAGGTCAAAACAAGGATTCAACATTTGTGCTCACAACCTCATCTTTTTTATAATGATAGCAATAATTAAAAGGTACATGCCAAGATTTTGCACGCAAAACCAGGAACAGCCTCATATCCAATTCTCAAAGTATTCATAGAATGCAGCTAGATCTGCATATGAGATGACATTTCTCATAAAACAAATGAAACCAATACAAAAACATCTTACTGAGTTACATGAACTAGAGTAAGATAAGATAAAATCTCAGACCTAAAAGAAATACCAATCTCTGTTAAAAGTACCACAATGATACATACTGGAAATCACAATATTTCATTGACTGCATACAAACAGATCATAGACAATTTTAATCACCTGAAGATAAATACTTGTCTCATATTGGCTCTTCAAAGCATATTCATTGTAGACCGAGGCCAAAGATGGAACTGTGACCTGCACATTCAATTCCTAAAGTAAGCCTTAACCCATATTACTGGAAAGAAACAAAATGCATAAATCACTACTCAGACCAAACAGCCAAATAGCCAGTAGTTTCAAAGAAATGTCAAGAGAATATCAAGATTAATTTATAGAGAAGTCCTAAAGTCACTTACAAAGATCAGTGTATACAAATATGCACCAGATGCAACAGGAAGACCCAGAGCAGTAGTACCCTCAGGTAGGGACCGCAATTGGTTTATGCTAATCCCAATTAGCAATAAAGCAAGAGCCTCCCACTGCCAACAAAAAAAAAAAAGGTGAAATAGCCAATACACTGAACCAATTAAAAAATCCAGTGCCGTCTTAATATGTGATTCCCTAGATAATTCATAGAACTAGTTTCTCCATGGCACATAAATAACCAAATTGCTCAAAAATAAGACCAATTAGGATAGGAAATTAACCTGAATTATGGAAAACCGACGCTTCATTATTATCTTCAATAAAATAGCAATTACCAGGACCTGCAGTTAACAAGAACAATATAACAATAGTTTCAAACACCAGAAACGTACCCTACACACAAGAAAATGTCTACCACAATCCTGTATGCAAGCATATACCACTGGAACATTCCTGTTGTTTTTCTGTTCTTTTTTTTTTACCTTTCCTGGATCAAATAGAGCTTATAAAATCACCATAAATATTCTGAGCATCTTTAAATTTTGGTTTATTTACAGTTACCATGCCAAATACGCAGCATTCCCAATACTTCAACACTAATTCTAGTGGTTTACCAGTTAGCATATAATATACTATGGGGCTGTAAAACCAATCTTACCATAAATCCAACCAGACCATTTCAACATCAAAATGCTGACTGATAAGACTGCCATTGTTGAATTATCCTCTAAATTGGGCCATATACAAGAAGGAAGTTCCAAGCACCTTTTCCAGAAAAGGAGAAAAAGAGCCAAAGGAACCTCCAAGTCTCAGGCCCTTTTAGTCAAGGGGAGGCTTTTTAAGTATAAAAGATTCAAGAAACAGTTCAGAGTCATGACCACAGTCGATCAAGATAAGTACTAGTAAGTAGTATCTGGTATAAGAGCATAAGAGCCACAGCACAGGAACATGTTATTCACTTATCTGAGTTGTGAGCCTCTATAATGTGATATAGAGTAACTCCCTTTTCAAAGAATAGGATGATCTAACTGAACAGGAAGTAAAACATAAAAAGGCAAAATGAATATTTCCTCAAAGACCAGAAGCTAAGACTGACGGAGTTATACACCAAATATGTATATACCAACAAAGACTGTACTAATCAAAATGAACAGTTTCTTGTGGGTAATTTTTCATAGAAATCAATGTACAAATAATGAAGCAAGTGTAGAAAATGGAATAGAAGCATCTGGAAACAGGAGTGGAACCAGACATTTGAAATCCAATCACAAATGCACTACAACAATTTAAGTTAACATCAATATACCTTCAGATTGCTCAGCATCTTCACAGTTGCAGGATTGAAATATAGCTGCAAAGGAAGTTCTTCTGATTAAAGAGTTACTCCTGACATGTATTTGACATGAAAACAAGTAGTACAGGGGTAGAAAGAACCAACTTTCAACAAAAAAAAGAGGGGGTTTACCTTGCAAAAAGAAAAAGAGGAGGTTTAATGAAACATACAATATCATCCTAGATTTTACTAGTCACCCATATAGTAACTCAGGAACTAAGCAGCTCTCCAATGTGCAGATCATTAAAATGGAGAGCAGTAGTTTGTGATTAGATTACAAGTTGATTAAGCATAAAAAGAAAATTACATAAAAGGATAGAAATAAGTTTCAGATACAAATTAAACAAAATGGAAAAAGTACTCATTTTCAAAAGAAAATGATGCATCAGATTTTGTTGCAAGTATCCTAGATGACAAAGAACAAGCAATGCATTTGAGAGCTGTAGGTTGTACTTTTACATTCATTTTGAGAATGAAGTGACAAAATGTTGCAGGTAGTCAAAGCTAGAGGATATTATAGCAAGAAGTGTATTTTCTAAAACACTATACAATTTTAATCACAACATCCCTGAATTTTCACACTTGAAGCAATACAAGGTAATGAATGAAACTTCCATGATAAGCATAGATACAGATTCCTGATAAAAGCTGGAAAAAGGTCATCAAGTCACAAGAAATCCGCCACTCTCAGATTAGGATTTTGTTGAGAATTCTGCGTCCAGGACATATTTTAATTACCTTCCAAAACCAATTTAATAGTACCTCAATAACTTATGCCCCAAACAAAAGAAGCCAGTCAGAGGAAACTCTCTACCTAACCTAGGACCATAATGGAAGAGCCCGGAAGAAGATAGCCAATACAAAGTAGTTAGGATAAATACTTTAATGGTTTGGGTTTAACCATAACAAACTCAGCAAAGCCTTTTATCCTATGTCAACCTTCGTTATTCAGAAACAACTTTAGATCGCATAACCTAGATGTTCTATAATCCCTTTAAAGTTCATTACATTGCCATCTAACACACATTTCAGGTGCCAAGTAGCAAATAAAACTTAGGCATGCAATTGTAGTACCAAACATCTAATCTAGTCATGGGCAAAGCCCCTATATCCAATTTTCAAAGATGCCAATGGGTACTTTTGCAGCAGCCAAGCATTATGCATTGGCATGGAAAAATAGTACAAGAAAAATCATGACTTCATTCTTATGTCAAAAAAGGATGCCCATAAAATGCTGTCAACAAGTATATACATATGCCAAAAGCACCTGCATAAAGAATGCTACCTGCATGATGAACTTTAGATAGTTATTGATGGCATACAGAAATGCTGGAATTGCAAGTAGCACATTGTTGCGAGCTGCCTGCAGGAAGTATAAAATGATGTGCTATCAGGATAGAGATCATTAATACAATTACAAGGAACAACTTAGCGTCAGTCCAACCAGTATGGATTCCTGGCAGCAGTAGAATACATTATTGACCTTGGGATTATTTGCAAAAAGGCAGAACCAATGACTCAAAAAAGCTCAAAAAAGGGGGGAGATTAAATTGTAAAACAGGAAAGGAAAACATAAAAGTTAAAGACAATCCTTGAGTATAAGCAAGGATTACAGACCATTAATGCAACACGTAAGTTAGTTCTGGTCCAACCACCGCAGGTTGGTGGGGGCAATCCATTACGTAAAAGATGTTTATATTAGGGAGACCAAACAAATCAAAAAACATAAAATTGAGGGGGAAATGAAAATGTAACAGAAATAAAGAAAAATCCCAAGCTTAAAGATGATCCTTGACTGTAGTGCAAACCCCAATGTTCAGTAATAACAATATCATCAAATGCAGAAATTTAACTCTGAAACAAACATGCACCTACCTTTACAATATAAGAGGCTATGACCACAAGATCTATACTGGAAAGGAATATCTTTTCTTAAAGCTAACAGAACTACTGAAGAACACACGCTTCAAATTAAAATGCTTCATAAGTCCCACTAAAGCATGTTAAATGCCTATTATCACCCATGGATTTAGCGTATTGACAGGAAGAAGATTAGGAAAAAGACCAATTTTGGTATTATCTACCCAGCCAACTTTACACACATTATAAACAGCAAGTTACCAATGGATATAACAAGACCCTTCTCCACAAAGCACCATTGCCTTTTTCATAATCATGCTTATGTCCAGTCTTAGTCGTATTTATATATAATGGAGTGGCAGAGTGCTACCATACGGATTTAATGATTTTTTGTTAGATTCTAGAAGTTAAGGTTAATCTAATATTTTTTAAATTATTGAAAATAATTACCGTGGCCAGCCATTGATCATATTATGAGTCAATTAATGTTAATGGATCTTACCAGAGTCCTATCCTATTAGGTATGGAATACTTTATTTGGTCAAACTTTCTTAATCTCTTGATTATTTGATTTGGTCATATTAGAATTAAAAGAAGACCAACCAAATATGTGCCTGATCTTTCAAATTATAGAATTGAGATTCTGAGCAATTATGTGAAACTTGTACAACTTTGTCCCATGCATGATGCTTCTCACAGCATTAACTTAAAGGATCATTTCTAAGGAGTTCTACATAGGATTCCTAGAGTTCTCGTCCTCATTGCAAAACATTATATCTGGATTCCCGTTTAATCCTAGAAATCTTTTGCCAATTTCAACCATAAAATGTTGATGTACCTTTAGGCCATTTAACTCCAAGCCTGTGACCAAAATATAAAAATACAAAAGTGACAAATAAGTATGTTACCTGAACAAAAGTGGAAATGGAGAGGAGCGGCTTCTCTCCAACTTTCTGGGACCTGGCCTGCAAATTCCATCAAGCATTTTTGTAATTTGCAAAATTGATATGCTTCACAAGCATATTAACTTTTAGAAACAACCAAGATTTAGGATGTCACAGAAGGCATATATAGGACTTGGTAGTTGGTACAGAACTATATAATCCCTATATACATGGATTGAGTATTAATAAGATCTATAAGCATCAACAACAATTTGTTCTTTCTTATTTCTTTGAATGATAATACCATCTAAAATATATCCTACACAGTATATTAGCTTATCAAAAAAATTCCTGTAGTTCACCTTCACAGCCTTCTCTACTGTTTTTGAGTATCTATAGTTCTTACTCCATTACTTGTGATTTAGATATTAAATGCATATCCAGAATAGCCTTACTGCTTGGTCCTCATACTAAAAATATCACCATCCACATTTATAAACTAAATTCAGTACATCAAACATCAGTGGACTCAATTTTATCCTGCTATAACAAAATCTAAAAATATTCATCACATGGTAGGACAATGTGATATTATGGAAACTTTTTTTTTTCAACTTATAAAATTATAGAAAAAAAATTTAACAGTCAACTAATTCACAAACTCTATGGAAAGCTCTTTTGCTTCAATCAACATAGGTCAGTACCACGTGCTCCATGAAGATAAGTGAATACACACACACAAAAAAGGATGGATATTCAAGTTGGATGCTTGGGGAGAATCTTACCTGTAACAAGAGCATTACAACTGCAAAGAGAACCTTTGCAACCTCTGTCAAAAAGTTAACACTGATAGGACTAAACTTGAAACTCCCATCCACCTTGGACATAAAAACTAAAATAGGCTGCATATAGGGAAAAGAGAAAATCTGTGTTATGGCACAGTCCTTACATTAATGCAGTGCTCAAAACAACTCATCCAATTTCTTTTACATGAAAAATATATTAAACATCCTCACAGGAAAGTTAATTCACCTATTTGGGGCCAAAAAAAGAAAAAAACAGTAACATATTCAGAGCAACCTTTTCCTTCTTTGTGGAGGGGGGTATCATCCTTCACACAAAACAGGATACAAAAAAAATGGTCACCTTGGAGTGCTATTTTTCTGGTCTTACTTTTGTGTGTGCAATGGAAAAAGTTATCTAAATACTTAGTACTTGCACAACAAAAACAACTGTTCGTGCAGCGAGGAATCTGAAAACAAACTGTTATTATCATGGCTATCAAACTAAGCCTACACATCAACCTACTTGAGGGGCTAAGTCAATGAAGCAGCAAACCAAACAATCAAATTTTGAAGTCGAGTCAAACTCCATGAAAGTCATATTTACAACTAAAAAGTGATCACTAATCCCTCCCTAAACCCTAAACGCACACACAGATTCAGTTACACTCAATAAAAGGCACACAAAATTTGTTTTAACCAGCATCTTACAGAAAGAAAAGCTATATGTAGGCCACCAGTAATTCAAAAGATTCCTAAAACACTCATATTTCCTTACTAGCAAGTAAAATTTAGTTAAGTCTATCATAGTACTAATTATGGGACAGAAAAATAAATCATTATTAAGCACGAAATTACTTTTAGAGATTCTTTTTCCATTCAAATTTTACAGCATAGCATCATTCCCTGCAGACAAATACCCTTCCTTACTTTGATTGACATCGTTAAGAATTTATTGGTAGAACTGTTGGATGGCAAAGATGATATGGGGAAATTTGAAATTTGTGGAAATACCACTGCTCTAGGCATGCCTAATAAGTAGATTGGATAAATTTAGTGAAGAGTAGTTAATATTAAATTTTCAGAAGAATAAAGGCCTAACTCAAGGGAGTTTAATTTGCATGATAGCATTGATCAATAAACCTCTTGAGATGATAAAAAAATAACAATTGAATAATTAAGAACAAAACCTTGAGCATCTTTGCAAAAACATCTACAGTGTTAACCAACTAAAAAGAAACGTACAATTAACTCACTGTTAAAGCACAGATTGCTGCTAAAGCACAGATTGATTCTAAGTTCTAACACCCTTCTGGTGAACAATAGACCTATATGCTTCAGGAAAAGGGTAATCCCACCAAAAGGATCTGAATAAGTTGAAACTTTATTTTTATCCTTTTCCATATGGGTAAGCTAGTTCACCAATTAGCTGTCAACACATGGTTTACGTTCCAAAATAAATGTTGCTGATATGGTGAAGCAGTCTATTATTATTGGTTAAGGACTAAATACATTAGAGTTTAGAATTTACTAGTTACTAAGGTAACAGAAATTTTGGCGTTTACAAAACAACCAAACTGGTCTCTTAAAAGTTGCCATATTATATCGAGCTTGTCCAGTTATCAGAGGACCAAACAGACAGGAGAATTGACAGCATGAAGAGTTCTCTCTCCCAATATATTCAAGGACCCAATGGAACACATTTTCATTATGTTATCAAGCAATTTGAGTTCACATAGAGAACAAAAACCTAACTCTATGCAGCAACCAGGCTATAATTCAAATTGTCCTGTTTCTGAGGAAATACTATCAAGCAATTAGAGATTTAATCACCTGAAAACCAACTAAGATACAATCGCCAACTACCAAAAAGACATTGAGAGCCCGTTGCTTTGACGATATCTTGCTCCTGTATCTGTCATAAGCCCTTGACACAGCTTTGGCATTTGGAGACACCAACTTGGAATGACAGACGCTGCACTCTATCATCCCGTTGTTCATTAATTAACTGAAAAGACCCTCACTTCATTCAGAATTGAATCTACAAAACATGAACCAGTGCAATAAGATGCCAGAACAGCTAAAACATAACATGAACGGCAGTCAAAAACAATAATAGACAGTTACACTCACAGTCCATTTTTTATAATAAATGAACAGTAATTGAAAATGATAACAACCTACTGCTCAACAACTGGAAATACTTTCGAATAGCATATATACACACAAAACAGCAACCGCCGAACTAGCTCAAGTTAAATAAAACAAGGAGCAATCCAGACAAGATCTTGCCATCAGAAGCAGCCAGAGCAAAAGTAGCTAGTGCAATAAGCTAAGAAGAACAGCTTAGTACCAAAATAACACGTGATTGTTACCATCCAGCATAACAGTTTATAGAGAACTGGCTAGCAATGCAAAACAAAATCTGGGGAAAAGCGGTTGGAATTTTAACTCTGCCGACTGCAAACCTAGAGCATATAAATGAACACAAATATTGGTACACGTACGAGTGCATACATACACCGATTGCAGAAATTATATGAGATTTAACCAAAGGAAGGAAACCAAACTTCAATTTGATATTGAAATAACCAACACCAATCTCCATCTGTAAGGTCAAATTTCCTACATGCATTAACTTTTTCTATACCATGTCAGATCGTTGATAAGAATCTCGCGCAATAGATCTTTCCGTAAAGAACACGTGGCATGTAAACCAGATCTCGCATTTCAGAATCAAAATTCAACTAAAGTATCAGAACCTCTAATCCACGGAAGTTATGCATAAGCAATCAAATAGACTCACCGACCTCCAATTAACTACGCGATCTCTAAACCGAGCGTCCTAGCAAAGCAAAGGAAAGACAATAAAACTCGTCGGCGGTTGATTTTTCGGCCAGATCTGGAGGCTACGGTCACCGGGATACTAGTGCAGGGAGCAGAATTGAAGGTCGTCCGGCCGGGAGGAGATTGGAGGCGAAGCGCGAATTGGATACAAGAGGGGTATTTAAGACGCAGAGATGCGAAGAATATGCAGAGATGGAGAGAGAGAGAGAGTTTTCTTGCTTTAAATTCACAACTCGGCCTCCTGTTATTTTCAAATTTTTTCTTTCCAATAAAAAGATTGCGACTTGCTGGCTAAATTTAAATTTACCGACATTTGGCCCTCCGACTCTTGGCGGGTCCACAATATTCTGACTTACCTGGGGTACTAAAATACTTAAAAAACGCCTTATATGGTTTATGATTTACGGTTTATAATAAATAAATAATATAAAAATATAAAATTAGTATGTTATTTCTAGACAATATAACAATTATCCAAGACAAACAATTTTAGAGACAACACATGAGCCCCATGAGGGGTGGTGGGGCCTACACACCACACCTTCCCTTGATTAGTCCGCGTCGAGCAATATAATAGGTTATCTCTCTATAAAAGTAATGAATAATATTATCGAGTGTGTCTAATTATTCTTTGTCACCAAATTTATATTTTTATCACTATATTTTTATATTTTTTATAATTATTTAAATTTTTTATTATTTTAATTATACTTTGATGTTGATTTTTTAGTCAATTTAATCATTGTATTCTCATACATAAAAAAAAGATAAAAGTAATATGACAAATTATACATTACATTCTATTTACATTAAAATATAATAGTTAAATTGATTTAAAAATATAAATTTATGGATATAATCGAAAATTAAAAAATTTAAATTGTCACATATGAATTAGATTGTCTTTAAAATATAGGTTTAGAAATGTAATTAAAATAATAAAAAAATTAAATAATCACAAAACAAACATAAAAGTGTGACCTATTTTTCGTTGTAAACTATATATATGTTATCATTATATGATAATTTAGAATGGGTGAATTTAGATGCCTTAAATGTTTTCTTATGCCTTGTCTAGCCCTACGCCATTATTAGTTAGATTTATTTGATTGCTAGTCGCAATAAGCCTAACCCTTGTGGCATCAGAATACAGCTCAATTTAGCCTTGTCCCCTGTATAAGTAAAAATATTTGTGACATGGCATCATAATATAAATCAATTAGGCAAAATTCATATTTTTACTTTTATGCTTTCATATTTTTTGTGTAATTATTTGATTTTTTTTTTGGTTATTTTGATAACACCTCAAAATCTGATTTTTAAATCAATTAAATCATTTTTTTTTATCTGACAATTTAAATTTTTTGTTATTTCAATTATATCTATGTATCTCTATTTTTAAATTAATTTAATTTATATATTTTTATATTAAAAATATCAATTGAGATGATAAAATACACTTTACCTATTAAAGTAAAGAGATTATATTGATTAAAATACATAAGTTTAAGGGTATAATAAAAATAATAAAAAATTTAAATTATTGTATTAAAAATATTAAAGTTTATAAATTAAATTAATTTAAAAATATAAGTTTAAGGATAAATAATAAAAATTTAAATAATGATAAAAAAGGTAAAAATATAGGTTGGGCACTGGATTAGACGTTACTACAAATTAAAATTGGGAAAGCGTGCTATTGTATTGGTTTTATTTTAATTTCTAAATTTGAGAAACATCGCAAACTAATTACGTGGGTATTAGCCAATCATGCTTCGACTGTGAGATAGATATCTCACCGACGGTGCAAGCAGGAGAAACTCGTGGTGTGTTGGCGTCAGATTGGCTGTAACTTTCTTAGGCCATCGTCGAAAGTTGAACTCTAAAGCAAGCCAAACATATTATAATAATTTGACCACCCCATGGTTTATCTTTAATGAACAAACCACTTTTTGCATAAATTACATTTGGCCCCCTGAAATATTACCTAAATCATGCACGGCACCCCTGCTTTTGCTGCTTTTCCAATTATCAAATATTTGTGAGTTTAATCTGTAACGTAAGAATTGAGATCTGAAGCTCTAGACTCTTACAGATACAAAGTTAGCGTCTTTCATAATAGATCTCGATAATCAAATTAATACTCAATGTTTAAGAATGAATAGTAAGGTAGAGTAATAGGAAAATTAGTGTCTTTTTCATCATGTTTATCTCATTGAAGGATTGATGTTTATATAGTCCAACCTGTGATGGATCAAAGGTGATCTTCAAAATAATTTATTTCGTGATTTTTGGTCATGGCTTTTGGTGATTTTCAGTACATTATTATTAAATTATCTAATAAATTATTCATTCAATAATTAAGAAAATCGTAAGATATGACATATTGTAATAGAAGTCATGTAACAAACTATGATAGGTATTTTACAAGAAGTAAGGTGAGTATATAATTTTAAACCCCAAACTTTTTATTATAATATTAAAAAATCATAAAATTTGAGTAAAGAGTTTAGAGTTCGTCAATTATTAGTATTTTTAAATATATATCAACTATAAATGAAATGTTACAATTTGATGCTAAATAAATAAATAAAATTTGGAAAGACAAATTTATACTTTTATCATGTTAAATACATAGATAACTTTTTTTTTTCAAATCCCTTATAATTAAGGATGACAATTTTGAACACGACTTGATTATACGACACGACATAAAGTTAAGCGGGTTAAGGTTGGGGTTAATTGGGTTTCGATCGTAAATAGGTCAACCCGTTTATGATACGATTATTTTCGTGTCTTAGATGGGTCAACTCGTCTAACCCGTTTAGACACGTAATGACCAGTTTAATTAAACGGGTTGATTCGAACACGTTAACACGATTATATACGAAATGACACGTTTAATTAAAATGATTAATAAGTTGATCTGAACACGTTAACATGATTATATACAAAATAACACATTTGAAACTAAATAATACGTTTAACAAGTAACACAGCACGACCTGTTTAAATTAAACGGGTTAAACAAATTAATAGATAACACGACACGACACGTTTAATTAAACGGGTCGTGTTGTGTTACACGTTTAATAAACGTGTCGTGTTTGGGTTTAAATAATTTGGTACGATTATTAAACGAATCGTGTTCAGGTTAGCTTGATATGTGTCATACGTGAGTCTCAACATGACGCAATTAGGACCCGCTAACTTGTATTGTCACTCTTACTTATGATTTATACACAATTTATTATGTTTTATTTTTAATATATTAATTTATTGTAATTTGGTTTTCAAATACATTTTACAAGATAAACATATTTTTTCCATCTAGCGAAGGAAAGGATTATTTGTGCAAAAATAAGCCACATATGGCTTAATTCCAAAGTAAAATTTAAAAAATGTATGTAAAAAATAATAAAATATGTTTAAAAATTTATGTCTAAATTGAGACGTAATTTTATTAAATATATAAAATTTATTTAGATAGAATATATTTATGCTGATTTAGCATATTAAGTATCATATAATAATAATATTCGTAGAATTAACATATACACATAAATTAAAGAAATAATAATTTATAACAATAAATAAATAAATTATGTGCATCAAGTTATAAGTTATTTATATCTTTTATTTACGTATATATATAAGTTTTATAAATATTATTATTATACGACATATGATGTATCAAGTTAGAATGAAGACATTTTCTTTAAATTAATTTTATATATTAGATAAATTTTATTTAATTGAGTTAATTTAGATTTAATTATTAAAATTAAAATAATTAAATAAAATTATAAATTCACCAAACAAAAAAAAAAAGATTATTATCGTAAGTAACCCAATCCAAACTGAAACGGACATCAACTGAGCTGGACTTAATTCACATAAATCCGGGTACTACCCGGGTAGGTTCCAACGATGGGTAATGGAACCTGACCTGTTTTTCTTTTTTTGTTTTTTTATAATGTCTTGGATCAATTGACATATTCAAAGTCTTAATACATTGCATCCATATAAAAGAACTTGCAATTTTTTTTCTTTTGTGAGTTACTTAAATCCCTGTAATGTAGTCAATTTTAAGTCCGAATTCATTTAACGAATCAGAACGGTCGCACGGGTTTTTTTTTTACCAAAATTCATGCTACAGTCCGGTTCGATGAATGTTGGTTGGGTCATGGATTCAGCCCGGCCCGACCTGACCCGTGCAAAACACGGCAAAGAGACCCCAGTCCAAATCAAATTTGCTTTTTCACAAATCCCATCTCCGTCGTGCGAAGGGAACTATCTGGTGCTGCGGAGGGAGCGAGCGATAGAGAGAGAGAGAGAGAGGGGGGGAGGGAGATAGAGAGACAGGTAAACGAACCAATCCATCCAAAGCGAGATCGAAAGTTGGATTCTCACTCACTCGAATCAGGTACTTGAATCTATCTCTGTTATCAATGGCCTGTTGATGTTTATTTGAGCCGTCGTTTGGGAGATTTTGTAGGAAAAGATCTGGCTATTTTCTTGACTAGGTTTGAGGCTTTTGATGCGGCTATTAAATATTGATAAGTTATTTGATGGCAACGATAGTTTTGAATTACGTACAAAATTTGTGGCCTTTCTCGTTGATGAAGTTCGATGACTTGAAAGTTTCGGATGGATTAGTTCGCAAATTGTCGGTGCCCAAATCCACGAAACAATTTGTTTTTGCGTTGCGAGAACCAGAATCGCAGGCTGTGATATACATGCTATGTGTTCAGAATTTATCTGAGAGATCGGTTTTGGACACTGAGTACCTTGTTAGGGAAGTTCGACCTGATGCTGTAGTGGTTCAAGTGGGTCCTGGCGTATTGGATGAGATTCACCGGAGAGAAACTGAAGTCAGGACCGACATTGATGAATCAGTTCCAACTTCGTCTTTTGAGGTTTTGAAGAGGTGCTTTGTTCATAAAGTGAACAAAGACAGGTATGAAAATGTGGCTGGGAGCTTGGTTTTGAAGGAGATTTTTGGAATTGGTTTACATGAACATTTCTTTGCTGCCAAAAGGGTGGCTGAGCAAGTTGGCTCGTCCTTCTTGATGGTTGAATCTCCGTTCGTGACATGTTGCTCGGACAAAAGTTCCATGGGTGAAGTTGAATCAACAAACAACTTCCAAGCGTTAGCTTTACAATCTAACAGTTTGGTTCCACAAAACTTGAATTTGGCCATTCCCTTAAACTCAAGGAGATTTTGTCTTGCAAACGACATTCATCCTCAGATGATGAAGTCATTATCTTCGTATTTAACTGAGTCAAGTTCTGTTCTGGAGGGTGGTTCTGGAGAGTTTCAGCCATCAGCAGATTATGAGGCCCCGCCATTTTCCCAGTCCATTTATCCCTTGCTTGCAGATTTGCACAACATTTTTATTGGCATACCATCTATTGGAAGGGCTTTAGCTAATGCTCAAAAGATGCTAAAGGACGTGAACAAAGGAGAAACCATTGATGTCAAACTCCTGTCTGAAGTTTACATCTTTCGAATTGCAGTTGAAGGATTGAGAATTGCTTTAAGCAATGCAGGTCGGCTTCCTATTCAGAAAATGAGGGACCGGGACTCAGCTATAACTGAGTTTTCAGAGCTTGATGTTGAGGAAAAGTCATATGCTCTCCTAGCACAGGCCCTCAGAAGCCAGACTAAGAAGTTTAAATCCATTGTGGCAATAGTTGATGCTAGTAGCTTGGCTGGTATCAGGCAACATTGGAATAGTCTTGTACCCGTGGAAGTCAAGGGTATGATTGAACAACTGATCACAAATTGTGAGAATGATGATGAAAGCTCAAATCACAATGGAAAAAAGAGGCTATTAACTGGTAAACCAGTGGTGGCAGTTGGTGCTGGAGCCACTGCCGTTATAGGAGCTTCATCCCTGTCAAAAGTTGCACCTGCATCAACCTTCATGAAGGTTCTTACTTTCAAAGTTCCTGCTTCGCTTAAACTATTTATGACCCAGACCCAAAAAACAGTTGCTATAGCACTTAGTAAGACTGTTGGTCCGTCAAAAGTGGTAGTCCCAGGATTTGCAAGCACTGGAACCAAAACAACATCTGCCTTGAAGGCAACTGCTTCTACTGAAAAAATCCGGGCTGTGGCTCATAGCATGATAGCATCTGCAGAGAGAACGAGCCTTTCAGCCATGAGAACAGCATTTTATGAAATAATGAGGAAACGACAGGTCCGGCCAATTGGTTTTCTACCATGGGCTACATTTGGGTGCAGTGTTGCTACTTGCACGGGGTTGCTTGTGTATGGTGATGGAATGGAATGTGCTGCCGAGTCTTTTCCTGCCGCTCCTTCAATTGCCAGGCTGGGTCGTGGAATCCAAAGTTTGCACCTGGCCTCCCAAGCAGCGGGACAAGCAGAAGGCTCCAGGATACAGAAATCTATTGAATCCCTAATGTACAAATTTAAGAAAGTAGAGGCTCAGTAAAGTAAGAGAGTTTCTTTTCACAGGTAGCAAGTGATGCTTTCCAGAAATCGATTGACGCTTAAATATTACTTTTCTAATGTACATAGTGGCTTAAACACAGGCCTTTTGGTTTTAGTAAAAATGATCCGTGAGAAATTTTTGGATGAAAATTTGCTAAATGTTGGTTATCAGTTTGGCCTGTAGTGGAATTTGTGCTAGATAATTGACTTGTAAAATTTTGAAGTTCAATTCTACGGCAATAGATTCTATTGATGTAGCCAGCCAGCCTCCATTCTGTGATTTTTTTTCCCTTGCAAAGTTATAACAGAAAAGAGCCTGATTTTCTTGGATCTTTCACTTAATCTTTTATATTCATTTTTATTTCCCCTTTTCTTGTATAGGATGCGAACGTGTATCAGGGACCTAGTGAATACTGCATAAATATCCAGTCACGCTATGGATATTCCAAACCATAGTTGTTGAAGGTGCACCTAGGCACAAGGTGCAGCGCCATGCCTGAGGTGCTGCCTAGGCGCATGCCTGTATATACAAGTGTATTCAAACCCTATTATTTGTCCATTTGTCATCTTAGATCTTATTTTTTGTTGATTTAATTGAATATTCTTGTATATCAGTAAGAGGCAAAACAAGTGGTGTAATCCGGAGGTTTGCCGGATCTCCCCCTAATCGGATTTCTTTAGCAGTGATGTCCACTCGCTAGAGAATGGCACATGTATATGTTATGTTTCATATTTCTTTCTTTCTTCTAATTCTTTTGCAATTTAGAAGAGACCAATTCTTTGCTATAATTGTTTTTCACTATGTTCTACCTTATTTTTTTTTTCTTTCTTCTAATTTCTGTTGCAATTTAGAAGAAACTAATTGGTAAGAAACAAATGTTTCCATTGTGTGCTCTACTGATTTTTTTTCTCTTCTAATTTCTTTTGCAATTTAGAATAAACTAATTATTTTTTTGTAACTGTTTTTTCTATGTGTTCTTCTGCAATTTTTTTGTTCTTCCAATTTAGAAGAAATTAATTGTTTTCTTGTAATTGTTTTTTACAGTGTGTTCTGCAATAACTTTTTTCTTTCCTCTAATCTCTTTTGCAATTAGAAGAAACTATTTTTTTTTTCCAGCAATAATATTAGTTGTTATTATAGGGTTAGTTATTTATCATTTTTTTTATGAGTTTGCATCTTTCTATCAACCTCCTTATAGGTACATATTAAAAAGAACAGTGCATAAGTATTGTATAAGCATTTTGAATAAATGTGCGCCTCATGTTTGTGAGGCTAGGGCTTCACCTCGTGCCTTGGCCCTAAGCACTAATTTGTGTTTCAGTGTGCTGTCCGCCTTTGACAACTATGTTCCAAACCAACCTAAAATTACTTTACAAATTAACTTTGTAAGTTTAATAAAAGCTTCAGGATTTATGCAAACATGTGATCACACTGAAGAACATGCAATACAACTTTTCACATCTCGTCCTAGTTGTGCTGAATAAATTACTATTTAACCTTGCAGAAAAGAAGGAATGACTACTTTTACGGGTGGGTGTTGGTTGTGGGTATAAATGCATTATACTCGTCTTTGCCATGTTGGTCTGTAAGTCTGTATCATATGCTGTCTACTGACCTCTTTGAGCCTGCAAATAGATAAATATTTTGTACTTGTATTGGCCATATTGCTCTCAAGTCTGATCTGTCTGCTGTCTACTGACCTGTGGGAGAATTTACCACGGTACCGTTCTGGTTTGAGTGTTTCTCTAATTGTGTTTGCCATTCACTGGGAAGGATGCACAATTGAGACATGAACTTGATAGTCGGGATATAATATCATGACTACTAAAGGCTTTTGTAGTAGTATTATTAATGAGGGAGGACTTGGCCACCTACATCTTGGGACACTTTAGGATCAGTTTATTTTCCATGACATTCAATATGGGTGTAGTTTTATGAAGTTTTTTTATGAATTCTAGCAGAATGCATCCCTTTTTTAAATCAACTTTATGAACTTTTTTTTCGTGAAGTTTAGCCTGCCCAAAGTATCAAAGCATCCCTTTTCAAATTGAAGCCTTGGATTATGACCAGTGATGCTATCTTACACCTAAACACATGGAAGTGAGAGTTAAAATGGAAGGGCTTATATGAGCCAAGTCTATGTGCTGCCAGTTTCATTTAGAGTAGCTCAGGTTCTTGTACTGCCACAAGTTTGACATTAATCTCCTAATTTTGTAAGAAAAGTCTTGTTTTTCTTCGTCAATATTACTAATTTTTGAATATTTGTTTTTAGCACTGTTGTCCATATTAATTGGAAATGCACAATCATGTTCTAGATCAAATGTCATCATGCCGCTTTTAGGTAATGAATGCTAACAAAAAATATTTTGTAACCCAAATTTCTTTTTCTATCTAATTTGCACACTGATTTCATTTTGAAGTAGACAGTATTATGAAAGTATCATTTTTATGATTTTGGCTTGTTTTCACTCTCAAATTCCCTGGCTTAATTAACAGTGGTGATTTCAGCATGCCATTGCGCTTCAAGCCAGAGATGCCGTTCAATCAAAACTTGGTTCTTCCTTTGGATCTAAGCAGCCCACAAATTAAAGAAGGTACATGTATCTGTTACTTGTTACTTGACACACATGGCATTGTCTATGAGATCTCTGTTGGTCTTGGTGGTGCAACAGTGGGAACTAGTACTATTATTTTAAGTAGTGGCTAGTTTTCAAGGTTAGTTTATGATTGTGCTGAAATGTGTCTTAAATAGTGGTCGTTTATAAACTTTCTAGCTTAGCACTGAAGCCCCAGAGATTTGTGTTTAGAGATACTAATATCAAAATCCTTTTCAATTGATATTTTTTCATATTGATACATTTATCATCAGTTCAATTAGGTAAGCAGCTGGCGGTTTCAGCTTTTAGGCCTATTTTTTCGGTTTTCAATTTCTTCCCTCTTATATTTGTTCCTCCTGTTCTTTTTGGTTTGTACTTCTGATACTACGTACAAATATAAACTAATAGTAAGGATTTTGGTGGGTTGGATCTCAAGCTTTGAAAAGATTGAATGAAGGTTCAACTGCCTGAACAATCCAGGCTTGTGTGGTGTAACTGGAGTTAGGTTTTCATCATTGAGAGCTTGCACTGCTTGGGATGATGTGAGCATCATTCCAGTTAAACACTTCAATCCTACATCAAATGTTTTCTATGTTGTGGCAATCCCTGTGCTGTGATCTTTTGCTTGTCTTGCATATTTTGCTTGTTTTGCATATTGGAGGCATGCTACTCACGCTCTCTCATGTTTATTCACATGATGGGTGGGTAGGTGTATAATAAATAAGCTCATTAGGTAAGCTGCTACAGGGACCATGGATGGAACTCATTTATAAACTTTTGTACAAGACTTATTTCACTTGTTGCCTTAAATTTATGCACTCACTGGGATCATGAGGTAATTGTCAATCATATAAACCAAATTCTCAATTATCACCCTAATTATTATGGATTAATAGTGTACCCAACAATCCAGTAGCCTTTGTTGGGTGAAAGAAAAAACGGTACCAATAGCCTAAAAATGCCACTCTTAAGCATTTCTTTGTGAAAGTTGGATATGATTGCTTTAAATGCTCGTGTGCAGGATATACAATTCCAACAGGCTAAAATTGTAATCTTCACTTGATCTTGGGATTAAGGCAAGATCCTTCTTTTTAATAGGTAAGGCTTTTTTTTTTGCATTTTATTTTAGTATGATTGTTTTTAACATTAGTCATTATAGAACTTTTGATCTGTAATATATAATACATAATTTATAACTATAGTACATAATTTGGGGCCTTCCTCCGAAGTGTATTCATAGAGTTTTTTAGGCGTTAGGGTTGGGCTACTGTGTTGTGGAGGCTTAATCTTCTGTGTCTTGTTATGAGTTAATTTTTTCAATTTGCATGTGTTATGTTCGGGGTATGTTCCAGCGTTGCCTATGTACAATATATATATTTTTTTGCTTTATATATTTTAAATTACAGAAAATAAAAATACATAATTTTTGGATTATGTTTTAAGTTACGAATTTCTTTAACAATGAGAATACCATATAGGATAGATATTTTAAAGGAGGATTCTCTACAATGTGGGCTTTTTTTTTTTGTTGTGGGCCAACCCGAGTAAAGAATTATGAGTAAATTATATTATTTGTTTTTGAATTTTACATTTTGTAATAAATTAGTTATTATATTTTAATTTTTATCATCATAGTTATTAAACTTTAATTTTTATTATAATTTAATCTCTTTCAATTCTTTATCAAATTTTGTTAATAAAAATTAATGTGATATAACATTACTATAAACATCACTTAATGTTAAAATTAACATAAATTGTACAATTAATTGGTTTTAAGATTTTCAGAAACACATCTTTCTCATAAAAATTACATTACCATATTTTGTTACAATCATTTTTTCACTCATAAATTTAGCTCCTTATTTATTTTTATTTAATGTCCTCTTAAGAGTGAATCACATTTCAGTTAAATTAAAATAATCAAATTAAATCAACCAAAGTTACTTTTTTGGTTCGATTCGACATTTCAATTGGTTTAATTTTTTTAATTTGTTTGATTCAAGAATTTGTTGTGTTAATTTAGTTTGATTTTTTATATAAATTTAATATATTTAATTTAAATAATTAGATGAATTCAGTACTCAAACTTACCAAATTCTCATTGCCATGCAGCAGGGCAAAAGCATCCCACAAGATTTGGGCATATTCTGGTCAAGATTCTCTAACAGCTGGGTCCTACCCCAACTCCTTTATTTGGCTAAGCCCATTTAATATTTTCAACTCCTTGTATCTTTCACATTCCAAAGTACAAAGGGGTAGTTATAATGTTTTTATTACTTTATTAAATGTCTCATTTAATATTTAAATATGCTATATTATTTTTTCTCAAAGAAAAATTAATATCTTAAGTGATGTTTACATATTAATATATTAATCACCATATTATATATTATATTAATATAAAATATTATCTTAAATATCAAAGTTAAGTGTTGACGTAACATTTTGTTTTTTTCTTCAATAACTTGTTAACTTTAATAACTCTTTATATTTTTTATGATAAGGTAAAAAAATAGTTTTTTTTAATAACTCTTTAGTTCAAATTTGTTTATTTAGTTAAATAAATAAAATTTAATTTAATTTTTAAATTTATTTAATAAACAAATTAAATTTAAATTTTAAGATGTTTAGGGTCGAAAATAAACTCATATGACTGATTAAAATATATTTTAAAATAAAGTGCGCTCTTTATAATTAATAACTTTTGTTAATAGATTATTTAAATATTGAATAAAATAAATATAAAATAAAGTTTAAAATGACAAAGAACTCACTTAAATGTCTATTAGATATAAATATGTCTATTAGATATAAATAGCCTGAGGTTGAGCTTCACAAATTTTTAAATAAATAAGTTGGTGTCTTATTTTTTAGTTTAACTCAAGTTTATAAATTTACAAACCCCCTGTACTTAGGGTCATGTGCAACTTACTCTTCTGTGCTTTCGATTGTATCAAAAAATCTCCCTGCACTTTTAAAATATTGCAATCAGCCATAATTTATTATTTTTTTACATAATTTTGTACAATAATCTACATACAAAATACATAATTCTACATATATAATTTTAATATATAAAAAAATACAAAATTTTGCATTAATCAACCAATAAATTACATAAAATTATGTAAAAAAATAACAAATTATGACTGATTACAATATTTTGAAAGTGCAGAGAGGTTATTTGATATAATCAAAAACACAATGAGATAAATTACACGTGAAAGGGGATTTTATATAATTTACCCTTTATTTTATGTTTCCTCAAAATGTTAAATTCCATTGTAGCCCTTGGGCTCCTTGCCAAACAAATAGCCTGAGATGTTCACGGTCAGAGTCACGACACCTTCTCTGTGGCCGGACTCTGCGCATTTCACTCGAAGTCACTTCTATCTGTCTGCCTCTCTCTCCTCTCTGCGCGATGGCTTCCTCTCAGCACCGCCTCCAGCGACACTCATCACCGTCAAAGCAACCCAATTTGGGATTCTCAGCTGTTCCATCGGGCTTCACAAGCCCTAGGGTCACCGCCTCAAAATCCGGCGACCGAAACCCTAATTCCTCATCTCTCCCTATAAAACCCGCCCCGGAAGACGTTTACCTCTCCAATTCCTCTCACCTCACTCGCGAGGAAGTCATCCGGCGCCGCCTGCACAACCTCAACCAGCTCACTAAGGTCTACAGCACCCATTATTGGGCCATGATGGAAGAAATTAGGGCAAAACACAGAGAGTACATCTGGAAGTTTGGCCGCTCTCCGTTTAGGGTTGAGCAAGAGAAGGAAAAGGAGAAGGAAAAGGAAAAGGAAGTCTCGCACGACGCGGTTGAGGCGAACGCTCTGTGCGCCTTCCACGGCTGCTCGCTCAAGGCCATGGCCTTTACGAGGTTCTGTCATCTCCACATTCTCTCGGACCCTAAGCAAGTCCTCTACAAGCCCTGCGAATACGTCATCAAGAGGTTTCAGACTCTCATTTCTCTTCCATTTCTTAGCTCTTCCGTTTCTTTTTCTGGATATCTACTTACCCTATTTGGAATTTGGGGAAATAGAAGGGAAAACATAGAGAGAGAACTAAAAGACGACTTTCCCTACTTGATTTCGAAGGGAAAATTGGAAAGAAAATAACGGAGTAACAATTGCTACTCATATGGGAGTTAGAAGGTAAAGAAAACCCAGAAGAAAAATGTATTTCCCAATTCATTTCCATTTACTCTCCTCTCCGTAACCGAACACCGAAGGAGGAAACTTTTTTAGTTTTACTGTCTTCTCTCCCTTCTCAAGTTCCAACCATAAGAAATTATTAAATTCCTTTTGGGGTAAGAGAAATTTTCTTTATGTATCTATACTTATCGTACTTAGAGGATTCAACTTTAATTGAAATGATTCTTTCTGGGGTTTTGACCTAACACAGCGCTGCGTCTTAACCTGGATTTATTTTTCTCCTTTTGTTTTGGGAAATTTATAGTATTTATCTGTGTTTTGTTGGCTCTGAATGGGGGGCCTTAGGAATAGCTGAGACGCTGAGCCATGGATCTAGACCCTAGTTTAAAATTTTGGAAGGTCGTTTTCACCTAGTTGGGAGTCTACCGTTACTTCTCAAGTCCACAGGCTTGTCCATATTCAGTTCATGTGATCCTAATCTATAGTGAATATGGGTCTACAGCTTGGTTCAAATTTTGGATAGCTTTTCTTTTGAATGTTACGCCTTTTTGAATAGTTTATTGTGCTGCTATTTTCTTACAAGGTGCCAGAGTCTCTGTGGTGGAGTTTGATTCGTTATCTTATTGTGTTTTAGAATTTAACTTGGATTTCCAAATTATATTTGCTGATACATTCATATCTCAGTTAACTTGCTTCTCAACGTTATCCAGATATGTCCAGGTTGGATATAATCTCTTTCACTTTCTTTGTTGTGGATTGGCTTAGGGATGCGTGAAAATACCCCACTAACTTTAATGGATTTTCTACTGGACGTTTTTTTTTTTTTTTTTAAAGGTAGTCGAATTTGACTTAAAATTAAGTATATGTAGGTTTGGAGACCTGATATATCATTGAATGCTGAATGAGCTCAATAGAAGGTGATTTGAAGTTTTAAATTGTTATGCAAAATTTGTACTTGGCTTTAAATTCTAAACTCAGCTGCATTAAAGTTTGCCGTAAGTGCTTTTTGGGTCTTGAAATAATGAGAGTTGGGACACTGACAACAAAGTTGACTTACTGGCTTGGTGCAATATGCTGATTTTTCTTCAAAACTACTACTATTTATAAAAAAAAATTACTAAATTACTACCAAAATCAAATTAATTTCTGAACTATTACTCTTCAAGTAAAAACCACTGGTTGAACTAGTGATTATTTTCTATTTAAAGAACCACTGGTTGAAGCACCAGTCCTTTTAAGGAAGTACTTGCTTGACCAACAGTTTTATGCTGATGTAAAACAACCTGTAGTGTTTTGGTAAATAATTTAGGAGTAGTAGTAAGCCAGTAATTTTTTCTTTAATAAATAGTAATAGCTTTGAACAAAAAAAATTCTAATATGATGGTCAGCTGTATTTATCAAGTGCTTTGAATACTACTAGTTCAAGGAACCTACCACTTAATGTAGAATTTCCTCCATTGATGGATAGGTTGGCTCAGTTTTGTCATAAATTAGAACTCTTTATTTGTGAGTGCATCTTCCCCCCCAAAAACTCTCTTTCCTTCCTCTTTCTCCTTTCCTTATTTATTGTAGGTGTTACATGAAAGATGCCTGATCAGCTTCATTGGTAGGAAACAAAATTCAACAGCACTGTAGTAGTACACAGTGCCCAATAGAGAGATCTGGTAACATATCCTACACATATGAGATACATTGCCACAGTGCCTTATGTGTTGAGATTTTTCCCATGCAAAAGGTGAATGCATCAGCAATAGTCTAATGAGTCAATTTTTATGAATATCTACTAATAACTGCTCAAAAGGATGGAAATAAAGGGCTTTTGCCTACAGATCTAAATTTTGACCAGGCCATTTATTTCTCAATTGGCAGTCAAGTCTCAGTTTCAAGCTGTTGTGTATGAAGCACACAGTTCATTTTTTTTTTAATCCCAGTTTCTTGGATTAATAATCCAAAAATATGGATTAACAAGGATGTTACTCTTGGAATTCACAGGATGCTTAAAATAGAAAACTGCATTCAACGCCTTCGGTGATTGTGAGATTTTGTTAAAGCTAAAAAGAAAATTTTATAAGACAACTATAAGACTAACATTGTTGTAGATTCTGTTCTGTTTCACTGTTTCATTGCTCTGGCCCCCTTGTACTCACTGACAAACGGGGACACACAGTTTTAATTTTTTTGGTAAAGGTCTTACAATTTGCTAATTACTAGAGGAGTTTCCGAGCATCAAGACTTGACCTTCTATATGAATTGTAGTACAATGAATGATGAATTGAAGTTTCTTTTTTCTTTCAGATGTTAAATATTTTGAAGTGCTCTGTACTCCTGGGCTGTTCTGGAAGTCAAGGAATGTAGATTAGTGGATAGTTTTTTTCTGAAAATTTCAGGTGGCGTGTTTCTTGACATATTAAGCACTGCAAATATAGCACTACACCATTCATTAACTGACTATGTGATATTTTTGTCCCTTATATAATTATGTTGATCCATGAAGTACTACTTGAGATTTTTTTTTTTTTGCTAATCATGATGTTGGTTATCTAGTGCACAGGCTGGACCAATAACCTGTGGAAGGCCTATATTGCAGGCCAGGGTTCCTGCATTTTGCAATGTCCACCTTCAGAAAGCACAGCGCTTGCTGAAGAAGGCAGGTCTCCATGCCTCTTCATCAAGCAAGGTTGCTCCAAGATTCCATGTCATAGTAGCAGAATGTGTGCGCCAGATTCAAGCCAAAAGAAGAGCTTCATTGAAGGAAAATGGAGACAGTGTTATGGTTGAAGAAGAAAACTGTGACTGAGAACTTCAGGCTTGATGCAGCACATCAGTGTGGAGAATTGTAAAGTGATGTTTCTCGCCATAAGAAAGAAAGGAGATTTTTTGGGGTGAATGGTGAGTCTCCTTGGAAGTATGGAGTTTCATGTGCTGAAGGTAAACATTTACTATCTCTTGCTTGCCTTGTTTGGGTATCCTTTTATGTTGGTTTTGCTTTACTTTCTTAAAAACTGTGATCTGTGTGTATGGTATTGAACCTTTCCAGAACTTTGCTTCTTGTTTTTTTTTTTTTTTTTTTTAATGATGGCTAATTGATATAAGGACTCCTATTAAATCTATTTTGGATCATACCAAATTAGTTAGATGAAATCAATGTACAACTTATCCATTTAATACAGCTTACTTATCCATTTAATGCACCAAAGCTGTTAGGATATTGAAAATATGGCAAGGAGAATAATTTAGAGGATTTTTTGGGTTTGATATATTGTAATCTCAAGTATATTGAGATATATGTGGTTTACTACATGTGAAAGGCAATGACAAAAAGATAGGATCTGTTATTGTGCATACATTTCGTAGCCCCAGGTGAGCATTCTAGTGCCTCAGAGAATAGTTCTAATTGAACTTTGTTGTACTAATAATTTAGCAGTTAATGTAAAAGGAGAACAACTGAACAAGGAAGAATCGGTATTTGAGTTCAGTTATATAGGAAGGGCTTTTTTTTGTATTGATTGGTTGCCCAGGTGATGTTTTATGGTCATATGGTACATCATAGATAGGATAATGTCTTTTGTTGGCAGTTATGGTTGATTAATGTATGTTCTCTTCCTGAAAGTAAGGTCACTTAAGCAGCCCTAAGATGGATAGATGCTCAATAGATCTATTCCTTTTCTTTATTTTTGGTGTTATGATTGATTATGTGAATCTTTTTACAAAAATAGCACTATTTAATAAATAATTATGAAAATACTATCAGTTTGAAAATATTACCAATCTAGCACCATTTCACACAAGCTATGCTGGAAGAAAGGCCAGTGTGGCTGTACTCAGCAGAGAACAGTGGTTCTCTTCAATTCTTAATTTTTTTTTCCTCAAGTGTTATGACTTAAAGAGCCAGTGGTTTAACCAGGGGTTTTTCATTAATGGCAATGCAGCAATATGTGATCTGTGAATATGAAGTCTGCGCTTCAGTTACTGTATTGGGTTAAAGTGAGTTATTTAGTTTTTCAAGTCAATTTTTAGGGATTCATTAGCTTCTGAAACCCAGGGCTACTGGGCATTGTTTATTCTGAGGAAAGAAAGTAATCTTTCACATCGGTGTGTGTGTGTGTACGGATAGTCTTACAAAGCATCTACGAGCCTAAAAGCTGCCATAACCAAAATGTATATGCATTTTGATTGCGATTGCTTCCTAAGATCTGCTGGTTCAAATAGCACCTCTTGCTTCATCCCTTCATATCAAGAACCTAGAATTTTTTAAGTGTTGTAGAGAACCGCCAGTTCAACCAATGGTTCTCTATTGAACATGGTGTTGAATTGTTAACCACCATTTCATCTAAAAGCTTATACTGTTAGATAGGGGGTTAACTTTATTTTTTGTATTATTATTTTTACTTTCAACACACCCTCTCGCATGTGGTCAGGCTTCACTCCATAACTGGCCCAAGCATATCCAACATGTTAAATATTGGGTTTGTGGTGAGCTTTGAACTCAGGATCATTGCTTGCTATGATACCATGTTGGATACACCTGAACTCATTAGGTTAAAACACGTAATTGAGGTGCATGCACCTTTTCCTCTACCTCAAGGGGACATGATTGAAATATTTTTATTAAAATAGTGCTCTTTTTTGTAAAAAATATGATTGTGTGTTCTCTTCCTGAAAATGAGGAATTTATTAAGCAGCTTTAAAATGGATTAGATCATAGGGAGATCCATATCTTTTTCTGTTGTTTCTATGAAAACACAAAATAGGAGTGTATTAACCAATATATCCTCTTGAAATGCATATTATCCCTAACTTAATTCGTATCCTTCCTTTCTTTTCTAATTTTTGCCTCATTCTGCTCATCCACTCTGTTAGCAGTTTAACTTACCCCTCTAAAAATGATAAAATAATACACTTCAATGGTAATTTTGCTGCACGTTGTTGGTGCATCATGTTGTTTAGGTTCATACTGGGAATTACCACCAAGTCTTTAGCTTATATCAGGCTATTAAGTGTAGTGACTTTGGCAATTTGTGCATCTTAATATATGTGTCAGGTTTATGCACCGCTGAAGATCATGTTCATCACTTTCCTTTTTATAATCTCTTATTTTTATGTATATGACAGGAGTCACGATTCAATAGTATATATCCAATTGCTGACAAGAGTAATTTTTCTTTTCATCTGCTCTTGGCCTTTATGATGGTCTGATATCATGCTCTGCTAGAATATATGCTCACAAGGTTTTCAAGTTAAAAACATATTGATGTAGGACAGATCTGGAATCCTACTAAGACTGATGGGAGGCTTATGAGAGTTAGAATGGTAGGGGAAATTGTTGAAAAAAGCTAGAATTTTGATATGCAATGCGTTGGGGGCAATACAGAAGTAAAAGGAGGCTGAAAAGATGAAAATTGAGGCTGAGACTGAGATAAGGTTGGAAGTAGGGTTATGAAAAAAAGGAGAAATTGAAAGACCAGAGTGAAAGAGAAAGATATCTTTTAGGCATCGCACCTAGGGTTATAATTGCATCACACAATTCAAACAAAGTATCAATGCTTGGAGAAAACTGAAGATATGCATACACTTACGAGAAGGAGATATTGCAATAGTATTTATAAAGTTCTAGTGACCCGTTCTTACTAAGATTAGGAAATCCTTTTCCTATTACGAAACTGAACAAAAATCTAAAAGTATTAATAACACTGTTGTTAGAATCTTACGATTCACGATTCGAATCGTACAATTCGACTTGATTCATATAGAAATCGAGTCGAATCTATAGGGTGAATATAAAATTCCTTAGAATCGTACGATTCACAATTCGAATCGTATGATTCGATTCGATTCGTATGATTCGATTCGATTCATATAAAAATCGAGTCGAATTTATAGGGTGATTCGAAAATCCCTTAGAATCAACTATGAATCGACCGTGAATCACATAAATAGCATGATTCATCAAATTCATCCAATTCGTGCGACTTCATCTGCATGTGCGCTTTAATCAAATATTCGCTCGATTTGGCTATCTTTGAAAACAAAAAAGATAATGAAAATGATGATGCTCTTGAACTTGAAGATGTAGATGATTGATAACTAGTGAAGATTATGGACAATGGAGTTTATTAGTAATCTTATAGTTGTAGGTTTTTTTTTTTCCTAACTTGTTATTTTGAAAGTCGTTTGGTTTAGTGCAATTTGAATTTAAAGGCAACATGAATATACTTTTTCCTTTTGGTATAATTTTTAACTTAGCAAATATATTTAGAAGTTTATTTATCTATTTATATTTAAAAGAATTGATCATGGTGGACACATTATTTATTTTCTATGGATATATATTATTTATAATTGAAATTGAGATTGTGTACCGAATCTTACGATTCAATTCGATTCTCGATTCACGATTCATAAAATAAGGATTTCGATTCTCGATTCAAATCTCGATTTAACAACTATGATTAATAATAATACTAGGAGAGTATAAATAAAACCTAAGCACTATGAATAAAACCCTAACACCTAATTAGAGTAAGCAAAAAAAACCTTTAGGAAACATTATTTAAATTATCAAAATTAAGCTTGACAAAGCTTCTAGGAGGGTGGCTTTACTTCGTAAAAGCCTCCCAATTCAATGCTTCAATCTTAGAACAATTTTAAGATTCTTCTTATGTATTTTTAGAGGTTTGCAAGATCCTGCATTGCATGTGAAATATTAGCTAATTTAAGTTTCCAACACAGTTGACATGTTACATCTCTCTGTGCCCAGGATTGGCAGAGTAAAGTATGCCTCCTAGATTGATGGACAATGAACATAAGGTGGAAGTTTTTGTTGGTCTTTAAAGCTGAACTCTTAAACCACAAATTTTTAGTTTGAAATTTGCAACAAATGAAAATTGAAGGAAAGTTATTTACTTTTGTGCCAGTGTGTATGATTTCTTATCCCAATCCTTTATTAGATATATCATTAAAGATGCTCCTTGCCATGTTAGGACAGTGACTACATCATCTGCAGAAGAAAGACAATTGCAGTGTGTGCTTCTAAGCATCGGTTCTTAATGTTTACTTACCAGAAGAATCATGGTGTTTGTGTTTTCTTTGACAAAAGCATTGAGAGAGCATACTTAATGATTGAATATAAAATTCAGTGCAATTGAATAGAGATGAACTCCACTATATTGTTCGAGATATAAATGACAGCTTAACGTGTGCCATGTTCCAGTTCCCTGTTGCTATTTTTGTTTGCACAACATCGATAACAACTATGCCAATGTTTATTCCCACTAGGTGGGGGCTTCTTGTGTTTCACATTGATTTTTTTTTTTTTTTTTTGTCCTCATAATTTAATTACCCTCATGATTTCCCACTTAATTTTTAAGTTCCAAATATTTTTCGGTCAGGTGGCTGGGAGTTGCGTTTGAAGTAGCTGGAAATCTGCAACTGATGGCAAGCTTTTAGTGCAACATTGAGAAGGTGGCTGTCCTATTTCTCCTCTGGTTTTATGCCAAAAAACTGGGGTTTGTGAGTTTGAATTCTTCCTTGATATCTTTCCTCTTCCAAATAGAGATTGCTCCAAACTCATGAATCACGGCAGGGAGTTTGACAAGTAGAGCCAACAAAAGCAAACCCTACACAGCATTTGTTTCTTTTTAAACTGATTCAAACATGTGCGTTTTTGGTTCTTTCTAGCTATGATTTATCATTATTATTTTTCTTACGCATGGTATGCTCATCAATTGCTATTCAGGTTGAACATCTGTATGCATTGTTCAATTGTTCCTGAAGACCTATAAACCCTCCGGGCAACTTATAGAATGTAGAAATGCACTTGAGTTTGTTTCCCTCCCCCTCTTTTGTACCCTAATCACTCCACACCGCAGAATTGGTGATGGAAGTACTTAAAAGAGACAACTCTCTTGAAGTGCATGAAATTATAGCTATGTTTGTCGCATTTGACCAGGACTGTTGAGCTGCCTAATCACGTTGCCTGAGATGATGATGTTGTATCGTGTCATTAGGGAATCATTCGAAGAATGGTTTTCGACACAAAAGAGCCCATGAGATACATTGTGAAATGTGTTTTGCCTAATCCCCGGACATAATCGACAGCTGAGAATGAGAGTTGTTACTGTAAGAAACGCCAACTACACAACAATGCTTCGAAAATTGCTTGCAGAGGATCTTTATGATGTATAATATGTTAAAGTCTTTTCATGGCAAGGTGGTCTTTTCTTTTGTGTATTATATTCAATGCATCTGTTAACCGAGCTTGATTTTGTGGAGTATTTGTGCGTTTTGCTGTCATGCTTCCTGGGGCATGGTTGGTTGGGATGATGTTAGTAGACTTGGTACTTGCCAAACAATCAACTTGTAATACAATCAACTTGTAATTGTGGATCAATTATTTTTTTTGTTTGTGACTTAAGTGGATGATTGAGGTTGGAGTGTGGTTAAACAACGTCTTCCCATGTCTTAGTTCATTGTTGCCTTTTTGGGAAAGCTTTTAGTCTCTAACAGCACGTTTGGTTGAAGGACAGCCCAAGAAGTATTATCTTGATTGTGACATTATCCCTTGTTTAGTTTAACCCACTATTAGGTTTATCTAATACTAGAATAAAATAATCATTTGGGGTGTTATAGGCGGTTTTTGCAAGTGTGTTGACCTTTAAAATATTGCGAGATTATGGATTTGATTTTACTTACTGTGCGAGAATGTGCAATCAATTGTGATCAATTTGTCTATTTGGGGGTCATGTTTTTTAGTTTCGATTTGTGACGAATTTGTTTGTTCTCAAGGAGATCATGAAGTAGGTGGATTGTGAGTTTTAGAGGATGAGAGGGGTAAGTTGAAAATTGACATAGAGGTTTTTTGAGTTTTTCATATTTTAAAATAAAAAATAAAAATAATCTCATTGGGTTTCACTCACTCCACGACTGGAATATTGTTTTGAGGCAAATAGTGGTTTAATGATTAATTTAGGCAAATAGGGGCAATTTTGTCTTTTGACCGTTAATATTAAGCAACACATTTAAATTTTTTACATATTAATAGTTTATATTTTATTTATAAAATATAAAACAATATTAAAAATAAGTTAAATGTATATTATGAAGAAATTTATTTTAAAATTCATAAAAATTTGATGTAAATTTTATTGGCCAATCATATATTTTTATGCCTGTACTTCTATTTTTTTTTTTTTTATGATCATCTAAATTTTTTATTATTTTAATTATATTTTTAAATTTATATTTTTGACTCAATTTAATTTTTATTTGTTAATTTTTTTTGTGATCATTAGAATTTTTTGTTATTTTAATTATGTATTTGTATTTTAAAGTTAATTTAATTTTTACATTTTGATATGTAAAAAAAATATAAAATAAGATAAATAAATTTAATTTTTTTTGGGGTTATAATAATGAAAATTTTAAATTGTCATATAAAAAAATTAAAACGTAGAGATTAAATTAAATAAAAAAAATACAAGTTCTAATTGAAATAATAAAAAATTTAAATAATTATGTAAAAAATATGAAAATACGTTAACAAAATTTGGGCAAATTTTTTACATTCTATCAAATCGTGCAATGTGTGCAATAATTTAAGTAGTGGAACGAAAGAGGAAGGATGTTTCTAACCGTGGTGGTGGAGCAGCCAGTTGGGAGTTGGTTTGATTCTCTGAAACTAAAAAGCTGATTCTATCATTCATCAAATGCCAGCTTTTCTTGACCAACTGAGAATGGAGAAATGTGGGGGGCAGAATGGAGAAATGTAAGTTCAATTTTTGTGGGCTTTGGTTAACAAAGCAGCAATTGTTCGATGGAAATGGAGAGGTGTTTTGTATCGATGATTTATAATATAATATGAAGTATCATCCCTATGGCATGGCCCGCAACCAGTGGCGTATCTAAGGGAAGGGAAGGGAAGAAGCAGGACGAAGAGGAGGACGGCTAGGTTTCGGCCTCTTCATCGTCCAGTAATTGTGCTTCCAATTTCTGCTTCCTTCACTCTCTCTCTCTCTCTCTCTCTGAATTTTTCAGAAGTCGAGTTGCAGATACGGGTAGAGAGATGATGCTGACGATTAAATCAGCAATTCGCCGGAATGGAAGGCCGTCGCCGTGGATGTTTATGAACCTGCATTTATCGCACTATTCTTCTGCTGCTTCTTCGGCTTCGGCTGCAGCAATTGAGGCGGAGCGAACCATTAGAGAAGGTCCGAGAAACGACTGGACCCGAGACCAGATCTACTCCATTTTCCACTCCCCTCTTCTCGATCTCCTCTTTCACGGGGTAACCGCTCCGCCTGTATTATTAACTGTACTCTGTTCTCCCTTGTTTGTTTGCTGAAAAATCTAAAATCAAAATTGTAGAGCAGAAACCTTTCCTGTGAAAGATGAAACAATGAAACTCGCTTAGCAAGTTTCAAACTGTGGCTCATCTGTAATTCAAAACTGTGGCTCTGTTCCAAGTTGTGGAAGCGAGAGAAAGTAGCGATTTTCAGTTATATTTCTGAGATTTCATGTTACTCTGTAAGGTTTTGACAAATGGGAATGCGGCAATGCCATCGTGTTGTTAATTCTAATAGAACTATTAGATTAAGCTTGTTAATTTGGTTTACAATCCATTCTTTATAGGCCCAAGTTCATCGACATGCTCACAACTTCAGAGAAGTGCAGCAGTGTACTCTTCTTTCTATTAAAACTGGTGGATGCAGCGAGGATTGTTCGTATTGTCCTCAATCCTCCAGGTATAATACAGGTCTAAAAGCCCAAAAGCTTATGAACAAGGATGCTGTTCTGCAGGCAGCTCAAAAGGTGCAGTTCCTTTATCATTCTTAAGCTGATTTTTTGAGTTCTTTTCATTTAATCTCTAAATGTCTAGCAGTCATGGACAAAAACGGAGTAGCTGGATGATGTTGCCCATCTTGTAAGGGAGGAACTCCTTCCCAATCTTTGAACCTTAGTTGAATGGTCTGGGTAGGTTGGGGCCAAATAAGAATTAAAGAAATCTTATTGGTTTTTCCATTTGGGATTTAAAGCTTCAGCTATTGAGAGTATCAAACAAAGAAATGGTTCATTAATCTCCATTTGCTTTTCTTATGCCTTTTGTTTTTGTGTACATGATAAACAAGCCCAATGAATAGCACATATCTGAGGACCCAATCCTCTATTAAACATAGTAAACAAATCTTGTTTTTCTTTTTGTTCCTGTCATGCATAATTATTTTCCAAGTGTGGTTATGCTTTCGGTACTACCTTGACCATTTTTAACCAGTGATACTTATTATATCATGCAGATTGATTAGCATCTCCCATATGACATGTATCCAACTTTTATTACCATGGTGATGCATAATGCATTTGCTCTTTGCTTGTAGCATCATTTGGACATATCTGTGTTAACTGGCAGGCAAAAGAAGCTGGTAGCACTCGGTTTTGCATGGGTGCTGCATGGAGAGAAACAATAGGAAGGAAGACCAACTTCAACCAGATTCTTGAATATGTGAAAGAAATAAGGTAACCATCCATAACACAGTACTAAAATGCTTTTGCAGCTTCTTAGCATTATGAAAGAACAGGGCCACTGTAGCTTTTCTTCTTTGTGGCGTAGAAGTCATTAGCAGATAAGTATAAAATATGGTACTGAATAAGATTGGTCAAATGTAATTATGTAAGCAACCCTACCAGACGCAGTATCATGATTTTATGTTTTCGTGACATAACAGCATATATGATAGGTTGTAAACTCTTTGCTCTATGGAACCATATATAAACTATTTTTTTCATATCCTTTAGAATTTGTCAAATAAGAAATAGTGAATAAAGGATTATCCAAAAGAAGTGTAATTTCTTTAGTAGTCTCATCTGATTTGTTTGCTATTTAGCATTACTGAAATCCTTTCGTTGATCAAGTATGAAGTACATCACAACTTTATGCATGTGCCAGGGATATGGGGATGGAGGTCTGCTGCACCTTGGGAATGCTAGAAAAGCAGCAGGCACTGGAGCTGAAGAATGCAGGCCTTACAGCCTATAACCATAATCTTGACACCTCAAGAGACTATTACCCTAATATTATAACCACTAGAACATATGATGAACGCCTTGAGACACTTAAGCATGTTCGCGAAGCAGGGATCAACGTCTGCTCAGGTTATTTCCTTGACTAAGTTGTAAAGCTTGATATAAATTGTTGAACCCTTTCTTAATAGTTTAGGACTTTTGTGACTAGTAGAGTCTTTAAGACTGTCACAATTTCATTTACATTTTTTTTTTCTTTTTTGCCAGTTCACAAATTAATATTGCGTCACAACTTTGATTACATGAGGGCCTGGGTTCAACTCTTGTTATTGTTTGTTTCCCATTGTTTATATTTGATGTCCACTCTTATTTTCCATGTGTTAGTGCACCTTTGTTTAATCTTTCACGTGTAACCATGACACAATTGTTAGAGAATGATAGGAAGCATGATGTAAATTGTTGGTCTACTTCTATAACAGCTTATTCTTTTAGGACAAGTGGTAATTAACTCTCAAACCTTTGGTGAGGTCCTCCTCAATACAAGTCTTGCTACACAAGTTCATTATCTACTGTTCATGTTCGTTGTGCAGTCGTTTTGTGTGTTGTTGCATCTTGGTTTAGTTTTGAGGCTATTTGAAATACTGCTCAGAGCCATATTAGAAACAACATAGAAACTGAAAGAGGACCTTCCATTTTTCTTTTTGACCTGCTTGGTTATGACATTTTTAGTTCATAGGTTAGGTATTTAACTTGTCCAAGATTTATTATAAAAAGGAAACTGGAAAGCTTCCCCACTAGGTTAGCTTCCATTTTATTTTATTATCTGTCCAGTATATGCAGAAAGACGCATGTTCCTTGCCAGCTCAACACACACTGTAACTGTGTCCATAGCCTTTTGAACAAAGGTCTCGCTGGTGCTCTCAATCCAACCGAACTGGGGAAAGACATGGCCTATTTAATTCAGGAAGTTCCTTCTAAGAAATGAAGAAATGTCAGGGTTCAACTCTGTTGATATCAATGTTAGCGTACCTGTGAGCTAGGCTCCACTTGGGTTCTACATCTAAGACAAGTCAGCAACATTTCATGTCAAATATATCATATTAGCTTTTCTATGTTTAGTGAAAGAAAAGTCATGGTATTGCTATGTGTTTATAGAACTCTCATATTAGGTCAATCACTTAGATAAGCTAAATAATAGGAAAGTAAAGAAGTAAAGGAACAAAATTTCCTAGCAGATATTTTCATGTTTTATCTATAGCAAGATGACTTGTATGCTGTTGTACGTACAGAAGTTAGAATGTAGGGTCTTCTTCGACCTCAATTTTACAACCTTATGCTGTTGTAGTATTACTGCAGCACACGATCCACAGTAAAAGGTCATGTTTGGTCACCTCTTTACAAGTTCCTTGAAAATTAATCTGTCTCAAGTAGTTGCTTCTGTGACATAAATTGAACCCAATATGACATCTTAAGTATCCCACTAGAAAAATGAATAAAAACCTTTAGAAGGGACAATTAACAGGATAGGAAGTAAGTTTTCCTAAGTACTCTTTTTTTATCCTTGACTTAAGCACTTAAACTTTAAAATTTGCTTTACAAGAAGAATGACATCCTTCATGGGCTGGATTTTATCAAATTGATAAATGAGCTGTCATTTTGTTAATACTAATAGGAGGAATAATTGGGCTTGGAGAAGCAGAGGAGGACCGAGTTGGCTTGTTGCATACACTAGCAACTCTCCCTGCGCATCCTGAGAGTGTTCCCATCAATGCACTGGTTGCAGTGAAAGGCACACCTCTGGAAGACCAGAAGGTAATTCTATACACTCTTGACTCTTAACTCGTATAGTATCTTTGCTTTGGCAATTTGCTTGAATTGCGAGCTTTCTGATGCTTTCAGTTTGAAGAAACAGGAATGTTGACTCATTTTCAGACCTCTATTGTTATTATTATTATTTTAAGCTTTCTAGAACTAGAAATGCCTCTACACTCATCGGGGACATGTTCATTGCTTAGAAACACAATGGTTCCCTATCCATGTCTTGTATCCTTACTTCTTAGTGTCAATTGTTTCCTGACATTTTCCTTTTCCTTTTCCTTTTTCATTTGTGCTTTCCCCCATGGTAAGTATTTTTTCCACTTCTTAGTTGGCTCTCCTAGCCCTTTCTACACATAAGTTCACATCATGCTTAAATGTTTTTTTTGTGGAAAATGTTGAATTTAAGAAATTGTGCAAGGAGATTTCTCATTAATTAATTGTGAAACAAAATTTATCACATTCTGCTACTGTTAGGAAACTTATCCAGTTCTCCCAGCAAATCCAAAAACAATGAAATATATATGCATTGCCCTCACTACAACTTCAATGATTATGGCTGCTTTCTACTTACAACGGATGCTTTTGTGATAATTATGACTTAAAATTCTTGTTTACCTGTTATTGGATTTCTTAATTTGACCGCGACTATGACTTCAAATTTATCTGTGATTATAATGTTGTCAAATTCGATTTTATGTGAGATTTATTTCATCTGAAAGGATATCCTCATGCGCCATCTTCTGACCAAGATATAATTTTCTGTGTTCATCCATAGGTGATTTTAGGTCTATAAATAGGTTCCCAAGTCACATGAAATCAGACACAGAGTGTGTGTGTTAATATCACTTTTGTATTACCGATTTTTGGTTAGTGATATTTTGTTATTTCTGCCCGTGGTTTTTCCCAATTTGGGTTTTCTATGTTAAATTCTTAGTTCGTATGTGGTTGATTGGTTTGATTGTGGTTTGTTGTCAATCTAATTTCGTAACAAACTGTTATCAAAGCTGTTGGATCAAACCATCAACATCTGGCAGATCTCAATCGTTGATCTGCATCATCAACATCTTCTTCTTCTTCTTTGTTTCAAGCAGCTGTCGTCGCCGCCACCAACACTAGCCATCGCCTCCGCCATCAACCTAGCCTGCCATCGTCGTCCACCGCGCCTACCGTCGTCGTTGATTGCGACCGACGACCTTCACCCCTTCGACCGTCGCTCCTGCCGTCGCTGTTCATTCATTGGCCTCCTTTCCTCTCCCGCTGTTCTTCTTCGACGGCCGAGCTTTCATCGTCGGCCTTTCCATCAATTTCTTCGCCGCCTCTAGTCGTTGATCTACTTTTCTTCTTGATCGATTGTGCCCACAACGTTCACCCCCGATCGACTTCCCTCACACTTGGCTGGCCGTCGTTCCAACTCCTTGCCACTAGCGTTGTCTTCTTCTTCCTCCCTCACTGTCTGCCATTGAAGGAGATCCAAGGTTCAAGACCCAGATCTCAATTTGGATCTGGTTCAACCCAGCTGACTCATCCAGCCCACATCTAGATCCAGCAGATCTGTTAGCCTATTTTCAGATATGATATTTGCCCAAATTTGGCCCAAATTCGGTATTTTTAATCCGTTTTTCAGTTGGGTTTATTATTGAAATTATTTGATATTATTTGAGGATATTTAATGGCTTCGTTGAAGTACGATATTCCTTTATTGGAGCGGAATATCAGATTTTCACTATGGTAGGTTAAGATACATGCAATTTTGGCATAGATGGATTTAGACGATGCTCTTTTGGGTTTTGAAAAAATGCCATAATCATGAAGCATTGAAGAAAAACGGCGTAAAGATCGTAAGGCCTTGTCTCAGATACATCTGCATTTATCAAATTAAATTTTGCAGGATGTTTTGAAAGAAAAAACAATTGTCGCTATGGTTGAAACTGGAACAATTGTGTATGACAAAGAGCTTAACCAGTAAGTTGCATTTGAAGTAAAGATTATATTCTCATCGAATGGCTGAAGGTATATCTGTTAGCAAATGAGTTTATTTGTCCTGATATTATTTCCTTTTCTTGGTTGATTGATTGTAAATTGTAATCTTTTATTTGATTGTAAATTGTAGATTAGAATCTTTTATTTTAAGCAGCTTCCTAATTTGTTTAAGGAAGATTGCTAAGTTAGAGAGTTGCCTAACTCATTTAGGCTAACTTAGGAAGTTATCCAACTTAGTAGATATCCTAAACTTGGCAACCTCTCTGTATATATGTTGTGTTCGATTCGGCTATGTTGAATAGATTAGAAGTTTTTCCTTGTCTTTTGACATGGTATCAGAGCCATAGGGTTTCGGTGATTGTTTGTAGCCGAGATACCTTGATCCATTTTTTCTTCCAACCATAGTATGGGCGACGTTGGAGAATCGGAAGGTACGATCGAAGTCACAGCCACAGGTGTTGTTACGGGGGGATCCAGCCATGGGATAAGTACTGGAGGAGAGCTTCCAATTATTCAAGCGGCTTATAGGTTGAGCGGAAAAAATTATCTCAAGTGGTCTCAATTAATCAAGACCTTCTTGAAAGGCAAGGGGAAATTGAGCCACTTGGAAGGAACCGGGCCTCAAAAGGCGGATCCCACGTACGCTGCATGGGATGAAGAAGACTCATTAGTCATGTCATGGCTTTGGAGTGCTATGAATCCAGAGATTAGCGATACCGTAATGTTTCTAACTATGGCTAAGGAGATATGGGATGCTATGAGCACTACCTACTCCAAAATCAATGATGTTGCACAGATTTATGAAATCAGAACAAAAGTGGCAGCAACAAAACAAGGCAACCGATCTGTTACTGAGTACTCTAATCTGTTGCAGATTTTGTGGCAAGAATTTGATCACTATCAGTGCATCCAGATGAAGTGCAGCGAGGATGCAGTCATTCAAAAGAGATTTGTGGAGAAAGAACGGATCTATGACTTCTTAGCTGGGCTAAACTTGGAGTATGATGTTGTTAGGACCCAAATCCTAGGTAAATCTGACCTACCTTCTTTAAATGAAGTTATTGCTATTATTCGAGGGGAAGAAGGTAGGAGAGGAGTGATGTTAGAAAATCCACAGTTAGAGGGATCAGCATTACTCACTATAAATGGGGCTGGTCGTGGAAGGTGGATTAAAGAAGATAGAAGACAGGTGGATTCAAATGGAAGTACCACAGATAGAGATAATTTGTGGTGCACTTTTTCCAAAAACCCAAGGCACACAGTTGATAAATGTTGGAAGCTCCATGGAAAACCAGTTAGAGGAGGACAACATCCACAATCTAAGCCTAATGGGCAGTCCTATATGGCTAACAGTCAGCTGGGATCGGGAGAGATCAATGGCTGACAACAAGTGGAAGGCAAAGGCATTGAACAAGCTGAGTTTATGGGGCTGAAACAAGAAGAAATTGAGAAGTTGAGGACCCTATTAGGCTCACTTGAGAAGGAACTAGGAGCAAGTTCTTCAAATCTTGCTCTCATAGGTTTTACTCTCAATTCTTCCAGCTTAAAAGTTTCAGATTTAAGTTTTAAACCAGATTGGGTTCTTGACACTGGTGCCACCGACCATATGACCTATTCCTCCCAAAAATTCCTATCCTATAAGCCTTGTCCAAGCACCAAACAGATTGTTCTAGCTGATGGATCCCTAACTACTGTTGCTGGAATAGGGGACATCAGTGTGAACAATCATTTGATCCTAAGAGATGTTCTTCATGTTCCTAAACTTTACACCAACCTCATCTCTATTAAAAAACTGACTCAAGATGCTAATTGCCTTGCTATCTTCTCTCCAACCTCTTGTGAATTTCAGGAAAGGGACTCGAGGAAGATGATTAGGCATGCTAAGGTGAAAGAGGGGCTATACTATCTTAAAGGATTTAGTAAACTGAAATATGTTCCTCCTATGTCTTTTTTAGCTAAATCCAATAAGGATACCCTATGGCTTCATCATTTTCGCTTAGGGCATCCATCATTTGTGGTTCTTCAATCTATGTATCCCTCTTTGTTCAAGGGATTAGATAGTAGGGAATTTCAATGTGATATTTGTCAATTTGCTAAACATAAAAGAGCTTCATTTCCTCTTAATAATACTCGAAGTGTTCTTCCTTTCAATTTAATTCATAGTGACATATGGGGTCCTTCTCCTATCCCTAACATTTCGGGTGCAAGGTGGTTTGTGTTATTTGTTGATGATTGTACCCGTGTAATGTGGTTATACCTTCTTAAAAACAAATCAGATGTTTGTTCCATTTTTCAAAATTTCTACACCATGATTAAAAACCAATTTGGTGTTGAAATTAAAAGAGTAAGAACCGACAATGCCAAGGATTTTTTCAATCAAACTCTCTCTCATTTCTTTCAAGAGAGAGGTGTGATCCATGAATCATCATGTGTTTATACTCCCCAGCAAAATGGCCTAGCTGAGAGGAAGAATGGTCACTTATTAACCGTTACAAGAGCATTGTTGTTTCATAATAATGTGCCTAAACACTATTGGGGAGAGGCTGTTCTAACTGCAGCTTATCTTATCAATAGGCTTCCTTCAAGAAACCTTGGTCTCAAAAGTTCAATTCAGCTTCTTACTCAAGGATTTCCAAACTTTGTTCCCACAGATTTGTGTCCTAAAGTGTTTGGCAGCTTAGTTTTTATTCATAACCATTCTCCTCATAGGGGAAAATTGGATCCTAGGCCCTCAAATGTGTCTTTGTTGGCTATTCTCCTACTCAAAAGGGTTATAAATGTTTCTATCCTCCATCCAAAAATTTTTTTGTCTCAGCTGATGTTAAATTTGTGGAAGATCAGTCATATTTCCAGAATTTCTACACTCATGGGGAGACTGATTTCTTAGGTGGAAATGCAAAGGAGTTATATCTTCCTACTCTTCCATGTTCCTCTTCGACTTGTCCTAGATGTTCCTCCACTCTTTCAGCTTGTCCTAATCCTCAGGATTGTGCTAATACTGATGTAAGAGAAACTATTCAGTCAAATCCTAAACCACTAAAAGTGTATACAAGAAAGAGCGCCCCAGAACTTCCATCTAAGCATGCTGAATTATCTAACTTAAGTCTTGATCAGTGCAGTCCAGCATCTGACTCCCACTAGAATTCTATTCCATCTTCTCCTGAAACTAAACCTACTTCACCAGCATCTCTTCCAGTTGACCATCAGCCATCTACACTCAATTTAGATGATCTAGATGTCCCAATTGCCCTAAGGAAGGGAACCCGAGCCTGCACCCAGCATCCATTACACTTGTTTCTCAGTTATTCTAATCTGTCCCCAGCTTACAAGGCCTTCTTAACCAATGTCTCTTCCATACCAATTCCAAAAAACCTATCTGAAGCTTTAAGCAGTGAGAATTGGAAGGAAGACATGAGAGTTGAGATGAATGCTCTTGAAAAGAACCATACTTGGAATCTGGTAGAACTTCCTAAAGACAAGAAACCAGTGGGATGTAGATGGGTTTTCACTGTCAAATACAAATCAGATGGCTCTCTAGAAAGGTACAAAGCTAGGTTGGTGGCCAAAGGTTATACCCAAACATATGGTGTGGATTATCTTGAAACATTTGTTCTGGTGGCCAAAATGAACACTGTTCGGGTTCTATTATCATTGGCAGCCACTTTAAACTGGACTTTGTATCAATATGATGTTAAAAATGCATTTTTACATGGTGACTTAGAGGAAGAGATTTATATGGAGGTTCCTCTTGGATTTGGGTTTCCTAATCAAGGAAAAAACTTAGCATGCCGCTTGAACAAAGCTCTCTATGGACTGGAACAGTTACCAAGAGCTTGGTTTGGGAGATTTGCCAAAGTAATGTGTGGTTTGGGCTATAAGCAAAGTCAAGGGGATCACACATTGTTTATCCACCACTCTCTAACTGGTAAACTAACTGCTTTGCTAGTGTATGTGGATGATATAATTGTGACAGGTGATGATCAAGATGGAATTGTAGTCTTGAAGGAGTGTTTGACTCAGGAATTTGAAATAAAGGAGCTTGGAAACCTAAAGTATTTTTTGGGCATTGAAGTGGCTAGGTCTAAGAAAGGTATTTTCATTTCTCAACATATATATGTGTTAGATCTCTTGCAAGAAACCGGTATGCTAGGCTGTAGGGTTCTTGACACTCCAATTGAGCAAAATCATCGAATTGGTGAAGACATGGAGGGAGGTGCTGTTGATAAAGAGTCTTACCAACGGTTAGTAGGAAGGCTAATCTATCTCTCTCATACTCGGCCGGATATTGCATATGATGTTGGAGTAGTAAGTCAATTTATGCATAGTCCAAAGGAGGGTCATCTTAAAGCTGTGCATTGTATTCTTCATTACCTTAAGAGTGCTCCTGGTAAAGGCATTTTATTTAAGACGGGTGGCCCTATGTCTTTGGAAGCCTATACGGATGCCGACTATGCTGGTTCCCTTGTTGATAGGCTGTCCACCTCCGGTTATTGCACATTTCTAGGTGGCAATCTTGTTACTTGGCGTAGTAAGAAACAAAATGTGGTGGCAAGGTCTAGTGCTGAAGCTGAGTTTCGATCTATAGCATTGGGAATTTGTGAGTTATTATGGCTCAAGATTATTTCAGATGACTTACGGATTCGATGGACAGCTCCTATGAGATTATATTGTGATAACAAATCGGCCATTAACATTGCTCACAACCCGGTTCAACATGATAGGACTAAACATGTTGAGGTGGATCGACACTTCATTAAAGAGAAGCTTGACAATGGCTTAATTTGTACTCCTTTCATTCCTACTGGTGGACAGCTTGCTGATGTCTTTACCAAAGGCTTATCGGGTGGTGTTTTTCACAAGATCCTCAGCAAGATGGGAATGTATGACATACACTCTCCATCTTGAGGGGGAGTGTTAGCAAATGAGTTGATTTGTCCTGATATTATTTCCTTTTCTTAGTTGATTGATTGTAAATTGTAATCTTTTATTTGATTGTAAATTGTAGATTAGAATCTTTTATTTTAAGCAGCTTCCTAATTTGTTTAAGGAAGATTGCTAAGTTAGAGAGTTGCCTAACTCATTTAGGCTAACTTAGGAAGGTATCTGATAAGTGTCTTTTATACACTTATTTTGATTTATAAACTTAGCATTTATACATTTAATGAGCATGATTTCTACTTGATTTGGTTCTATATATGGTTATGTAGATGTGGAGCATATGTTAAAGCGGACATGGAGCAAAAAGAGTGATTTTGGTGCATAATGGGAGTGAAATGAAGCTTGGAGGCATGGTCGGGTTTCGAATTAAAAGAAAGCAAAAGAGTATCGAGAGCAAGAAGTTGAAGATGATAAAGCAAGAGGCTAAAGAAGAAGGCTAGCGGTCTTACAGCGGAATGCATACCGCTGTAGCACCGCTATAAGATTTAGTTTTTCTGGAGCTCACGGTCCTACAGCGGAATGCATACCGCTGTAGGACTGCTTTAGGAATTACTTTCTGGAGCTCACGGTCCTCCAGCGGAATGCATACCGCTGTAGGACCGCTTTAGGAATTACTTTCTGGAGCTCACGGGTCTGCAGCAACAAGCATACCGCGGTAGGACCGCGGTAGGGTTCAAAGCTTCGTGAAAAGGCCGTTTTAAGCCCGTTTCAATCCAAATAAAAGAGAAATAGACTCCTTCAAGGTATAGGACTTTGATAACCTAAAGAGGACTATATAAAGACTTATTCTTGGGAGATTTGAGGGAGTCTTTTGGAGAGAGAAGAGAAATGGACGGAGGATTGAAGACTACTCTTGGGTTGTATTTTTCTTTTCGTTTCTTTTCTTTTTCAATTCTTTGCTATGGATTTCAACTCTTTTCCTTTTCTTTTGATTGAGAGCATGCATAGCTAAGTTTTTATAACTAGGGTGAATGATGAAACCTCGACTTCTAATGGTTTGATTTAAAGTTATTCGGTTTGTTATTTTCTTATCCATTCGGGTTGATTGTTTGTTATGTTCATAATGTTGTTTTGATGCTTGATCACCATTGGAACATATTTGTGATTTGTATTGTTTTCGAGAGATTCAATATGGATTAGACATGGTAACAAACAACATAGGGTCCTATAATAGGTAGAGATGCCGTTATGCCCTATGAAATCATTTTGTGATGATCTCCGTGATTGAATGCATGTTTATATGTTCGAAGGTTAACTAGAGATAGTTAATCTCATATATATTCATAGAACTGAATGACCATCGAGAGAGGCTTTTGGTTGTGATTGGATCATCGATTTTCAACCTAAGATAAGGAATAGCAAAACCCGAGTAACGAATAATTGAATCATAGAAGGCCGATGGTGGATTCACAAACCCTAGTGCCTTAGTCTTGTGAGTTTTAAATCAAAGGAATTATTTTGTTTGCATCTTTTATTCATAAATTAGTTTTCATTACAATCGAATTCTTTGTTAATGTGTGTGTTAGGTTAAGGTTAAATCAATTAGAGTAAACATCAAAAGTTAGTCCTCGTGGGTACGACACTCTATTCATCACTATATTACTTGTCACGATCCGTCCACTTGCGGGATAGAATTAGGCGGACAGTATCCAACTTAGGAGATATCCTAAACTTGGCAACCTCTCTGTATATATGTTGTGTTCGGTTCGGCTATGTTGAATAGATTAGAAGTTTTTCCTTGTCTTTTGACAATATCTATTGAGAGTCATTTAACAATTTTTAAAGAAATTGTTTCTGATTTGGAGGCCATGGAGGTTAAGTATGATGATGAGGATTTGGCTTTAATTTTGTTACGTTTTCTACTAAACTCTTATTCAACTTCTAGAAACACCATACTTTATAGTCGGGATACTTTCACCCTAGATGAAGTTTATGATACTTTATTTTCAAAAGAAAAAATTGATAAATAGTTATTGGCGACTTCTGAGAATCAGGGAGATGGTTTGTTGATTAGAGAGAAAACACATGATAGAAATTCTAGTGATAGAGAGAAAAGTAAAAACAAGTACAGGAATAAAGAAAAGTTTATAATTACTGTAAGAAGAAAGGACACATAAAGAATGAGTGTTATAAGCTGCAGAACAAACTTAAGAGACAGGAAACTGACCAGAAAGGAAAACAACAAGAAATTTCAGGAGAAACTAATGTTGAAAATAACAGTACAGATAGGAAACTTATGGTGGTTACTAAACCTAATGAAGATTGGATCCTCGACACAGCATGCACGTTTCATATATCTCCTAATAGGGATTGGTTTTCAACATATAAAACTCTAAATTCTGGTAATGTGTTGATGGGAAATAATTCTTCTTGTAACATTGTTGGGATTGGAACTGTTAAATTAAGATGTTTGATGGTATTGTTCGAACTTTAATTGATGTCAGGCATGTTTTTTATCTCAAGAGAAATTTGATTTCATTGAGTACTCTTGATTCGAATGGGCACAAATTCATTGGTGAATGTGGAGTTATTAGGATCAGTAGAGGTGCTCTTGTTGTGATGAAATGCACAAAACAGTATGGTCAATTATATGTTCTACAGGGTTCTATCGTTACAGGTGATACTTCTGTTTCTACTTATTCTTTATCTAATACTGATCTCACTTAGTTATGGCATATGTATCTTGGATATATGAGTGAAATAGTTATGGCTAAATTGAGCAAAATAGGACTTCTTGAAGGGCAGAGTACTGAAAAATTAGAGTTTTGTGAGCATTGCGTTTTCGGTAAGCAAAAACGGGTTAAATTTACTAAATGTATTCACAATACGAAAGGTATATTGGATTGTGTCCATTTTGATCTCTGGGGTCCGGCCAGAGTACCCTTTGCAGGTGGTGCCAAATATATAGACTTTCATCAATGATTTTTCTAGAAAAGTCTGGGTATTCTTCTTAAACCAGAAGACTGAAGTTTTTGCTATTTTCAAGCAATGGAAGACTATGATTGAGAAACAAACCGACAGCCAGATCAAGCATTTCCACACAAATAATGGTTTAGAATTTTGTTCACGTGAATTTAATGAGTTATGCAAGAAAGAAAGAATTCTAAGGCATTTAACAGTTCCAGGTACGCCGCAGCAAAATGGTGTAGCCAAGCAGATAAATAGAACCTTGATGGAAAAGGTACGATATATGCTGTCTAATTCCGATTTATCTAAGTCTTTTTGGGTCGAGACTGCTTATATAGCATGTTTTTTGGTTAATCGGTCTCCATCGTTTGCTATTGATAAGAAAACTCCAAAAGAATTATGGTCAAGTACTCTTGCAAATTATTTTGATTTAAAATTTTTTGGATGTCCTGCATTTGTTCATGTTGATAATGGAAAATTAGAACCAAGGTCTAAACGAAGTCTCTTCCTTGGTTATGAACCTGGTGTTAAGGGTTATAAGTTATGGGATTCAACAGCGTCTAAAGTTGTGATTGGCAGAGATGTTATTTTTGATGAAATTGTTATGCTTCGTGGTTTGTTTGCAAAAGAAACTAATCCTACAGGTCACCAAAGTTCTGATATTTAGGTAGAGCGTAAAATCAACAAGAGTTAGACATCTGAGCCATCGTTATTATCTCAGATTAAGTCAAGCCCTAAGTAAAGTCCAGGAGCAAATGCTAGTCCATCAGATTATTGTATTGCTAAGGATAGACCTAGAAGAATTATCAAACCTCCTAAAAAATATGCTGAAACTGATCTCGTTGCATATGTTTTGAATGTGACTGAAGATATTGACTGTAGTGAAGAGTCTTCCACTTATTCTGAAGCAGTTAGTTGTGCTGAATCTGAGAGATGGATTGTTGCAATGCATGAAGAGATGGAATTTTTACACAAAAATGATACTTGAAAGTTGACGAAACTACCCGAGGATAAGAAAACAGTTAAGTGTAAATGGATATTCAAGAGGAAAGAAGGTACTCCGGGATTTGAAAAAACGAGATACAAAGCCAGATTCGTAGCGAAAGGATATAGTCAGGTTTCAGGTGTGGACTTCACAGATGTATTTTCCCCAGTTGTGAAACACAGTTCCATCCAGGCACTACTTGGTATTGTGGCTATTCAAGATCTTGAATTGGAGCAGTTGGATGTTAAGACAACGTTCTTACATGGAGAACTTGATGAGGATATCTATATACAATAATCAAAAGGTTTTGAAGTTCTAGGCAAAGAAGACTGTGTGCTTATTGAAGAAGTCTCTATATGGCCTGAAATAGTCTCCTCGACAGTGGTATAAAATGTTTGATTCCTTTATGATTAAGCACAATTTTAATAGATGCAGTTATGACAGTTGTGTCTATTTCAAAAGGAACAAGAACGAGTCATTTATATATCTGCTCTTATATGTTGATGATATTCTAGTTGCATCGAAAGATAAGGGCGAGATAAGGAGATTAAAAGCTCAGCTTAACCAAGAATTTGAGATGAAAGATTTGGGTGCAGCGAAAAAGATACTTGGAATGCAAATTTTAAGAGACAGGAAGGCAGGTAAATTGTATTTAGGTCAAAAGGGATACGTTGAGAAAGTCTTGACTAAATTCAATATGCAGAAGGCTAAACCTGCGAATTCTCCATTGGCTGCACATTTTAAACTTTCGTCAAGCTTATCTCCTCAGTCAGATGATGAAATTGACAAGATATCAAAAATTCCATACTCTAGTGCAGTGGGTAGTCTTATGTATGCTATGGTTTGTACACGCCCTGATTTGGCTCATGCAATGAGCGTGGTTAGTAGATACATGGCTAACCCTGGTAAAGAATATTGGAAGACAATCCAATGGATTCTCCGATACTTGCATGGTACCACTTATGCTTGTTTGCAGTTCGAAAATACTAGAGATAGAGTTATTGGTTTTGTTGATTTTGATTTTGCAAGTGATCCCAACAAGAGAATATCGCTTACTGGATATGTGTTCACCATTGGTGGTTGTGCTATTAGCTGGAAGGCTACATTACAGTCTATCGTTACCCTATCTACTACAAAAGCAAAATGTATGGCAATTAAAGAAGTTATTTGGTTAAAAGGGTTGATAGGTGAAATCAGTGAAGATCTTCATGACAGTATAGTCTATTGTGACAGTCAAAGTGTTATTTTTCTCACTAAAGATCAGATATTTCATGAGAGAACGAAGAACATTGATGTGCGATATTATTTTATTTGAGATATTATTGCTCGTGGTGAAGTTACTGTAAGAAAAATCAGCACTCATGATAATCCTGCAGATATGTTGACCAAGTCCTTGCCTATTGCAAAGTTCGAGCATTGCGTGGATTTAATTGGTATTCATCAGGGAGATTGATTCTCCATGATTTCATTAGAAGAAAGAATTCTGGATAATTCCGTTTGTGGATTTAGAGTCAAGGTGGAGATTTGTGATAATTATGACTCAAAATCTTTATTTATCTATGATTGAGTTTCCTAATTTGACTGTTACTATGATTTTGAATTTGTTTGTGATTATGATGTCAAATTCGATTTTATGTGAGATTTATCTCATCTAGAGGAATATCTTCATGCATCATCTTCTGATTAAAATATAATTTCTTATGTTCATCCATAGGTGATTTTACGTCTATAAATAGGTGCCTAGGTCACATGAAATCAAACACAGAGTGTGTGTGTGTACTAATATCACTTTTGTATTACTAATTTTTGGTTAGTGATATTTTGTTATTTCTGCCCATGATTTTTCCTGATTTGGGTTTTTCACGTTAAATTCTTAGTTTGTGTATGGTTGATTGGTTTGATTGTAGTTTGTTGTCAGTCTAATTTCATAACAGCTTTTTTTATTTTCTTCATTTTATAGGAAGTTAAACTGCATGTACTGTATGTAGTTTTAGACTTGCCTCTGGCCTTCTAACCTTCCCTAATCAGGTCAATAGCACCTGACTTTTACAAGTAGCCCTGGAGGTCTTTTAGTCATTTACAACAGATGCAGAAGAAGAATCTTTAATGTTCACAATTATAATAATATGCAGATATGCTGTTAATATATGTGTTGAGAATATCTGCTCATGCAGCACAGTACTAATTTATTTCTGAATGAAGGCTCAGTAATAGTTAGCAAAAAAGAGAGTGAAAGCTAAGTAACCTGCAGCTGTTCTGGAGCATAAGGTCCATGGAAGTCTATAATTCCTTGATTTCTTGTCCTTGTCTTATGCTGACCTCCTGGAAGATGGCTAAGAGGAGTTATATTCGGTTTTATCTTTGCTGCCATCTCCTGAGCATTCGAGCCCATGAAGAATGTTTGCCACTTAATAAAACCCCATTTAGCACTTCGGGATTGACCACATTAAATCAGTTAACCTACAAGCTACAATAGTAATTTTTCCTAACTTCTATTTGTAATTAAGTTAATCAATGCTATGAATTGTAGTATATCCAGACCCTTGTGGCTTGTATTATTATGAGAAGATCTTTCTTTTGTCCGCCTAGACTACCATTTCTTCTAATTGAAGGTCTAGAAAATGTACTTGCACTAGATTGAATGTGGAATTATTATCAGAGTTCAATTTTGGTGGACTAATAGAATGGGTTCTCTTTTGTGTTGCTTTCTTCAGCCAGTTGAGATATGGGACATGATCCGTATGATTGCCACAGCCCGTATTGTTATGCCAAAAGCTATGGTCAGGCTGTCAGCTGGCAGAGTCCGATTCTCCATGCCCGAGCAAACACTATGTTTTCTTGCTGGAGCCAACTCCATCTTCACTGGGGAGAAGCTGCTGACAACTCCCAACAATGATTTTGATGCTGATCAGCTCATGTTCAAGCTTCTTGGACTGATCCCAAAGGCTCCTAGTTTTTCTGATGAGACAGCTAAAGATTTGGAATCAGAAAACTGCGAACAAGCTGTTTCAGCTTCAGGTTGAGATTACTTCAGTCATGATGCCTTTCTTGTGATGACTTTTAGTCTGGTTCTGTTGTATCTAATCTATCTGGATGTACAACTAAACTCTCAAAGACCTTTATTGCTTAAGCATATTAGCTAAAGCATGTCTTTTAGGGAACTTTAGCAGAAACAAAACAATAAATGAGATTATTAAGTTCTTATGATCTGATTGTATCAATTCCAAAGGCTGGTGCTGACAACCTATATTTTCTTACTAGGGCTATCTGCTGTGCCATCGTGGCAAAGTTTTCCATGATGACATGGCACCCAACAAATTTAGAGAGATTATCTTTCGAAACATTGGAATCTGAACAACTTCAAATTTTAGTTTGTGTAAATTTATTTTCCAAATTGAGTAGCTTTCTTGCAGTCATACTTGTTTTAGGCATTTAGGTGAAGAGCGGTGTGCTGTCTCTTAGTTGTGTTTACACTTGCAGGAAACTGTTTTTTCGTTTAAGCTATCTCCGGCAGGGGTGTGCAAATTTCAGTTCAGGCCAGACCTGACTAAAAATACCGGTCCCGTCCATCAAACCATGACGGATGTTCTGGTCTGGACCACAAATCAAGTATATATATATATATATATATTCATATCAAATAGAGACATAATTAATTTATTAGATCTTGTAAGTTTGGTTTAGTCTGCTAGATAATCGATTTAAACTTGATAGTCGAATTAAAAACTTTTCTATCCCAATTCGATCCATACTGATTCCACAAACCCCTAATCTTCAGCTCCAACTTATTCCTAACTTTGTTGTAGTAATATGTAAGGTCATTTACAATCCAAAACTTTAAAATGGTACAATTTTTGTACTAAAATGGTGTTATTTTTATACTATCTTATCAAGTCATCAACTCATTACACCAAATAAATAGTGTTATTTCTATTTTCTTATTTTTTCAATTCAAAAAAATTAATTTATTTCAAAAAATTATTTAATTTATTTTATGTTGTTAAATAATTATAATCTTTTTTGCTTAATTTTAATTATTTATATTATTAAAAATAATGGTCAAATTAAATACACAAATTAAGATCAAAATCAATAATTATACATATTAAAACAAAATTAAGTGAGGATATAATAGGAATAATATTTTTTTACAGAGGAATGAGGGGGACAATTTGGCCATAATTTCCCATGGCATTTATGCCGTGGATGAATGAACAGTGGGACGCCATATCCCACTGTTCACCACACCAAAATGGTGTGATGTTTTCCCGGGCAGCTTGTTTCTTGGACTTCTATCCACCGTATGGCTAACTTCACCAAAATCTGCTACATCTCCAAACCATTCTGGCCACTGGAAACACTGGGAATGGAATTGCTTTGTCCAATAAGCATTATGTACAAGTCTGTCGACAAAAGAGGTAAAAAAATACCCCCAAAAAATTAATGAAAGACACTTGAATATGATATTATTTATAAGAAACTGAACAAAAAAATAAGACCCAAAATAAAATTCATGAAACCAACCTCACATGATTGGAACTAAAGAGTCGTCAGTCGTGAGTTTCATCAGGTAAAATTCATGTAACCCCAACTAGCTGATGAAGCTCCAACGGAGGAGTCACTCATAGCACAGCTGCAATGGTGCGCCATGTAAAGCTTAGGTTTCATCAGGTAAAGTTTAAACACAGAGCAACATATCAAGCAACAACTACTGATATTGAGCACAAAATGAAGGAGAAAGATCATCAAGCAACAACTACTGATATTGAGCACAAGATGAAGGAGAAAGATCATCAAGCAACAACTGGTAGCGCATGTAGGAGAGGATTAAAGGAAAGAACTGCTGTTCGTATCATGCTTTTATTGTCAATGTACTGGGTACAAAATACAATTCTCATACTGCAAAATGAACACAAGAGAAAAAGTTTCATCAGCCTTGGGTGGAATCAGGGCACTGTCATCAGGCAACAGTTGGGTATTTCTCTCATCTCAGACCTGAAACAATCTCCTTCCTCGGCTTCTCTTTCTTCTCCATCTCCTCCTCCAAACTCACCGATCACTGACAGACGCCGAGATCATCCATCTCCGGGTAAAAGATTGGAGTCGGGTTCGAGCAGGCAGAAGTACTACCTTAAAGATGATCGATCGGGTCACCGCGAGCTCTCTCCATGAAGGTCCAGGTTGAGAAACTTCCAGACTGAGGAAAATGTCGATTCATCATTCTCCTCGTCTGGGAAGCCTTCGATCTAGTTGCATAATTTAACGGTACATGCCACCGCTTGCGCCCAGTATCTGAGCCTTGCTTTGACATCTTCAGGATGGTCACCTGAGAAGGTAATAGGAGGTTAAGATCGAGATGTTTTGTGCCTCAAAGAGGTAAACAACATTACCCACAATGGGAGAAACTCATAATTGGACGAACATATCAAAGCCCTTTTATCCCACTACGTGAATTCTATTTCTATGCCAACAGTCATATTATAACTCATATTGTTGTATCTTCATTGCAATCAAGTCAACGAGCATGCCATTGCAACCAAATAAGGTGAGCAATCTCAGGACAAGACTTATGGGTTGTCAAAGGAAAGATCTGGCAAGGGAGGCATATTACAAGATGAAGAAAGTAACACAATTTGGCATTTTTGGCACTTCAGTTTCATGGGTTAAAATGAATTCTCCTCAGCCTAAAAATTCACTTCATAATCGGAAGAACCCTTTTCAAATTTGCATCAACAGAAAGACCACTAATTTAAAAGCCCAGAAACCCAATTCATAATTTCATCTAAGTAACAAGCTTTGCAGATAACTCTCCAACAAACAAAGCACGGAAACATTAATTAAGAAGTTTCTAAAGCAAGCCAACAATAAATTAAGCAATTTTAAGACATTTAAAGAGATGACTCACCAGGACTGGAGATCTTCCAGTTGGCAATCGGTCCCGACGGCGACGAGCACATCTCGGTGGCCGACGGCGAGGAGTCCGCCGACTTCTGGTGGTCATCAAGAAACCTCTGGCTCATTGAATAGCAAAGCTCAAGAGCCGGCAAGGTGTTACAGAGCTCAGGGATTTCTTCATAGCTGAATCCGAACCCTAAATCCAGACACCCTTTCAACTCATCCAGATCCTCACCAGTCAAGCTCTTCCCCCTCTTCAGATCAAGCTCATCAGCCGCCTCTACATAGCCTTCAAGAAACACCTGTTTCTTCTCCTTCTTCCTGCTCTTCACCCATGTCTCCTCGTCGTCTTCTTCGTCGCTCCTCCACAGCCCAGCTGTCAGGTTGCTCTTCGTCGTCTCCTCTTCTTCCTCCTCCATTGTTTCCTCTGCAAATTCAAAAATTTCATCATCTGGCTCTCTCCTTTCCCGGCCAAAACTCTCAAAACCGCCGGATCTTCTTCCATACGAGAGGCCCTCCATCGCTTTATCTTCTTCTTCAGTTGCTTTTTCTCTCCAAAAGAGTAGTGCTTCTTGTTGAGCGGATGGGCTTGGATTTTAAAGGATGCCACGCCCCACTTCCCCATTGAAGATTTATGGGCATGCATGTATGTATGCATGTTTGTATGATGTATGATGTCATGTTGGTGCATACATACATACATACATTCCTTTGTCATCAGCTCATGAAAATGACTCAATTGAGCAAATTCAATAAATAAATAGCAATAAAATTATAATTTATGTCTTAATATATAATTTAATAAAATTAAAAACATAATTTTTTATTATAACATGTTTATATTTATTATTTTTTAAAATATTATTTATTTTTGATAATTTTAAGATATTTATATATTATTAATTAATATAAATATGTCGGGACAATGTTTCCGAGTTAGCTATACGGTGCATGTATAGGCTGTGTTGATGACGTGGAATGCGACAGCTGTACTGGTGGTGACAGTGGCTGACACCGCAGCAAGCACGTGGGAGTCGTTTGGATCACCCAATTTGTGTTTTGCTCGGATTTAGCTAAGATTTGGTGATTGCTGGCTGCTGCTTCGTATGGTCGTGGGACCCATTGCTTGGTTGGAAATGACAAAAATATATACATCCAGCTGTTTGATTCCTATTTCCTTTATTTACCATTCTTTTTCCAGAATTTTCCATAGAAGACGGATAATTGTTGTTTTCTTGGGTCGAAGTTACGTAATTGAGTTTACATCCTTTTTTAGTTTAAATATAATAATAAATTTATTAATTAAAAATATTTATCATTATGTTATTTAAAATTTATAAAAAATAATCAAATTATGCTTAAAAGATGGCTGGCTTAAGACATAGACTACTAGTGCCCAAAAATGAGGATCCAAAAAAATGACATACCAAGAGAAGAATGAGAGATGTCAAAACTAATGTTAAGGACGTACTGAAGAAAGATGGAGAGGCCAGATGAAGGAGTCTATGGATATTGGCAAAAAAAGATGGTGGATGAAAGGAGATGACAAATGTTGACGGGAGTCGCGAGACCAAGAAATGTGATCGTCGGTGGGATGAAAGAGACCAAGAGCAAGATACGGTAGACACACAGCCTTGGTAGGGAAATTTTTGTACAAAAATTTTAATATTTAAATTAAACCATAAATATTTGAATGTAGTATTAAAGTCAATATCAAATTCACATCTTTTCTAAACAATGGTTCAACTATTTATAAAGAAGAATAGAGTTTTTTTTTTAAATAATATTTATCCTAATATTTCGAGATCTACTAGAATTATAATTCTTATAGATAACGTTTATCTTAATATTTTGAGATCTCTTAAAATTAAGATTTTTATAAATAATATTTATCATTTTTGTAGAACTCTCAGAAGGATTTTCGAATGTCAAAATTATCTTATTTATATTTTGTTTAAGACTCTTCCCTAATTAGGAGAAAATTATCCCTTTTTGGCTCAAAAAATTATTTTGAATTTTTAGATTTTTTTGATCTTCTAACAAGTTTTTACTTATAATGCATCACATATATTTGAATAGGCTTGAGAATCAAATAGATGTGATTGGTTCAGGTTTTTTAGTATATCGATTTGGTCTTGAATCTAAAAAGTTAGATTTGATTGAGATCAGTTCGGTTCTGAATCCAACTCTTTAGGTGCATAGATTGATCGAAACCAAATAATGTGCTCAAATAAGTAAAAAGTATAACATAAATATTATAAATAAACATATAAATATATAATACATATGTTTATTATTTTTAGACTTTAAGCATGGCTATTTGTTGAGAATTGACTATTAATATTTATTTTAGAGTCTATATAACAAAATTTGTATATTAATAAATTATTATTATATATAGTTAGAACCAAAAAAGAACAAAATCAAAGTCATGTAGATTGGGTTCTATATAGTGATTGATTTGATTTGAGTCTCGATTAATATGAAGCACAAACCAACCAGACCCATGAACGCCACTAGTTAGTTACGTATGGAGATCATGTTATCATTTCTCTCTCGAATGCTCTTTAATTCTTTATTTCTTTTGTATTTTTTTTTTTGTCTAATTTTTATAAGCTAAAAATTGTGTGTATATATATATGATATTGATCCATCCATCAATTGTTTGAGAAATGAATTTAAGTTGGATTTGCTCCCATCGTAAATAAATAAAATTATTGTTACTCAAACACAATAATAAATTTATTAACTAAAAACGTCGTCGTTAAGTCGCTTAGAGTCTATAAGAAAAATAACAATCAGAGGACGGATGAAAATACTCGCGCAAACACTCTAATGTTTAACTCAGATACGAAAGAATTGAAAATCGTATTAAAATCAGTATCAAAGACGTACATTTTTTCAAACGAATGTTTATTTATTTATAGAGGAACATAAAACTTTTCTAAATTCCTTTAAATTATAATTCTTGTAGATAATATTTATCTTAATATTCTGAGGTCTATCAAAATTAAGATTCTTATGGAGAATGTTTATCCTGACATTTTGAGATCTATTAAAATTATGATTTTTTAATAATATTTATTATTTTCATAAAATTCTCAAATGAATTTTTGGATATTAGAGTTATCATGTTTGCTCTTTATTTGAGACTCTCAATTAAGAAAAAAATACATATTTTTAGTCTAAAAATTTATTTTGAGCTTTTAACCTTTTTAAATTTTTTAATTAACTTTTGCTTATAACGCAACAAAAATAAATAAAAGATACCTTTTAATTAGGACCACATGGCAAAAAGGTCTTACATTACATCCAAGATAAATTTGCTTATTATAAGACCAAGAAAATAAGTATTTTAGGACCACATAAGAGGAGGTACATTTGTGGCTGTAGCTAAAAGGATTGAAATATGTAGTAATCCATTATCCATCAATGCTACAAACAAATAAAATTGTGGGTCTTCATAATTTGGCAGCATGCATTTGGAAAAAATAATGTTTAAGTGACCACCCAGCCCAAGGTACAAGTGGCATTGTAGTGGGTTATTCACTCCCATGAGTTGTGATTGAAATTTGGAGGTGGTGTCCTATAACTTACTTGGGTCTTATTTGGTTTCCCATCGTTTTTGATTGGATTGTGATGGAATTGGGTCGAGTCAAGTTTTCAAAGCTTAAATTTGGATCACGAATTGTTTTCTAGGCATCTCAATGGATTGTGATAGGATTGAGCCGAGCCAAATTTTCAAAGCTCAAATTTGGATCACGAATTGGTTTCTAGGCACCTCAATCTCAAGTTCGGCTCATATGAAGTAAATTTGGCTCAGGTTCAAGCTTGATCTTGAGCTTAAGCTTGACAAGCTTTTGATGAGTCAGAGCTCGAGCTTAGCTTCGGATTCAATAAAAATATTTTTAAAAACTTAATATGTAAATAATCAACAAATAATAACTTTAAATCAAATTTAATAATAAACAAATATAACATTAATATGATAATTAACTAATAATAATTTTAAATTACAATAAGCATAACATCGTTCACTATAATTTAAAGTTTAATAATTTATATTAAATAATATATTTATAAAATTATAAGTAAATTTATTAATATATTTATGAATGAACCTATTCACCAGTTTTTTGCGAACTTTTAATTGAGCATGTTCACAAGTTTTTTGTAACGCCCCACTTTTTCCAAGCATGCGTTAATTCGAGATTTCGAGAAAATTTAAATAAAACACCACACAAATCCCTCGATAGCCATACTTTCATCGTTTCCCGACAATCTCGAACGTACCTTCTTAGTATAACAACATTCAATAAATAGATTAAGACAGACATCATCAATCATATCAACAAAAGCAAGATCGAAATCTCAAATATATACAACTAATAATTCCATATACATTAATCAAATCGATGTTTCACATGATAATATCAAATGTTACATAATTTCTGAACATCGTAATCATAAACTAATGTCCTACGACGATGAACACGACAGCTACATCTCAATGGTATTCTTTCCCTTGACGTCACTGCTTTCACCTGGAACGTTTGAATATTCCAGGGACATAGTCCAAATTAGATGCTGAATCATCTAAGTGAGAGTTCAAAAACGTTTTCATGAATGCAAAGTCATGTGCCAAAATCAATAAATCCCAACATGCACCAGCCTAAGAGAATCCCACACAACATTTAACCCTAATTGGGGAAAACACAATCTCTCTAAAGGCGACACGACCAAATCGACCCATTGGCAACCCGATCCTGCTTAAGAGGGACAACCTCGACATATGAACCCAAGAATCACCCCATTGTCATTGTCAGGCTTTATGCTCCCATTCAAAAGCATTCCAAAACACATCCCTAGCCCCAAGAGTGTCACGTCAGCACTATCCTTGGAATCAACGTCACCTCGGCATTAATGCTACTGCTCAAAGGATCCTGGGGTGGTGTCCACTCGCAGCCCAGCCACTTGAGCCAACAACCGGGGTGGTGTCCACTCTCAGCCCCGCCACTTGGGTCCCGTAGGGTGAAGTCCGGTCTTAGCCCCGTCCCAAGTGGTCACCAAGCATTAATCTTAGGTACGTATCCCGAGTGTTGTCACTCTGGGCTTCGTTACCGGTCAACAACCCACATACCACATGAACGATACAAACAGGCCAATGGTCGAAAAATCATAACATGCATCACTTAAATCACAACATGCATCGCTTAAAATCAACACTTAAAATCAACATTTAATGCACGTGTAAATAATCATTTGGACGATCCATCACAAATCCCAAAGGCAAAACAAGGTTTGAGGGCGAACATTCACAGTAAAACCATTCACATGTTACTTGAAATCTTTTCGGGCAGAACCACTCACCTTTAGACGAATTTCCAATTGACAAGTGCGGTTAGCCTCGATTTGCACGCCTGCCTCGATCTGCGTGCCTGACCTCGATTCTTGCGCCTGACGCTCTTGTACTTCACCTCGAGCCTCAACGATACCCTAGACATCACGTTTGTCCAAAATCATATCAATTTCTATTTTTTCTAATTTTTCATAATTTCTTCCTATTTTCCTTATATTTCTCCCCCAAAAATTCTAATAAATACCTACTCAAGATTTTTTCTTGATTTCTCTTCACAATAATTCATAAATAATTAATTCCTATCTCCCAAAATTTTCTAAGGATTTTCTAATTCCTTTTCCTATTTTTCATAAGCTTTATTCACTTTAAAAATTACAAAATGACTATTTTATCCAACATTCTTCAAAATTTTATTGCACCATAATTAATAATTTAATTTTTCTTAAAAAATAAAAAAAATACAAAATTACCTGGGGTCTCATGCGCACTCACGCGCGGCGCGTGGATGGCCTGGTTTGAACTGGCGCGTGGCAGTCACGCGCCAGTCGTCTTCCTCCTCAAGCCGGTCGTCGGCGACTGCTCCGATGGTGGCAAAACCGGTGCCGTTCGAAAGCCCATGAAGAATCGATCACGATGCCACAAAAATCAGGCCGAAAGGCCACCGGAAAGGGCTTTAAAAGTCGACTTACAGGCGACGGAAATCGGTCCGCCTCTAACCCTCAGCCATCTTCGAATCACCCTCAAACCTTCACCAAAATGCCTCAAACCACTCCCAAAATGATCCTTACCTCCTGGAGACCAAAAGCCCTCTTTCCAATCTCCAAAACTCATTCGAAAATGGGCTCGATTTGGTGCCTCTTCCTTGGCCGAAGCCCTTCGGTATTTATAGCCAAAAAACCACCCCACGTGGCCGATTTTCCGGCCATTTCTTCCCCCTCACGCCACCAGGACACCCTAGGCCACTCCTTGACGACCCTAGGCTGTCCAAGTGGCCGGATTTTACGGCCAAAATCGTGGCCAAATCTGCCATGCACGGCCAACTTTCTAAAAATTGTAGTTAGGCCCCTGAAATTTCTCTTTTGTATTTTAACCCCTAACCTCAAGCCCCTAACTTTTCTATCACCTTCACTAAGACCCTCAAGATTAATACTTCTCATTTCTGCCCTGAAACTTTCGTAAAATTGTCGTTTAGACCTCCCTCGGGCATTTTTAGAAAATTACACTCAGGCCCGATTGATTTATTTGACCTCAAATTCACTCGATTCAACCTGAAACCACTTAAGGGTTGTTCTACACATCGAATACTATTCCTTGACACTCTTCGTTGACTTTTTGGACTTCGTTTACAGCAATTCGGTAATATGACCTAATCGGCAGCTGTATTTTTGCTGTACCGAAAATTGTTCCCGATCTTCTTTCTTTTATCACCAAAAATCATAATTTTAATTGCTCGTTGATACTATACCATTTTCTTGGGCAATCTAGGGTCCGAGGTACTCCCTCTGACTAATTTGGTCGTCCAAGGCTGTGTTAGTGTGTCCTATAGTCTTATTTTTCTCAAATTCCCAATTTTGCCCTTTATCAAATATCATTTTATCCTCAAAATTGTCCTCGGGTGTTACATCCTCCCCCCTTAAAGAAATTTCGTCCTCAAAATTTGGTCCGTGATATTTGCTAATGACTTCCAATTGGAATGTCCTAGGTACCACTCATTATCCTTAGCTTATATCTCCTTAGGATCTGAGCTTACCAGACACGTGTTTATTTTTCAGAATATCCCGTTGTAGCTTTAGATAGGCAGTTACACAAATCCCAAAATGATTCATAACACTTATTATTATATTCAACTGTGTCCTCAAAGTACATTTCATTGACTCCCAACCGACTCTAATACTAATGCCATGATGACACAGAAATTGATAATATTGAACTTTAACTCATCTGTCAAGATGGCACAGAAATTGATAACATTGAATTAATTCAGCATATCCTTGGTCGTGGTTTCTTCATCATCTCTTGCTAAGCTAGGGTAGACCTCTTTATTTTCTCTTGTTAGACAAAAGACTCGTCCGGTACGAGGTCCTGGTGTCATGGTTATTTTCCCGGGTTGTTCTATCTTCTGTCTTTTCGGGCATTCATTGGCGTAGTGACCAGGTTGATTGCACGAGTAGCATGTGATCCCCGTTCTATTCCCAGTTGGAGGCGCATCTTTCTTCTTAGGGCAGTTCTTTTCCTTGTGTCCTTTTTCGCCGCACGAAAAACACGTGATATGCCCTTGGGAACAATTTCTTCCTGGGTGTTCTTTATTGCATCGGGGACACAGCTTGCTATCTTTGAAATTTTTCCCTCCTGTCTTATGCTCCGTGCCCTTCAGATCTTTTTTCTTTTCATCAGATCTTATCAATCCTACAAGCAGTAGGTTCATCTCGGTGGTTAGAGCCCTGTCCAGTGCCTCGTTGTAAGTGTTAATGATACACGAACTAGAGAGAATCAACACTAACTTTTAATTGAAACTAGAATCAACATACAATCTTTTGCCTAAGTAAGAACCACTAGCAAATACAATCCCCTCACACAATAAGTGAATAAAAATAATAAACTTACAAGAAGAGACAATTACAAACAAGTTACCAACTGTTGAAAATTCCACTAGTCAGCACACTTTTAGCACTTCGAACCTTCTCACTCTTATTTGAATGCTCTATCAAGTTTGTTCTACCTTGAGCCTCCATACTTACCCTATATATATTCATCTTCCAAACAAACTAACCACTAAAGAAAAAGTTAATATGAAATTTGAAATTCAATAATTGTTTAGACTTTCTCAAACAATAAGAAAACATGCCTCACATTTAATTCAAAATAAATTTACTTTTTGCATTAGAAATCAATATTTGAAAATTCAAATATAAGTTTTTGAGACATAAATGATTAAAACAAGAAAACATGTCTAAAAGCAATTCTCTTTTAATTCAAAATAAATTTACTTTTTGTATGAGTAAGAGAAAACATGTCTAAAAATAATTCTCCTTTAATTCAAGATTTGAAGATTCAAATATAAACTTTTGAGACATAAATGATTAAAATAAGAAACATGTCTAAAAATAATTATCTTTTAATTCAAAATAAATTTACTTTTTGCATGTGTAAAAGAAAACATGTCTAAAATCAATTATCTTTAATTCAAAATAAATTTACTTTTTGTATGAGAAAGAGAAAATATGTCTAAAAGTAATTATTTTTTAATTCAAAATACATATATTTTTTGCATAAGTAAGAAATGTATTTATTAATAAATGAAAATTCAAACATAAACTTTTGAGACATAAATGATCAAAACAGGGAAATATGTCTAAAGATAATTCACCTTTAATTTAAAATAAATTTACTTTTTATATGAGAAAAAAATATATTTATATCATCAAAATATTTTTGTTACCATTAAAATTATATTTACTTACCCTTAAACTTAACACTTTTTAATTAGAATGACATGACAAAAAGCTCCAATGTCTAAAATAAAATTACTTTGTATAAGATGAAAAGGAAATAAGTATTTTAGGACCACAAAAGAAAGTTCCACTTGTGGTTGTTGCTTAAAGATAACTAAAATTTAAGGATGAACATTCCGTCAGTTTAACGATCGAATTGATCAAAATAGTAAAATTAAAATATTAAATTTGTGTTAAAAATTAAATCCAGCTGATCAAACAAACATGAAAATTGAACAATTGAAAAAAAAAATGAACAATTACAAAAAACAAAAAAACTAAAGTTGCCAATTTTTTGCTGAATTATTGGTAAAAAAATGAAGTTTTTAAAATTTTTAATTTTGAGACATAAATTATCAAAATAAGGAAATATGTCTAAAGATAATTCACCTTTAATTCAAAATAAATTTACTTTTTATAGAAAAAAAAATATATTTATATCATAAAAATATTTTTGTTATCATTAAAATCGTATTCACTTATCCTTGAACTTAACACTTTTTAATTAGAATGACATGACAAAAAGCTCCAATGTCTAAAATAAAATTACTTTTTATAAGATGAAAAGGAAATAACTATTTTAGGACCACAAAAGAAAGTTACACTTGTGGTTGTTGCTTAAAGATAACAAAAATTTAAGGATGAACATTCTGTCCGTTTCACGATCAAATTGTTCAAAATACTAAAATTGAAATAATTAAATTTGTATTAAAAATTAAATTGAACTGATCAAACAAACATGAAAACTGAACAATTGAAAATTGAAAAAAATTAAACAATTACAAAAAAAAAACTAAAGTTGCCAATTTTTTGCTGAATTATTGGTCAAAACAATGTTTTTAAAATTTTCAATTGATTTAGTTATTTCATTTTTTTTAGTACCAAAACTGAATTAAATTGAAATTGTCAAACTTAAAAATTAACCCGAATCGACCCTTAGCTTAAATCAAATTGAACCTGTAATTTTAATTAGTTTAGTTCAATTATTTCAATTAAACTGAAATTTTATTCATTTTTAACAAAAATATTAAGTTTGACATTTATAATTATATTTTGTATTGATATTTATATTATATGTTATATCAATATAAATACATAAATTATTATCACAATTATTAAATCTATGTGTCAAAATAACATTAGAAAAACATGTTATAATTATCCACTATAATATTTGAGTTTTTAACAAAATAAAATTAAATGTCACTGACATGACCCCTTTAGTGCCTGTGCCCATCACTTTGTCTCGGCGTCAGGAAACTGCGACAAAAATACGTGCCTTTATAATTTGCCACATGAGCCTGAAAAAACTAAATATGTTACCCGTTATTATGTTAAAATAGTGTTGTAATTAGATTGAGTTGACATGAGTTATGCAGAGTTTAAGCTCGGCTTGAGAAATTAATTTTTAAGTTTGAGACTTAAAACTTGACTTGAGCTTCATTGATCAAAAAATTAACAAGTAGAGTTCGAGCGCATGTTAGCAACCTTGAACTCTGTCAGCAAATTTAATCTAGTCAAAATCTAATTTGTTAATTTACTTTTTTGGGTTTTAAATTTAAATAATTATTTATATGGAGCATGGGTAATCCTAATTTACTATTTTGCTTTTATTATATATATTTTTTTTATTATATATATATATATTATATTAAATGATTAAATTAATATACATAATAATTTAAAACTTGATAACTTTATGTTATAATATATTTATAAAATTATAAATAAATATATTAATACATTTATAAACTAATTTGTTCACAAACTATTCGCGAATTTCTAATCGATTATGTTTATGACTCTCTAATCAATTCTATTATTATTCACAAATTTCTAATTGAAATGTTTGTAAACTTTAATAATATGAACTTTAATGACCTCAAATTCAACTCATTTACAAATCGACATTCAAAATTATACTCAAACTCAATTCATTTATTTTAACAAATAAACTTGAACAAACTTTTGTCGAATCGAACATTGAGTCGCTTGTAAACAACTCAACTCCTTTGTGACCCTATTAAAAATATTGAAGAGAAAATAACATTCTTTCATAGTAATCTAGATATATATATTAGAAAATATTATGTTTTTTATAAATATAAATTATATAATACTATGATGAACTTTTTTTTTTATTCTTTTTTCAAAGGGCAATCATCTCTTCATATGATTTTTAAGAAGTAAGAGACAATCCTAATTAAATATTGACGAGATTAATGTCCTCTTTTAAAGAAACGAGAAAATCAATGATTATCAGTTAACAATTAAAAAATCTCACGCATTATAAATCAATTTGTAAAGCAAAATTGATAAAATACATGTAACTAACTTTTCCAAAAATTCTATAATTGATTATTATACCTTGTAAGAAGACTAATTTAAGTATTAAAAAACCCTTTTTAAATTATTTTTTATTATAATTAGATGCCAATAGAATGAACTCTTATAACTTGGCTTGCTATGTTGGTATGAATACAAATTTTTTTAAATTAATTTTACATATTGAATAAAATTACACGTAATTAAATTAAGTATTTGGATCTAATTGTCAAAATTAAAAATATTAAATAAAATTATAAATTTATAAAAAAAAATTAAATTATTTTCATGATTAACCTTTATAATTAGTATTGAGATCACTGAATCAAATCATGGGCCCTCAATCATAAATCTAAATTTAAATAACTAATATTTTTTCAAGATACTTGTAAAAGAAGACAAAGGTGTAATTTACGTGCAAGTACTAACAAAGGATTGTGGGGTTAATTGACGCTCTTGATGTCAAAACCAATTTGCAATTGAAAACTAAGCTAATGCTTGACTTGTATTCTAATTAATTAATCATGTTTCTTGTTCCAAATGACTTTTAAACTTTGACCTCTTCCTTGTGGGCTAAGCCTTATAATTGCAACTAACCTATTCAAGCACCAAATCCCTCTTATAATTGCTTAATTATCATCTTTTGTCACGAGCCGAAGAATTTTAAATATTTAATTCTGAATATCTTAATTTATTTTTGAAGGATTCAACTCCCATCAATTGAACCCAACATTATTTCTATTTAGTTTGACATGTTCTTTGCTAACTCGAAATAACTGGATTAAAAAATCTTAGAGATAACTTCAATTATTTCAATTTACTTTGCCTATATAAAAGATAAAACTTTTATAAATAAACAAATAAAATCTTGATCACAATATATTTATCACTTATTTACTCTAATAATTTAAACATTAAAAATTATATCAAGAAATTAAACTTATAGTTTTATGTAAGGGTTGTGCTATTTGCATAGAAACAGTTTACAAAATACTTTATAGGGTAATATATCGTGATTTTTGTTCACTCCCTTCTCTGTCTGTCTGTCTGTCTCTCTCTCTCATCATTGCAATCGACCACCCGCATTCGTTCTTCGCCTTAATTGCCTCGCCTCCTCTCGTCACTGCAACCTCACCGTTGTCATATCAAGAAACGAGCCGATTGTTGGAAGATGTAGCGGTGAGGCGACAAGGTTGCAGCGGCGAGGCAGCTGAGGCGACAAGGTTGCAGCGGTGAGGCAGCTAAGGCGAAGAACGATAACAAGAGGATCGGCAACAGATGGTTGGTTGTAGCGGCGAGGATGCAGCGGCGATGACAAGATGAAGGGGAGAGAAATGAGAGGTTACCAAAGAAAAAATGGACAAAATGGTCATTGAAAAAGGAGAAAAAATGACAAAATAGTCATTGAGAAATGATGGAAAGGGAAAAAATGGTCATCAAAAAAGAAAAAAAATGGGCAAAATAGTCATTGAGAAATGAGAGAAAGGGACAAAATAATCTTTTAAGCTATTTGTAAAATTTTATTTATACAAATAATATTATCCATTATATAAATGTCCATATGGAGACAAAATTACAGTTATCGATTCTAGACGGTTAATAAAAAACAATGCCATTTAATTTAATCTAACCAGTGATTAAAGAAATGGCATTATTGAGCCAACACTTTTTGACCAGTTTTTGCACTTTAACGAACCTAACCTGCCCAATGAACATCAGTTAGTAGCCTCCAAGTTGGCAATTGGCCAGTGGCCACGCATTATCTAAGATTTCACCATTTTTTTTTTGTATTTTATATTATATAAATGAAGTCATTTCTTGAAAGCAAGGGAATATATAATACCTGAGATCTATTGGAATCTTCAAGAACACCATCATGTTCATGATGAAGTGGCCATGGTTTTGACTATATATCTATTATTATACACTAATCCTTAAGATATCAACTCAATCTAACGTGATCTTATATTTTAGTGCACTCCCACCCACCTGCTCCACCAAATCTCCCAACTATATGCCTTAAATTGAATTCTTACCATTTCAACAAGATCTTAATTACGTGTTAATAATTGTTTAAGTGGAAAAAATCACATTTTGATACTTAAATTAGTAAAAAAAATTAAAATAATTAAATAAAAATAAACAAAATTTTAATTAAATCAAAATAACTAACAAAATTAGTCAAAATTGAAAATTCAATTCAGTTTGATTCGATTTATAGACCAATTCAATTTAATTTGGTTCATCTCTTGATATATTTTTATATTTTTTAAAAATAAAAAAAATTTGGGCAAGTATTAGTGAATTATGCTCGACTAGATTTTGTGCTAAAAGGTGACTCTGGATGATTTGTAATAGTTTAGTAAATTATTTTAAAATATATAATATTATATAAATAAGTTAAAAAATTATCAAAACGGATAACCACAAACCCGGCAAAAAGAGGTATATCGGAACACGTCCTCGCGACCGTTTCCACTTGAGAGTATTTTGTCTATCAAATTTCACCATGCCGGTGGGCCATGCGACTTATGCCCATCCGTCCATCCATCATCCATGTGAAAGATGCTATGGATCATCCATCGCATCCGCTGATTTGATTGATGATGGACACACCCCTTGCTATCATATATACATACATAGATGACATGATGGCTCATGCATCTCCTCCTTATCCTCACATAAATTATAAAATATTATTAGTATTACTTACACTACACTTCAAAATTATTAAAAAAATATTAAAATAACAAAATTATTCTCATTCAAATTGCAAAATGTCATTCTCTCTTCTTCATTCACCCAGCGACTCATCACCTCCTATTTTTTCTCTCCCTCATTCTCCCTCCAACAATCACCCATCATTGCCGTTGTCTTGCAGTACCTCGCCTCATTTCCTCATGTTGCCTCGCCTCGCTAACGAGAAATAAGAAGGGTGTTTTACAATTTTGTAATTTAAATAAGGATAATTTTATCATTTCAACCCTTTTTGATAGTTCAAGGAGTACCAATATTATGATTCATATTTTAACATTATATTTGCACTTTTTTCTTTTATATATTTATTTTTTTATTATTTTAATTATACTTTTAAACTATATAATTTTAAATTAATTGTATAACTCAATAAATTTGTTAAGTATAATGAATTAAACATAGTTCATAAATATAATTGAAATAATAAAAAGTTTAAGAATGCAATTAGCTTGAAATTGTATAATTTAGAAGTGTAATTGAAATAACAAAAAATTCAAATGTTTAAATTAAGAAGTGCAAGTACATGAACTAAAATATGTATTTTGCTTGAAAAAATTCAAATGGCCATATCTAAATTTTTGTCAGTGCACATTCACGTTTTTTGATACAATCACTTGAGTTTTTCGTTATTTCAATTATACTTTTGAATTTATATTTTTTAAACGATTTAATTCATGTATTTTAACTTTTGTTTCACGTGATAAGTTAAACTTTTTTTTATTTCAATTATATATCTGAATTTATATTTTTGAATCAATTTAACTCATATATTTTGATATGAATGGAATGTGAGGTATATTTTATCATCCCGTTTTATATTTTTTTATTATACATAAAAATATAAAAATTAAATTAATTCAAAAATATAAATATAAAATTCGTAATCAACGTAACAAAAGTTTTGAATTATTACATAATAAAATATTAAAGTATAGAGATAAATTAACTTAAAAATTAAATTTAAATGTGTAATTTAAAAAATAAAAAATTAAAATAATCACACGAAAAAAAAAAGTGAATTTGGCCAAAATTGAATAGTGTCCATGAACGCGTATATTCGGTAAATGTTAAGAATACTCCACACAATTAAAAAATATATTATATTGAAATATTTTTAATTATATATTACATGCATATCGGGCCCCACAACGTGGCGCGTGGGCCCGTGACTCCGGTTACGGTCCCTTGATGGAGACAATTTCAGGCCAACAACCCACGTGGCCGTCTCCATCCGTCAATAATTCCGCGTGAAAGACATACGTACACTCTGCAATGCCCCTTCGCTCTGCAAGCCACCTGATGTTGCCACGTGTGGAAGTGGTCCTTTTTTGCTTTTGTTACCGCGTTGGTGAGTGGGCCATTGTCTGATCGGAGGGCTCAGATGGAGCAATCGCGATGGTGCATGGACCTAAGCAAAGCGGCCATGCGCGGCGGACGATCCACAGTCCCCCGATGTCAGGCTGGCCAATGATTGAGCAAAAGTTTTTCACTTTTAACAGTAGTATTAAAACAACAAGGTGCTGCTTCCAAACGCGGCCTTAATTATTTGGAAGGGAAGTCAATATGAACAGTTTACTCGTTTATTGTTCTTTTCCAGACTATTGTCAAATTTTGAATGAATTGTCGTGTGAGCATTTTTTTTCCCATATGTCCATGCAATGGTAACAAGGGCATGGTTAAATAGGTTTTTGTTTTTAATTTATTTTAACATTAGGAACTTAAAAAGTTCTCGATCAAACATATAATTTTCAATTTGAATCACCTCATTATCTTTAAAATTTATATCGTCGAAATAGATAGATAGGTGAATCAAGAGCCAAAGTTTAAAACTTAATCCTTAGAGTAGACGCAGAATATCGACAATCACACAAAAATAAATTAGATCTCAGGATCTTGCGATAATCTGAGCTCCTAAACATATGTAGTGGACCATTTACGCTACCCCTGATGAGTTTTTAAATTTTGATTTGGGAGCCTAACGAAGTCATACTATCAAAAGTCTCCAATTGGAATCTAGGTTTGCATGAAAACAAAAACGAATACGATATAAAACGTATATTAGGAAATGTCATTTTTAAAAAAGTAAAACAAATGCATAAATAAAAAATATATAGAATTTTTGTGTAAATGTATTTTAATAAAAATTATAAAAAATAATTATTCAATCAAATATAAACATTAATTTTATCATCTATTAAAGCAAACATAAACACAAATTATTTTTATTCTAATAGGGTCATCAGGACAACAAAAATGAAATTGGCTTCCCTCTCTAACGTAGTCGTGAAGCAGAAAAGCATTTCCAAATCAAAAGCGCATTTTCTACACTTTTTAATATTACAAAATGGCGTTGAAATGTTTTTAAAATTATAAAAATAGCATGGAAACATTTTTCTATGTTTTTTGACGCTTTGGAGCAAGAAATGTTTCAAAAACGTAAAAATAGCACTATTTTGATGTTTTTATGATTTAAACTGTGATTTGAGTATGTCTAGATTTGCTCAACATAATTTAAAAATAAAAAAAATAATAACCTTATCACCAATAACCTATCACAAATTATTTATAACAAATTAAATACACTTACATATAACACAAATAATAAATTGTTAAATAAACCGTACAAAGATTTTTCACAGGACTAAGTGATGCTCATTATATTTAAAAGGACACTTAAATTTGATATTTATAATAATATTTTATATTTTACGTCATTTAATGTGAACCAAAATATCAAACTTTGGGTTGTTAAAATAACACTTTCCAAGATATAAATAACGATGTGACAAAGAATTCAAACTCAATCTCACTCGTCTAATTAATGCGTCAGCATTAAATCATGAAAATTAAGTCATATAAATGACTAATTAGATTCGTCGCGTTTTCATACTTTTAATCTAATTCAAGCATTAAGACGACGGTGTGCTTTGTCAATTCTCATATTGAATTTCAAAGCCAACTTGAACATATATAGAAGCAATCGCATATTTAATGTACTTTATTCTTAATATCTGTTGCTATTAAGATATAACAATAAATTTATAATTATAGGAGAGTGTTATCTTTATTCTTTAATCTCTCAAAGATCTGTAAGATAGAAGACAATTAGGAGGGCAAGACGTCCCCTACGCAAGCTCTCGATACACATGCTACAATGTACGAGACAAAGGGTTGCGATCTTGCGAGAATGAGCTAACTCCAAAAACTCAACCTGTAATATCCCGCATCGAGCGATAGAAATAATCAAAATAACTTACCCTGATGGGTCTACGCAAACTTCTCAGAGGTCACTCATCCTTAAGTTTTCCCAACTCAAGTATGCTTAACCTCAAAATTTTTGTCTATATTTATCTCAAAAGATATTCAGCTGGTGTTATTTTCTTTTTTACTTATTCTCGATATATACTGTCATTCTCTGAGCTATTAGGGTATTATATGACCTTAGTTCAGATTACAGGCTGCAACTCACCTGCATGAAGCCAAAATTGTTGGTTAGCCATACAGGGTTAAATTTGTTCCACTCGTCACACTGTGGGAATTGGCCATGCTCAAAGTCATTACCTTAACCGTAATGAAGGGGGATGTCAAATATAGGGCTAGTGATTTGAGTGAAGTCTTAACAACCTCATTTTTAAGAAGAGCTAATGCCTATTGGATATTTTGGTTTGACATTTTCTCATACAAAAAAAGAATAGAGCTATGTTTGAGATAAGCTTAGAGAGCTTAAATCAGTCTTTACAAAAAAAATATATAAGATCAAGATAGGTATAATTTGAGTAGTTTTTTAGTCAATGATTAGATAAATCACTTTTTATTTATAGATATTTGTTGACACACATTTTTGTAACACCCCGCATCGAGCGATAGGAAGGTCCGGGACAACTTACCCTGATGGGCTTACGCGAACTTCCCAGGGGGGTCACCCATCCCTGGATTGCCCCAGGTCAAGCACGCTTAACTTGGGGTAATCTAGGGATGGGTGACCCCCCTGGGAAGTTCACGTAGGCCCATCAGAGTAAGTTGTTCCGGACCTTCCTATCGCTCGATGCGGGGTGTTACAAAAATGTGTGTCAACATTTGGCGCTGTCTGCGGGAAACCACATAATGGTCCCTACAACCCCGGATAAGGGAGGGGCCGATAGAGCCCCACCACACCTGCCGGGGGGGATGGTGTGGATGCACCGGGTATGTCCCACATCGGTTGCCCAGAGGGCAACCACTGAGGGGCTCATAAGTGTGGTGGGCCTACTGGTCGTCGAATGGCGATAGCTGAGAGCTAACCCACAACTGTGGGCCCCACGATGATGACACGATGTGTGTAACACCCCAAGAGCCCAGAGGAGGGTAGTATATATCGAGAATAAGTAAGGAAAGAAACAACACCAGCTGGATATCTTTTGGGCTGAATGTAGGCAGAGAACTCCCAAGTTAAGCGTGCTTGACCTGGGGTAATCCAGGGATGGGTGACCCCCCTGGGAAGTTCACGTAGGCCCATCAAGGTAAGTTGTTCCGGACCTTCCTATCGCTCGATGCGGGGTGTTACAAAAATGTGTGTCAACAATATTAAAGTTGATAAATAAAAGAGTATCCACATCTCTTGAGATCATCTGTTTTTAATTTTCAAACAGAGACATCAGAGATGAGTTGTTGTATGCTTGGACTCAAAAAAGGCTTCTAGAAGAGTCTCTTGAGAACTATTTTATTGGGAAAGTCTCTCAAACTTCCCTTCTCGAGCTCTTTCCTCTTGAGTCTATCTTGAATTTGAAGTCATTTTCTTGAACACAATAATATTAAATATTACAAATAAAATACATTAAATATACCTTAACAATTATTCCAAAAACACTCGTTAACAATCTCCATAACCTTTTCCCCTCTGAGTAGGCTCAAAAATAGATTCAGCATTTATTTCTTGAAAATGTCTTGGGATTTTATTTAGTTGCTATCAATAGAGTCTGCATTTATTAAGTTGGGATTTTATTAAGTTGCCATCACATGCCTCCCGACTGCTACTTTCCCATTTAATTACTTTAAAGGAAGAAGTTGGTAGGGTTTCCCATTTAATTATTGAGTTTGGTTCATTTAACATTATATGTCTTGTTTGGGCCATTTTAGTCCCCATTAATTACGTCGTTCTCTGCTTTGGTTCTGTCAATTAGATCATTCTCCACTTTGATATTTTATTGAGATTTGATTCGAGGGTAAAAAAATATGAGTGACTATTTGGTCTCTTTAGTAACAGAATAAATTAAATTTATGTCAAAAATTAGACCGAAACAATTTAATAAATTTCCAAATCGAGCAAACCAAAAAATCAAAAAAATCTAAAAAAAATCGAGCCAATCGAAAAAACTGAAAATTTGAAATAAAAAAGTGTAAAAATGATGTCATTTTTTATATTTTGATCGATTCGATTATTTTAATTTTTTTTAATATGGAGATTGAACCAAGCTAAAACAACCAAAATTATCAATTTGAAAACCGAATTGACCTACAATTTGGACTGAATCAAATCAATATTTTAGTCAATTCAATTCAATTATTTTTGTTTAACCAAATATTGTTCACCCCTACAAAAAAAAAAAAAAAAGTTGGTCTTCTACTAGGCCTAATTGTTAATCAATTTTAAGTATGCTTAGTTTTACCTAATTTACTTAGGATTCCCATATATAATTAAGGGTTGAACACGTAGTTATCGATTATTTCTTATAATCTAGCAATTTATCATAATCTTGATAAGTTTTAGATGAAAACCTTTTCTCCTAAATCCTAGGAAGAGATCAATTTTGGAGGTATTGTGTTCAATAAAGTGAATCTATGTCAAATCATAAGTCCAAATAGAAAAAAAGAAGCCCATAGTTCATCGAGCGATTTGGTGAGAGATCTTACCCAAAAGCTTTTCGAGAGAGATTTGGGCGAGTGACCTCACCTAAGAGCCTCTCTCAAAATTTATGAGTTGACTAAAATTGAGACTGACTTTGAATGATTGAAAAGCTGGTGAGGTCACTCGAGAACTAGTATGGTTGAGAAACTGAGAATATCAAATCAAACTTACCTCTTACAAATTTGGAAGAGAGCCTAAAATACCTGTTGAAAATTATGGCTCTTCTTCTACCTATTAGTCTTATTCTCTCTATAAAAAAAAGACTTTTCCTCTAGTAAAAAGAGACTCGTAAGTTTACTAAAACTACAACTTTATTAGTTTTTTATACTTTATTCGATCGACTGATTTAATCATCAAATGTGAGAATCACTTGTGCCCTAACTGATTTCTTTCTTGCAGGTCACGCGTATCAAGATCGATATACTCTTTCGTATAAAGAAATTTATTATTGTATTTGAACAACAATAAAAGAATAAAGCTAATTTCCATAAATTGTTTAGAATAATTATTCCTAAATATTGCATAACAAGAATAACTAATTTTAAAGGAAGAATTATCTCCAAGCCACTATAAATAGAGAATATTCTCAGGCAATCTCACCGCCATATTTTCTAATTTATCAAGCTCAATAATATAAAGTTAAGAGTTTTTTTTACCATGAAATGCATTTATTTCTCTATATAATAATACATATAATTAAATTCAACCAAAACCAACACATGCTTGAAATAGACACCAAATTTTAAGATATTTCAATCTAGGTTGAACGAAACAAAAATGGAAAACAAATATAATATGAAAAAAAATGAAAAATATTACATTTTTCAAAAAAATAGGAAACAAAAACAGGAAAAACGTGTAAATACAAAAAATATAAAAGCCTTTTTGTAAATATACTTTTTAATTTGAAAAATTATAAAAAATAGTTATTTAATCTAAAATAAACATAAATTTCATAATGTATTCAAACAAATTTTAGAAATAAATTCTGAAAAAATTAAAAATTTTGAGTTATAGATGATAATTTTCCAGTCTTTAATATCTTCGTAGGAGGAAAGTCATTTATGATATTTTTCTAATATTATGAAACGATTTCAAAATTATAGAAATGATTCAAAAATATTTCTTAAAGTTCCAAAAATGAAAACAGTTCAAAAACACTAAAAGATAATCTCGAGACATTTTCATTGACATAGATTTCAACCACTCAAATGTTAATGGGCATGGTCCATAAGGTGCCCTTTTTAATGATAATTCATAATCACTACATTTTGATGTTAACATAACATTAAAAAACATTTCTCAAGTGATTAGGCTGAATATTAAATTAATTTTTTAAAAATATATTATTATAAAAATAATTCTCACACTATTAAATATTTCACAATAATAACAAATGATTTTTAATCACAAAACAATAATGACATATTACTGATGGGCTTCCTTAATCTCCTTCTAAAGCACCTCAAAAGCCACTCCCGTTGGAATGGGCCCTTTCCATAAATGTCCAATACAAGCAGCCCATGAAGTTAAAGGCCGGGCCCATAATAAGGTACCAGGCCCATCAAGTCACAGGTCCTAACCCACTACCCACTGGTCCTTAGGTTTGTCATATGTGAGTCCAAACTTTAGACTGTTCAATTTCTCAAAAGACCATCCACTTAACCCAATTTGTCTGCCACCTTCCATTAGCACTCTTCTTCCACTTCATACCAATCAATTTGGTTCTATACTGAACAGGGGTTAGCAAATTATGGTTTAATCCAAATAATCCACAATTGAAATTGTCGATTCAATTTAATTCAAACTAATTGTTAATTTAGTTTAATTTTTAAGTTTGATAATTTATATTATTTTAATTCAATTCGATTTTAGTATTAAAAAAAATCAAAATAACCTAACTGACCCAAAGTGTCAAACAACATCATTTACCAACATTTCAATTATTTTTGTTTAGTTTTATTAATTTTTCTTATTTATTTAATTTTTAAAAATTTAATTTATTTAATTTTTATATTTATTTGACCGATTCAATTTGATTTTTAATATATATTCAATTATAGTATTTTGAATGCTCACTCCTAATATTGAATTGAATTTAGATGAAAAAATTGCAAACATTTTAAACTAAAAACTAGATTGATTGGGGTTTCAATTGAAATAGACGGTCTATATTCAATTAATTTTTTATAAAACGTTTAAAATATTTAAATTAAACTAAAATTAACTAATTTACTTAGATTTTAAACGAAGCTAAACATGTTCTTACTTTTTGTTCGTAATGTTATTTATACATTCTTTACACTTAATTTTGACACTCAACAAATTATAAGTATTCATTTAATAAATTAATAATATTTTTCAAAAATTATAAAATATTTTTTTATTATGTGTTAAAATTGTTTATAATTTTTAAAAAAATAATACTAATATGCAATAAATGTAATTTATTTTTAGAGAATGTGCATTTATTGATGAGTCAATAATTAATAATACTATATCACAAATAAATTTTAGAATATATCTCGTAAAGTAACATTATATATATAAATTCATAAGAGCTTTATTCCAATTTATTTAGAATCGATTAAATTATTTAAATTGAATAAACTAAATTTATGTTAATCGATTCTCAAATTAAATAAATCAAAAAATTAAAAAAAGTAAATTGACTGAAAAATAAAAAAAAACTAAAGATCAAAATAATAAAGTGCAAAAAATAACATTATTTTTGACATTTAAATTGATTTAGTTATTTTAATTTTTTAATATAAAAATTAAATAATTAAAAATCCTAAACTTAAAAATCAATCCAACCGACTTACAATTTAAACTAATGTCCAAAAATAAATATATAAATACGTTACGTTTCGTAGTTTGTATTTGGACGTCATCTTCCACATCGAAATGGATCTCTCTCTCTCTCTCTCTCTCTCTGCAATATATATATATATATATATTTTCTTAATCCACTGACAGCAGATTCTTATTACTTTTTTTCCCCAGAGAGAGACAGAGAGAGAGAGGGGAGATAAATATCCCAAAACCACAATCCAAAGCCAGCAATCCCGGGGGAACACCAACAGCGCCACCGTTCTATCATTCTACGATTCCTTCCCAATTCTCCAATCTCTACCCCCCCTGTTCGTCGTCCAGCACATCTCTGTTCAGCGATCTGACAGCTGTGCCCTTATTTGGGGCCATCGGATCGCATACTCACTCAATTCTAGGGTTATTTTCGGGTCTAGGGTTTGCTCATGGATTCAGAGGATGATATGCACGACGCCAATGACGCGGAGTCCCTGGATGACTACTACAGCGGCGATACGGCGGGGGAATACAGCGACGACGACGATGGCGGCATCTTCGAGTTCATGGACAATGACTCCGATGACTCCGATGATATTATCGCCAGTAGGCAGCAGGTAATAGCTGGAGGAAATGAAAAATGCAAAGTTAACCTGTTTAATGCTTATGGTTTGTGCCTCTTGAAATTGAAGTGGTGGATTCACGTCGTGGGTTGTTCTGATGCGTATTTAGCCTGCCATATGAGAAATATAGTTTTTTTTGCAATTTGATTGGTGGGAAATTCGGCACTTTGGTTTTTGTTGTAGTTATTTTCTATGTAATAGGTGGAAATCAATAACTGAAATGAGGCATAGTGATATTGCCACCGTAATGCATTTGTTTATTCCCCAGGATAGGTCGACCTTGGTTCTGTCTGTAGGACCATCCAATTTGAAGGTAGATATAGTAACTTGTTAGATGCCATTTTCTCTAGCGTCCAACAAGTTATCCAAGCGTGGATGCTTCTTTTCCTCCACTCCTACTGCTATCTTGTAGAGTTGCATGTGAGCCAAGTTGGACTAGGTTTGCTAGTAAATTTTGATTGTTGTTATATTGCAGAATCTAATCGAACTACTTTAGTTCAAAATTTATGACAAATAAATTTGATTGTTTTCTCTTTGAGCCAAACTGAACATAGGAAGAACGAGACTTGATTTTGTTTGTTTCCGGACCACAGTTTAAGACGTTATACTACACATCAACTGAATTTATGTTGCCCAATGCATTTAAAATGTTAAATTAAATAGGAGAAGGTTTTTGTCGACTCCGACATTCAGTAGGAGAAGTTATTGCCCTTTTGGCCAATGGTCGTTGGAGACGTGTAATTGGGATTGTTCTTAGGAGAGAAAAATTTGGATCTCCACTTGATGATTTCTGGTAACAATAAGAAGCTTCAAGAAGAAGTGCTGACAAAAGCAAATGCCACAAAGTCCTCTTAAAAGTAGATTTTTTGGATAGCTCTGACAAAATTTGTGGTTCTTTTAGGAGTTGTGAAGCAAGGTGATGTAGGACAAAGAAGTAGAAATAAGAATTAGTATTACTTCTTTTGTTTCATAATTTGATTTATTTGCCTTTTAGGGAATCCGTAATCTTTAGTTATTGGTTCCATTGGAATCCAGTTAGATTGGGATTTTGTCTTTTGAATCCTAATTAGAGTATGATTATGTTTATTAGTTGCCTATATATAGTTGTTTAGCGTGTTACTGAAAAAAGCTTTTGATTATCGATGTTATTGAGATAGTTTACTGATTGAATTTTTGGCCCGTTATTGTGTTTTTCTTTTGGGTTTTACTTCAATCGGTATCAGACCTATCTTTCTATTGATCGTTCTACATCACAAGGGTGGTCTTATGTTTGTGTAGTCGCTTAAGACCAACACACACTCACACACTCACTGAAATCTAGCCCTCAAGATCTCACTGTCATGCCCTTTCGATTAGAACACTCGATCACCCGATAGAAAATATAGAAACTAGGAATAAAGAATAGCAATTAACACACCAAATTTATCCTGGTTCGGCCTCATAAATGAGACCTACATCCAGACTGCCTTAGGCCTTGAAATCTTCACTATCTTGACAATCTTTACAGCTATTACATGAACTAGAAAAGCCTTCTCTTCCTCCTTAGTCTAAAACCCTAGACTACCAAGAGAAGAACACCCCAAGAGAAATGCAAACTCTCAGCCTAGCTCACCCGCACACCCCTTACAAGATATCCCGAGATTTCATGCCACAAATACCGAGCTTCCCAACCTCTATTTATAAGGGATAGAGGCGGGCAGGTCAGTTACAACCAACTGCCCTAACTGACCGAAAACTAACTAACTACAAGATATTTATAAACCAAAGAGGAAAACATTACAGCAAGAAGAAACAACTTATGCTAACAGATTCTATCAAAGAAATTAAACCTAAGTACATAAACTATTCTAATACAAATGTCTTCACAATTCTCCACCCATTTGAATTAGGTTTTTTGTACTTTGGCTTCCTGCACAGCTGCTCCATCTTCAGTCTGATCTAGAATAAGATCCAGCTGCTGGATATGTTGCTGAAGCTTTGAAACTGGAACAGCTTTGGTGAATATATCTGCAGCATTATTTTCTCCTGCAACTTTGATTAGATTCACATGTTTATTTTCAATGATATCCCTAATGAAATGGTATCTAATGTCTATGTGTTTTGTCCTCTCATGGTGAGCCTGATTCTTTGATAAATGTATAGCACTTTGGCTATCACACATCAAAGTGACTTTGACCTCTAAACCTAGAAGCTCTCCTACTAGACCCTTAAGCCATATAGCCTCTTTAATTGCATCAGTAACGGCTATGTATTCTGCCTCGGTAGTGGATAAGGCTACCACATGTTGGAGGCTAGATTTCCAACTAATAGAGGAATTCCACAACTTAAAGATATAACCGGTTGTAGACCTTCGTTTATCAAGGTCTGCAGCGTAATTTGCATCTGAGAAGCCTAGAATACTAGGTTTTTCTCCTATTTTGGCTCCACCATAAGACAATACACTTTTGCTGGTGCCCCTTAGGTATCTAAGCATCCATTTTACAGCCATCCAATGGGATTTACCTGGGTTTGCCATGAAGCGGCTAACTACACTCATTGCATGAGCTAGGTCGGGCCGGGTGCAAACCATTCCATACATCAGGCTGCCTACAGCATTTGAGTATGGGATCTTCTCCATTTCTCTTCTTTCCTCCTCATTTTTAGGGGACTGTTTTGAGGTTAATTTGAAATGAGGGGCAAATGGCACACTTACTGGTTTTGAAACAGCCATACCAAACCTAGATAGCAACTTTTCTATATATGATTTTTGAGATAGAAATAATTTTCTATGCTGCCTATCCCTAGAGATTTCCATTCCTAGAATCTTCCTAGCCTCACCTAGCTCCTTCATTTCAAATTCAGCCTTTAATTTCTGCTTTAGATGCTGAATTTCTTTATGGGATTGACTTGCAATAAGCATGTCATCCACATAGAGAAGTAAGTATATTGAAATGCTAGAAGATATGTGCTTTAGATACACACAACAATCATAGGAACATCTAGAATATCCTTGGCTTATCATAACAGTATCAAATCGGCGATACCATTGTCTAGGAGATTGTTTGAGCCCATAGAGAGACTTTTTGAGCAAACAAACTTTCTCCACCTTATCCTTAACTTCAAAACCTCTAGGTTGGTTCATATATATCTTTTCTTCCAACTCTCCATGAAGGAAAGCTGTGGTAACATCCATCTACTCCAATTTTAGGTCTAATTGAGCAGTGATGGCCAGCAAAACCCTAATTGATGTATGCCTTACAATTGGGGAGAAAACTTCATTGTAATCAACCCCTTGGACTTGGGTAAATCCTCTAGCAACTAGCCTAGCTTTGAATCTAGGCTTAGAATTTACATCAGCTCCCTCTTTTATTTTATAAAGCCATTTGCAGCTTACAATCCTCTTTCCTTTTGGTTTTTCTACCAATTCCCAGGTTTGATTTTTCATAAGGGAAGATATTTCTGATTTCATGGCTTCTACCCATTTTTTGGAATACTTAGAAGCTATAGCTTGGTCATAGGACTGGGGCTCTTCATCAGAAATTTTGGAGGCACTATATAAAGCATAGGCTACTAAATCTGAGTAACCGAACCTGAGAGGTGGCCTGCGGACTCTTTGTTGCCTATCTCTAGCCACACTATACCTATTTGGGTTTGGCTGATCACCAATGCTGGAATCAGCATCACTGTCAGCTTCCTCTTCATCATATTGAGATGTTTCAGCATCCTGATCTTCCTCTCGGACCTGATCATCTAGGTCCAGAACTGGTTCAAGTTCTGTATCATTTATTTCAGACTCTATACCTTGAATATCTACCTTCAAAGAGTCGTTCTTCTCATCTAGGTGCTTCTGGGTTTCATTTTGGCTTAGACTAATGGCAGATGTCTCATCAAAAGTTACATCCCTAGAGATTATTGTCCTAGGTCCTTCTTGTTCAAGATTCCATAGTTTGTATCCCTTCACACCAGTTGGATAACCTATAAAGAGACATTTCCTAGCCCTAGGTTCAAGCTTGCCTTGCTTCACATGAGCATAGGCTAAACACCCAAACACCCTAAGGTAGGCAAGGTTTGGCTTATGGCCTGTCCATTTCTCATAAGGAGTTTGCAAGTCTATGGCTTTAGATGGGGTTCGGTTGAGTATATGGGCTGCAGTAGAGACTGCTTCCCCCCAGAAAGATTTTGGAAGGTGTGCATGGAATAACATGCATCTTACCCTTTCTAATATTGTCCGATTCATCCTCTCAGCCACCCCGTTTTGCTGGGGGTTTCCAGGGGCTGTTAAGTGCCTAATTATGCCATTTTCTTTGTACATTTCATTAAGTTCCTTATTGCAAAATTCCAATCCATTATCTGTCCTAATGGTTTTAATTTTCTTGCCCATTTGAGTTTCTACCATTGTCTTCCAGTTTCTAAAGGTCCTATAAGTTTGATCTTTAGATTTTAGCACATAAACCCACAACATTCTAGAATAATCATCTATAATAGAAAGGAAGTATCTAGATCCTCCATGGGTTGGGGTTTGGGCTGGTCCCCACAAATCCGAGTGTATGTACTCTAAGATAGACTTAAATGAGTGAATGGCAGTCTTATTAAACCTTAGTTTTGCTGCCTTTCCATAGATGCAAGACTCACATTTTGATAAAACTGAGACTTGATTATTTTCTAAGATCCCTTGTTTAGCTAACTCCTTGAGCCCTTGCTCACTTATATGTGACATCCTTAGATGCCACAATTTAGCCAAATCTTGGGATTTACTACTTGCTGCTGCAGCCTCACCACTTAAGGTAGAGGCTTGCAGGATATAAATGCCATTCTGTAATCTTGCTTTCATGCAGATCAGTGACCCTTTGGCCACTGTTATGGCTCCTGTCTCTCCTTTGAATTTTAGGCCATTCCTGTCTAACTCTCCAAGGGAAACCAAGTTCCTCTTGAGATCAGGCACATGCCTAACTGCTGAGAGAGTAAAAAACGAGCCATCATTCATCCTTAGCCTCACATCTCCTACTCCCATAACCCTGCACTCATGGTCATTTCCCAGCAGGACCTTACCCCCATTAATTTCTCTATAGTTTTGCAGCCAATGCCTCCTAGGGGTCATGTGAAATGAACAACCCGAATCCATTACCCAACTGTTACTTCCAGCCATTTCTGTGACAGTCAAGGCCTCTGAACTATCATATCCAAGGTCAGCTAAATTTGCTCCACCATCGGATGTTTTCTTTTCAGCCATGTCTTTCTTTCTTTTAGGGCAGAATCTCTTGATATGCCCTTCCTCCTGACAATAGTAACACTTAATAAAACCCTTTCCATTTCTAGATTTTGATCTAGATTTTCCCCTTTTTCCTTTTGAGTCCTTTTTGGTACTCCTAGACCTAACGGTTAGGGCATCGCTGGGGGTGGTTTTTACTTCCATTTTTATTCTCAATTCCTTTGAGTTTAGGGATCCTATTACATCTTCTAATGTTAGTTTGTCCCTACCGTGTTGCAGGATGTCCACAAAGTTTTCATAAGACTTAGGCAGCGAATAAAGAAGAACTAGGGCTCTATCTTCGTCCTCATAGTTTACTCCTATATTCTCTAAGTCAAGACATAGCTTATTGAATTCATCTAGATGCTCTTGAAGTTTCTGATTTTCTTGCATCTTATATGTGAAGAATTTGGCCTTTAAATACAGCCTACTGGATAAAGTCTTCTTTAAATAAAGAGACTCCAATTTCTTCCAGATTTCAGTGGCTGTTTTTAGTTTTGAAACTTCTCGGAGAACCTTGTCTCCAAGACTCAAGATAAGCATGCTGTATGCTTTCTTGTTTATTTCCTTATCCTCTAAAGATATGGTTTTAGGATCCTTACCTTCAGAGCTTCCCTCGGTAGTTACCTCTTGTTCGATTGCTTTTTCCAACCCTAGACTGCACAGCAGGGCTTCCATTTTGATCCGCCAAAGGCCAAAATCGTTGCTACCGTCAAACTTTTCCACATCATATCGAGTAGCCGATGAGGGTGCCATGATCGCCTACCAGAGCTGATTCTAGTTTCTTGAGAATCTTGAAAATCTTGATAGATTTGCTGGAGATTATCCCTGGAGCTCTGATACCAGATTGTAGTCGCTTAAGACCAACGCACACTCACACACTCACTGAAATCTAGCCCTCAAGATCTCACTGTCATACCCTTTCGATTAGAACACTCGATCACCCGATAGAAAATATAGAAACTAGGAATAAAGAATAGCAATTAACACACCAAATTTATCCTTGTTCGGCCTCATAAATGAGACCTACATCCAGACTGCCTTAGGCCTTGAAATCTTCACTATCTTGACAATCTTTACAGCTATTACATGAACTAGAAAAGCCTTCTCTTCCTCCTTAGTCTAAAACCCTAGACTACCAAGAGAAGAACACCCCAAGAGAAATACAAACTCTCAGCCTAGCTCACCCGCACACCCCTTACAAGATATCCCGAGATTTCATGCCACAAATACCGAGCTTCCCAACCTCTATTTATAAGGGATAGAGGCGGGCAGGGCAGTTACAACCAACTGCCCTAACTGACCGAAAACTAACTAACTACAAGATATTTATAAACCAAAGAGGAAAACATTACAGCAAGAAGAAACAACTTATGCTAACAGATTCTATCAAAGAAATTAAACCTAAGTACATAAACTATTCTAATACAAATGTCTTCACAGTTTGTTTAATACAATTTGCTCCAAGTTGTTTGCCATGCCGTGTGCTGGTGTATCTTTTGAATTATCTAGATTGGAAGGGCTTGAGCTCTATCAATGTAAGGATGAACCAAAGTTTATTGCCTTACTATGTTGTTTGCTAAAATGAAGTGTGTAAGTCTTGAGACTTAATAAATTCTTATCTATTATTTTGGAGTTTGGACAATAGATAAAACAACTTGTGTAGAATAAAGGAAGAAGAATGGCACCAAGCTAGGGCTTAATGGCTGAAATTGAGAATGACACTTAGCAAGCCGCCTCAGCAGCCTGTCACATGCTTAGGAATGCCTATAAATAGGCTCCCCTCATCAATTTACTTGAGGATAAGTTAAGTTAGAGTGAGAAGGTCTCTAATTTAGAGTGAGAAAGAGGAAAAGTTCTATGGAAGAGGAGAAATGACCTAGGAAGGATGAGATTTTGCTGAGAGAAGGTTGAGGTTCTAGTCCGAGTTAAGTATCTTGTTATGGTCTTTTCACGATGGATTGTGCATGAAAATGAAAATGGTAGCATGTGAGTACAATGACATGATTTTCCATGCACGTGTGTCCATTGTTTGTATGTTTGAATTGCATTTTGAATCAAGCGTGTTTTAGGGTGTGCGTGTGTGTTCAAGACCATGTGTAAGACTCCTCTTTTGCCTGGTGTGATGATGCCTAGTGAGAGGCTTGGACAGGGTGAGAGGTGGAGGCCAAGAGTGGGAGTTAAGCTTGAAGCTCGAGGTGCACTTGAAGAACTTGGTAAGGGAGCCAAAGTGCTGCTGATAAGTTGTCAAGGTGCTAGAAATTGTGTGTGATGCATTACAACAGTGTCATGATGCCTAGTAAGATGCTTGGCCTGGGGGAGGACCTGTAAAGGTCAAGAGAGGGAGTGAGGCTTGAACCTAAAGGTGCATTTGATGAACTTGGTATGGGAACCAATGTGCTGCTGATTTGTTGTTGAGGTGCTGGAAATTGTGTGTGATGCAGTACCACAGTATGCCTTGTTGACTTGTATGCTCATGCACATGCATATGACATCATTTTAGACCATACAAGTAGAGGGGATGGAGACCTGTAGCGGGCTAGGTGACTGAGTGCATATGAAGCCCATGTTTTCAACTAATGTACTAAGCATGTTCTGAACGCATTTTGTTGAAGCACTTGTATTTTGATGAGGCCATCAATGCTACCATGATACTTTCTCATTTGTCTTGTCTGTTCTGGTTTGCTATTGTCTTGAGTTGTTGGTTTATGACGATCATTCTTTTGATTTCTCTGGATTTCACACATCTTGTTTTATGTTTCAGAAAAATTATATGGTCTTGAAGGAAGCAGACATACACCAGCATCAAGAGGATGACATTACAACAGTTTCCACTGTCCTCTCTATATCAAGAGTAGCAGCTAGCATTCTACTCCGTCACTTTCATTGGTAGTTTTGATCCATATGACTGATATGGAATTTGATTTAATGTTACTCAATTTAATTGGATATGTTTTGGTGCATGGTGTCAATATGATCCCATAGAATTGAATTATGTGCTTGTTGCAAATTCATATAAGATGGCAGGTTGATATTTTAGATTCTCTATGCCAGCAACCTCTTCCTTGTGTTTCTGTTTGCTTGATGTGTGAATAAAATTTAACTGAACAGGAGTGTGAGTAATGTGCATGAGGCATGGTTTGCTGATGAAGATAGAGTTCGCGATATTGTTGGGTTGTTGGAAAGGCCAGTTCTTGAATTAGGAAATGCTAAAGAAGTAAGTTATTAAAAGCTCAATATTGTCAATTTTGAATACTTTTGTTATGTGTATGTGGCAGTTGCTGCTGTAGACCAAATAAGTTTATGCTTTCTTCTCTTGTGTGCTAATGTTCTAGTCCTTGGTACAACTTTTCTTTGATCAGATATCTTGCGGGATCTGTTTTGAAAGCTATCCTCTTGACAGGATTAGTGCTGCTGCTTGTGGACATCCTTTTTGCAGTGCATGCTGGAGAGGTTTGCTCCCCTTAGAAATATTACTCGTTTTTTCTTTTTTTACTTTCTTGAAAGTTGTTGGTTTATTGCTGATCTGCATTCCAGAGTACAGTCTAAAGTGATGTGTTTAGTTTATTTTATTAATAAAGAATTTCAAAGAAGTTAGATTTGAATGATTTGGTAGGCCATGTATCTGTGTGTTACTCTCCTTTGCATTCATTTGAGTCATACAACTTGATAAAACTATGGCTAAACTTTGTTCATGAATGATGTCTTTGTTCCATGTTCTGAAGATGTCCCTTTCCTTTTTGTCTGTTTTTGTAATGCTTACTGCAATTCTTGCAGATAATAGATTTATTTGTTGTCACATGCTTAATTTAACCTTGTTTTTCCTTATAAAGATGGTTAACCTGATCATGATAGTGAGGAGAAACCTGTTATTGGGGAAAACTCTGGAGGATAAAAAGAAAGGTCAACACAATCAATAATTCAATTCATTTTCAAACTTTGTACATGAATGATGTCATTGCTCCATGTTCTGAAGATGTGCCTTCCTTTTTTGTCTGTTTTTGTAATGCGTATTGCAGTGCTTGCAGATAATAGATTTATTTGTTGTCACATGCTTAACTTGGACTCGTTTTTCCATATAAAAGATGGTTAACCTGATTTTGATATTGAGGAGAAACCTGTTATTGGGAAAAACTCTGGATGCTGTGTCCAGAAAGGGCATCTCTTTTACTTCCATTCCTATGTTTTTAATAGTTAATTATCCCCAGTGGCAGAGGACCATGTTGAAGTAACTCAATTATTTATCATGTAGATTTCATATAGCCAGTTTCCCTCTAGCCCTAAGCTTTTGTTGTAGTTACTTGCCTTACTAGAATCTTGATGCACACATTTGATTTGGCGTTAGTGAGATCATAGTTGTCAAAGACACAAGGTGCATTGGGGGTACAAATGGTGCGTGGACTGAAGTGCTAGGTGTAGGCATAGGCACACACCTCAAGGACATGAAGTACAAATCTAACCAAAATGTTTATAAAATACTTGTTTACCATTATTTTTTAATCTGTAACTATGAGTGGGATCAGTTTTGGGCGGAATATAACTGGAGGGCTTAAGGCTTTTGGTGCAACATCTTTCACATGCCATGACTATATGGTTCACTATTTGTCTAGGGTCCAAGCAGTTGGACTCATTCACATTCGTTTTATGAATGTTAGGAAGCTATATTATATATTGATAAACTGTTTTGCTGATGGAAAATTATAGGATAAATTTTAGAATTAACTCTATTATAACAGCAGTAGTTTAATGTTGTGCCTTACTACTAATCCTTGTATCTTAATGCACTCATTGATTTGTTTGGAGCTATTAGAGTGGGATTGCTTTTGGGGGAGTACAAGTTGAAGGCTTCAGGATATAATCAGAATATTTCTTGGGCTACATCTTCTCGTTCCTTGAAAATATGGTTCACTAATAGAGTATGGGATAAGCAATCTGACTCATTCACATTCTTATCATGATGGTTTTGAATTGCTAATTCAGATTATGGGATAAAAGCTAAAACTTTAGCTATTTTGACATCATATCTATAGATAGCACTAATTTAATCATTTCAAGTATTTCACGAGAAGTTTATGTTAATTCTTTATTTCACCATGTAGGTGCCATAATTATGGAATCAAGGGATCATCTTTGTTAGGATTAGGAGCTCTTAGAAACTCAATACTTCTAGTTTGCCAATTTTCTCAACACTCCTCACCCGAAATCAACCAACAACAGAAATTATAAACTGTAAATGAAAGAACAGAATTCAACAAAGAAAGAATGAAATAGGTACAACCAAACCACACAATAGGCACACGATTTTATCCTGGTTCAGATTGCAATAAGCAATCCTACATCCAGCCTTAAGAACCCTCCAAGAGCAGCCTTCTTTGATTCAGAAAGAATGATCACAGTACATCAGTTGTACCCCCCGATCACAAGCCTTCTCTCAAGATTACAAAAGCTATTCTAAATCACAGCCTTTCCTCTCACAAAGCTTTCTCGAGAAACAACTGAATTATGCGCCTCTGTTTTCTAACCCTCCTTCCCTATTTATAAAATATTAGGGCGACAATTCCTATGCTATTACAAGACTGGATATTACCGGTTTTACGCCCAACTTGACAGCTATTTACAAGTGAGTCCACCGCCTATCTCTACTCTCTAAACCACATAATAACCTATGTAAAAAAACACTGTTGTCGCTGCCTCAATACTCTAGATAAACTCTAACAATCTTATTTTTTTATATGCTTTCAGATTGTGGTAGCCTATTGAATATATGGTATTGCTGTCATAATTAAGATTATTTGGATAAGGTGTGAAGAAGACCAATAGATGTGCTTGTGAGGGAAGTGGATGAAATGGTGTGAAGAAGACTGAAGATTATATGGTAGGAAGCCCTCAAGCATGACACAAGCTATAATGGCCTTACAGAGGGTGTGACCATGGATAGAGATTGTTGGAGCTCTAGAATTTACACAACTGACCCCAGCACAGCTAGTGGGATGAAGGCTAGTGATTGTTGTTGAGACACATCTATTGATGGTGGCCATGGATATTTTATGTTTGGATGCCCTGGTCCATCTTGTGGATGAAAGTTTAAATTCAAGCTATTTTGGCATCACGCCTATAGATAGAACTGAACCATTTCATGTGCTTCATGAGGAGTTTATGCTATTGTTTTTTTCTTCTTTTGTTCATGTATTTACCATGCTTATGGAATCAGGGGATCTTCTTATACTTTATATGTTTCTTTACTGTGGTAGCTTACATGAGCACATCCATTGATGGTGGCCCTGGATGTTTGGTGTTGAGATGCCCAGATCCATCTTGCAATGCTACAGTGGGTCAAGATATGATCAATCTATTGGCGTCTGATGACGATAAGGCGAAGTATGCTCGTTACCTTCTTCGTTCTTATATTGAGGACAATAGAAAGGTATGTTTGGAATATGAATCCACTCTTAGTTTAGATGATGTTGTCAAATGAGACCTATCCCCACGTGAATTTGTGGGTAGCTTAGAAGTTGTTGATGAGATAAAATTCAAGAGACCAAAGCATTGCAAAAAATGAATTTTTAAAAGCCAATTTCAACTTTTTTTTTGAAATGTTTTTGTTTGTGTTCTTTTTTATAATTTTGTTTCTTTATCCTTGTTTATTTTGCAAAATTTGCAAATATAATAAAATAAATTATCTTAAGCATTCTATTAATGATAAAAAAGCTGACCCCACATGATGGGATAAAGGCTTGATATGTTAAGTTATACAAAAAGAACAGGAGAAAGAATCTTTTAGCCTATTTACTTTTTGTTATTTACTTGACCAGTTGGTTCTTTATTTTTCTTGAAAACTATATACCTGTCATGTTGTATGTCTCATAGTCATAGGTACTGCCCACGTCAGAAAAGTTAAAATCTTCTTGATTTCATTTTTGGATTGAAAGAACCTATGCTTTGTTTGATAATAAAATTTTAGAAATAGGAAATTAATGATTATTTTTTAATGTAAATTGCTAAAAGATAATTGTTAGGATTGGTTTGGTTTTTTTTAACCTGTGATTGACTTGTTCGCTATTATAGTTTTATTTGTAATGCCTTATTTTAATTCACTCCTGGCCACCTATTTCCTTTCAATCATACTTCTCTGGATGAGCTGGTAAGCACACCTTTTAGAAGTAGTTTAACTATTGAACATTCCAATATTTTGTGGTATGCAATCACAAGACATATATGGCATCAGACAGTGACAATCTTTATCTCTACAACCTGTTTTTTGGACCAGTGAGTAGATGCTGTAATTTATAACTTTATGTGGAAGTTGGTTAATTGCTTGCCTATTTATGTAAAAGTTTTTTCCCCCATTTCTGTTCAGTTTATTGTAGCACTGTCCCCACATTTACAGCTACTACTTGTAATATGGCAATTATCCTTGGCCTTCCTCTGCCTTTGCATGGAAAACTTTGTACCTTCTCTAGGATTTGTGAATATTTGTTAGACAATTTCTCCTGAATTAATTGCTAAAGTTTTAACATTATTTTATGAGAAAAAGAGAAATAGGATATAGGAAATTGCGTTCCTTTTTCCTCGAGTTTCTTATATTTTCATGTAGTTATTTATTTATCTTTCCTGCCTTTGTTTTTTATAATTTTTTTTTTGTTGGAAATGCTTCTTGATTACCTTTGAAGTGATTGTGGCTCATGGATGTTTTGTTTTCAAACAAGGAAAGATCAATTTTTTGTTCCTTTATTCACCGTCTACATTCTATTGTTAGTTTTCCTAATTGATACTTATCAAAAGAAAAATAATTCCCTTTCTGTTGTCTAAATTTCTCTGTTCCCCCATTTTGTTTTGGTAGACCAAATGGTGTCCTGCCCCAGGTTGTGAGTATGCTATTGAATTTGTTGCTGGTAGTGGAGGCTATGACGTCACCTGCCTCTGTTCATATGGCTTTTGTTGGAATGTAAGTCTACTTGGATTTTTTTGAAATGTATGGTTATAGTTTCATTTTTTGTTCCATATGGACTTTCATTATTTTGAGCTGAAATTTCAGTGTACAGAAGAAGCTCATCGTCCGGTGGACTGTGGCACCGTGGCAAAGTGGATTTTGAAAAACAGTGCTGAGTCCGAGAACATGAACTGGTAATGCATGTGTTGCAGCAAAGAAAGTTGTTTTCGTGATTGATATTTTTGCCGAATAATTTTTCTTACAAATATTCTTATTTTTGTACTTAGTTTGTATGTCATATTGGAACAAGATTCACATTTCTTGGATGGAGATTAGAGGTTTAACTTATTGTTGCTTGGCACATAGATGTTCTGCCTTATGTTCATCCTTCTCTATTTTGCTTTTTGGATACTTCTATGGTGAATTATGTGTCAATACTAGGTTGCTCCAATTGTTTTAGTTCTTTTGCTATAGATGATTCAGTTTATGTTTCTTTAATCAGACAGTTTTTTTCCTAATCGAGGCTGTATTATTCACTCAATTAAGGAATGGAAAATTTCCTCAGTGGACTAAAGATGAATACACTTTATGGGACATTCAGGTTTAGCATTCACTGGCAGCTGTCAACAGTGTGAAAATACCATTTCTGTGGGCTATACTGCATGTATGTTTTCATTTTGATACAACAAAAATAAATTTAGAGGTATTAGTAGCTGGGTTTAAGAGGATTAAGGAAGAGGGTATGGTTGCTTTGGGTAGCTGTAGAACATGAAAAAGATAAATCAGTATGAATTACAAACAGGTGTGTAATTCTAGAAGGATGATGCATTGTGATGGATTTTTACTTTGGAGGGAATAGGAACCACTTATTCCTTTATTTACTGATAGGCTAAAGAGTGTGCTTCTCATTTTCATGGTTCTGTGTATTAGGGGCTCTCACCCCAAGATGGATATCAGTAGTCCTGTATTCATGGCATTACTAACACCCATGCTTTACCTCTCTCCCTTTCTAGGCTTGTTCTTTGTCTTTCACCTGTCTTCACACTCATAATTCTTGGATGTTATATACTACTATATAATTCATACTTCTGGCAATTTCATACACACACTTGTTAGACATGGGACTTTTTTTTTATCCACGTACTTCTTAAATAAATCAAGGGACAAAGGAAATACTTTACAGGTTATGGCAGCATATTTTATTTTCTAAAGTATTTTTATTCCAAAAACTCATATTTGAGTTATCCAAGATGGCACTAGTTTTAAGTGATGAGTTTATCATTATACTTATATGAGAAACATAAGAGTTGGTTTCAAGTTTGTATGTAGCATGTTGTCGTAACCCTAGGAGCAATAGAGGGGTAAAATTGTAATAGGGATATAAATAGTTGTTAGAAGGTATTTTGCAATTTGTTAGGATTACAGTTGTACTGCACATGGGTGCATGGGTTGAGGCCAAACGGATTGCGCATGGGTACAAGAGCGGTGAGGCTATAAATAAGCCACTGCTGTAGGAAGAAGTTATGTTTTGATTGATAAATGATATTCTGATTTCCCACCTCCAAATTCTCTCTCTCTCTCTCTCTCTCTCGATCTTTCTCTCCCTTACTTTATGTTCTGATTCTCCCTATTCTTCTTCTAAATTTCCCCCTTCATTCTTCCAATTTTCCAATCCAATCTTAGGTTAAACCCTAAGTACATAACAATTAGTATCAGAGTAGTCGCCCTCAACTGTGATGATTCTAGACGTGAAGACGAGGCAAAGGCGATTACGGAAACTGGTAGTAGTCAGGCGAGTTCGAGTAGTGAAATTAACAACTCGGAACCTATCTAGGTCGTTGTAGGTGGGTGAGACAAGCGTGATCCCATCAGCAATCAGTATAGAGGAACGCTCGCGATTGGTGAGGGAGTTCATCAAAGGTTGTGATGCAGACGGCCAGGAGGTTCAACCGTTGTCAATTGCAGTCGGTGATTAGGCAAAGTAGGTCCGACGATTTCGATTGTGATTCTAGCAACTCTTTGTGGTTAGACTTGGATTTTGAAAGTGCAATCAAACAGTTGCATCCTGGTTACTATTTTGTGAGTTAAGCGAATCAGGATAGGCAAATGACCAATGATGAGATTCCGATGACTTGGGACACTAACAGTAGGCGACCTGTAGGAAGCCACAACAAAGTTGATTGAGTATAGACCTAGGCGATTTCTGATCGATTCTTGGCAGCAACAGAAACCGATTGTGCTTCCAAAAAGATTGTAGCAGAGTAGGTTTGTTTATGAAAGATTTTCAAAGGGAATTAAATTGAGTCAATCAGGTTTAGCTGGTATCTAGGTCGCGCAACAGGTTAAGTTTATTGAAATTGAAGCAGCGATTGAGGTGGAATAGGCAAATAGTAGCAGTGTTTTAGAAGCAATTGGTTTTTGGGAGATTGCAGTCCAATTCGGAAGGTGTCACAGAGCGAGGTTATCCTCGTGATTGTAACAGACCAGATGGTTCGAATTTTTGTTCAATTTTTGGAAGGCGAAGCAGGTGAGTGACCCTTGGCTGCTAATTTCGGTGTTTCGTGCCCATAATTGAGGGACGAACCAGGTCAAGTGATTTCCGGCTTGAATTCGGCAAATTGTATCGACTGCATAAGAGTCAAATTAATATAGGAGGTGGATTCGGAGCAGCTGATTGTGAATTTGTAAGCAATACCATAAGGCAGTTGCTGTGAAGCAGAGACAGAAGGGAAGTAAAATCAGAGGCGGATTCCGTTTGATAAGCGGATTTTTCCAACTTATCCTGCTTGTTTATTGTTGGTGCTCTAGGTTGTGAGTAAAGGAAACAAGAGGTTGATTCTGGCTTTTAAATTTGGTTAACTTGTTCGAAGAAGAGCAGTATGTATAGAACCCCTACCCCTTGGTCTTCGAAGTGTCGTGTTTGTGAGAAACTACCCATGGGGAGTAGTGCATGCATGAGACAATGGGGGTCTCAATTGCAACAGAAGAGTGTTGCATTTTCAGTGGGATGCCATGTTCTTGAGAAGCTAGCCATGGGGAGTAGTGCACACATGAAACAAGTGGAGTCTAAATTGCAGCCGAAGAATGTTGTATTTTCAGTCGGAGGTAGAAATCATGAGGATTTTGGCCTAAAGCACGAGACAAGGGAAAAGAAATTTGATAATGAGTCCAGCTGATTGGACAAGGAAACAAGGAGAGTGATATACGAATCGTGCGTGGAATGGGGCTGTGTACTACAAGAGCAGCTGCAGGAGTTTTCAAGGATGCCGACTAAGAGGTATAACATCAACTTTCCTACTGAATTCTTCGATAAATCGAGAATAAATTTCTCGGATGATTATCACGGAAGTTTTAACCAAGAGGAGTCCCTTAAAATGGGGTAGCCTAAGGAGAGGTTTGGAGATCGGAGCTCGTCTAATGTGGTGGAAGAGTTCAACAAAATCTGGTAGGTAGTGTCAGTGATGGAGTACCAATTGAGATTTGAAGAGTTGAAGGCCCTAATGCTCAATCATAACCCTATTTGACAGAGGCCTATTTCGTTTCAAGCTTCATGATTGGCTTGAATGAAGAGTTGAGGCCAATGGTGACAGCTCTCCAGCCCAAGAGTCAAGCATGTCGCTGATAGTGCCAGGTTTCATGAATTAACGTTGGAAGCACTAAAGAAGAAACAGAGAGAGAGAGAGAGAGAGAGATGCTGATGGAACAACATGGGAACAATCAGATTTGGAACGGAACATTGACTTGTTGAATAAATTGGTTATAAAGCAGGTCGAAGCTGGAGCTGAGAATGACAATGCCTATAACATGTATCCTAGGTGGGGTCAAGATTGTGATGGTCCACATGGAGTTGAAGGCGGTCTGATTGAACAATTAGGACTTGAACAATCTTATATTAGCTCTACAACAACTGATCCTAAAGCTGATGAACTTGGACAGGCATTCATCAAGGGCTTGGACCAAAGTGGTGATGAAATATTAAAGGAAATTGGGGTCACAGTTAGCCAATCTCCTGGACATGCACCAGCCTACATTGAAGAAACTGTGGTGGGGAAAGTTGGTAAGGACAGCAATCAACAAATTTCAGTTGTTCACTTTGACCAACAAAGAGTGATCGATTTTTGATATATTCTAGTCGAGGTGAACATGAGAACTACTAAATTTGCTATGCATATAGAGAATTTTCAAAACTTCTCCATCTAAGTTGTGGAAGAGAAGGAAAAAGGCATATAGGAAGCTGTGGAGGTTTGGCATTTCTTGGGGACAAGAATATTTTAAGACAAGGGGAATTGTCATGACCCTAGGAGCAATAAAGGAGCAAAATTGTAATAGCGATATAAATAGTTGTAAGGTATTTTGCAATTTGTTAGAATTACAGTTGTACTATACATGGGTGTTTGGGTTAAGGCCAAATGGATTGCACATGAGTGCAAGAGCGGCGAGGCTATAAATAAGCCGTTGCTGTAGGAAGAAATTATGTTTTGATTGATAAATGATATTCTGATTTGTGATTTCCCACCTCCAAATTCTCTCTCTCTCTCTATCTTTCTCTCCCTCACTTTCTATTCTTCTGATTCTCCCTATTCTTCTTCTAAATTTTCCTCTTCATTCTTCCAATTTCTCAATCCAATCTTAGGTTAAACCCTAGGTACACGACACATGTAAACTCTGGATTTGAAAATGTATTGCATGTAATGACAAGGAGATTCCATGGTTGCTTTAGTCGTCATCTCCTTGCTGCAGATTATGGTTTATTAACAGTACATTTTGTAGAAAAAAGTTTCGGCTCCAACCTGTTCATTTTTGTTTCACTGTAGAAAAATCTTTATTATACTAGTACTCATTAAATTGGAGGTCGTCTTTGTTTTTTTTTTTTATTATTTTCATGTTATAACAGCATGTTAATAAATTAAGATAATTCCTTTAATTTACATAGAGGTTTTACACAATGCTAAATATTTGATGCTATGATTATCAGGATATTAGCTAATTCCAAGCCCTGTCCAAAATGCAAGCGACCAATTGAGAAAAACCAAGGTTGTATGCACATGACATGCACACCCCCTTGCAAATATGAATTCTGCTGGTAAGAATTTATACCTCTGTAGTAAATTGGAATCACGAGCACTTGTAGTTCTTCTGTTCTTGTTTTTTTCATGATTTATAGAGTATATTTGGGAATGTTTTCTCCTTGCAAATTATTCAACAAAAGCTTTAATGGTGCTGCTACATTTACTGTTGCATTTCCTTTTCCCATGACACTTTCATTCTTAACAGCAATGGAGTATTTGTTTGTCCTAAATATAAATATATATGTCATTATCCATGACATGTAATCATTTTTGTATTCAATTATCTTACATGCAGGCTATGCCTTGGTGCATGGTCTGATCATGGTGAGAGGACAGGTGGTTTCTATGCATGTAACCGCTATGAGGCAGCTAAGCAAGAGGGAGCGGTAATGTTAATTTTTCATGTTTGTTTTATCTTTTACATAGTAAACTGAATTATTCCTGTGACGTGTATGGTTTGATGTTTTGAATGATCAGTGAATATTTCTATGTATCTATTTTGTTTTAGTATGATGAAACTGAGAGGAGGAGGGAGATGGCTAAGAACTCCCTAGAGAGATATACTCATTACTATGAACGATGGGCAACCAATCAATCGGTACGTACAGATTTGTCAAACATGTCTTGCTTGCTCTTTGCATGCCTGAAAGTTTGTAGTCACTTTGGGGACCATTTTGACGATTGAAGTTTCACTTTTCTGGAAGATGGCACCTTTTTTGGGTTGCATTATGTAAATAGGCATAAAATGTTTATCTGTTCTCAGATTTGGCTTCCACGTTTTTATGCTCTGCTGCTTAACATTTGTACTGCATGCAAAATGAAATAGTAGTTTCTGTTGTACAAGGTAGATACATGGATAGTTCAGTCCATTCTCTTAGTGAGCTGCTTGGTCATGGTCTTTAGCTGATCTCATTCTTTTGGGCATTAAGTTAAGCTCCTTAATTTAGAGAGGATTCTGTATGCAAAATATGCCTGAGATTAATGTTCTCTATAGAGCCATTCTTTGGAGTGAAATGAACAATTATGATCCATGTTGCTTTCCCAGGCAGTTGGGAAAATGCTATATGGGGTTTACACTAAATGTCCTTTTTAATGGGTGCTTTCTCTGTTCGTAAGGTAATAGAGATCAATGGATTTTGTGTATTTTGGGTTGTTTTGCTGCTATTTGCTTATAAATATATATATATATATATGCAAATGATTTATCTGCTTTTTTTTTGGGTACTCAGTGCATAAATAATCTAATCAAGCCGACCCTACAGTAGGATAAAGGCTTGGTATGTTGTTGTTTGTGCATAATCTGATGAATCTCCCTGTTTGTTATTCACTGGCAGTCAAGACAAAAGGCTCTTGAGGATTTACATCATACGCAAACTGTGCGCGTAAGCATACATTGCTTTACTTTTTTTATTTTTAAGTTTAACTATGTAACTTTTAGGTGCATACTGAGTTAAAAATAATATGATGGACGAATCAGATAATAGGGTCATGTTCTATCCTGTATGACCTCCTACCGCTCTCATTGTCCTAACAATTCATTTCCCAAAGATGTTAACATGGTGTAAAATGAAATGAACTGTAGTTTCTGCTTGTGCCGTGTGTGTGCGCATATAAAATTGTCATTTACTTTTTATTACTTGACAAATCTTGAACAGTTTTTTGTTCCTTTTCTGAGGTTGTAGATATGTTTCATTATAAGTTTATGTTTTTTTTTTTTTTTAATCAAAGTTCATAGAATTGAGTTGTCATTTTGTTGCTATAATGAAAAACTTTTAGCTAATATGATTGCTACTTGCTACATTCTGGAGTCTTGGCGAGCACATAGGGACAGAAAATTTTCTAGCACCAGCAACATAATTAACTTTTGATGAGTGTATACAGAAACATGGAAGACATTAAGGGAGGGGGGGGTGGAAAGAAAAGAGAAGATTGCTGTGAATGTTGTTTGCTAAATGTTGATGGAAATGCTGCCCCTTGTTGATGGCTGTAGAAACTTGCAAAAATTCCTAGTTTTGTGATGTGATCACAGAAATTGGGAGAGAGAGGGATTGTCTCCTTTTAGATGATCTCCAATATTATCTGGCAGCAGACGATGTCCATTATTGCTAGCACCAGGATCGTCCATATTTGGCAAAATGTAGTGCATAGAGCTGATACAATATAGTATGTTACAGCTTTTGCCTCTTATCAGTAGAGGAAATGATCTTTCAAGAATCTTTCTTAGGTGATCTAATTGTTTTACAATTTATTAACTTGTTTCCTTTGTTTTGTGTTCCTTTTATTATTTTTCTTTTGTATGATTTTTTTCTGCAGCTTGAGAAGATCAGTGACAAACAATCTCAACCTGAGTCACAGCTCAAATTCATTATAGAGGCCTGGCTACAGGTAAGTTCAAAATACATTTCATTGCATTTAGGTACCCACCAAAATTCCCTACTTTTATCTGTCTTCTACCATGAGGTGAGGAAATCAGAAATTTTTTTTGAACAACATAACTTTAAAGAAAGATATCTGAGGGGTGTAAAATTTTAGACAAACTTTTTGTTAATCTGTTTGATGCAATTAATTTGGGGAACTAACTAGTAGAAATATAAGTGATTCAAGTAGATGCTTCTAATGGCTTGCTTATTTCATGAAGTTCACTTGGCAACTGCATAATAGTATGTCTAGCCATCTATGTAGGAATGAGTTTTTTTTTTACTGTAGGAAACTAAATATCACCTTTCCATGTATTACTGTATAGTAGTATAAACTCCTGTGAAGTGAAGTTTCTGAATCCTAACCGGTCATATGCTCTGCTGTTCATTATTCTGTAAAAATGAGAGCTTACCTTTTCTTTCTTATGTTTCTCCACTCTAAAAAGTTAACATAATGCCATTTGGACTTGAGTCTATTAGGAATGTGCAGCCAAAGAAGCTGGTGGTGCATGCAGGTTGCCTGTTTTTGGTGCCTTGAATTGCACATAGCTTATAGACTACTGGCTCTTTTTTCCACCTTTTCTGCCTCTCCCTTTTCCCTTTTCTTCGTCCTGGGGCCTTATTAATTGCAACCCATAACTCAGTGATGATTGGATAACTGGTTATGGAGGTTGTAAACATTTTCTTATTTATACTCCACTGAATCTGATTAAAATTCCAAGATAGTGAAGAACTCTGTTTACGTAGCATGAGAGTGAATGTGTCTGTATGGGTCTGGACTTTCTATATGAATAATTTTGTTTCAAGTTTGCCTTCTTTTTGGTGGTTTGATTTGTTTATTTTTATGTATAAAAGAAGAATGAATTCCTATTTGGAAAAGTTTATTTGTCTTTCTTTTGGGGGCTGCGCCATTGCCTAGAGAATAGAAAATACAAGAAAGGAAATGTTGACACCATTTCTTCTGATTGGTGTGCTAAACGAACACTTGCCCTGATATGCATGCATATTAGTTTGTTAAGATTTAGGAGCAGATACTGTAACAGTATTTGTGATAGTGGATAAAATAATTTTTGTTAAAATTTATACTAGAAAGAACCATGATTAACATAATTAATGTCCTCACTTCTCAATTTGATTGGATGAACATATTAAGAGGATGTCTTGGGAGAGTATGAATAAATCTATGTGAGGAATACCCGGAGGAGAACAAATATTTGTAGAGGGATTTTAATGGCCTTGTAGGAAGAGATAGTAGAGGATATGAGATGGTAATTGTGGGCAACAATTTGGGGCTATGGATTATGTGGACAAGGCTTCCTAGATTACCGACCTATGATATTACTTTGAAAATGAGGTGCGGACATTTATTAATTTTAAGAACGGATAGAATATAAGTTGAACCATACCTGTTGTTAACTAAAAGAGTATGTAAGGATGTAAACACAGTAAGTGTAAGGATAAGAGCTTGGCATTGTGAAATAAGTGAACTTGAACTTGTTTGAACCTAGTTATAAAAAGATAGATAATGAAAAGGAAAGATGTTTAAAACAATAGAGGAAGGTGGTGACTGGTGAAATTAGGCTATTCAAAGCTACAATAGTGCAAGAAATATGAACCTTAGAAGATGAGACTAATGTGTCAAAAGGATAATTGAATGTCCATATCCGTATCCTTCAGCGGGCCGGGTTTCCTTCTTCCTGTTGCCACTGTGAAATAGGTGTCATTTTGCCACTACTCCAAGAGGGCACGCGAATGCAGTTTGTGATGTTTGATTTGGTGCTAAATACTGATGGTCTGGGGCCTCGCTATGTATTAGGATATGGTGTTGCACAAGCATCCGGTGGACTAGTAGGTGTCGGGGAATCTAGCAATTGTAGATTGACCTATCCATGCTGGCATGGAATATAAACCAAATAATTGACAACCTGTACTTTTACTCATTTATTGCATATTTATGCATGTAATTGTCAAAGCTCACTGTTGACTGCAGATTTTTGTCTAGTTTTGTGTAGAGGAAATGCATTTTTCTTTTTGTTAATTTTTGAAGTGAAGTTCTCTTTAGGGTTTAGGGTTTATAGAATTAAAGGCTTGGAGTTCATGATCTGTCATATGCTAATTTTTTTAATACTTAATTTTTGCTTTATAGAAGACATAAGGGTGGCAAGAGTGTGATTTTACATCAGTTATTTTATTTATTTATTTTTTGATCTTGTAAATTGTTAACCAAGATGTTTGACACTGTGTCATGTCTGCAGATAGTTGAATGTAGGCGAGTCCTAAAATGGACCTATGCCTATGGGTATTACCTGCCTGAGCATGAACATGCTAAGAGGCAATTTTTTGAGTATTTGCAAGGTTTGTGGTTCTGTCAAAAACTTCTATTAAATGTGACTTTGAGATTTGTTCTAGTATTCCTGTGAGTTGTAGTGAATGCAATATGCCTGCAGGTGAGGCTGAGGCTGGCTTAGAAAGGCTTCATCAGTGTGCTGAGAAGGACCTGCAAAGCTATCTTAATGCTGAGGGCCCTTCAAATGATTTTAATGATTTCCGCACGAAGCTGGCTGGACTCACTAGGTAATTTTGTCTAATAGTCGTGGCTGTAATGGTCTATCACAAAAGAAGTTCTTGTTCTAGTAATTTGATAACTTATTCTTTTATTTTTATTTTTTTAAATGTGAGACAAATTTATGTCTTGCAACAGCATTATAATTTTTTGAAAGGGTGTTGAGATAACTAGGCGAAGAGGGAATTGCTATATGCAGCAAGTGTTTGGAAAGAACTTATTAGCTTCCTTTCTGCATGACATGTTTCAGACTTGAGAATATCACATATAATTGGGGGCTGTTAGAACCTTCGATTTACTGCCTCTTTTATTATCTTTTGAATGCTTGTCCTGTGGTGTCTTTCATTTACCAATGAAGGCAGCGACCTTGATTTCTCCTAAAGATCCACCAGTAATATGCCATGTTATCCATGCCCACTGTCTAAACTAATAAAGCCTGTATCTTTATTGATATAAAGGAATATAAGTCTGGATAATTTTTGGTTTTAAATATTGCAGATGGTGTCTTGGTCATGCAAATGGTCTAGTATGTGTCTTCCCTCAGCTGCATGTATCTATACTTGCATTATTTATTCTTCCATGGCTTGGTGATTGGATTTTGTCATGGATTCACTTGGAAATTGTGATGTATTGGTAATGTTGCTGTTCTTCTAGAATGAAGGATGATATGTCCTTGTTTACTTAATTCAATTGCTATATTCTATGATTGCTGTCCTCCTACAACAAATGATAACAGTATCGAATTCTTTTACCAATATTATTAGATGCTGTTGTCTCCAAAACTGGAGAATCCAACTTAGAACAGACACGGCATGTGGGATACCTTTTATATTCATTTTCTTTTCTGCTGAAAAATTATTCCATAGCATGTTACTTACCTCGGTAATAAGTATTGATTTGCTTAGTGTTGATTATCTGACCTAACAATTGCAATAGTGTTGGTCAAAGTTACTTTTGAGGCTTAGAAACAATTGCAGTTTGCCAAGTTTTAAGTTATCATTTTGAATTTTGATTACCTGGCATTCTTTTCTGATGAAAGATCATTTCTCTAACCTCCTTAGCCTGTAAATAAATATACAAACAAACTTATCCTGGTTTTACTATTTTCCCTACTAATGCAACAGTGTCACTCGCAATTACTTCGAGAACTTGGTTAGAGCATTAGAGAATGGTCTGTCAGATGTGGATTCCCAGGGGGCTTGCAGCAAGGCAGCAAGCTCAAAAATTGGAGTAGCTGGCAAGGGTAAAGGTGGGCGAGGCAAAGGAGCTTGCAGAACTACTAGTGGATCAAGTAAGAATTTGGATGATTCAGGGGGTTGGTCTTGCGACCAGTGCACCTATTTGAACGTCAGATCGGCCATAACATGTGCAATGTGCCACCAACGCCGATGAAATACAAGGTTGGCTGCCTTTGAGCTTGTGGTTCTCAGTTTGCAGATTTGCCTCTGGGAGCACAGGGGGGAGCACTAGGGGATTCCTTCCTGGGCAGGAAATACTTTGGCTGATCATTTTGGCTTGAGTTCTAAAAAGCATGGAATGAAGAAGAAGAAGATTAAATGAGAAGAGAAATGAGGAACAATCAATCTATGATGTGTTTGGCGTTTGTTTTGGTGGAGTAGTAGTATCATCAGATCATTCAGTGTATATAGTTTAAATTAATCAATCAAGTCACTGGTCAATGCTTAGAACCTTTGCATTGTGACTGAATATATATGCTAAGAAGATGAATGATGATGGCCGGAGGCAATGGCAAATCTTACTCATTTGTGTTTCTCTGGTGAGACTCCTTTTGAAAGGTTGAATATATAGGCTATATACATACATATATATATATATATACATACGGCCTCTTGAAATTGTATAATGGAAGATGTTTATCTCTGTTAAGAACCAACCTTTTTATGGTGGTGGTTTATTTTATGTGATGGTAATGCTTTCATGCTATGTCAACATATTGGAGTTTTATGGAGATATTAAGATCAGACAGCAGAAGAGGTATAAGAAAATGCAACATTTACAATTTTTAATTAAGATTAAATGATGATTATTTTAAAAATTATTAGAATATTTTTATACGGTATGCTATGATTATCATATGAAAAATAAAATATTTTAACTATTTTTGTGATGGGTTGATGTTAATCATTATTCATGATACAACCAAATTTTAACTAAAAAATAGCTATTTAGTTTTAAAAATAATTGTCATATAATAAAATTTTGAAAAAATAAATCCAATTGATCATTATTTTAAAAGTCTGAAAAACAAAAAATTTAAGTACTAGACGACATATCATTGTTTGTTTAATTTATATAAAAAGTTCTAAAAATTACTTTTAATAGTAAAAATGATTTGTGGATTATATTTCTGTTAAGAATTATGTATTTCTTCATTTTTTTGCAATAGTTTTGAAATTTTTTATTAAAATACTTATTTAAAAATTTAATTCTATATTCATGTAATTTAACTATGTGTCGCATACGTACGTACATACATGTCTAGTCCAGTAAATATCAATTAACTGTTGTGACTAAATATAATAGGTTGGATATATAAGCACTTGAAATGCATAATGGAAGGAAGATCAAAGATGTTTACCTCTGCAAGAACAACTTTTCTCTATGTGGTGATGCATAAATAATGCTTTAATGCTATGTCACATCATGTCTTTAGAATAAACATATTGGAATTTAGTGAAAATATTAAGATTAGAAAATTATATATAGTGAAAGAAAATGCAACTTTTTATATGAATTTGAAACTTTTCACTCTCAGCATCTACAATTATTTATTTCTCACATAAAGTAATAAATACTGTACTGGGCATTGAGAGACAGATAATAATGAACATTATAGCTGTGAAAATTGCCTGTAAACAAATTCACTAATCAACAACAACATCCACAACAAAGACTGATTAAAAAAAAAAAAAACTGCAGTGACTGAGGAGGAGGATGTGTATGAAGTATGAACATGAACTGGAAAAAGAAGTTTTCACATATTTACTTTACACCAAAAATGCTGTGTCATTGTTGTAAATAACCCTTATAATCAACCTATTCTTTTCTTTTCTTTTCTTTTCTTTCATCATCTCCAGACCAGAGGAGAAGTCAAATAAATACGGCACAATGTTTAATTGTGCAGATATACATTGACCACAGCAAAGGAGAGATCAATCTATAAAGGAAGCTTCTTATATTATATTATATCATCGAATTAATGATGCAAGCTTTTTTGGGGGTATTATTATTTCGTTGCACAAGACTTTTCTTTGAACAATCTCTGGCTAAGTGCATTTAGCAATGCTCTGGAGTACTGGCGAGACGCCATTTTCCACTCCACCCCGGTTGTCATCATAGCCTCAAACTCTTGATAACTGATGCGACCATCCTGTCATCACATTCATCAACACAACGAAGAAAGTTATTTAACCTAACAAAGTGTAGTGTTTACCATGATTAGTTAGATTAAGGTTTGGGAGTGTGTCATGACTTCCATAAACTTATATTAATAGTTTATTAAAAAGGTTTTATATATTTTGTTTACTCTCATAAACTAATTTAATAATCAATCATCTTCAATTAGTTATAAATAATATTAAAGTCAATCTAGAACTAATATTGAGTAGATGCCAGTCATGAAACTGTCTGAAACTAGTTTCTATTAAATTGATATATAGATTTCTAACATCGCAAAAAACATTAGAAATTAAAATGAAAGTTTGTCTTAATTCATTCCTATATTGGCAATCTACCAGAAAAGTCTTAATTAATCATATTAAAAAGTATCATAAACCTAATACTAATCAATCATCTTCAATGTCCATCTAAAAAAATAATCATACTTAGCTAGCATTTTTGAGTAAAGACACAAAATCAATATCATATATGATGTTACCTTGTTTAAGTCAATATCATATCATATCATATGTGATAGCATTTTTGACATTAGATAATGTTACCTTGTCTAAGTCAATATCATATATGATGTCTTTGATGACTTGGTCACCGTTGGAGCCCATGTTTATGTCCTCCGATAAACCATCTTTCAGCTCATCAAACTCAATGTACCCGCTTCCATCCTTGTCGAAGTGGCAGAAAGCTTGGCGGAGCTGCGCGTCGTCGCTGCTCATTCTTTTAAGGTGTACAGACATTGTCATGAACTCCTCGTAGTTGAGCATTCCATTCCCATCAACATCAGCCTTTCAATGCATAAGAAAGATCGATGATCTTTTGTAACACAAAATACATTTGTAAGAAAAAGAAATTCATTGACTCAATATTATATGGTGAAGAAGTCCTACGTATCAACCGAAAACTATGCTATTGTGGCTGATGTTTCAAGTTTCAAGTTTCAGAATCATTTCACGGATGCAATCCTCTATATTACAGGATTCACAATCCTACATATACTTTTAAATGGCCCACTGAATATTGGTGGTTCACATTTTTAAATGCCAACGTGCCATGTCTTGATGGACACAGTATGTCAAAGCTCAAGAATAATCCAAGCATATACAACTAAGAAGCCATTGAAAATGTAAAAAGAGAGTTGGAAGACAGGCTAGAAAGGAAATGTAGAAGGATAAAACTCACAGCTTCCAATAACATCTGCACATCAGGGTCGGCAATCTGTTGGCCAATCATGTTGAGGCCAGTCTTGAGCTCTTCAAATGTCAAGTTTCCATTCTTATCAGTGTCCATCATAAGGAACATCTGCTTGATCCCTGCTACTTGCTCATGTGGCAAGTTGTCGGCTACTACCTACAAAAACAAATAATATTCCTTATACATATTGACAGCTTTTTATGCTCAGAATTTCCAAGAATCCAAGACTAAGACGCTGATAAAAAGGGTGATTCAATTACTTACTCTGAGGACTCTCTTCTTGAATTTGTTCATCAATGAGAACTGCTTAATTCTTGCTCGGACATTTTCTCCTAGAGGGACATTAGAGACTTGATGTGCATTATGAATCCACCGATGTTCTACATATAGAACACACGAGATATTCAGACCACGACCAATGTTTAATTGACATATTCACGTCTGGAAACAGAGAATTATTGCAGCGAACTAACTGAAGTACATACCAAGGACTTGTTCAACAGTAAACCGGCTGTAAGGGTTTGGGTCAAGCATACCACGCACAAGTTCCTTAGCATCTTCAGAAACTTTCGGCCATGGATCCCTAGTAAAGTCTATTTCACACCGAACTATTGCCTGTGCAATTCCTTCTTCAGTTTCTGTGCCAATTAGAAAAACCGTCTGCAAGGTTAGACCCCTGTGATGAAGTGAAGAAAATGATTTGATTTGGGTGGAAGTAATATGTTTTCAGTAGAAGTTGATCAAAGGAGATCAATAGAATTGATGAAGATGAAATACCTGCCCAAAAGGGAGGAACTCCACATAATAAGATGTAAAGAATAACACCTGCACTCCATACATCTACATCTGCACTATAATTTCGCCGAAGCACTTCGGGAGCCATATAGTAAGGGCTTCCAACGATTTCACTGAACCGCTGACCTAACACCATGCATGTTTTGAATTATTACAGTTCAGATAAGGCTTGAAGCTAATCAAATAATTAATGCCCCAAGTAGAAGCAATTTACAAGCAGTACTTTAGTGGGATATCAGTGTAGCCAAGCCACTCAATTAACATTTGGAATTGAAGCATATATACCAGGCTCAAAGAATATGGAGAGTCCAAAATCAATAGCCTTCAATGGGGAATCCTCGCTGGAGTTGGCATATAGGAAATTTTCGGGTTTTAGGTCTCTATGTATTACTCCGTTTTTGTGGCACTCCTGCAACATGAACAACTTCCATTAACCAAAATACTGCACAAAAGAAAGGCAATAGCTATAATTGATCCGGATACCATTAAACAAACGAGAATCTTTCTCTTAACATCATTGAATGTTGAATATTGCATGCCATCTCTGGACCATAACATGCAAGCATTAGCACAATACTAAAGCAGTCTCGTCATTCTATAGTTAAAATACTTTCTTCACCATTATTATTCTCTTAAGTTACTTATAGATCTCTATAGTTCATTCTATAATTTCAAGGCCAAAAAGCACTTAATGACCCTATAAATCCAGATAATGAACTTTGTCACCTTCTGAAATCAAGTCAGATAATAGAACGGAGAGGATCGAGGAGAAATTAGGAAAGTGCTGAAAATGACCTTGATGACCTCGAGAATGGTCTTGGTGACGGTTGCAGCACCTCTCTCGGTATAATGCCCTCTGGCCACGATCCTATCGAAGAGCTCGCCGCCCTCGCAGAGCTCCATGACAAGATAAACCGCCTCTTTATCCTCATAAACCTCCTTGAACTTGACGATATTCGGATGCGACGGCAAATGCCGCATGATCTCCACCTCCCTCTTCACATCCTCCACGTCGATCTCCGACTTGAGCTTGCTCTTCGATATCATCTTGCAGGCGACCTTCTCGCCGCTGACCTTGTCGTGGCACTGGTACGTGATCCCGAACTCTCCCCGCCCTAGCTCCTTCCCGAACACATATCTCCGGAAAATGTCGTCCCCGCAGGGGTCTTTCAGCACGGTGACGATGCGTGTATTGGGAGAACGATTCCGGCTCCGAGGTAGGGCTTTATGGATCGCCCCGCAGGAGCTTCGATCTTCCGGCAGGGCTTTCCTGATGTTTCTGGTTCTCTTCAGCAAAGCTCCGTGCATGGAGACGCAGGCCCCCATGGTGTTATTGGATTTGGAATTATCAGGCGCATAAACCTCCCATGGAAAGACAAGGATCAAACCATCAAATGCCCATTCATATAGGAGACGCAGACGCAGAGAGAGAGAGATTGAAACCTATATTTGGGGAAGAGCGATTGGTAGAAGACGAAGCCTCAAATGGAGGATCACCTTCTCCATTGTCCCGCCTTTTTTTTAGTTCTCTCGTCCTATTATTTGTAAAAACATCTACGTTAAAATTTCAACTCCAACACGACACATTATTATTGCGATTTTAACATTTGAAAATAATTTTTTATCATAAAAAAAAATTTAAACCTTCCATCACATTTTTATCAAAAATTAAGCGGTGAACGACCAAATGAAATTTAATAACCAGAGACATTTTTTACTTTTACGGGCATAACTTAACAGTTGGGATCGTATACGAGTTAGTCTCAAGAAGTCTTGGATTCTAACTGCTAAATAGTCTGAGCTCGTGTTTAATTTCTACCGTTGGGTTCCATAATTTACTCCCTGCAAAAATCTTAGAACAGAACTGTGGATCTTCAGGCGAGAAAATTCACCTTTTGATCTCAATAATCAAAGACTTTGATTAATCTCTTTGATAATTTTTTTGTAATAAATTGTGTTGGGGGCTTATAAGAATATGCCAATTGATTGTCAATTATTGTCCTTTTGATATTAAACTTATCATTTTATATGTAATTTTCAAAATCAAATAAAGCAAAAGTCTAAAATTAGAGAGTTTAAATTTAAATTTTTTGTAGAAAGTATTTACTACATTTGATAATGTTATCGATATGATTATTTTTTTTTTTATCATCATCATGCTGTGGCTCACTTTTTATTAACATAAATGCCAAATCAATTAAGATAGCATGGGTGCTCACTCTTTCTTCTTAGTTGCTATCCTTATTTCTATAATTCAATAACTTTTCTTCTAAGATTTTAATATTGTTGACTTAAATAACAAAAAAATTATTTTAAAAATAATTTCAACAATTTCTCAATCATTATATATGAAAAAATAGTAATATCTAATTCAAGAGAAAAATATTATCTTCTCTATGTCGAGTTTATTCGATACGAACATATAAAAAGGATAAAATTTATATTTTTTTCTAATTTTATTTATATCAAATAAATATAAATATTATGTTACACAACTAACATAATAATTTTGGAGTTGGAGATTAGAAGAAAATATTGGTGGTTGACCAACCAAAAGGACTATTCTGCCATTATGTTGACCCATTTGGTCGATCAAAGTGGCAATAACACAAGAAAAGAAGTCTGTTTCGTCGATCAAACACCGATTTGGACTTTGTGATTTTATCAGCCAATCATATGGGTGTCCTATTTTTCAGGAAAACAAATATTAATATTTTTTTTAGAAAATATCTATAATTGAAAAAATGAAAAAAAAAATAATAAAGGAAGAGGACGAAAATAGAGCTGGTTGGCTTTGATTTTATCGAAGAGATAAAGGGCATAATCGGAATTCAAGCCTCACAGTCGGAATCCCAAGTCTGCAACAGCGAAGCTTCTCACTGGTCTCTGCCACTGTTCCCTTTTGACTTGCTGCCTGCCCCGTCTCGCTGGATCTCCTTTCCTTTCCCTGAAATTCCAAGCTTTGATCTTTGAACGTTTTGTCAATATAAACGGAGACTCGTTTCCCTTCATGCATCCGGCTTCTCCGCTTCTCGATAAGCCAAATCACTTCCATTTCTGCTGTGGTACGTTTCGATTTCTCTGCACGTATATTTTCTTAATTATTTCTCTTGGTTCTGTTCCTGGATGCAATTGAAGATGTGGATTTCTCTCGTTTTCTCTAATCTTTGCAATTTGCTCTTCTTTTTGTAATTCCCAGGCCCAGTGGTTGGTTTTCTTTTCATCTAGGTCCGACTTTGTAGTCGATTTGTTAGGAGAGAGAATCTGAAGTTTATCAGTCTGTTTTATGTTTCTTTCAGTTCTGTGGAACCATAGCAGCAAAGAAAATTCATTAAAGTGGCAAAGAAAACTGTTTTTCTCTATCTTAAATACACAAGTTCTGATTTATCACTTGCAGATTTTGTTTTCTTCTTTCTCTTGGTTTCTTTCCCTTTTTATCTTTTATAGGAATGGGGAGAGAGGAAGTTTGTTTGGTTGTTTGTTGAAGATAAATATTCTCTAGTCTTGGGTTACAAATTATTTGACATCTTTACATTTGTTGTTGTGTAAATACTGGGATAAGGTAATGGAAAAAGTTGCTCCTTTGTTACTTGGAAACTCATGGATTTGAGTTGTGGAAATAGCCTCTTTGCGAGAAAGCAAGGGGAAGGCTGCGTACAATTATGGGCCTCTCCCGACCTGGGGGCGCCCTATAAAGTAATGGGCAAGGTGTAGTCAAACAATATCTGATTTTTCAGGTATTAAATGTAGTGCTGATGGGCTTTCTCAGTTTAGTGAGATCAAGTTTGTCTTCTTATGTGAAGCTGGTTTGGTTTCATGGCTGAATGAGCATTCCTGTATGAAATTTAGAACCACGTCTTTGGTTATTCTCGTGATTTCCTTTGCTTCTATATATATTAAATGTTTTCCTTTGCATTTTGCGTATTTATCAGTTGTCCAAAATACTGTTTTGCTATGTTTGGCACAAGGATTTGTAGGAGGAGAAAAAAAGAATCATAGATGTTGCTATGTAAATGTAAAAATAATGTATATAGTCTCTTCATTTTCTTTTTATTTTCCTTGCCATGGAAAAGTCCTAGTTCCATACATACGTGGCCTTTAGGAATTGTATGAGTTAAACAAGCAAATTGTGAATGCTATATTGCCTCTAGCTCTTTCTTTAAGATAAATGGTTTTTTCTTCTTCTATTTTATATAGGTTGGACCGTAGTTACACAATTCGTGGCCTCACACCCCCCCCCCCAGGGAACTGCATTTTTTATCGCTCGTATCTGATCGGGGTACAAACGTGTATTCGAACGGGGAGGGACACGACCTTTTTGGCAATCCCAAATATAAAACTTTAAAGTGACTTGATAGCCCAAATTCAAAGGTTTAAACTCAGAAGTCATTCGGAGAAGAAAGAAGTCATCAAGTTTTTGAGATGACTGTTAGCTTTAAATTTGTTATGTTAGCATACAGTTTTTCCTTTCCTATTTTTGGTCCTACTGTTATGGTTTTATTTTATTGCAGACTTGCTTTTTGCTAAATTGAACCTTATTTTCATTGCAATATCTTATGAATATAACAAAATTTTTCCTTTGAATTTTAATAAGCGCACCAATACATTATTCAAAGTGAACCACCGAACCAAACTGGCGTACCAACTAATCCTACCCCCCACGAATGCATACCTAGCTAAGTAGCGCACTGTGTAGCCGAATACATACCACGAATTGGAACATACTACGTTCTGTGACTATGGATTGGACTACCAATATATACACGAAAGAATACAGTTAATTGTTCTTACTTATTCTATTTTGTTTTAGATTTCATCAGTTTCACTGATCATAATAGGGGACTAATTTCTTAAGCCTGCCAACTTTTGTTCATTCTTTGCAACTGCATCTGTAATTTCTTTACCTGGACTTCATGTCAATTATTGAACTTCCATGTGACTTCTAGTCTTTGAGAGTTTTTCTTTGTTTTCCTTTTGATTTTTCTGTTAGCCCATCATGCGTGCAGGTTCTATTAGCTTCCCTTCCCATTTATTATTATTTTCATTTTGTGTTTTATTTAGCATCATCTAGACCAATAAATTATAATAATTGATTGACTATGATGGTCTCCCTTTGGGCTTTTCTTATATTCTTCTGATTTCATTTCTTGAGAACTTATTGTCTGTTGTGCTATTTCAACAATTGATATTTTTCCTGCTTCTCAACTATTTATATATAGCACTATCATTTACAGTCCTGCCCTGGGATCTGGATCCCACATATTAGACCACAATGCGTGCACCATCGCTGCTTTCACAGTGTTTGCCTGGCTTTGTGCCCCATGACAAAGGAAGTCACAGCACGTCCACCATTTATGAGAAAGACGTGCATCTCCCTTCTCCAGCTGTGGAGATTCTCCCATCCAAGGTATATGTGTTGGCCTTTTTCGCAGCTTTGAGGGCAGAATTCTCGTGGATGTAATAGAATAAATCTTGGATTTCAAAGCTTGAGATTGTTGTCTAAAGCTTTCAATTCATTTAATGTAATGACTAATGAAGTTCAAGCTCCAATTTTCTCTTCTTATTTTCTTTCCATTTTGTGCAGATGGCACACACTTACAAGTATGCTGGTGATAATGCAGACTTGCAAGGACTTAATATGTTGAAGGTATTCCAAGTCCTAGTTAAGCAATAATTTTTTTTTTTTTTTGATAAATGGTGAGAATATTATTAATGAGAACAAAAGAGCAACAGGTGCAAAAAAGCAAAAAAAGCAAACTGCTGTTGTAGGATGTAATCTTTTTTGTAAAAGTGAATTTTCTTGGGATGTGGTTTGGCAATTTAAGTTAAGACTTAACTAAGCTGCAGTAACTAGTTTTTCATTGATCCGCTCGAGCATGAGATTCAATCAGGGATATCTCATCTCATGTCTTAATGTTAGCCTACATTCATATGGTGTCACTTTAGATGAATAAAATTCCTGCTGCTTGGCAAAAACATTTTCTCCAACAAACAATATCTTTCTTTTTCCCTTATTATTTCCTCCCTCCCTAAAAGGGCAACCCACTGTCTCAGATATCTCATGGAAACATTGGGTAAAAGAAACTTGCTATCACTAATTCTTTCTGTCGGCCCTCCTTTCCTTCACATTCTTCTTTATATATGTATATGTATATAGATGTATGTTTTATTTTTGCTATTATTATTACTTCTTTTTTTTTTTTTTTGGTGAGGGTCTTGGTGGGAAGAAAGGGTGATGTTGTGCTATCTCCATTGAGCAATCATTTTCTCTTTTAGAAAGGAGAAATATTATAGTAGTACTCTTGCAGCCATATTGCGTTTTTTATTTCCATTCATAAATATTCAGTTATTTCATTTAGACGGCCCATCTAGGAGTGATTTCTTCTGTACGAGGCTTGTGATGAATTTTTTTTGTTTGCATTATCATATTGCTTTAGATCAATACAATAGGTTTTTTGCTACGTGTCATAGAGGAGAGAATGTTACATGCACTTCAAAATCAGCAAACATGTCTGATTCCTTGTTGAATTTTATTTCATGGCTTGATATTTATATACCTTACTGTTTATATTAAAAATTAATGACTTGATTACAGGAATATAAATTCCTTGCTCAGAACCTAGGTTATAGGTCTTGCATTGTCTGAATCCCTACAAGTGATAAATATCAGTTTTCCTCTTTGAATGTATACGATTTTTTTATCATATACACAGTATTTAGTCACATCTTTCCTTTTTATTTCCTTGCAGGGAAGAGTTAGTGTTGCTGATATAATTGGCTTTACCGGTTCAGAATCAATCTCTTTTAGACCTGAAGGTATGTCATTGCCCACCAGTATATTGTTTAGGAAAATGCTATTGGTACATCATTGTGTACACCTTAGACTACACAATGATGCTAAAATGTCTACAATACCCCTCACCCAAGGCAAAGGTGAGGTGGTGAGGCGCATGACTAAGATATCTCTCACCCAATGCGGTGAGGCGCAGTGAGACAAGGAGATGAGGCACAGGGTATTTTTGTCATTTGTGATACATTGTATAACACAAGATGTACACAATGATGTACCTATAGCATGGTCTTATTGTTTAAGAGGAGTTGTTGCAGTTGTCCAACGCCTAAATATCATTCTTGATTTGAATGCTTCTTGCATACCAATATATTGGAATTTTCCTTATTTCTTCAGTTGATTCTAATTCTATAAATTTGATCTGGTCTTGTTGCAGGGTTGCTGAAATCTTGGGATAGCTCAATTGATCTTGTTAATGTCCTTAAACATGAGATACGTGATGGACAGTTGAGTTTTAGAGGCAAAAGGGTACTTGAGGTAATTTGAGCACATTCTCAAAATGATTGACAGTGGCATTTTTACAATTATAAGCCTATTTGATAGGTGTTTTCCTTCTGAATGTACTGTTCTTAAGGACCCATGTCATTTTGTATAAAATTCTATTTGTATATCATTACACTTTTCATATACTCCTCATTTATGGTGCAAAATGAAATATTAATAGAGTTTATTTTGTTAATCTTTCAGCTTAGTTGCAGCTATGGACTTCCAGGGATCTTTGCTTGCCTGAAGGTATATTAATTATGTTTTTCCTAACTGCTGCTCCGCTCAACTTTTGATGTAGTTCTATATCTAACTGATTCTAGTTTGAAATGAATGATCCATAAGTTCGGTTTTGTCACTGGCATTTGGGTCTGAATTTTGTTGTGTCCTGATTGTTACTAACTCTCTTATACTTGGCCAAATTTAAGAATTATCAATGATAGGTCCTAGGGGTTTCGCTAACAATTGGTGTTGTCAAGCATTTAACAATCTGTCTTATTCTTTTTCCCCTTCAAATTTTAACAATAGTCGTTGCCATTTTCTCGAGGAGCTAATTGACATGGACCTGCTATTGTCTATTGTTGGTTTCCAACTTTGGTGGAAAGCAACAATAAAAGTTTTGGGTCCTTTCAAATGCTTGAGTCAGCAAATTTGAGAATATATTGATATCTGTTATTTGCCTTGTATGGATAAGAGTAGGTGATAACCTTACTAAGGGGATGTTACTTTATTGATTGCCCCCAGCTACTTTCTGTACTTGTTTAATGAAGATATAGCCTACAGGTGGATGCTATGTTTTCTTTTTCCTTGTGTTGCCTTTTTTTTCTTTTGCGGTGCACTGCACAAGATCCTGCTGTTACTGCAACAGTAATTTTTTACACGAATGGTACGAAAACTTTTTATTGTCGGTTCCCAACTTCTGACTTCTACTTCTTTCCTAGTATGCAGAACATGAATTGTTTCTCGCTCCTTAGACCAGAATAATTCCATAAGCCATAATAGAGAGACCTCCAAAAAATCGGGGCAGGGGAGGGGCTTTTGTCCTAGACATAGGTCTGTCATGTGTTAAAGATTAGAAGACCAAGAAGGAAGACAGTTACCGTGAATTGAATTCCTATCTGTATGACATGAACGATTTTGAAATCGTCTGTTAAAATCTTCTTGCAGGGAGCTGCAGCAGTACACTTTCAAGACCTCAGTGCAGAAACTATAAGATGCATAACCATCCCTAACGTCCTAGCCAATCTTGAGCAGGCTCGTGACAGGCAAAGCCGACATCAGGAGAGCCCTCTGACTCCGTCAAGACAACCTATAGCTCCAGATGTCCATTTCTATGCCGGAGAATGGGAAGAACTCCCCTCAGTCTTATCCATTGTAAGGGGCGAAGGGTTTGAGGTGCCAACAACAACGAGCCTAAGCTTCTCCGAGGAAGATTTTTTGGATGGTTGTAGTAGCCAAGATGGCAGCGTAGCAGGACAAGAATCTTCCTCAAGACGATCAAGGAAGCTCTCTGGAAGCAGGATTTGGGAAAGGGCTAATGAGACAGACCAGGGAGAAGGGGGTTATGATGTTATATTGATGACAGAGATTCCATATTCATTGACCTCCATGAAGAAGCTATATGCTCTCATAAAGAAGGTTAGTCACTTTGATTTCTGTGTTCTGTCCTTTCCTCTGTCATTGAATGATCTGGAAGGATCGACTCCATCAAGTTGTCTTTTAATGTTTTGATTACCAAATTCTTGATACCATGAACAAACTGTGGCAACATGTAGCGAACTGTTAAACATTGTTGACTTCTGCTAGCCCAGTTTATTCACATGGTTAGTAGGTCAGGTTAGATGATTTTGAGGAACTGAAAGTTCTTCAAGTCATAAATTTGCGAGATCTTGGTCAATCACTTTTTCGTCTTTATTTTTCAAAAAGTAGGTATTTGCTAATTATTGGTATGCAAACCCAAAGATGGCTAGCGTTTGTGACGCGGTTCTTGCCCTTTCTACCTCATTTTTATCGACTGGGCGCTGCAGCTGCTGCTGCTGCTACTACATGTATTTAGTTTGTTTTTATCTCATACTTGTTCCTCTTGTTGATTGTTTTCTCCTTCGTTTCATCACCAGTGCTTGAGGCCACCATACGGAGTATTGTTTCTGGCCACAAAGAAGAATTATGTTGGTATCAACAGTGCAACAAGGCATTTGCGAAATTTGGTGGATGAAGAAAGCATTTTGGGAACCCATTTAGTCAAAGAGATGTCTGATAGAGAGATATGGAAGTTCTTTCTCAGATGAAATATGTATTAAAACTTATGGAAACAACCAGAAACTTCTACAACAACTTAGGTTTTGCTTTTAACACAACATAAGCCCTATATGTAAAATTGGCATTACAAGCATTTCATTAATTTGTTTCTTTTTCTCTTTCTTTTTTGATTAGTAATAATAGAAGTTTGAATTGGCAAGTGAAGCTGCAGCCTTCTTGGTTTGTCCAGTTTACTCTCCTCTGTAAATCAAACGATTACGGAACTTAGAAATGCATTGATATTTACAATATCTTCTGAATATATTTTGTTTTTATTCAATTCGGAATGCTGGTTTTGGAATACAAGCCTTTGCAAGTACTGAATAAACTCACCAAGTACGCATAATAGTTCACAAACTCTGGGCAAACAAAAAATTGGGTGCAAAGTAGGTCACTATAACCTCTCTGCAAGCATGAATATGACCTTTTAAGCCTAACTTTTTCTCTCTTTATACAGCCTATTGGACGCGCAAATAAGTTGCTTGTGGCACAAGAGGCTCTTATGATATAAAAGGCTTCTAAATCTTGAGGGCAAAAACCTGAACCTCCTTGAGATTGATAAAAATGGCGTTTGAAACATGATGAACTCATACCTAGCTTGAGAAAAAAGGTCCCTTCTCTTCTTGCTTTTTCTTGTTAAGAGTTGTTCCATCTCCAATGCCTGATATCTCAAGAGTATCATACACAACTTGGTGGTTGTAAGTTGTAACCAAGCTGTTGCATCTGAATGGTGTGGGTATATTACTCCTTAAATATGGTCCACGGGCTTCAACAGAGTAATTGCAATTTAACGACCAGTGCATTGATTAGTGGCAGTGGCACCTGAATCCCTGAATCCCATAGGGAAAAAAGTTCTGAACAAGCATGCATTTTCTGCAGACATGACAGTCCTGAAAGAAAACTAATCCTGCCGCTCGAAGAAATTAACTGAGAAGTGATATTCAAGCACTCCTTAATCTTATACTTGATTGTTTCACATTTAAAGCCTACCAAAAAGATCCAATCTAACTCCTAATTTGGAAAGAAATGAAAGGAAAACATTCAATAAGGAGGAGATTAGAAAGAGGAAAAATAAATGGTTTGTTAAAAGAAATATGATGACACAAACATAAAGCAACCAATTATGCAAAAATCTATATGCGTGAACAAGCATTGTGGATGTTTTAGGCACTCCTACTGTCCAACTATTGCAATTGCATTTAGTTCTCCCACTAATAATTTCTTTTCACTAGCAATTGCATTTAGCTTCACATGTTAGATCTTCCAAGTAGGCTTGCAGGATGATGTGTTTGAATTATTGGAAAACCAGGGAACCACCATCTAGCAAGGATAATGCACTAGGAATAAAGGAATTTATAGCTAAACCACAGCTACCATGCACATGGGATTTGGGAATGATAAGCCTGGAATTTTACCACCTTCGCAAAAGTAATAAATGAAAACAGAACCAGTGTCAATGACAACATGGCGATCTTAGGCACAGCTGAAGATTTTATATTTCTTTTTTCCTGGTACAACTGTAAAGAAGAGGTAAACAATTTTGATACATGCAAAGAGAGCATCTGGTTGACTTGAAGTTTTTACACATGAAGCACGTACATTAACAAAACTAGATTTACCAGAAATTGATTTTTCACTGCCTGCTTTGATTCTGTGTCAATCGCCGCTGAACCATCTTTCCACAGTGCATCAAGGTCAAAGCGGCCATGAAATAGAGGAGAGGAATTCCAACAATGCAACCCCCAGATGCGAGGTTTATGAGAGTCTGAGGAAAAAGAAGGTAAGTGAATAGAAGGAAATCATAAGGGATGGATCTCATCCACTCGAACAAGATTTCCGAATAACAATTTTGCACTGTATGGTTTATCACAAGCTCTTTTCTTCTTTTTCTTAAATAAAAGAAATAATTTGCTCATTCAGCTAGTCAGATTTCAACTGTATGAACTCCCCCACTCTAAACACCCAGATAGTAGTCCATAAAGCATTAAATGTTCAACTTTCACAGCCAAGTAAACCTATCAGCTCAATCAAATCATGAAGGAGACATCTTTTCAATTAGACCAGGAGAAATCGATGTAGAGATACAATGACAAATAACGTGTGTATCAGCTATCAGCATCTCGCAAGTTTTGAGGACAGTAATCAATTATGTCAACCAAAATGAACAGAACAACAATGAACCCCTCATCGTCACAAGAAAGAATAACACTTGAAACATGACATATAATGGTCCTAGAGAACTTCCATTTAATCAAAGTATGTGCGGACACCATTTCACAAAGGGGTTACTTTTGACCTTACTGCAAAATTATGTTAAAAGTCCAAACTGATTCATCTAAAGACAGTTCGTATTCAATTGAGCGGTTAACAATTTCTAAACCATAAAAAGCAAACAGAATATTTAAGCATCAAACCATCAAACATCAATGTGTATATTCCTTGATAATCAGTTACAAGGTTAATCTACCAAATAGTTAAGATGGATTAATTTTGTTAAAACATATATGACTTTAATATCAAGGTATTCAAACAGAAGTAAGAGAATGAGAGAGGAACCAGTCACACCACTGAAGGTTGCAAGGTTAATCTACCAAATAGTTAAGATAGAGTAATTTTGTTAAAACATATATGACTTTAATATCAAGGCATTCAAACGGAAGTAAGAGACTGAGAGAGGAACCAGTCACACCATTGAAGGTTGCAAGGTTAATCTACCAAATAGTTAAGATAGATTAATTTTGTTTAATCATATATGACTTTAATATCAAGGTATTCAAAAGGAAGTAAGGGAATGAAAGAAAAACCGGTCACACCATTGAAGGTCATTCATGCATATTGAGAAAAGGTAATGTAATTAGAATTTATATGCAACAGAAATAAATATAATGTTCAACACAAAAAGTAGAGGTAATTACCAGCATTCCTGCAACCAAGTGAACTATGGGAGCAAACAATTGGTCCACTATATTCTTCTCTGCATATCCATTGAACGCAATGACCATTGTGAAAGTGTGAATGGTAACAAAGCCAAGGGCAATAACCGCTGCAATTTGCAAAACAGTTAGCAAGCCATAAGCCAAGAAATATTGCTTGCCTATGAAGTAGGACTATTGACTCATCTAAAGCAAAATAAAATAAAACAGAGAACCAGAAGCATCATAAAGGGGTGAGGTCCTCTTTTATCAAGCTATGCAGCAAGAATTCTTATTACTACTTCACTTTGACCATGCTCATTGCAAAGCACTGAGAACTCATGTATCTTCATAATTTAGCTCATCCCTTATTGCTTAAAATCTTCCCTCAATTGCTTCCCATAGTGGGACCCCACAACGAATTTTGATAGAACACACCAGACAAAGAACAATTACCTCCAAAGGATACCCTTAATCCCAAATAATAAGGTCAACTTCACTAAACCTTTTTCAAGTACTTGGGGTTGGCTACATGAGCTATTTCACCAGTTTACTCTATCCAGGATCATGTTCCCAATTTAACCATCATATGACATCTTTATTCACTATCTACTGTAAAATTGATTTCACCCTTTTCACCTCTGTCATTACCTGCAATGTGGCTTCCCAACTAGAGAACTCATTGCTATTTACTCTAAATGCTCATCAATTCATCTTCGATAGATATCTCAATTATCATCTTAGGAATTTGTTTGAAATCTACTTATAATAACAAAAAGGGAGAAAAATTTTGTTCCCAATCCTAATTTTATCTCCCTGCTTGTCTCATCATGCATGTTGCCCTTCAGCTTTCTTCCACCATTGAAGTGCAGTGCCCTTCAATTTAAGGTTTATAAACAACACCTTCCTATTTTCTGAATTGGTCTCCACTCAAAATAATTCTCTGAGCTAGCTTCCCAATCTTTGTATTTTGAATGCATATTTCTGCAAAAATCAGCAACATCATCTAAATTCCACCACCATTTAAATCAAGGACATGCAATAATGTCCCTTCCAGCCCACCTTTTCCCACATGAGTAATGGGTCCATCAACATGAAATGGGTTTTCATCTTCTCCATCTTCAAGTTCACCCTCAAGACCACCTTCCAGGAGTATCGGGGGTTCGAATCTCAGCGGCGGCTGGTGGCATTTATTGCTGGCTTGTTGCCCTTGTGGAGAGAGGGTCTTGGTGCGCCCTGTCCCCCCCTCTGGAGGTCCCGTCCGCACGACGTAAAGGGGGTCCACAGGGAGGGTAGCCATATCTCAAAGGTCCACTTTGAGTGTGTATAGGTTGGGTCCGCATCCGCATTTACCTAGGCGTGCATCAGGGGGGAAAGTCATCGCCCCTTGGGGACTAGTTGGGCATAAGTCCGGATACCCCAAGTGAATCAAAAAAAAAAGGGGCTCACCTTCTAGATTCTCCATATGTCCATATGGGCTCCCACATGTTCCTGCTGCTGCAAACCTTGCACAGCCCATAAAAAATATTCAATCATACATCGCATCTCAATCACTTCTTCTTCCTGGGTTTATTGCCACTTCCACATACTCTGCTGTGTCCAACCATAGCTCCAAAGCAAAAAAGCTAGCACAACTATATGATCTTTTCGCTTTATCACCACTTTGACATAGTTAGAGACAAATAATAGACAAAACAAATGATTTAGGGCTACAAACAGTGTAAGATCAAAGCTGGAAGAATACTATGAAATTAGGGTTTAACAAAACCTCAAATGTTGAGTTAGAATAATAAGGTTGCCTACAAAGTGTCTTAAAAGACTATTTATACTAGAGTTGCAGTATTTATAAATCGCAGTTGCTGAAACAGTGGAAGCCTTCTAATTTCAGCCATCCATCTATCTTTAGAGAAAAAAAAGTTGCATGCTAGTCATATCACCACTTATTAAAGCAAATAATATAAATACTTACCTTAAGCTAACAATTAAGCAAATATAAACATTAAAAAATCAAAGAATATCCTCCTGAATCAACATGGAAGGCACCATACTAGATGATACTTGTTCACAAATTCTTAATCATAAAAAATGCTAGCTCAAACATAAATTGTTTACATTGCCAAAGCAAACCATCAAAAAACTAAAATAAAAAAAATAAATAACTAGAGAGAAAGAGAAAGAAGAAATTAATATTTCAATTCAAATGACCCATTCTTAAAGCAAAAGAAAACGATAACATAGAAGAAAGAAATGTTTGCTCACCAGAAACAAGAAAAAAGGGTATCTGTGAGCATTTCTCAACATAATATGTTGCCGGACCAAATGCAGGTGTTAAGAGGCTGAGACAGAAAAAGACAGCATGGGCCACACCATGACCCAAACCACCAGCTGCATGCATTTGATTTAAATTGCATCAAATTAGCCATGGAAGACATAGAGCAATGAAAACAATATATTACTTGAGGTTATCTTTGATAACAAAAGAAGTGAAACTTATTAAAAGTTGTACATATCAGAAATACAAGAACAATAAAAGAACTTTATGTTCCAAATGAGTTCCCAAGTGATCTACCAATGTCATATGCATAGAGCATCAACTGGAAGTAGGGATCTTTTGAATATGTTCAGGATGAGGATTCATCTGTGCCAAGCATCCTAAATGATCCTAAAATTTCAACTCATAGGACTCTTAATTGTGTGGTCATATTTAATCAACTGATTAGAGGAAAAGATGATAGATCTAGGCCAGGATTATGCAAAAGTACATAAAAGATAGATGTCAGCAGAAGAAAAACCATAACAGTTTCTGAACAATGTTTGTGCAAATCTGTAAAATAAGACATGCAATTGCCAAAGAACATTTCAGAAAATAAAATTGATTTCCAAAGTCTTGTTGAGGTAAAAGTAGGGTGCTCTCTCTGAATTAGTGTGACTCATTATAAAAAAGCCAAACTTGAAAGAACAGAAGATATAAGAGAACTCACTGAGCTATCTTGCATCCAAATATTCTCCACCAAAGGCATCTTATGCTATGGACCTTTTCAACTAATAATATTGTCTTAGTTATTCTTACCATCTACACATGCACATACAAAAGTGTACATCTAAGTTTGTACACAGACATAAGCCCCTCTTTATGAATATGTGTGAGTGTGACAAATTATGTCCATATCAAACTACATCCCAAGTGCTAAATTAGAACGGGATCTATCATGAACATGAGAAATAGGGATGTGAAACGTAAAAAGTTTCAAGTTGGAAAGTGTTCTAACATGCAAAAGAAAGAAACAGACAACTATTAGCCATGATCATTGCACTAACATACAACTAACAAATTGTGCAAAAGTGTAGTTGGATCATAGCAACTGCTCCGGTGAACTAGAAGGAAGGAAAAAACTCTTCAGAGCTTACCAAGAGCAATTTGCATCTTATCAGTCAAAAAAAGCCGTGGTTTTGAGACTCTGTCAGCAAAAGCATCCAAAACATCTTCTAACCTCCTAGACAAAATCCAAGAAAAGAAAAACAGAAGTGAATAAAAAATCTCACGAAAATCTGAACGATTATCCTAAAAGCTAATCCAAAAGACAGCCATTGCTATGAAAATGACCTTATCTCTAAACCACCATGTTTTTTTTTTTTAATTTATTCTTTACTTTTCCGTTTTATCTCACATCCAGCAATTTCCCTTCTTTAATTAATACTGATTTTGCTTCCCCCCGACAACACAAAATAATAAAAACATACTTGTAAACTCTCCAGAAGAGGATGCGAAGCCCTTCTTGAAAGACAACAGAAGAGAGTATAAGAATCCCATACGGCCACCAAGCTGTGGTTTTCAGTGGAAGAAAAGCTCTCCACACTGCGGATATCGCTATCAGACTCATGAGCCATACCAGTGTGCTACACGCGTCAATTCAAGACAAAAATCATCAAAAGGGGTCTTAACAGTGAAATTTACACACACATTAGAGAAAAATCGCAACAGATGGAGAAACTGAGAGGAATTGAGTGAAATGTTGGGGTTATAGAAGCACCTTGAGAGGACGGTAAGGATCAAGAAGGGCTTCTTGGAGATGACTGCGATGAAGAGCGATAGCGAGGGGCCTAGGGCTAGCAAAGCGTACCCAATTCCTGCTGCCACTGTCATGGTGTTCCGCTCTGCACCCCCAATTGGAAAATTCTGCCCATTCTACACTCGCGGTTTGAGAATTTGGAAGGGAAAATGAATTTAGAAAAAAATACACCCTGTACCCTTTAGTTAGGTGAAATTAATGTGACTTCCCCCCTATTTCTGAAAATTTACACCGACTTCCTTTAGGTTTAGGTTTCAATTTCAAAACAAATTAATCCCTAATGTCAGATAATTGTGATTAAATTTTTTACCACTCCAAAATATTTTCTCTTTTATCTCTCGTCTTTATCTCATTCTTAAAGCTCGAGCTTAACTCAATTCTTAAAGCTTGGCTCAAGTTCAAGTTTGAGCTTGAACGTCTATAAACTTATGCTTAACACAAGCTAAAGCTCAAACTCGGGCTTGTTATAATCTATTTAATTTAATTATATTATTATAATAATTTAAAGTTTGATAATTTTATATATTTCTAAATAAATATATTAATGTATTTATAAATGAATTTATTCATGAGTTATTTACAAATTTTTAATTAAGCATATTTACAAGCTTTTAATCAAACCTATTATTCATAAAGCTTTAATTGAGCATGTTCACGAGTTTTAACTAGTTGAGATTTACTAAACTCAAGTTTAGCTCGTTTACAAATTGAGATTTAAAGTTATGCTCAAACTCGGTTCATTTACTTTAACGAACAAATCTGAATAAGGTTTTGTTACGTAAAACACCAAGCCATTTGCAAACGATTTGGCTCATTTGCAATCTTATCAACAATAAACCTAAGGCAAAAAGCATAAATATGCCTCTGAACTTTACTCTTTAAGCCATTTGACCCTATTAATTTTAGAGTGTATTTGATTGCATGCATTTACCATAAAAAATATGTAATTATTACAATATTTTCTATGGAAACAATCAAACAAAACAACATACAACAACATATCCAGCCGTTATCCCACTATGTGGGGTTGGCTACATGAATTCTAGACTTCTATGTGGGTTACATCCCAACAGATAGTTTGTCTAGAATTCATATTTGGATCCGACTAGGTTTTACGCTGGCTGTCGGCTACCTAACGCAACCCTCCTCCTTTATCCGGGCTTGGGACCGGCAGTAGATAATATCCCCTGGCGGAGTAAGGAAACAATCAAACACTTTTAACTTTTTTATGGAAAAATGTGTATGATATAAGCATTTAAACTTTATTTCCATAGAATTCATTTTTCAAGGGGGTGTGATAGTTTTTGTTTTCTAGATAATGCAATTAAACATTCTTAAAATATACCTATCATGCCTCTGAACTTTTAATTTTAAAACAATCGCACACTTCACATGGCAATATGTTGTGCATGAGTTACAAATGATTTGACGTGGGCCATTTATTGACTAGTCTAATGAGAAGACGCAACATGTATTGACACTATAAAAGAAAAAGATGGATCGATAGTGGACGACGTTGCGAATGTCAAAATCGGTGACCCTGACCTTGCAAATGAGGAAGATGAAAATAGAAGAAACCCCTAACAGTACTCAATGCCGTTGATTCACAACTTTGTTTATTCGGTGTCACCGTCAATTCACAAGCATGAATTGGGCTAAGCAGTTGTTAATTCACGAATACAAATCGATGTTTCCATACTCAATACACTGTTCCCGTGCAACAAGAATCATCGTTACCCACTGTCACATTCGATTCACAACACACAAACTCTAATTGTTCGGTGCCACTATCGATTCAATAATAAGGAATGCGAGACCAGAATTGGTCGGTGGTAATGAAATAGTGGCCATGGTAGGTCGGTGACGAAAAATACAAGAGGTCGATTGAATCGATGAAAGCGACGGGTTAGGCAAGAGAAATGTCAGTGACGATAAGAAATATGAGAGATTGCAGGTGTTGGGAATAAGGAATAAGAAAATAATGGTGCTACTTTCACGCACCTCAACTGATCATGTATTCCACACGTTATCCTAGACCCCAAGTGTGTGATTTTTACAAAATTGGAAGTAAATGGACATAATAGATTAAATTGAAATTGAATAGGCCAAATAACCATTTACTCAAAATTAAGGAGTATTTTTAGGCCTTTTGTTATAAACTTAATTAACCAACCATTACTAGGTTGAACTAAATTAGACACTTTTTAGATTGCGATGGTTGATATGTGTTTTTATTCTTTTCTTAATGTCTTGAAAAATTAAAAATAGAAAATAAAATTCGTGATTAGTTAATGATTGACTACAATTAATGACTCGCTATAATTTATAGAGCAATTACGATTAAATATAAGTAATACGATAATGTTGAACAGTTAATGGTGGTTATTTAATAACAAGCCTATCAATATTTTTTATTTTTATAATTAAAAAAATAGAGACAAAGAAAGAAAAAAATGGATAAAATAATTATTTTTATTTTTAAGGTGGGCCGTCTTTGTAATTTCTCAAAATAGTTAAAAGATTCCAGAATTTTATTAAATTTTGAGGAGATAAGTGCAATTTAGCATTAAGCTGGAGTTCCAAGCATCCTATGGTGGGAGCAGGAGAGGGAATCATATTGGCAACTGAGGGGGCAACTGGGGGGACCAGACGAATACGTCTAGATCTCAAGAGTGATCACTCTCGCACCTCCGATCAGATCATGGAATCGTCTTCGTCGGAGGAAGAGCAAGGCCGAAGAGTCCCGTTCAGCCGGAGACCGGAGTGGTCGGACGTCACTCCGGTCCCCCAAGACGACGGCCCGAATCCGGTCGTTCCCATCGCTTACAGGGAAGACTTCGCGGAGACAATGGACTACTTCCGAGCCGTCTACTTGGCCGACGAGCGCTCTCCTCGCTCTCTCCAACTCACTGCCGAAGCCATCTCCATGAACCCCGGAAACTACACCGTGATTCCTCTCTCTCTCTCCTGCTTATTTCTGTGTAAACAATCTGGAAAATGTGAAATTGGGGCAGGGTTGAAGTAGGGCTCCTTTCATTTTCAATTTTGCTGCGGTATAGTTCCGTTAAGCTATTTTGTTGCTCTAACATTTTTACATGCATATTGCAAAACTTGAAATTATAGGTTTCCTCAGCTAGGTTGCTTAGCGGTGGCGGTGGATCGCATGCCGTTGGCATGAAGTTAACGTTGTGGCGGTGGTTTGAATGTTTCTGGCCAAGGCAAGGGGCGTCGGTGTTGGCGGGGAAGGGGTTAGAGATAAGGGAAGCGGGCTAATCGAGCAGTGAAGGGTAGCCAGAGTGGTAATTGTGGGTTTCAATGGAGCACGGTGGTGGGATTTTGCTGGTGGTTGTATTTGTAGGGAGTGTTCATCACGGTGGCTGGATGGTTGGTTCTGGCCGCTGGAAGTGTGGGGACAAGTTTGGTGGTTGTGGTGCAAAAAGTCTGTAGGTGGTCTGTGGGTGTTTAGGTAGTTAGGCAGTGAGGATGATTGAGGCAAAGAGATGAATAGGTGATTTGAGTGTGTTAACTTGCTGAAGCTATGTTAACTCAGTTTGAAAGCTTCCCAGTACTTTTAGTCTCTGAAACTTAACCTCAAGGGATTTAGTAACATTTTCCTACTTTTTGATTCAATATAGCAAATTCCAATTAAATGGAAATTTATTACCTCGATCAGAGGATTACCTTCAAGTAGAAAGGGAACTTCCATTTCCATTTGTCTTATCAAACAAGAGAGTTGGAATGAGTAATTGTATTGGCTGTTCTATATTTTCTTCTACATATTATTTTTAGCATAAAGTGAAGAAATTGTACCCAGGCCAGATGAGAACACAAGCAAAACCAACTCTACCTTATGCCTGTGCTAGGAGCTGTTCACATATAACAATAGTAATGTTGACTCCTGGTCAATTCTGTTTAGTTGTGCACTTTCCAAGAAAAAAAGTTTTCATGCGTGAACCAAAAAGGTATTTTTTTTTTTTTTTTTTGTTGACCTAGGGGTACTCCTCGCTTTGAATAACATAATGAAGAGGGGCAGTTAGTCTTAGATTGGTGATTCACACGTAGCAGCAAATAGGCTCTTAACCATTGTCTTCAATATTATCTAGTGGGAGACACCTGTGGTTTTCCTTTTGCCCTTTTGGGATTTCTCAGTTTTTTGGCTACTCATTGTTCTCATACAGGCTTGGGGCATATGGGGTCCTCAGTTGATCATTAGGATGTGAATTTGTGACGCATTGGTATCTGAGTGAGATCTAGCTGCAACATTCCTATACCATTGTTATGAGCCGCTTTCAAGATTCCGAAGTCAAGGTAGGATGAATCTAGGATGGGCCCCTCCTCTCCCTGGAGGAGTGGGAGCCTGTGTAATGAAGGTGTCACATGATTGGGTTGGGGAGAATTTCATGTCCTGCATTAACTGGAGCTAGTGTCATATGGGTAATATAAGGTTTTGTATCGATCACATCTAATAGTAATTTCTTTTAGGATGTGATAGTAATTTCTTTTAGGATGTGAGCTTGTGATAGTAGGAAGTACACAGTGTGGTGTGTGGCCCCTTGTTGCGTTATCTAAGGCCCTGTGATGCCACAAAATGGTAGGGATTTTGGAAGAATAGAGCTCTCCTTAGCTTTTTGAAAAGGAATCACCATTGATTTTCTTTTCTACTTCTTTGTGGATGGTCCTCGTTTAGAGTTTCTTCTATCCTTCCTGGATGATTTGTACATATAACTGTAAATATATGCCTATTTTGTCCGGTGCATGGTTTAAAGAACAACAAAAACGCAGTAGATTACATTAGTACCCTATTACCATATCAGTAATGCAAGCATTGTAATTTGTTTTGTTTTCATGCATATAATTTCACTTAATTTGAAGGAAGTCACGCTAACTTTTATCATATTTTTGTAGGTATGGCAGTTTAGGCGTCTTATACTTGAGGCGTTGAATGCTGACTTACATGATGAACTCAATTTTGTTGAACGCATAGCTGATAACAACTCAAAAAACTATCAGATATGGTGAGATGCTGCTTTCATTCTGTTTTTCCCTTGACCCCCTTCACTCTGATCAATACCAAGTAGAGAAAACAATATTACAACAATAAAAGTAAGATAAGCTGTTTCTGATTGGAAGAAAAGAGAATTTTAGAATAGTACATTTGAAGCCCAGTTTTAACCTATTATTTCTGGAGGTCTTTTTTTCCTAGTTTGACCTGTATGCAAGGTGTTTTCAAAAATACTAGCTTTCTCATCAGCTTCATTAGCCTAGTGGTACCTGGTGACCCCTAGACCTTGGGATTGTGGCTTGGTCCCATTTTTATCTTGAATAGCCACCATCCAGGATAACATTGTATGCAAATAATTAAAAACTAGCTTCAGTGGAATTTGGAAACGTCAATAGGAATGTGCCTTTTGAGTAATAGGATGTAAAGGAGAGGAAAATAAGAAAGAAATTGTGCATGGGATGTGAAGGTTGTTGACCAAAGAACCTAAAATTTCCTGTGTTACATAACCAAGTATAATTGCAGGAAAAGTTTTGAGCAAAATGTGGCACTTGCACTTTCCAGTGATAACCACAGAAACAAAATGAAGGAAAGCAATTGTCTTTTCCTCTTCCTCTCTGTTCCTGATATCCAAAAACAGCCCAGTAAAATTATCTAACTGTATCTTGTACATTTTATGGAAAATGTGTAATTGTTCAAGTCAGGGTGACTGCAAAGTCAATGTTGTTGACTGTTGTCCAGCATATGACATGCTTTTGTACATCTGCCAGTATGTCGATTTGGTAAAAATTGCCTACATATGCTTCTCTCTAGATTGTTTACATCATTTACAAGCTTTTGATTTGATTAAAATTGTCAACTATTGTGCTTCTCTTTATATTATTTACATCATTACAAGCTCTAGGAATCGGAGTCATTTGTGCCCTTTCCTTTATGACTGGGTTGTTCATTGACACAGCTAGTGAATATAGGTGCATTCTTATGTGCTCTATGGAAACTGTTAGTGCATCTTGCTGGATTTGAAATAGTTTCTAATGGGCTATTATTGTTATTCTTTATCCTTTTCTTTTCTTTTGGGGGAGCAGAACACTGGTGATGGGGAGTAAAGTTGGTTGATTTGATGTTCTTGAGCTACTAATGAGTACAGTTAGATAAAGCTCCATTATTCTGAATAAAATTGATTGTTGCAGGCATCATAGGCGCTGGGTTGCGGAGAAACTGGGAACTGATGCTATGAGCAAAGAGCTTGACTTCACCAGGAAGGTTTTCTCTATAGATGCTAAGAATTACCATGCCTGGTCCCATAGGCAGGTTTGCAGTTGTCTTTATGCTTGAATATCTTTCATTATGGTGTGTGCATTTATTGAAAATTTTAATGGTCAATGGAGGTTATATTTTTATGCACAAGTACAGTGTTTTGGCTTTTCCTAATTAATGTATAAGTGGTGGAGATTTAAGAATAGGTGCTTCCATGCAGTGGGTTCTTCAGGCATTGGGAGGCTGGGAAGATGAACTTGCGTATTGTCAGCAGCTTCTTGAAGATGACATTTTCAACAATTCTGCTTGGAATCAGGTATGAACAAAAGTCTCAGCATCTGGTAGTTACAGTATGCTGTCAAAACGGATTGATTCATAACATTTCAGTCTGTTACATTACATTAGGATCTCATGACAAATGCTTATCAAGAAAAGAGAGCTGTGAGTAATTTGACAGTAATCTGATCGTTTCCACCATTAATTCCAATGTCCTTGGTAAAACATGTTGATTTAGTTGGCTTCCTTCCATGAAATTCTTCAAAAATTGTACAATGTGCAGAATTACCACAAAATTTACACTCATGATTAAGTAATTTGATTGCATCTCCAATTAACACAAATAATCCAAAAATACCTACCATATTCAAGTTACTTATTTTTGGTTAATTGTTTTCAAACCTTTCTTTATTTTCTATTATTTCTATTTGTTTTCTTCTTCTTCATGTTCCTGAACTGTTCTTAAATTTAGCTGAAAAGTTATGACTAATTATGGCTTCTGAACGTGCTTGAATTATTCATCAATAAATTTGAATTGAATTCCAACCTTCATATGGTAACAAGCAGAACAGCTTTTGCCCCCAGGACATGATGAAGGCAAGCCTCATGCATAATTTGTACCTTTATTTACTGCCTTTGTTTCGTGTATATATGTAGTACATAGTGGATGTGGGTGTGTAGGTATACTTGTATGCCTGCATATATAGAGCTAATTATGGACTGTAAAAGTGTTGACCAGCTTATAACAGAACAATTGTTCGCTTTAACAGAGATATTTTGTTGTGACAAGATCACCCCTCTTGGGAGGCCTGAAAAACATGAGAGAATCTGAAGTGCGTTATGCAGTGGAAGCCATTATGGCCACACCAGAGAATGAAAGTCCATGGAGATACCTCCGAGGCCTTTACAAAGATGATACACAGTCTTGGACAAATGATCCTGAAGTGTCTCAAGTATGTTTGAAGGTTTTGCATTCAAGAAGCAACTATATCTTTGCTCTGAACACGCTTTTGGATCTTCTCTGTCATGGTTTTAAACCAGGCCAAGAGTTCAAAGATATTGTAGAGACTTTGATTCCAATGCCTGACTCATCAGATTCAGATTTGGCAAAAACAGTTTGTTCCCTCTTGGAGCATGTTGACCCAATGAGAGCAAATTACTGGATATGGCGCAAGAAAACTATTTCTTTACAATCAGTTTAGCATGGTAGAACCTTACTCAAGTTCCGACTGTTATCTTCTCCATTTCCATTTCATTGCGACTGCTTTTGAATTGGTTATATACATGTAGTATACAGTATGTGGATCTTATGCAACCAAATGCTTAAGAAATCATTTTGAAGGTCCTTAATGTTCATCAGGAATTATGGTTCTTTGCATTCTTTTTGATGAATTGCTGCCACACTTACTCTGAAATCCAAAAGCAAAAATGCTTCCAGCACTAAAAAAGTAAGCAATTTGCCCTATTGCTGCGCCGCCTATCCTGTATTCTTAACTTACAATTACATATTTAGTTAGCTTTCTATCAAATTAATTGCAAATTTCACAAAGTTTAACCTAAGTCCCATAAAAAATCTAAGTTGCCAATTGATATTCAACAAGGTATAGGGGCAATGAGATTTGTTCCATACCAAAAAAGAGGTCACCATGAGACAAAGTGGTCAACCAAAGAATGGAACTGTCAAAAATAAAATTGTATAGCTTTGGTCTTCAATGGCAATTGAGGATGAAGTGGTAATGGGCAAATCAGAATTCCATCCCCTCAAAACGACACCATATTAATGCTTCTTGCTTTGATCAGACTTCTTTGTCTTGGATGATGGGCTTGAGGTCTCCCTAAATGCTGACGGGCACAATTTACTGATGCTGCAACTTTCACACCTAGGTCTAAGAGGAGTGCACACGGTCTGCCCAAATCCCACCTGTTCATTGAGGAAAGCTTATGAATTAGCATCCAATTTCATGAGAGTGCAGTGCTGGACAATGGCATGGCCTTTAAGTCTCTAACTTCACAGACGAACGATGGTGATGAAACACAATGGGGGGCAAACTAAATGCTTCGACAGTTATTGCATGGGTCAACCAGGAATTCGCCTTTACATATGGCAATAACCTCAGGGACTCAGAAATTTGTCCATTCTTTATCATTTGGGAGGACATCACCCAAATCATTATCTCCATGAATTGAGACACGTGAAGGGGTAAGACAAGATAGGGAGCCATCTTTGCACTACACGTGCCAAGTAGCAGCCGATATATCTGTGTGTTCTCAACCTACCCGGCCTGTGACTGCATGCCAAACAATGTTAAGCTTCTCTTTTGTTTTCATTTCAAAACCAACCGAATACAGCTCTGCTTGAAGGCAAACCTCAAGAAGAGTTGTAATGTGTAATCCCCTAAATGGTCAACCTATATAAGAAACTTAAGGGCATCAGGCAATTGTTTCACTAATATCTGCACCAGTATTTTCCCAGCAGCAGATCCCTTTGCTACTAACAGCCAATGCCAGCAGCATCCTGATCTGCCATTATAGGATGAGAATCCATGTAGATGTTTCTATGTTTATGAAGTAGTTAGAGTAAGCAAGACATACCAAAAGAGGGTTGATTGAAACCCACTCTTCCTTCGGAAGCCAGAGTTGCAAGGACTCTCTTGTCTCCTCAGGATTCGAAGTTTTCTGGCAAAAATACAAATGGACCAGTCAGATATGAAATGTCGTCAATTATAAGAAGGCCTAGGGTGGAAGCAGTGGGAGGAGGGGGTCGGCTGCAATCTGGAGAAGACTATTAGCTATGAAATAAGCAAAATTGTTACAAGCAGGCCTAGGCATGCTAAAACAGATACTTAAACGATATTTTGTTCATCTATGAAGTAAGCAAATTGTTTATTTCACCACAAAAAACTTCTTCTATCATCTGTTTTTCACCACAAAAATCTTCTAGAGGTACCAGTCCGGATGTTATGTTTCAGTGTTAGCTTCAGCCCAGTTATAAAATCAAAAAGGAAACCAAGTTTAAAATATCAAATTAAAAATTTTTAAGAATTCATAAATTATAAGAAATTGATTGGTACAATAGAGTTGATCTTGTTAATAAGAGAATAAATAAAATGATGTACCTGCTTTGTTCCAGGCTTTGACACCCACCCAAGTCTATTGCAGATACGATGCACATGAGTATCTACACATATACCCTGAACATTGTTCCAGCCCACATTCATGACCTACACAAATTCATGCAATCAATTATCATCAAACCCGCTGCCTGTTTAAAGGAAACAAACGAACGTTGTTCATCCCTACCAGATGAGCCATCTTTGGGCCAATCCCTGGAAGTAGGAGTAACTCCTCCAATGTACTAGGAATATCTCCATCATACTTTGTGAGACATATTCTTGCAATTTTCTTCAAATTGCTGGCCTTTTTAGGGTAAAACCCAACCTAATAAAAAAAATTGATACAAGATTCCTAAGTTACAATATTAAAACAAAATTGCAACAAAGGATAACTACAGTAAGAAGCCAGACGTTAAATGCTTTTGTTGAAAAACTTTCCCTATAATGTCATATCAAATTTTGTGGTTACTCAAACAAGCAACTTTTACACAACAGGATCAAGTGACTGCAGAGAAATGTACAGGGTAAATCAAGCCCTTAATAGTGGCTTCCTCAGCATTGTCAATGGCATCTGGAGTAAGTAGACCATTTTGAAGGAGACGCTGAATAGCTCCTGCACTAGTAAGCACTTATTAATACTATTTCAACATAGTGCAGAGCAACTAGGCAACGCAGGAGAATTAGAAATGGAGAACTGGGGGGCGAAGAAATCCTCAATATCTTTCAGAACAATGGTGTTTTTAAACTTGCCATGGGTGACATTATCTTTGGTTTGGCTTGAAAGAAGTGAAGATACCAAAACAGCAAATCTTCTTTCCTGATGAAACCAAATAAGACAAATCATTAGTAATCAAACAGCACCAAGCTTCACCCATCTACTTCACCCCACTGAAAGCATAAAACACTTTGTCTAATAAAATAAACAGAATAGTGAATGACAGTAGATCAAACACCTTTCCAATGGATGGAATTGAGAAGGTTACAATGACAACAACAACATATAAAGCCTTTATCCCACTATTTGGGATCAGAGACTTCAGAAGATTATCCATGAGGTAATAATGGGTTGCAAGTCGTACTATTGCAAACAACAATGTATTAAAAATGAGTTCTTGCAAAATGTGGTCTTCTATGGTCTAAAAGCCTGTCGTTTTGTCAATAACAAGTTTGCAGCAGACACCCAGCTTCATGTGGCAAGACCATTGTCAAGCTGTACGACTGATGATCCTGATATCCTAGAAATTCTTACAGCCATTAGAATGGCCAATAAATCCACATTCCTTTCAAGAACAAACTCATATTTCCATCATATCTATTAAGACCAGAAGAAGCTTGTTTTTCATCTAATCAAGCTGATCAATACGAATGAAAACTTAAAGAATGAATTTTTGACTCATGCATTTGAATTTATAGAACACCAGACTAAAGAAGGTAATACCTTGGGAGGAAGAGAACTGCCAGCTTTTTCACATCCCATGGTGTCTACCGGTGCACCTTCAGAGGATCTCATTTCACGAATTCCATCAAGAATCTTTTCCCAATTGGTCGGCAGTTCAGCTGAATCAAATAAAACTGTCAGGAACTTTTTCAAGTATTTTTAAGCATCAGAAAATAAACAAGACATACGAAACCTTTATTAGAATTCCATTTCGACAGGAAGGGTATGTAGTAAAACAAGATAAATGGCAAAATCAAGCACCAGGGTACAGCACCAGTGAGGTTTATAAGTGGACAATTGAATTGGTCAAACAGTCACTTCAACCATAGAAGTCGACATGGAAAGCCACTCCATTTAGATGACCATCCCCATCCAAATTAAAAACACCATATTTATATTTGGTCAAACAGAAAATAATGAAATAGATGCTTCAGTGACTAACTTTAAAACTTAATCAGCATCAATAGTAGAAATCCACCAAGAATTGATTACTTGCCTATTCCTACGCTCCTGACATGCTATGATGGAAAATATATGATCTATTTATGAGTATGACACATATGCCGCCTAAGGAAAAGAAATACAGTATCTCAGCTTCATAACTATGGGGTCACCAGCAGCTTTCATGCATTGCAGAGTTAATAAAAGGAGGAATTACTTATATTTGAAAATGAACTTAAAGCATGAGTTCAATGCACATAACAGAGAGTAAAGCAACATATACACACTAGTTGATGCCTCCAGAGCTTGATCAGTCATGACATGTCTCAGGCCACAAAACCCCATATGAAATAAAGCTATTCACAGAAATCATCTGAACACCCCATTTGGCCATATTTCCTCATATTTTTCTTTTCCCAACACAAGAATGAATGACTGAAGTTCATTTTTAGACTTTTCTATTAACATTGTCATAATTACTGAATTGGAGAAACAAACTATTGTTTTTGAAAAGTTCAAGTTCTTGGAGCTATGGTTGGATTCCTCAAAGAGAAATTTTTATTTTTCATAGCTCTAAGGGCTGGCTTAAATAAATAATGCACCGGTTTACTATATGTGTTGAAAGAATGGATTGGCAGTCAAAACCTCTTGTAATTTTTATAATGTCTTGATTTCTCCATTTTCTTAACTTCTCCTGATTTTTATTTTTGATTTCGATAACTTGCATAATTCCAAAATACATCATCAGTGTTTTATAAGCCACAACTCCATGCTCAAGTTATAACACATCTGTTCCTAGAAGGAGTCATATTAAACAGCCAGAAAATTTCATGTCTTAAATAATGAATTTCACTTTGCAATACAGGTTACTTAGTACAACAATCAGGAGCTGCAACACTGGTATGGAGCTGGTTCAGTGTCCCAAAGGCCATTGACCAACACAAAATCTGAATCACGTAATCTCTCCTCAATCTTTACCATCCAGGTTGGGAGGGAGAGTTGTCCCTAGATAAAATAGAAGCTTTTGATGTTGCATTATCCTGTTCCTTGTGAGCATTATGTTAACTTTAAGCTTTTCGGTTTTCTTGCAAAACATATAAATGCCAATTTTATACTGGTAATTCTCTCTTTTAAGATGCATTTTCAATAGGGAAAACAAGTGATTATCTGTTTCTGTTTGAATAATAGATTTTGTCACACATGGCACATTCAACAAGAGGCATTAAAAGCCAGTAAGAAAACATAAGCTAGCATTCACCTCTTCAGCCAACCAGCATTCACACAGTAGATAGTAAAAAAATCTGCATGGCTCAGCTTTAACTCGTTTGGTAACTTGTGATTATAAAATACCCAATCATTTCAAATAATTGAGAACCAGCTAGAAACTCTTTCAATGATAAGTCAATTTCTAGACATATCCCATGCGTCAATATTAACAATGTCAATGACATCGCCTATATCATCTATCATAATTTCCCTAAAGCAATAAAATAATTTGGGAAAATAAAGAACCATTGCTGCATCATATACACTTTGGCTTAGTTGAAGGCACAGCTTTGCTTTTCACTGAAGGCACATCTGCAGCAGCTATTGACATCTCTGCAAAGAAAAATTTGCAAGTGGGAGAAGAATAGAAGTGAGACCACTGGTGAAAGAATAAATAACCATGTTACATAATCAGAAGGAAATATGCACAACAATTGTTAATGTGCATGCATAGATACAAATATAAAGATGCAAGATAGAGAAAACAAAGACCTAACACATGGGAGATAGGGGTCAAGAAACATTTATTGCCATGGACTTCTAAGCAAACTAAAGAAAAGATGAAAAAAGCACTAGTAAGCCTGGAGTTGAACAGGTAGGCCCAACCACGCCTATCGTCATATTGCTCATTATGGATCCTCGATTTGGGTCTCTGCTCTCTCTTCATGCTACTATTTCCTCTTAATTTATCATTAAATTTAGTGTGTCAGGACAAGGGTCTGACCAAAGGGCAGAATGTAGAAGAAAAAAACCACTTTCACAATCTGAATCAAGAGAGAGGAGAAAACGGTGCCTTGAGAGGATCTCTCGCATACACATTCCCTATTCTCCATATTCAACCTTCTTGTTTCCTTTCCTTGCCAAATGGAGCCTGATAATTTCAAAATTAAAATCATGCAAAATCAAAATACTTAAGACTTGCAGAATATGGATTGCTAAATTGACAATCAGCATTTTCCAGCAGACAGTTGCCACAATGTTTTAACATATCATGGGTTCACATTAAAAAGATTTTGTAAACCGATACTTCGCTAAAAACTGAAGGATGGTTGAAGGAATCTGAGTCCTTTCAGTTCTCTGCAAATTGAAGTCTTAATAATAAGTCCCAAATGCAACAATCTGCTAGTGGTATACAAATTTTGAGATAAGCATCAAGTAAAATGGAGAGAGACAGAGAGAGGGAGAGAGAAAATTTGCATACAGAGCCACTTTCATGCTGAGATCAAATTGGCCTTGTCTATATTCTTAATTTTTTACAAACCTGGCCAAGAATACTTCTCTGGCAACCATAAACTGATATCTAGTACTTCTCAAAAATTGTTTGAAGGAGAAAAAACAATTACTAAGATAACTCCAATTTGAAGGAAGACCTTAATAGCACTTTCAAACATTATTAGAATCCCAGTCTTTTAGACAATAAACAACTCCAATTTTCATATTATCATCAGTCTCATTACCACAAACATAAAGAATGAAAAATATAAAGCAAGCATTTATTTTCAAACCTTAACGTGTTAAAAACCATAAACTAACCAGAATAATGTGTATTCTGACTAATGTAGTAGGGTCAACAGCATAACTCGTTTAGAATTGTTAGTGTCATCTTTGAGCATGCCCCATGGATAATTGGAAAAAAAAAACACTCTGGCCAGAAAAATTTGAACACCATCTCTAATTAAGATAGATTAGTCAAAAGAAAGAACTTACTAAACTGAGAAGAACTTTTGGACTTCCCATATGCAAAGTCTTCAATATCGGGTAGGCCACAAATCTGCATTAAACTAACTGGTTGAGAGGAAGATATCCATTTTCTCTTGACAACTAATTCCCTGTACAATTAACTGGATTAACTACTGGAATTCATATGACTTCAATTAAATTCAAAAGCTCAAAACTAGGAAAGGGCGAGGCCACCAGTGGCTTGTGATTATAAATTTGCCACTAGCATATAATTCTTATGGCATTTTTTTGCACAAAAATACTCTAATGATATGATTTCCCATTTGAATGGCATGAGAAGAGAAATCGATTTTAAAGTTAATATTGAGAAATTTTATCATCTGCATCATGATTTTCCTTTTCTCTCTTTTTTTTTTTTTTGGGGGGGGGGGTGAGGTATCAAGATTTGGTACAAAGTAGTGCCACTGTTAACTAAGACTAATGAATTTAAATAAAAAATAAAAAGAAATGATACTCGCACATATAAAACTTACATTAATATAAACTTTCATGTTTTCCTAGGAAATATTAGTACAAATTCAATATAATTATAGATATTACTGAAAATAGAAACTTTCTTTTTCCCATTTAGAAACGATGATTGGTAATTAACAAATACAGTGGCATATATGAAAGAAATATCACGTATATTACCATTCAAGTATGTGAAAAGAAAAACAAACAGAGAATTTCCCATTAATTTTATCGCAGAACTGACGATAAAATAATTAACAAACCCAGAATCAAACAATTAGCCAACAAGGCGTAAAGAGCATAAAGAATAATCAACAGAGCAGAACAAAAAAAAAAATAGGGAATGAAAATGCAATGTCCTCACTCTCTGGCGAAGAGGTTCCGCCTTAAGCTCATCTTCCAATGCTTCCACTGCCTTTTTAACTCTCTTCCTCCGGACAAAAACGCGGATCTCTGGACCAGACACTCCATCGGGAGATTCAGAGCCTGGACAAAGAGGAAAAAGTGAGCCATAAAACTAAAAGTGAAGAGCGTAAAGTTGTGTAATGATCGTACTGAGAGATTAACGATTGGAGCAACGGAAGCAAAAAGAGACAATCTTTCTGTATTCAGTGATTTGCTGACCTGGTTTCGGCCTTGATTCCGAAGCGGTGATTCCACGTTTGGGTGGAAGGGGTATGGAGGAGAGCCTGGTTTGGGACATTTTGGTTCGCGCCAATGGCAATGGAAGAAGCGAACGACTCCACAGAGAGAGGGTCATAGGAACTTTTGGAAGGACTTGGAGAATAAAATCAAGGATAAAAGCTGGATCTGGTATCCCAATTTTACATTTCTGTGTTTCATATTTGAAATTCAATAAATGATAAGTTCTTCATGTAAAGTTAAGAAGAGGAAGAAAATATGTATTTGATCGTCGTAGTGTTAAAATATTTTAAATATTTTTTTGTACAAATTTGGATCTCATTAATTATAGAGTTCCACTATAGAATCAAAGAGGATCACAAAGAGATTTACAGAAAATGAGCAAAAAAACAAAATTACTCTCGCTCACTTTGCAAATTTAAAAGGTGAGCCATTGCCCCGGTACTTGCTTCTCTTTTTTCATGGTCGTTGTCTTAGCCTCACCTTATCGTTGCGCCTTCGTCGCATCGCCGCCCTCGTCTCGCCTGAAGGCAGCGATGGTAGCGAGGCGACGATTAGCAAGGCAAGGACGATAAGGTAGCAGAGGCACAACAACGAGGCAAGGCTAGGACAGCGGCCATGGAAAAGGAAAAGAGATAAGACAAGCAAATGTAGGGGCAATCCATGGAAAGGGGAGAGGAGAAAGCAAGGTAGGGGCAAAATTGTTTTTTTGCCCCTTTTCAATAAGACGATCAGTAAGTCAGTCAGACTCTCTAAATTTTTTCTTAATTTTTTACAAAAAAATATTTTTAATTAAATATAAAAAGTCACATCACACACTACTATAATGCTTCATCGAACTTGTGTAATTATGTGTCTCATATGTGATTTTTAAATGCCCTATCTATGTGTATATATTTTTATTTAATTTAAATCAAGTTATAGTTCTTAAAATATTTAAATTAATTTTATCATAAATATTTATTTTTCTATTCTTCTATATAAAATTTGTAAGAAATACGTTATATGCATATTTTAATTTTTAAATATGCATAATTTGATTTTCAATCTTATAGACAGATCCTCAATAAAATTAGATTGAAAATTGATTGAAGCCTATTACATGGATATAATTATTAATAAAAGGTTCAGATGATAACATAAAAAATACATAAAATTATAAAGATAAAAATATAAACTTAACTAGGAATAAACGTAATTTATATAGCTTTATAAGAGTTAATTGGGTTAAAGTGCCAAATATCGATCCCTTCGTATGATAAGAAAAAAAATTAATTTATTGAATATCAAGATATATTCGAATCAACAAAAATTTATAAATTAAAATGGCAAATAATAAAAATTTTAATATTCAAATTGATTATTTTATCTTTAATACCTCATTCATTTGTTAGTGTTAAAATATTGTATCACTGGATAGAATCAAACAGTAATGGGTTTATGATGAGCATCGAGCCGGACAAGGCCCAGTACGGCCCATTGGGCCAGTAAATGAACAAGACCTAACACGGCCCATCATCCCCCGCCATGAATAATTAAAGAGCGTTGGCGCCTTTTCAGGTGGAGCGTCCACGTCAGCATTGGTTCGTAGCTCGTACAATTGGCGCTTCAGTTCAGTCTCCGAGACCACTGTCCGCACGAACCCCAATAAAATGTCCACTGTTTCCCGCCGACATCCACTCACATCATCGCGCTCTCTCTCTCTCTCTCTCTCCATATCTTGCGTGATCTCTCTGATCACTCTCTCGTCGGAGTTCGCGAGGTCGTCTGTTCATGAACGGTGAGTAAGCTTGCGACTCCGCCTTTTAATTGATGGATGGATACATGTGTCTGTGTGTGTATTACGTGCGTTAGGTCCGTAAAACCCTAATGTTTGTGAGTCTGGTTAGGTAGGGTTCGAAGCGAATTGGGCGGTCGAATAAGGCTCGCAAGGCACAATGAGTTCATTGACGGAGGTGGCTTCGCCGGAAAATGTGGTTCAGGCGTTGTTGGAGTACTTGGTTGACCCCCTGTTGCCGTTGAAGCCCCGTGGGAGTGAACCTCCTCCACTTTATCAACAGCAATCCGTCGCCAAACAGGTGTCCGTCGACTTGCTACGTTCGAAAGCCCTGGACAAATTGCTGGTTTTTGCTGTTTCTTTTATGTTTGTTTAAGAAGAGGATATATTTTAGGACAGTCAGGGGTAAGGAGCTTTTAGTTGTGAAAATGTTTTCAGTTCTCTTTGACATCTCTACCTTTCATTTTTCAAGGAAGATTTGGTAATGTGCGTGCAAATGTTAGAAATTCAGAAAACTACTTTTCAATGTATGGAAAAATTGCAGTACATGTACAACTATCAGAAATATAGAAAACTGATTTAAGGAAATTGGAACATATATAATTTGTGTTAGAGAAGGAAATGGAGATGTTTTGGGGAAAATGTTTGGAGAATTACACTTCTCAAATCTCCAAATTAGTTAAGAAAATTCGAAAAAAATTCACTTGGAGAACTGCATTTTGCCATCTCCATATTCTATTTAAAATTTGTTGTATTTGGACCAATTTTCTATTATTTCATTTTTTTGTGGAGTGTTATTCTGTTTTTCAAAAGATTGGGGTTGTTTTCCACAACTAAGCAGCCCCTAAACACGTCAGAGTTGTTGTTTTTGGATGACCTCGTTATTATTCAATCAAAGCTGAGAGTATTGAGGCGGGTTTTGGTCTGGGTGGGGGGTTGTTTGCTTGCTGATGGTATTGTGGGTCTGTCGTCCTAAGAAATCACGTTCCTATCTGTTATAAATTCTTCATTTCTGGACTGTATAAATCATCCTTCTACTTTTTCTTGTGCATGGCTGCTCTCCACTTCTGGTGTCTTTTGATGTAATTTATTTGACCATAAAAGAATAGCATACGCTTGCTTTAGTTTACTGAATTGGAGAAGAAACATCACACAGAATTACGAGACACGGTATTACTAGTTTATTGGTGGTCTAAAGACTTTGAAACTTCTTTACCTTATGCTCATAGCACGTAGATTTCATTGTGCAATTCAGTTGAACTTCCCTGGTTCATTTAATTTCTACCAATGGCTAATTTAGAATCATGTTTATTTGCATTATGGATGCTAAAGTTCAGTAGTGCCTGTGTCATTTTGTGGACTGAAAATTGTTACAGCTGAAGCCATTTAAAGGCTTCTATAGATCTGTGTTATAGGTTGCTATTTTATCCCAGGGAACTGCTAAGAACTTCTAGTTTTTAAGTCAAAATAAGGGAATTCTTATGAGTGATTTCCATTCAAATCCAATTGAGCCTCAGGAGGCCCAGCAAAGGCCCTGCGGCCTCCTATATTCTGGGGCTAAGAGGAACCAAAATGTAGAATGAGAAAGTTAATGCTAAATTGGAATACTGGATTCTTCTGATAAGATCTTTATATTTCTTGGAACCAAATATTATAAATGTTATATGGGGCCTTGTGAATTTCGGGGCATTTTTCTGGAGTTCATTAATTAAAGCATGAATTGCCTGCTTCTTTCTTTGATAATTCTAGGTGGTATAGGCTGTATGCTTGTGTGTAGGTTTGAATTGTAGTTTCCTGTGATGATATTACATCTTCTAGTTGAAATGTTAGTGGTGATTGGAGCATTTTCAGGATTTTAATTATTGAAGGAACAGAGCAAAAGTAATGTTGAATTTTTAAGTGTTGGATTCTTGTGATACAATCATTTTGCTCTGTTGAAACCTAGTACCGTAGATGCTCCTAGTGTATCTGTGAATTCAGGAGGGTATTTTGCTGGCTTCATTTGTTGAAGCATGAAGTATTGCCATAGTGTGTGTGATTGTTCTAGTTCATGCAGGCTGTTTGCTTGTGCGCAATTTCAGGTTGCAGTTTTTTGCAATGAAATCACAACTGCTAGTTGAAAACCAATTGCTATTTTTAGCTTTCCAGGATTTTTTATACATTGAAGCAGCAATGTCATCATACTTGCGTTTGAAATTTCTAGCTGGTCTGTTGGTTTGTCTGCAAATTAAAATGCTGATTATATTCATATCTGTTGTGATGTGTATCCAGTGACATTAACATGCCCTCTTCTTTTTGGTACTCTGCCTCAGATGCATGCTGTTGTGTTACTCTACAACTACTTCCATAGGAAACAACATGCAGAATCAGAGTTTCTGGGGTTTCAGTCCTTTTGCAAGTTGGCTGTCACTTTGAGACCAGCTCTAATGACACACATGAAACTCATGCACCAATCTGATTCCACTGAGTTGAATGACTTGGAAGAACAGCTTTCAGTGACAGAGAAGGCGATTAAGAATGCATGTGATATAGCTTTAGCTCTCGATGCTTCAAAAGGTTCTCCAAATACCGAGGGATGGCCAATTTCTAGGCTTGCCATGCTATCATCTGACTCCAGTAAGGAGCATTGCTTGCTGGAGTTTAGTTCCATCACCCAGGGGGTTTGGTCTGTCATAGAGAAAGATCTTGATATCTGTAGCATCAATTCTGAAGGTACAACGGAGGGAAAACGCATAAACAAAAGAAAAAGGAGTGCCAAAAGGCCTAATGAAGGTGGTTTTCATGAGCTTGCACTTTCAACTGTCAAGGAAGTGATAGGTATTGCATTCTTTTCATGTATAGAAAGATGGATTTATGAGTTCTAAGATGTTAAAGTGCAGTGCTGATGCTTCTTGAATTTTTGTGCCCCTAGTATATGATTCCCTTCCACTATCTATGCCTTTTATTGCCAATGGACTGACTGCACTATATATTTCAATTTGGATATTTATTTATAAAATAATTCATCTATATATCATTTTAATGTTGTACCAATGGGGGGTTCAATCATAAACCACCTCCTTTACTGTAAATCAAATTCCATCTAAATCAGAAGAAGTCAGACTCAGAACATTCTTTATGTCTTTGTCTTGGACCTTGGTTCAACTGAGTTACTATTTTTCTCCCAGTTATGAATATGATAATTGCCTTTTCTGTATCATGAATCACCTGAGCAGCCCAATCACTGATTTCCTGGGCCAGAAGGTACTTGGCAGCATAAGCAATGGAGAATGTGATCTCTTTTTAATTTTGAATTTGGAGTGATTGCCTGATGTTGAACTTGATTCTGTAATGTGAAACAGGTATTGACCCGAGTGATCTTGTGATTTTAGAGAGCCATGCAGTATACTCCTTGAGTAGAGAAAAGGCAGCTGCTAACTTTTATATATTACAATGCACAAAACCAATAAATGAGGATCTTCAAGTTCCTATTAAAGATGTTATTGAGAGGTTGGTTCTGATCACTATCATTCTCTTGTTAAGACCCTATTTGCTAGTTTGTGGTGGCAGGTATTGGTTGACTTTTGGTTGGATATATCTGTTTTTTTGAATCTGGCGGATCCAGTTTAAATGATGAAGTAACTGCTATTACTGTAAATGGGCATGGTTTGTACTTCTACTATGATGATTTTTTTCTACTGTTAAGTTAATCATTTGATCACTGTGCCAGTTGACATGTGATATGCACCTTAAATATAATAGATGAGTTTTTTGATGCATCTTATAATGTCTTGTAACCAAAGGGAAATGCTTTAAAAACCAAGTTCAGAATTTGTGTTGTGTGCCTTGGTCTTGACTGTAAGTGCACTCATTTTGTCAAAGACAGGTAGACATGAATGTCACATTTTCCCCATTTCTTTGTTCTGCACCGGACAGGATATTAGGTGCTACCTGGTCCATGCTAGGTTCATTGTTGTTTCTGTAGATGGATGTTCTAGATCTAGAAATCCAAATGCTATGAATGAATGACAGCATTGTCTATGTTTTCACCCAAAAAAAAAGAGTTCTTCATTCCAATCTTAGTGAAAACTTGCCACTGAATGTTGAAGTGATGGTATTTTGAGGCAGCAAATATGTGATTCTTTTTTCTTCATTAAACCATATTATGTCTTATACAACTGGTCTTGAAGTTTTCTTTCTTCCGCTTTTGTTCAACTATTACCTGTGGCTGATTTACTTTCATTGTTTGCAAAAGATTGGGATTGAGTCTGTCCAATGGTGTATTTTATTTGTTTCTTGTTCCGGCTTGCTGGAAAGACATTAGATTTCAATTATGTCATTGGATACAATGCTTTTCTCTGCATTGTATGCAACATATATCTTCCTCTTTACCATGAAACCCCATTGTTCTGATATATTTGTAGAATGCAAGGCCCTTTGGTTAGAAAAAGTTCCAGCGGTTGGATTGTGACCCCAGTAATCGAGTACTTTCATGTGCTTCCTTATGCTGGAATCCTGACAAACTGGTTTTCTAGGTACAGTTGGTTTCATCTGGTTTTATAGATTCATTTTTATGTGGCCAAGTGGGCATGCCAGCTCCATCTGGTACTGACGTTACATCAATTTATCCTATGTTTTGTTGCAGGGAAGTGTTCTCAAATAGTTTGCAAGGTTCCAGAATTGGATTAGAAAATGTAGATGTCAAGAACTTGTTGAGTATGGATGATGTTCGTGACAAAGAGGTTATTAAAGATGGACATGATTATGAGAGCAAATCTGATGGAGTGAATTCTGTTGGCAAAAAGAGTGAAGAAAATGCCACTGAATTACAAGATTTAAGGGTTGGATCAGAATATGTGGACCTGAAGAGCCCACAGAGGATAGATATTATTCCTGACAAAGAGGCTATTGAAGAGAGTGATGATATGGGTAAGAACTCTAATGTAGCAGATTCTGTTAGCAATGATGTTGGTCGAACTAGTACTGAATCTTGGAAGCAGAAAGATGGACACAGAAGTGGCTTGGCTTGTTTGTCTGATTCTAATTACGGGCCACAGAAGATGGATGCTGTCAATATCTTACAGTGTACAGACAACCTTTGTGGCAAAGAAGCTATGAAAGATAGAGAAGATGTTTGTAATAGCTCTAACAGGGCAGATTCAGTTGGCAACCTGACTGGTGGAACAATTGTCCAATTGCAAGATTTAAGTGTTGTATTAGAATGTGTAGACGTCAAGAGCCCCCGGAGGATAGACACTATTTCTGATAAAGAAGTTATTAAAGAGAGCGACGATTCTGGTAAGAACTCTAATGCAACAGATTCTGTTGGCAATGATGGTGGTCGAACTAGGCCTGATTCTTTGAAGCAGAGAGATGATAATGGAAATGGCATTGTTTGTTTGTCTGATTCTTATTCCTGGTCACAGAAGATGGATGCTCATGTTAAGAGCTTGCAGAAAATAGACAGTCTTTGTGAAGGATCTATCAAAGATAGAGATGGGTCCGGTAATAACTCCGATAGAGTGGATTCTGTTAACAAGCAGGCTGGTGGTACTACTACCAAATTGCAAGACCTAGGGATGGGGCTAGATAACATAGATGTCAAGAATCCTCAGGGCATGGGCCATCCTTCTGACAAAAAAGTTATTAAAGAGAGCAATGATTCTGGCAAGAACTCTAATGCAACAGATTCTGTTAGCACTGGGAGTGGTGAAACTAATACTGAATATTTGAAGCAGAGAAATGATAATGGAAGTGGTGTGGTTTGTTTGCCAGATTCTAAGTCTGGCCTTCAGAACATGGATGTTGGTGACTCTTCTCTGGTTTGGCATCAGAATGAGAACAGAAGCAAGACTGCCCACAGCGAAATAAAAGTTTACCATCACAGGAAAAGGATGAATAGTTCTGCAGATGATAATACACATTCCAAAACAAGACGCACCAAGGTTAAGATGAATTTCTATACTTTGTTTACTGAATTTAGATTATCTTTTGTTTTTCCTTTCTTTCAATAAAACAAGTCAATGAATTAGTCTGAGCCCTAACTTGACATTGCAAAGAAACTGCTAGGGCAGTAGAATATATATTTATCAATCTAGTCACCCTTAATTTTTTGTTGTTATTCTATATAATGATCTCCAAAAAAATTTTCAAAATTGCATTTATAATCCTCAAGACATTTTTAGTATGCCTCCTATTTTAGGACAGGTTGACGCCCCAACATACTAGCAACATGCCCCTACTCACTGATGTGCCAGTCGGATACTTACAGTGTGCCCTTCAGAGACGGTATTAATAACAAAAGCTGGAGACTCTAGGTAGCTTGTCTGACAGTGTCCAACTTGAGTTCCATGTGCTTTTGTGTCCATAAGGTGTCCAATGCCTATACACTGTCCTTGGTGCGGATATGCTCTATCTGGCCTTAGTTTCATATGCTATTCTAGTGTTCATCAATATGCTTTACTTTTCTTTTTGGTAGTTTAGAGGAATGTGAAAACATACAGCAATTTGTTTGCTGACTAAACTGCTCATCTCTTTTTGGGCTTCAGGGAACTCGATTATTTGTTGTTATTGAGCCTTTTATAGATTTTCCTTCTCCTATGGGTTTGGAAGGGGCTGTCTTTCCCTCTTCTGAGACAAGTGACAGTATTACTTGTCTTGATATGCCTATTTTGTAATGAATTCTCGGTAATCACATGAGATTGCTGGAGGTCTAGAATTTATGTAGCCAAACCCACCTAGTGGGTAGGATTAAGGCTTGTGATTGTTGTTGTTCCTATTCGAAATAATCAAATGGAATAAAATGGTTGCCAAGGTGAAATTTAGTGCATACATGTCCTTATTATCAAAAGCTGATTTCCAATGGTTTGGAAGTGTTCTTGTTGTATGTTCTCATCCTGTGTGCTGTATAATCAGTAACGTAAGTTGAGTTCGTTTGGCCTTTTATCCATTTCCAACATTGAACACCATTTCAAATAGTTAGATGTAGTTCTTTAATGAAGGTAATGTTGAGAACAATATTTTCTATAGAGCTGCAGCTGGTTGAGCCATCTCAAACTGAGTATTAGGCTGTTTGGATGCAGCTGGTTGCTGATATGTTCAAGCTTGCTTGAATTGCATGAACCTGTTATATTTACTCATGGTGGAGGAAAAGGAAAGGAAACCCTTAAGTTAGCTACTCAAACCTAGAAGCCGAACAAATAATTTGATAAAAAAATACCTTTTCCAGTGATTTTGCTTTGCATCGCATTAGGCCTTTGACCCCTCTTGCCCTTGCAAATATTATTCTCAAAGTTCTTGCAATACAAGTATAGTTTTCTAGGTTCTTTTGAGTCTCCACTGCATTTATGTTTCCTTGGAAGGTCATTTTGAATAGCCTTTACAAGCAACAGAATTGAGTCCTACTCACTGGCTCACTTTTTATAGATTTGGATTTCATGTGTAGTATATGTCCCTTACAAAAGATAAGACGATAGATAGAAATGAATGAAAATTTAGAATTCAAGCCCACCCATATAGTGGGATAAAGGTTTGATATATTGTTGTTGGATTCCTTGCATGCAAGCTCTTGTTTTGGAGTCTAAAAAGTACATGAAGAATAGTCTTTTAGGCATTATCCTCTATGGTGGAATACCTTTGATGTTTTTCTTCTCAAAGTAATGGGCATATGTGAAAATTTACCTATGGAGCAAGTATAGGCGTTCCCATCCATGCTAAGAAGCACACAATGCTTTTTTGATGAGTAAATATATAAAAGAAATCTGACAACAAAGGGTGAACCATTATATAACAAAAAATCAATACTCCAAAATGTAGACAACATTATCAAACCTTTATCCTACCATGTGGGGTTGGCCACGGGATAGCTTTCCATCTGTTTCTACCTATGACCTTATCTTTTGTAAGGCCCATATAGTTGGTCTTTTTTTAATGAATAATATTATTTTAATAAAACTTTGCTAAAATGGAATCTAGTTGAAACTAATTACTAAACTAGGATCCACCTTACCACACTAGTTGCCACCAGAACATGATCACAAGTGTGGCAATGGTATTGCCCAGAATTTTCAGTGTCGGGAGCCTTGAAGAGATGCTTGACGATTTAGTTGTCTGTTGCTTTTGAACCCTAAAATCCCATGTTTTTCCCCCATTACCCAACTCTCTCACATTCGAAGACAGGCTTGAAAGAGAGCTAACTGATTGTCCAAACCTCCTTTGACAATGGCATAGAATATTGCCCAAAACTAACCTTTCATGCTTAGCTCCAACATTCCCCAAAAGTCTCACTAGCGTCATTCACTCAGAGTTGTGCCATTCAACAATTAGAAAGTATATTTTTTATGGTTGTAGGGACTCTTTTTTATATTTGAAGTCTCCTGCACGCACACATGCACTGTATGTAAGTTGTGTGATGTTTTGTATGAATGAGATTTTCAAATTGATTTTTTTTTTTTATTTGGTATTTGAAAGCCCCAACTGGGCTGCCTTCATACCATTGTGTAAAATGATACTCTTACAAATTTTAATGCCTTCATACTGTTAAGTTCCTTATAAATGATATTCTCTTAGCAAAAAAAATGCTGTTATAGCAATTTACCATGTTTGATACGGAGTTTTTTTTTGTTCTTTAGCTTTCTCTATTGGGTAGGTAGAATGTGTTTTTCCCTTCAAAATATCATTTCCCTTCCTTTCTCTGTTTAATGTTCAACCATTTCTATTGGAAAGACAGAATGGAGTAGGACTAGATAGTGGTAGAAGGAAAGGTAGTTCTTTCTGGCCTCTGGAACAAGCCTGAGATCGAGCCAGCTGTCAGGAATTTGATTTAAAATCAAAAGTAGGACAGTTTTGTTCTGGAGTTGTATATATGAGAGTTTTTATTTTTAAGGGGATGATTCAAGTAGAAGAATAAAAATTGAGAGAGAAAAGTAGTGAGTTTAATCTTATGCAATATAGTCTAATTTTTTTTCTTCGTTATGCAGTCATCGAGATGTGTAGATTAGGTTTTATCTTGTTATATTCTTGGTAGGTCAATCTTTCCTTTTTTATCTTATCCTGTTATAGTTATGATAGGATTTGGATTCTATTCATGTTATAGCTAGGATTAGATTTCGCCTATGAGGCATATGATGTTTTCTTTATTCACACCTTTGATTACTGAATACAAGTGATACTGTTTTCTTCTATTCTGATTATTCTCTGTTTCTGCTTCTGTCTCTCTCTCTTTCTCGGCTTTAATTCTTCTTTCTTAGTAGGGCTGTGTAAACTAAAAAATAAAAATTAAAAAACCGCCAAACTGCCTCCACTGAATTGGCTCAAACTGCAGTTTCCCAACTTGGATGGCCAGTTTCGGTTTGATGTAAATAAAAAAACTGACCAGTAATGGCCAGTCTCGGTTTGATGTAAATAAAAAAACTGACCAGTAATGGCCGGTCTCAGTTTTGTGCAATATTGGGGCTTCACCTTCATACTTATTTTCTAGTATGTGGATTCTGACAGATAACTCTTTTTTCTATTTTGGTATGGCAAAATATAAAAGTGTTTGTTATAAACAAAATTGAAGAAGCAATTATTTTCATGTAAACGTATATTGATCAGTGTCCGTTTGTGTTCATTTCCATTCTTCTTATCATTAAATGATTTAACTGTAATCTGCTGGTCATTTCTATGTATTTTTAACTTCTTTTGTGGTTGCCAGGTGGAGATGAGTAACTCCATGCCAAAGCCATGCATTCCTGAGGTAAATGTTGAAAAGGTTGATACTGGAATTGAGACTGGCAGCATTCTCTCTTCTGGGCAAGTTAAATTGCCAATGGGAGGTTGTGCCCCACTTTCATCCACATTGAACTCAAAGTACCTAGAAAAGCTACAAAGCACTCTGGCGTCAAAGGAAAATGCTTTGTCACAGATTGCCTTGAGAATTCTCTATAGCAAAAGGCATAAGCTGGTATTACCTTTTTAACCATACTTTAACTACATATGTTTGTGTTTGTGTCTTTCCTGACTTTAATTTTTACCTGGGTTGGAGTCCCATTTGAGAAGGCACTATTGCCAGATATATTTATTGGGGTGTTGATGGGTGGAACATGATGAGCTTTACAATGGGGATAAGCCTCTTCTTACCCATAAATGCCCTAATCTGGATGGAGGTAGGGTTTTAGGGCAAGAAAATTGTTGTACATGTTGGCTTCTTACCGTGAAACTGTTATTTTTGTTCATTTTATGTCTTTCTAAGCATCTCCCTATATGTCACATGTTGTGTTGGTTTATATACAAGTGTGCTATACTAAATGAATTTGGAATCCCTATTGCAATATCATGTTTTTGCCTGTGTATTTATGCATTAAAAATATGTTTTGTGATGAACTTTAACTACAATCATTTGTGCATGAAGTATCTATTGATGTAATGATGTTCCAAGTCAGTTTCGCTGTATAATTCCACTGATGGGATTGTGGTTATAAATACTTAGTAACACTCAAAATTTCTGCTTGGAGCCAATTTAAGTTCATCAATTCTTGAATCTTGAATATACCTTTATCAGACTTGAATATGTTTCACCACTTGGTGGCATTTCCCCTTTTCATAATACTGTTTTTACTATAAAATTTTTTTACTGGATCCTTTTGAGTCTTATAGATCAGTTTTATCATCTGCATGATTTGGTTTTTGACCTTTGATATGTGTACCTCATGGAACATCAGATGATAGCTTTGCCTTTCTTCCAGCTTCTCCATATCTTTTTTTCTTTATATAGAGTGCTTACTTTTCAGTATGTATACATCTCTTCTTATTTTAATATCCAAAGTCTCCCATGTTTTCTCCTTATTTGCAGTCATGCCAGTTGAGGAATCTAGAAGATGCAATTGCTGTGTGTGACAAAAATATACAGACAATTTTAGATGGTAAGATCTTTCTGGCCTTGTATTAATTTTTCTCATATCTTTTTTGTGATTATAGTTATATGTTGATAGCAGAACTCGCCTAGTGGATAATGCTTGTGATTGTTGTTGTTGTTGTTCTTCTTGTCGGGTATATATACATTGATATTGTAGAGCAAGTAATGAATTGGTTATAATTTGACTAAAACTAGTGAACATGATATCATGCTTTTGGTGCTCCTTATTCAGCTTGTGTTTGAATTCCAACTTTTACATATTTCTTGGTTTGCTTGGGTTTACATCAGTTAATTCCAATGAGTAACTCTTCTGGAGGGATTAATAAATATGTTTAGCAAAAAAATTGAAAAAGTTTAAACACCATGTCATTCAGTTATTAAGTTAAAAAGGTAATAATTGATATTTCTATCATGAAGCACAGGCATGGACAGAAGATGTGACTTCACATTGCTTTGAACACTGATCTTGCAAATCCTTGGAAAATATAAATATTATAGTGTCACAGCCTAAGGGGTAATATTGTAATTAGTCCTTCAGTTAGTTGGGGTAGTTACTTGGGTGTATGAACTAAAGGTTGTAGAGAATCATAGCTAGTTGCACATGGCTATTTGGCTGTTCTAGAAGATGTAATAACCGTCTCTCTTATAAATAAAGAAGGCAACCGAGGATGGGGATCACGTGAGAATTCTACATTGATCTTTTCCCTCCTTTTCCTCTCTCAAATTCTGTCTCTCTCAATCCCTCTCTTTCTCTCTTTTCCCTCCCTTATTTCTTCTTCCTGCCTAACCAACCTTCTCTCAATTACGAGAAGGTTCCTAATCAGATCGAGGATCTGACATATAGTTACATGGCAATTTATTTGTGTATCATGGATTTATTATGCAAACAAGAAACTATCATTATCTGCAAAACTATCTTCTTTCTGGGTTTGATGCACATGGGTCAAATTTACCTGGATTGATTCATGAACTATAACTGACCCAGATAGGTTGGTTCACCAAAAATCTAAGCAAGAACCAATGTTCTAAAACACGCTGGGCGCTAGTCAGGCGCCTAGGGAATTTTTTTTTTTTTTTAATTTAACATTTTGATGTAAATTAGAAATGTATAAATTTGTTAATTTGCTACTTGCTGAGTATTGAACAACAATTTTTTTTCTTCTTTTTTTTCTTTCTGAGTATTGTAATTTGCTACTTGCCAAGGAGCAAGTTGGCTTGCTGCTTGCAGCAAGAGCAAGCAGGAACAAGCAAGGACTTCCCCCCTGCTGCTACAGCAAGCGTCCTTGCTCGTTGCAGCAAACAGCAAGCCACAGCAATGAGCAAGGACGAAGATGGAGCAGCAAGTAGGAAGGAGGAAGATGGCCATACTTACCACAGGAAGAAGAGTGAGAACCGGCGGGAGAATACGGCCCAACCGGCAGCAAGAGAGAGAGAGAGAGAGAGAGAGAGAGAGACGACGACGACGACGACGAGGAGATCGGTGGCAAGAGAGACAAAAACAAGGAGATCAGCAGCGACAAGCCCAACTAGAGAGTGAATGGGAAAGTGGCGAGAGACAGAGAGTAACAATGAGAGAGAGAGGGAAGCTGAAACATAATCGGTCCAGGCTGTGTGCGACCCAGGCAGGTAGGCGGCCCAGGCCACACCCGACCAAGGCGACTAGGCACCTCCTTGGCTGCCTAGGCACCAATCGGGCCCTAGTGCCTAGGTGGCCGCCTTGGCCACCTTTTAGAACACTGGCAAGAACCAAGCCATCACAACTTCAAAACCGAAGCTAACAAGACAAAGATATATTAGTTTCATATGGTTCTTAACTGGCATGTTGGTGAAAGAAATTTGTCTACTTGTTGGCCCTCATGGATATTTCAAACAGAGAAAGCCCAAAATCTTAAAATTTCAGCTGAAGGGTTCAAGACTGACCAGTGTTTTCAGAAGCACAAAGGACCTATAGAGATTAAGGGAAAGAACAAAGCAAAGTGAAGCACACATAAATGAAATAAAGAGCATAAACTTGAGCATAAAAAATCCAAGCTATTAAGAAAGCAATCATTAAAAAGAACTAAATAAGAATGAGGGCTGCAAATTTAGCAAATAATGAGACACCATCTTTCATTTATATTTTATACATGTTTACAAGTTCATATAACCATAAAAAAGCACAAGGAAAAAGAATCATCCCTAATTTACAATCAATCAATAACTTGTAATTTATGGCAATCAAGAATGAAACATCAATCCCTAATTTATAACAATCAAGAATATATTGGCAATCCCTAATTTACATCTAGTTACATGTTTCCATCTATATTTTTTGGTTGGTAAATATAGTCAGGTCTTCTTTTTCTTTTCGTTTAAATGTATATATAATTTTATCAGATCATAAACAGCTATTTTTGGGAAGGATTTCATTCAATCAGCCACATCATTGCAAAAATTTAAACAGAACCATTCATATCGTCTTATCAAAAAAAAGAAGCAAGGGATTTCTGAAGCACCCTTTTTCGCGCTTAAAAGCTCAGGTAAAAGCGCAACATAAGCGTGCTTTAATCGTGCTCAGTTAAAGTCACCGAGATTCACACACAAAAAGCAGTAAGCATGCTGTGCTTAAAGCATGCTTTTCAACTTAAGCCCAAACAAAGCTTTACGAGGGACAAGAGGAAAGGCTACTTATAGAACAAATGATAAGAGGCAAATATTTTCAGTTTGAGACCTTTTTTCTTTTGCACTACAAGAAGTCTTCTCAAGTAACATCTTTTCTTTTTTGTGGGCAGGTGGGTGGGTGTTTCTTTTTTTTTGTCCGGGGGGGGGGGGGTGTTTACTGTAGAAACCAAGTGCACGTGGCAATTACTGCTTCTATGAAAACTAAACATTTCCTAAGTTGTTCCTCAATGTACTTGTAATGTAGGGAGCTGCATCTCCTCTCCTCTGTTTAGGCAATCATGAAATAAATTGTGAAGCATGAAGCAGAGGTAATTTCCAGAAATGGTGCAACATGATATAAACTGAGTCAGCTTGTTGCTGTTATACTTGTTCATTTTCTACAACCCGCTAATCTGAGAGCTAAAGCTGGGTTAGGGGGTTATTTGGTTAATGTGCTTAGCATGGGATCCTCAGTTTAATGCATAAGTAGGGTTTTGAAGCTGTTGCGTGTAAAAGATGTGACAGCCAAATATGACTTAAATATAGCTTATTAGTAGAAACAGTTGAATAGTGGTAGAAGTGGGGGATGCTACAGTTGCTTCTCTAATGCTCCCTACAAAATGCTTTGATATATATCAGTTGTGCTGATGGTTAAAGGTTTCTGAATATTTCTCATTTCATGTTGCCTTTGTCATCCTGCTCTAGAGAAAGTGAGGATCCAGGCCATGTTTGGGTATATCACTTATTAATCTCCCTTAGGATTGGGTGCAGTTCATTTGGATTGGGTGTGGACTGCAGCTTGTTGCAGAAGAAATGGGTGTCTCTTATGGAGTTTCTTCAACTAGGCAAAAAAACTTAAGAAAATAATTCAGGGCACAAAGATTTTTGTGTGTTTTGACAAATCACACATTGGTTAACTAATTGTACAAAACTAGTTGAAATTCAAGGATCAATTTCTTTCTTTCTAGGATCAAAGTTGTAATTTGAAAATTTTATGAAATGTAGATAATCATTAATAGCTATGGTTTGATCCTCAACCCTTTTTATTACTGATTCATTTAATTTTCCAGTTCCTGCATGTAGATGTTTATTGTTAAATTGCAACTTTTATAAAATGGCAATTGATTTGAGATTATGATTGCACTTTTGTAAGCTTAGTTCAGGCTCTTTAAGACTCTCATGATGTGTTAATCCCCACGTTGTATGTGCCACACTTGTTGGACACTTCCCGTACATATTGAACGCTTGGCTAAACATGTCCTAAAATATTCTTAAACCTGATGCTTGTTGGTTGCTTGGTGATATGCCCCTATTACTTGAAAACCCATTACAAGTTTAAAAAATACATTAAACGTCCACTTTGAAAAAAGAATATGAGCTTATCTTTATTAGTTATTACATTTTAGATGTCTCTCACACTTCTTTTGTATTATTAGAAGCATGGACAATAATTTCTTACTGCCTGGGTAATAATATGACATTTTCTTAGATAAGAAATGAAGAAAAAGTTTTTGTTTTCATAAATATAAAAGATATTTATATCGATTAGGTATCTCAGTTGTGTTATGGCCTAATTTTTTTTTTTCTTTTAAATTGTTTTGTCAGTTGTGCATGTTGACCTGTTCATCTCTTTTGTCTGCATGCATGCTTATTAGTCAGAAATCTCTGTATGTGCGGATTGCTACTTTAGTTGTTAAGAGTTCTTGGCAATTGGTTATGTCCTAATTTTGTCGTCATTGCTTTCTGCTTCTGACAGAAGGTGAGGATAGCCTGGCTTTAAAGATAGAGGCCATTATAGATAAATGTGACGATGTTTGCCCGAAAGGTGAAAATGAACCTAAAGAAAGGACTCGTTCACATTTTGAAGATCAATGCTCACATAAATACAAGAGGAGGACATTGTCTGAGGCCATCTTCACTTTGCGAAAATCATGTCAGGTTGGTTTCAAAGGGCTGTACATTCATTTCCTGCCTCATTCAATAGATGGTTTGACATTATTGTCTTGTTCTTTACATGCATAAACCTTGAAAGATTATCTACTATGGTACAAGTGTGAGGTTGTTTATCTTGAGGAAATGATTATGAGTTCCATATATATTGTCTTAGGGTTGAGTGTCCTCTATTTTTTCATTGGCCAATATGTAACTGCAAATGAAGTCAAATGTTATTCTTCAGAAAATTATTGCAAGTTCCATGTATATGGTCTTAGGGATGAACACTACTGCTCTTTTCTGCCACTATGTAATTACCAAAAAAAAAAAGTCAATGTTAATCTTTTTCTATAACAAATGAAATGCATTCTATGTTAAACTGAATTGTGTTTGAAAAAGGAATTTATATTGTATTTTGCTTTATCATCAGTGATTACTTTATGACTTGCATGGATGTTCTCCTAGTACAGTGTGTGCTGAAATTATATTATTGTTTTCTTGCCAATTCATAATTAAAGTTTCTCATTTCTTTTCAGCGCATCTATCTTGACCTTAAATTGGACACTATGGAAGGAAATATACTCCCTGGGTTTTCAATTATTATTTATTATCATCCTTGTTACTGTTTGTCTTTGAGTTCCTTTTTAAGCATTACATGTTAGGAATGTACTTTTCTTCTTGGGTCTCTTTGAACCTTGTCTGGATTGTACAGCATTGTTCATTGTTTCTGAGTACTGATTAATTACAAAATTTTCCATCTCCAGGAACTTGATGATATATGTCTTGAGAACAACTGGATATTACCAACATACAATGTATCTCTAGGAGATGGTAAGATTTCTATTGAACTATGGTAGTTATAGACGTGGTGTTGTATGCTCTTTCACCATGCTTACGTGGTGGCAACAATACATTGATGATCACAAAATCAACCTTGTCATATGAGCTTAACAGCCTATTATATGAGTAAATGCTATTGATGGGGGAAGGTAGAAAATTACCACAATAAGTTTGTAAATGAAGTATGAACACAATTTTAAGCAAAGCAATTCCCTGTTTTATTATTGTTAAAGCTCTAGCTACCATGTGACTGTTTAAGATAGGAATGGTGAAACAATTTCTTAGGGCCCCTTTGGCTCTTTGGGATGAAGTAGAGGCAATGGGAATAGAATGACCATTCCGCTCTATTGTTATATTTGGTACGGTTTGTAGTGGAATGATCATTTCATTCCATTGTTATATTTGGTATGTTAGAATAAAGATGGAATGGAATGAAAAAAAAGAACTCTTCGACTAAAATGCCCTTTGGCTAATAAAATGCTCTTTTTATTAGTTTACTGTCTCTAATTTGTTATATTTTTCGTGAATGTACATTAGATATAAAGATGATTACTTCAAATAACTGTTTTATCTAGTTTAGCTGATGTATTGTGCAGTGAAGCTAAGTTAGGCAGTTGCTATGTCAGGTGGTTTCTGTGCGCATGTATGGGTAAAAGGGATGGACTTCGAATGTTCAGCAGCAAGTGATCTGCAATCCTGTCCTCAATTAGCAAGAGAGTCAGCTGCAGTACAGATGATTTCCAAATTACGAAGCATATCAGGTCAGACCCAGTAGTTTCTGGTCCATCAATTAAGAGGCTGCCGCTGCTGCATGATAAGGTGCAAGGTAAGTGGAAGTATTCCCTTTCACTGGGTTACCGTGCAAATGAATAGGAGGGAATTTGACGTAAGAAAGTCCTAGGGATGATAACTATGTTTGTATGTAGACAACAGTAACTGACGAGTAGTACCTAGATGCTTTTGACATGTCATTTCACCTGTTTAACACCGGTAATCATCAGCTATATCTATGAACTATAATTAGGGTTGCAATTGAAGCAAGCTGACTGAGTTGAGCTCAAGCTCGACTCACCAGCCAGTTTTTAGGCTCCAACTCAAGCCTGAGCTTGGGCTCAACTTGTCAAATGGTTGATGAGTCGACCTCATTCTCGAGGACACCAACGCCTATTATGTTGTTTAAATTTAATTTTTTATTTTATTTTATTATATATATATTATATTATATTAAATAATTAAATTAATATATAATAATTTAAAATTTAATAATTTTATGCTAGATAATATATTTATAAAATTATAAATAAATGTATTAGTGTATTTATAAACTAATTTGTTAGTAAATTTTTAGTAGACTATATTTACAAATCTATTATATTATATAAAGGTGCTGAGATGTATGGGTCCCACTAACACTTTTTCCTGCCTAAACTTCATTCCTAAAACTTTTTTATTTTATTTTTTGTAGTTAACACATTCTACATCACTGATTTCACATTGAATATGTTAAACATTGTATTTAATGCATGCATTTAATGTCTGCATTAATGTTTATGTAACTATATATAATTGAAAATTTTATGTAACTTTTTTGTTTTTTGGTATACACCATTTAATGCCTGCATTAATTTATTTTTTCTCCATGAATCTGATTTGTATGCTTAATAGTTTGTGTTCTATCGAAAAATTAAATCACTGGTCTATATATTTTGGAAAACTTACCGTTTTTAACCAATTTAAAACATTTACCAAAGCAACAACTCAACCATATATATATATATATATGCACTCAAAAACAAATACTCGGTAAATCAAAAAACAAAAACTTCGGATTGTATTTTTTTTTTTTTTTGTGGCAAATACATTCTACACCACTGGTTTCACATTGGACATCTCGAACATTGTATTTAATGCACGCGTTTAATGCCTGCGTTAATACTTGTGTAACTACATATAATCAAAAAATTTACACAACTTTTTTGTTTTTTGGTATATACTGTTTAATACTTGTATTAATTTATTTTTTTCCCATGAATCTGATTTGTATGCTCAATAATTCATGTTCTACGGAAAAACTAAATCACTGGTCTCTATATATTTTGAAAAACTCACCGTCTTTAACCAATTCAAAACATTTACTGAAGCAACAACTCAACCCTATATATATATACAAGCACTTAGAAAAAATACTCAGTAAATCAGAAAAAAAAAAAAAATTTAGACTGTATTTTTTTTTTTTTGACAAATATATTCTACAACATTCACATTAGACATGTTGAATATTGCATTTAATGCACGCGTTTAATGCCTGTCTAATCACATACGATTCAAATATTTACTTGGAAAAAAAAAATTTGGATTGTATTTTTTTTTGTGGCAAATACGTTCTACACCACCGATTTCACATTGGATATATTGAACATTGCATTTAATACATGCGTTTAATGCATGCGTTAATACCTTTGTAACTACATATAATCAAAAAATTTATACAACTTTTTTGTTTTTTGGTATACGCCATTTAATGTCTGCATTAATTTATTTTTTTTTCCATGAATCTGATTTGTATGCTTAATAATTTGTGTTCTACCGAAAAACTAAATCACTGGTCTATATATTTTGGAGAACTCACCGTCTTTAACCAATTTAAAACATTTACCAAAGCAACAACTCAACCCTATATATATATATGCACTCAGAAAAAATACTTAGTAAATCAGAAAAAAAAAAAAGCTTCAGACTGTATTTTTGTTTTGTTTTATGGCAAATACATTCTACACTATCGATTTCACATTAGACATCTTGAACATTGCATTTAATGCACGCGTTTAATGCTTGCGTTAATGCTTGTGGAATCACATATGATCAAAAAGTTTACGTAACTGTTTTGTTTTTTGGTATACACCCTTTAATGTCTGTATTAATTTATTTTTTTCCCATGAATCTGATTTGTATGTTCAATAATTTGTGTTCCACCGAAAAACTAAATCACTAGTCTCTATATATTTTGAAAAACTCACCGTCTTTAACCAATTCAAAACATTTACCGAAGCAACAAGTCAACCCTATATATATATATATACAAGCACTCAGAAAAAATACTCAGTAAATCAGAAAAAAAAAATGGTGAACTGTATTTTCTTTTTTTTTTGGGCAAATACATTCTACACCATTGATTTCACATTGGACATGTTGAACATTGCCTTTAATGCACGCGTTTAATGCCTGTGTAACCACATATGATTAAAATATTGACTTGGAAAAAAAAAAAAACTTTGGACTGTATTTTTTTTTTTTTTGTGGCAAATACATTCTACACTATCGATTTCACATTGGACATATTGAACATTGCATTTAATGCACGCATTTAATGCCTGCGTTAATGCTTGTGTAACTACATATAATCAAAAAATTTACGCAACTTTTTTGTTTTTTGGTATACACTGTTTAATGCTTGAATTAATTTATTTTTTCTCCATGAATCTGATTTGTATGCTCAATAATTTGTGTTCCATCGAAAAACTAAATCACTGGTCTCTATATATTTTGAAAAACTCACCGTCTTTAACCAATTCAAAACATTTACCGAAGCAACAACTCAACCCTATATATATATATACAAGCACTCAAAAAATACTCAGTAAATCAGAAAAAAAAAAACTTCAGACTGTATTTTTTTTTTTTGTGGCAAATACATTCTACACCATTGATTTTACATTGGACATGTTGAACATTGCATTTAATGCATGCGTTTAATGCCTGTCTAACCACATATGATTAAAATATTTACTTGGAAAAAAAAATTTCGGACTGTATTTTTTTTTTTTTTTTTGTGGCAAATACATTCTACATCACCAATTTCACATTGGACATGTTGAACATTGCATTTAATACACGCGTTTAATGCATGCGTTAATACCTTTGTAACTACATATAATCAAAAAATTTACGCAACTTCTTTGTTTTTTGGTATACACCATTTAATGTCTGCATTAATTTATTTTTTCTCCATGAATCTGATTTGTATGCTTAATAATTTGTGTTCCACCGAAAAACTAAATCACTGGTCTCTATATATTTTGGAGAACTCACCGTCTTTAACCAATTCAAAACATTTACCAAAGCAACAACTCAACCCTATATATATATATATATATATATATATGCACTCAGAAAAAATACTTAGTAAATCAGGAAAAAAAAAAAAAAAACTTCAGACTGTATTTTTGTTTTGTTTTGTGGCAAATACATTCTACACCACCGATTTCACATTGGACATCTTGAACATTGCATTTAATGCACACGTTTAATGCCTGTGTAACCACATATGATCAAAAAGTTTACGTAACTTTTTTGTTTTATGGTATACACCCTTTAATGCCTGCATTAATTTATTTTTTTCCCCATGAATTTGATTTGTATGCTCAATAATTTGTGTTCCACCGAAAAACTAAATCACCGGTCTCTATATATTTTGAAAAACTCACCGTCTTTAACCAATTCAAAACATTTACTGAAGCAACAACTCAACCCTATATATATATATATATATATATACAAGCACTCAGAAAAAATACTCAGTAAATCAGAAAAAAAAAAAAAACTTCGAACTATATTTTCTTTTTTTTTGGGCAAATACATTCTACACCATTGATTTCACATTGGACATGTTGAACATTGCATTTAATGCACGCGTTTAATGTCTGTCTAACCACATATGATTAAAATATTTACTTGGAAAAAAAAAACTTTGGACTGTATTTTTTTTTTTTTTGTGGCAAATACATTCTACACCACCGATTTCACATTGGACATGTTGAACATTGCATTTAATACATGCGTTAATACCTGTGTAACTACATATAATCAAAAAATTTACGCAACTTTTTTGTTTTTTGGTATACACCATTTAATGTCTGCATTAATTTATTTTTCTCCATGAATCTGATTTGTATGCTTAATAATTTGTGTTCCACCGAAAAATTAAATCACTGGTCTCTATATATTTTGGAGAACTCATCGTCTTTAACCAATTCAAAACATTTACCGAAGTAACAACTCAACCCTATATATGTATATATATATATACAAGCACTCAAAAAAAATACTCGATAAATCAGAAAAAAAAAACTTCGGACTGTATTTTTTTTTGTGGCAAATACATTCTACACCATTGATTTCACATTGGATATGTTGAACATTGCATTTAATGCACGCTTTTAATGCCTGTGTAACCACATGATTAAAATATTTACTCAACTTTTTTGTTTTTTGGTATACACTATTTAATGCCTGCATTAATTTATTTTTTTCCCATGAATCTGATTTGTTTGTTCAATAATTTGTGTTCCACCGAAAAACTAAATCACTGGTCTCTATATACTTTGGAAAACTCACCGTCTTTAACCAATTCAAAACATTTACCGAAGCAACAACTCAACCCTATACATATATATATATATATATATGCACTCAGAAAAAATATTCAGTAAATAAAAAAAATACTTCGGACTGTATTTTTTTTTGTGGCAAACACATTCTACACCACCGATTTCACATTCGACATGTTAAACATTGCATTTAATGCACGCGTTTAATGCCTATGTTAATGTCTGTGTAACCACATATGATCAAAAAGTTTACGCAACTTTTTTGTTTTTCGTATACATCGTTTAATGCTTGCATTAATTCATTTTTTCCCCATGAATTTGATTTGTATCCTCAATATTTGTGTTTCACCGAAAAACTAAATCACTGGTCTCTATATACTTTGGAAAACTCACCATCTTTAAACAATTCAAAACATTTACCAAAGCAACAACTCAATCCCATATATATACTTGGTAAATCATAAAAAATACTTCGGTACTGCATTTTTTTTTCTCCCGTTTCATTTCACGTTATGGCTCCTTACTTTACCTTACTGAAAGATATTAACAAAAACCGGGGAGATTGGCGTATACGAGTCCGTTGCGCCCGTAAATGGATAGTTTCTCCCTATGGAAGGTGTGGAAAAAAACTTGAATATGTTTTTATTGACAAAGAGGTATTTTTTCTGTATTGAATCTTTGTATTTATTTATGAAATTTTTTAAATTTTAATTTCTTCTTTCTAAAATTTTTGAAATCACTGAAATTATTTGTTTGTCGTGTTCTTGATGCAGGGGACACAGATTCAAGCAACAGTAAAAGATTTTTTGATTCAAAAATTTGAAAACTTAATCGAAGAAAACGGATTATATTGCATAAAATGCATATCTGTTGACACAAATAAAGGAGTATACCCAGTTACCGATCATGATTACCATCTTATTTTCAACAATGGAACTTATGTCGGACCTACAAATGACATTCATTTCCCAACAACTATTTTTAGCTTTAAGACATTTTCGGAGATAAAGGATTTGCCTCATTCCGATCAAACATCACTGTTTGGTAAAGACACTTTCTTATATACCACTAATATCTTCAATCACTAATCATTAATTTTTTTTTCCAGATGTAATTGGACATGTCGTGGAGTTCAACAACTCAAACATGCAGAATTCCACCATGAGAAAAGGCAACAGAAATTTGGAAATTGTACTTCAAGATCTAGAGTATGTACTACTTTATATCCTACAAACTATAAATATATAAATTTCTTAATCAAACTAATTATTTATTAGTTATGTTCTTTATAGTAAAAATCAACTATCATGCACTCTTTGGGAGACCTACGTAGACGAGATGCAACAACATCTGCAAGGTGACTGAAATGAGGCGTTGATTGTCATCGTGCAGTTTTGCAAGACCAAATATTTCAAAGGTCTGTTTCCTAAACTATTTAAGATTTTTTTAAGATAATAAGAAACTGTGCGGTTTTGCAAATCCAAATATTTCAAATGTTCGATTCCTAAACTATTTAAATTTTTTTAATACAATAAGAAACTATGCAATTTTGCAAGACCAAATATTTCAAAGGTCATTCCTAAATTATTTACAATTTTTTTAATACAATAACAAACCAAAAATGAATTGGTTTTGATAGTTTATACTAATACAAATAATTTATTTTTGTGTAGGAACAGTTGGAATCTCAAACACATTTAACACAACAAAACTTTATGTTAATGCCAATATTCCAGAGATCGTGGAATTCAAAAACAGGTGCAATGTACAATTTGCTTTTGTTTTTAAAAAATTACGTATCAAATCAAAATTAAACCTAGACTACCATTCAATGTCTCTATGCTTAATTAAATGTTCAAGTAGATGCCTAATGAATTTCTAATAATTTCAAAATTCAGCCTATATTTGGGCCAAGAGCAGTCGATGCAAATTAGTCAAATTTCAGCGTCGTCCAAGTCAACTATCACAGAGGAAATTGAAACTGAAATGTTCAAGGTTAGAACTTTACAGCAAATTGTTGGGACTGATCAGGTAATTAGTTTAAATGTTAGTATTTTTTTGATTCATGCCTTAATGATTTACAGTTCCATTTAATTTAAATCAGAAATTTATTTATTTGTTACATTTCTATTATAGGCAGAATATGTTTGGGTGCCATGTGTGATCTCTGCAATAATTCCAGAAAGGGGATGGTATTTCATCAGTTGCAAGAAGTGTGTTCGAAAGGTTAAGGAGGAAGACGGAAGTGTTATTGTATTCACTGTAAGGAGTACTGCAATGGAGAAATTCGTTACAAGCTTAATATTAACGTTGTGGATGGAACAGAGGGTGTTACGTTACTTCTTTGGGACACCCAGTCTCGTGAGTTGATTGGAAAAATAGCTCGAGAGCTAAAAGACAAAATTATCAAGGTAAAATATTTCACTTTTTACAAAAATATTATAAAGTTGTTTCATGTGTTACTTTAACATTTTTTTTTTCATGCTTCATAGGACACAATTGGAAATGATATTGACCCAAAAATGATTCCCACAGAAATCGAGTGCATTGTTGGTCAAGAATACTTTTCCAAAATAAATGTGGACCAAAAAAATGTTGACAAACAAGATAGTGTTTATACAGTAGTGAGTGTTTCAAAGGATGCTGACTTAATCAAAAGATTTAAATCGACTGATCATATCATCGACATAAGTGATGATAGTGAGAATGGAAACAAGGAGACAAATACCACTGAACAGGATTCGGTTTCAGATAATGAAGTAACGTCTCCTAACAAAACACCAAGGAAGGCTACAAAGGACACTACTTGCAAAACACAAGTCAATGAAAGTGATTGCGGTTCAACGACGCTATCTTCTACGAAACTGAATGTTGAGTGCATATATATATATAGGGTTGAGTTGTTGCTTTGGTAAATGTTTTGAATTGGTTAAAGACAGTGAGTTTTCCAAAGTATATAGAAACTAGTGATTTAGTTTTTTGGAGGAACACAAATTATTGAGGATACAAATCAGATTCATGTGGAAAAAATAAATTAATACAGGCATTAAATGCAATGTTCAACATATTCAATGTGAAATTGGTGGTGTAGAATGCATTTGCCACAAAATATATATATATATATATATATATATATAGTCCGAAGTATACAACCTGTTTTTTTCATCTTATAATCCAAAAACAACATAAAATTAAAGATGCTACAATAATAAATTATTTTCATGTCCCAAGTATGACTATTGTTACTGCATAAAAATGACAACTATATTTATATTTATATAATTTATTACGGCAACCTATACTTTACAGCTTTCCTAATTAATTGGGTCTTGACTTTTAATTTAATAGATGTATTAAATTTCTTAATTACAACCATAATATTTCATTAATTTGTATTAAGTGTAATATTGTTTTTTTAAATGCACTACATAAATAATAAAAACTAAATCGCATTATTTTGATGTTTTATGTGTATTCGCTTGCAAAATGCCATTCAACAAGGTAAGCTATACCAAAATTAATAATTTAACATTTTTAGTCTACTGTTATTTTTTTAAAGAAATTTTGACCTATATTGTTATTAAAATTAGAGGCAATTTACAGTGATTGTATTTATTCAGCAACGATGTTATTTTTTCTATTCTATTCTAAGCAAAAAAAAAAGTTGAGTTGCAAAGTTGATGAGTGAAGCTGAGAAGTAGAGTGCTTCCATGGATCACAAATTATTGGGGATACAAATTAGATTCATGGGAAAAAAATAAATTAATGTAGACATTAAACGGTGTATATGAAAAACAAAAAAATTGCATAAACTTTTTGATCATATGTAGTTACACAGGCATTAATGCAGACATTAAACGCCTACATTAAATGCAATATTCAACATGTCTAACGTAAAATTGGTGGTGTAGAATGTATTTGCCACACAAAAAAAAAAAAATACAGTCCAAAGTATTTTTTTTTTTTGATTTACCGAGTATTTTTTTTGAGTGCATATATATATATATAGGGTTGAGTTGTTGCTTTGGTAAATATTTTGAATTGGTTAAAGACAGTGAGTTTTCCAAAGTATATAGAGACCAGTGATTTAGTTTTTCGGTGGAACACAAATTATTGAGGATACAAATCAGATTCATGTAGAAAAAATAAATTAATGCAGGCATTAAACAGTGTATACAAAAAATAAAAAATTGCGTAAACTTTTTGATCATATGTAGTTACACAGGCATTAATGCAGGCATTAAACGCATGCATTAAATGCAATGTTCAACATATTCAATGTGAAATTGGTGGTGTAGAATGTATTTGCCACAAAATATATATATATATATATATATATAGTCCGAAGTATACAACCTGTTTTTTTCATTCATAGATGTGTGTATACAACCTGTTTTTTTCATCTTATAATCCAAAAACAACATAAAATTAAAGATGCTACAATAATAAATTATTTTCATGTCCCAAGTATAACTATTGTTACTGCATAAAAATGACAACTATATTTATATTTATATAATTTATTATGACAACCTATAATTTATAGCTTTCCTAATTAATTGGGTCTTGACTTTTAATTTAATAATGTATTAAATTTCTTAATTACAACCATAATATTTCATTAATTTGTATTAAGTGTAATATTGTTTTTTTAAAATGCACTACATAAATAATAAAAACTAAAACGCATTATTTTGATGTTTTATGTGTATTTGCTTGCAAAATGCCATTCAACAAGGTAAGCTATACAAAAATTAATAATTTAACATTTTTAGTCTACTGTTGTTTTTTTGAAGAAATTTTGACCTATATTGTTATTAAAATTAAAGGCAGTTTAGTGTCATTATATTTATTTCTATTCTATTTTAAGCGGAAAAAAAAAAAGTGAATTGCAAAGTTGATTGTAAATTTCTTATTGGGTCAGAATATAAAAACATAAAAACACAAAATTATTCTCACCTTAAATTTTTGGTATTTTAATTCTTTCAGATCTTCGCATGCCAATGCACGCCCAAATCAACTCAACTCTTTCGCAACTTGCATCGCATTCAGGAAGAACAAGTCCATGTCAATCAAATGAACAACAGAGGCCATTCTCCAACATAACAAATGGTACTATATATTTTGAATGGAAGAAAAACAAAATTCTTAATCAATAATTTTTGTTCACAAAATCTAATTAAATTTATTTCTCTTAGATATTAGACATCAAATGTTTGGCAGTCAGTTTACGCAACATTCAACGGGTGACATACCATCAAATGAACATCATGGGAGTAGATCGTCGTGTTTACTAGGGTCGGGAAAACACACAGTTGGAATAAAGTCTACTCTACCATCCATATCGGGCGTAACTACATATGATCAAATTATTACCACTCCATTGTTGCCCAACTCAGGTAATATTACAATTTTCTTTTATCTTTGCTATATCATAATAACAAAATAACAATAATTTTATTATATTTATATTGCCTTAGCAAAATAACAATAATTTTATTATATTTCCATTTATAGAAATATTATTTACAAAATTTAGTACGAAACAAATTTGGAATTTTTTTATTAAATAATTTTTCTTGACAATTTTTTCATCAGAATATGAAGATTTTGGAGATTCGACTTTTAAGTGCGAGTTCTGTGCGGCAAGTTTTTGGTTTGAGGAAAGATTGGATAAACGTTATAAAACATGTCGGTTGCCAAAGTTCTCTTTGTGTTGCACTCATGGAAAGGTTGTGCTTCCACGTATGCCTGATCCCCCGCAAGTATTTAAAGATTTGTTATATGGCCATGATGAGAGGAGCAAACATTTTCGTGAAAACATCCAATCATACAATATGATGTTTTCTTTTACATCTATGGGAGGGAAGATAGATTCTCAAATCAATGATGGAAGATCTGCTCCTGTTTTCATTTTACATGGAGAGAATTACCATTCTATTGGGAGTTTATTGCCTGTAGAAGGATTGACTCCTAAGTTTGCTCAACTTTACATTTATGATGTGGAGAATGAAGTGGAAAATAGAATTCGATCAGTGAGGTATGCATTTTTAACGTGTAACGATACTTTTTATTTTAATTTTTTATTGTATGGATACGTCAAGATCCTGTTTTATAAAATAAAAATCAATTTTTTTATTGTGCACAAGGTCAGCAGTTGGTCACAGTTTGCATGAGGATATTGTGTCTGATCTAAAACAGATGCTTGATGTGCATAATGTTCTTGTGCAATCTTTTAGAATGGTGACAGAAAGGATACATCAAGGTGAAGTTGGAAATGTTCAGTTGAAACTCATTGGTAAGAGAGACGGGGATGGTAGAAGATATAACATGCCTGATGTTAAAGAAGTTGCTGCTTTAATAGTTGGAGATTTTGAAACATTACCAGGTGCTTGAGACATTATGGTCGAAACTCGATCCGGATTACTTAAACGTATTAATGAGTTACATGTGTCGTATCTGGGGTTGCAATATCCATTGCTTTTCCTTTACGGTCAGGATGGCTATAGAGATGACATTCCATTGAGTGGTTCAAGATCTAGGTCGTCTGGTGCGCGAAAGAAATTGAGTATGAGGGAATTTTTTGCATATAGAATTATGGAGAGAGATTGTGAGTCCTCGAACATTTTATTTTCCAAAAGGTTATTTCAACAATTTTTGGTCGATGCATATTCAATGGTGGAATCATCACGATTGGCGTATATTAGGTTTCACCAAAAGGAGTTGAGGTGTGAGGTATACAAAGGCTTGGAAGAGGCCTTAGTTAGAGGTGACGCGGATCCTGCGTCATTAGGGAAAAGAGTATACTTGCCTTCTGCATTTACAGGGGGTCCACGGTATATGATCAACTGTTACCAGGATGCGATGGCTATATGCAGATGGGTTGGATACCCAAATTTGTTCATTACATTCACATGTAACCCAAAATGGCCAGAAATTGTTCATTTTTTGGATAAGAGGGGATTGAAGGCTGAAGATCGTCCTGATATACTTTGTAGAGTATTCAAGACGAAGTTGGATTTTTTGATGAGAGACTTACGACGTGATAAAATTTTTGGCCCAATGAGAGCAGGTACGTACTCATGTTTATTAAATTCTAGGCATTTTATTCTTATGACAATAGTTGTTATCACTGATACAGTAAAACACAATGTATATAGTTAAAATACAATGTTTATTAATTTTTTATCTATTTTTTTTTCCACAGCAGTGTATACAATCGAATTTCAAAAACGTGGTTTGCCCCATGCACACATACTTTTATTCTTGAACCAAGAAGCTAGAAATCCTACTGGAGAAGATATTGACAAAATAATTTCTGCTGAAATACCCGATCAATTAAGTGATCCTCATTATTATACAGCAGTTAGAGATTTCATGATACATGGTCCATGCGGTGTACTACGGCAGAACTCTCCGTGTATGGACAATGGTCGTTGCAGTAAACATTATCCAAAGATATTCAATGCCTCCACTGTTGTTGATGAAGATGGGTACCCGATATATATGTGTCATGACAATGGGAGGACTGTTAACAGAAACGGTATTGATCTAGACAATCGATTTGTAGTACCGCACAATCGACAACTTCTTATGAAGTATGGTGCTCACATTAATGTCGAATGGTGTAATCAGTCCAGATCTATCAAGTACCTATTCAAATACGTGCATAAAGGTCATGACCGTGTCACTGCAAGTTTCTACCAAAGTGTTGACAAAGATGGGAACAAGAAAGAGGTTGATGAAATCAAGATATACTATGATTGTCGATATATTTCACCTTGTGAGGCTGCTTGGCGGATATTTGGGTTTGACATTCATTTCAGGGATCCTCCAGTTGAGCATCTGTCTTTTCATCTCCCTGATCAACAAAGTGTTATATTTTCAGATTCTGACCCAATTCAAAATGTTATGAATCGTCCAACTATTAGACACAGTATGTTCACCGAATGGATGGAAGCAAACAAAAAGTACGAATGGGCCAGGGAGCTTACATACGTTGAGTTTCTAACAAAGTTTGCTTGGAATAATAGTGGCAGAGAGTGGCAACCAAGGAAAAAAGGCTTTTCAATAGGGCGAATGTTCTATGTTGCTCCTGGTACCGGAGAACTCTATTACTTGAGAACTTTGTTGAATATTGTTTGCGGCGCTACAACATATGATGATATCAAGACTGTCAATGGTGTGGTATATAGTTCATTTAGGGATGCATATTATGCTTTGGGGTTACTAAATGATGACAAAGAGTATATAGATGGCATAGTGGAAGCAAGTCAGTGGGGGACAACACATTCTCTTAGAAACCTTTTCGCAACATTGTTGACATCAGATTCGTTGTCCCGACCTGAGTATGTTTGGAGCAAGTGTTGGCAGTACCTGTCAGACGACATACTCTATAGACGTCGTAGTGTCCTGGGTCATGCAGGTAATTTTTATATTAAACGAATATAGTAATAAATTATATTCATTTTTTAAAAAATATTTTCTTTATTAAAAGCATAATGTTGAGTGCCTTTGATAAAAATTTGTTTTGATGCCGTTTTTTTTATGTCATTTTATAAACAGATCTTCAGTTGACAGATAATGAAATTCAAAGTTATGCTTTGTTGGAAATTGAAAAAATATTACAAGGAAGGGGTAAGAGTCTCCGTGAGTTTGATGGAATGCCATTTCCTGACGATGTTGATGAATTGGTGTTTGGAAATAGGCTTATATATGACGAGCTATCATACGATAGGAAAAAATTGACAGAGAATCATAAAAATTATGTCAACTAGTTGACTGATGAGCAGAGATATGCTTACGATAGAATAATGCATGCTGTGGATGGTGATGAAGGAGGCGTGTTCTTTTTAAATGGTTTTGGAGGAACTGGGAAGACCTTTGTATAGAAAACAATCTCTGCTGGAATTCGATCGAAAGAAGATATAGTGTTGAATGTTGCATCAAGTGGTATTGCGTCACTTTTGTTACCAGGGGGTCGTACAGCTCATTCTAGATTTGCCATTCCCCTAAACCCTACTGAAGACTCCACGTGTAATATTAGACAGGGGAGTCCACTGGCAGAATTGATAGCAAAAATGAAGCTAATAATCTGGGATGAGGCTCCTATGATGCACAGATATTGCTTTGAAGCCTTGAACAAAACCATGAGAGATGTGTTAAGGTTCGCCATTAATGATAGCAATGATAAACCTTTTGGAGGAAAAACAATCGTGTTTGGTGGTGATTTTCGTCAAATTTTACCTGTTATTCCAAAAGGTAGCAGACAAGATGTTGTTCATGCCACTATCAATTCATTGTACTTATGGACACATTGTGTGATTTTGAAGCTGACAAAAAACATGAGGCTTCAGAGTTCTGGTAATTGTCATGATGTGCACGAACTAAAAGATTTTTCTGACTGGCTTTGCAATATTGGAGATGGGAAAATTGGTCAGGAAAATGATGGGAAAATTATCGTCGATATTCCACGTGATGTTTTGGTTGGTGCATCAGATAATATAATTCAATCTATAGTTGAGAGTACATACCCGTTTTTTTTAGAAAATGTTGGTAATGCATCCTATATGCAAGGAAGAGCCATTTTAGCACCCACACTCGATGATGTCCAAGCTATAAATGATTTCATGATTTCCAAAAATTCGTGTGAAGAGAGGACATATCTTAGCTCAGACACAATGTGCCACACTGAAAGAGTATCTGGTTTGTTTGCAGAAATTCATTCAACTAAATTTTTAAATGGAATAAGATGTTCTGGGGTGCCTAATCATGAATTGAAGCTTAAAGCTGGTGTTCCTGTTATGCTTATGAGAAATATTGATCATGCTTCAGGACTTTGCAATGGTACAAGATTGGTCATCACAAAACTCGGATGCCATGTTTTAGAGGCAAAGATGTTGTCAGGTGGTAATACAGGTAACAAGGTTTTTATTTCACATATGTCATTAACTCCTTCAGATGTGTGGTTACCTTTTAAATTTCAGAGAAGACAGTTTCCACTGATTGTTTCTTACGGCATGACCATAAACAAGAGTCAAGGTCAGTCACTGTCACATGTTGGACTGTACTTGAGGAGGCCAATATTTGCTCACGGTCAACTTTACGTTGCACTTTCTAGAGTTACAAGTCGACAAGGATTGAAAATTCTCATATGTGACGGTGAAAAAAAATAAATTGATTCGACAACAAATGTCGTGTATAAAGAAGTGTTCCAAAAATTGTAACAATACTTTATATGTTAATTTATTCATATTACATTTGAATTAGCTCATATTACTCTTATTATAATATTTTTTAATTAAAATTTATTTTTTCAATATTTTATGGTCGTGCAACGCACGGGTGTGAAACTAGTCTAATTGAATCGTGTTGAGCACTGAGCGGTTTGCTTATTTGCAACATAGATTTGTTCGTTTGGCATAGGTAACAAAGGGTTCTATGTTTTATTGGCATTCAATCTGATTATCATTAAATCTAAGTTCTTAACGATGATGCAATCGATGCCTAATCATGCAGCTGATATGCTCGTATATTTTTAACAGTGGAATGCGGGTAATGCATGACAATTATTCAGTCAATCTTAGTATCGTGATAATTGTTTATTGTTTTTTAAAAAAATAAAGAGTTTTTTTATTAATTGCTTTATTAATATGATTACATAAAAACAAAACATAGTGTTTATTTACGTGATAGCAGAAGTAATGGTCGTCGAAGTTAAATCTTTTAATCTTTAAACTGTGTAACAAATCATCTCTCTATTGTGTATTTAGAATGTAAATTGCTTGGTAAAAATAAACTATTAATGTTCTGACAACTAACCAAAAGATATCAAAGTTCACGATGTAGAGATTAAATTAAGATAAAGTCAAATAAAAATGTTTTTTAAGAAATAAAATAAAAATATATTGATTGAAATTATAATTTAAAAATAAAATTCATCACATTAAACTTAATAAATTTAACACAAAAGTGTATTAAGTAATATTAACTATTTTATCATTAAAAAAAATTTACAACAATATTAAGACAGTTATTATAAAATTCATGACGAAATATTTAAATTATAAATAAAAAATTAAACAAAAACTATTTGCATATTATCAAAATGATATAAGATATTTTAATAGTAAAGATCAACTAATTTTAAGTATCTCAAATTATTGTTATATTTTTAATATTTAAAAATAAAAATAAAATCTTAACTGATTCAATCGATTTACCACTCCAACTATGGTACATGTCGTTTGACAAGCAATTTTTGAGCATGTACGAACCTCAATCGGTTTTCTGGCCGATTTTCGATCTTAGCCCAATTTTCATAACACTAATTGAACTTCATGATTTGGATAAATTACAGAACAAAATATGATTAGACAATAATACAACAACTACAAAAAGCTTGAAAAGCCTGATGATAGATGATCGTCCAGAAATGTTAAAACCTAGCCAACTAATGTGTTTCATGAGCTTGTTAAAGATGCAGTGTCTAAAAGGATTTGTTAGATACAATTATCATATAGCCAGCCATCTTTCAGAACTGAGGAATTTACAATGATAAGACAGACCCAGAGCGAGCGAGAGAGAGAGAGGAGTTTCTGGCTCTTGAAAAGGGAATTGAAGGGAAAAAGAAAAAGAAAAAAAAACTCCCGATATCAACAAGAAATCAGCTGTTTAAAGGAAGAGAAAAGAAGAATAAAGGAGAAAGAACAATTATTCTAGACAGGGAAAAACTGTTGGGTCAAAAATTTGCCTGGTTTTCAGCAAACTTGAACAAATAGCTCAAAATCGAGGACTTGTGGTCGTCCCCAAGTTCACTAGCTTTGGTTTCGAAAACACCTTTCAATACGCGGGTGTAGAGCCTTTCCAGTTGTGGAATGCCATAGTCTTCGGTACGCTCCATGAAAATCCGCTTCAGAGACTCGATTTTACTGTAAATCTCTCCATCTGACATGAGAACATCTTCGGATCTGCACGCAGAGGCCTCTTCAGTAGTTTCGCGTTCGCGTGGGCTGGGATCAGCAGGCGAGCTTTCTGATCCTCCTGCATTTGTATCATCTTCTTCGGGTTCTTGAGGTGACTTCGATTGTGGGACCTCCTGATTCCTTGGTCCATCTTCTACCGTTAGGCCTGACAATCAGCAAAATGTAATGAATCTAGAGCGACAGTTTTATGCTTCAAAAACTTACCCCAAAAAAAAATGCAAACAAAGTCGTATGTTTTCAGAGACAACAGAAAAAAAAACCATTGAGCACCAGTAACAATGGGCATACTCTATACGCCATTGGGGAGATAAAACAGGATAACTCTTGTTCTAAGATGTATCCAAGAAGGTTTCCATGTCGGTATGGCTTAAGGTTAGGTTCTCAGTTGGAAGTCAACATCTCTGGACAGAAATGGCAAACTACTCTAAATCTTCTTTCCTTTTTGCGGTACACCAAGATCAGCGTGTATCATGCCTCAAGATTACAAGTATCTCCTCATGGCCATGAAGGTGACCCTAAACCCATTGCCTCTTTAAACTCCTATTCAATGTGACAAGTGGATGCCAGACTGGCCCGCAAACATTATGCAGCACATTCCTGGCTGGGACACAGAATGTGCTCTAGTACAGCTCCATCCTTGCCATGGGACAAAGAAATATGCCAAAGACCTTCCTAGAAAACTACTGATTTGGGATTGGGTTGCCGGTTGCAACATAAATATATAGATCCTTGCCATGTCTGCTTCATAAAAAGGGGGGGTCTCTAGGGCACAGGGCTTCCAGCTTTGCAAGGGCTGAGGTTTTTGGAGGGAAGGAAGAATCCTAGTCAATATGCTTGTATTTTATCATGTTGGTAACCAATGTATACCATGCATAAAATTGCCCCTAAAATAGTTACTCCAGGATTATACTTCACAAATCAACAGCCAGCAGCACAGGAAGCAATTTACCACGACAGTCATAAAGCAGAACTAGCAGAAATTGGAAAAACTCGATGATCTTAACTGGAATGATTCAAATACAAGACTGGAAACACGATAGCATTGTAGATTCAAATTCAGATGCAATGATACCTGCATGAGCAGTATCTGAGTTCTTCTTTGGTCGTTTCAGCACCTCATAGCTTTGGTCCAAATTAACCTCTGGTTGGACATTGCGAAGCCGCGCACTTGCTCTGGTAACTGTAGCCAGCTGAACAACCGGAGTTGGAGGAAATGAACCTGCCAATTCATCAGGCAAAGGGACTGGACCCCCTTCAGCTTCGATCTTTTCACAGAATGCCACCAGTGCAGGATCCATCTGTGACAGCATTCCATGCACCTGGGAACAATAAAAACTTCAGAAAATTGTAGGAAACCAAGCCTCAAAAGAGAACTCAAGCAATTGAACCTACTGCATCCCGAAGCTCATGAGCTCTACTCACAATCCTAGCTCCATTGTAGTCATCTCCATTATACTTCTGCAGCAAAGCAGCCATTAAAATGGAAACATTGCACAATAAACAGCATAACAAAAAGCATTCACTAGTTAATTTTATTTAGTGAAACTTTTCAGTCACAACCGCACTTAGAAATATTACCATGTTGTAGGTCAAGCATTAAGCATTCAAATCATTTGGCAGATCACAAGATAACCAAGATTAATGTAGAGAAATCTGCTGGTAGAAGAGATGAATGAAGAAAAACCAAAAAAGAAATTATGCTGATTTGCAAGAGTCCACACGTCTTATTATCATTCCACCCAAAGACCCCATTTGCCAAGATTTTAGTAAGATACCGGGTTTCTTAGTCAGCTTGATTTCATTGCAATGATGTTTGAATATTTGTCAAGCAATTTGAAAGTTAAAAATATCCGCACACTGTACAACATTGGCATATCAGGCATACTTTACTTTTTTGGCAACTGACTTCTCACAGATAATCTCATTTGTTGTGGTCTGCTATAAGCAGGTCTCAAGAATAGCTTCCAAAAACAACCTACCTACAGATGTTTTCTCATTTTCAAGATGCTAAGAAAGATGTATCCCAAGTAATTCTGAAACACTATTTGCATTAATGGATAAAAAATGAGAATCACTAACACTGCAAACACTAGCATCATTATGCACAAACCTTTGCATTAGTAAGAATGAGGTCAAAATCTTCCAAGAATGCTCTGCATGCAACATACTTTCCACTGTCAACAAGCTGCAACAAAGTTGCCATATCCATGGGGTTCTGGATGATTGACCGATAGTTTGGAGCATCCTCATCTTGGACTGGATAATGAAAAACGCTGAACCTTTTATCATACAAAATCCTGCACCACAGAAAACAAAAAACCATACCATCATACTGATAATGAGCCTCATGATAGTAGTGGTAGCAACAACAATAACACGCTTTGTTATCCTAGTATGTGACCGACTACTCTTAATGGCAAATAAACGGGTCTAAACATGCCAAGCTCCCAAGCCTGAATAAAGGAGCCAACCTCCAACATACCAGCCATCCATCCAAGAGGTAAAGGCTGTCTCAGTAAATGAATTTTCAGAACACAAAGGTACAACATATCAAGCCTTATTCCCAATTGAAGAAAGATAAGTAAACCCTACAAGGTTTTATTAAGTACAATACTGCGCAATATGGACACCAAAAATGCTTTAACTTGAGTTTTTCTTTTCACAGTTGATATCCAATTTCTACTCAACTAAGCTTTTCCCTACCTAGTTGGCACTCATCTACTTTGTCTTCCCAAAAGAACTGATTCACTGGCCCCTTCCATTTAAGTATTAACTCTTACCATCATTTACAATTTACAAAACAAATATATGTGCAATACTCAACCAAAAATGATTTCCAATCAAGAAAAAATGAAATACAGCAATACTTCCTAAAAATACCAACCCAAAAAAAAGGCACTAAAAAAAGGAACAAAAGAAGAATACAGGAATTCAATAGAAACAATCCTGATTATCTTACCTGTGACAGTGACAAAGAACATATAAAGCAATAATCTCAAAGTGTACCAATATAATTTAAAAAGAAAAAAAGAACATTACATGAGTTTAAACAGTTAGAACTCTCTTACCGGTTGCAAACATCCCGAAGACACATTCGCAATCGGCGTAAAGCATGCTGCTCGGCTTCTTCCTTGGCTTTTAACTCGGAGGCCTTTGGACCAGAAGCCACTTTTGGAACTTTTGGAAGTTCTGGAAGGGAACCTGATTTCTTCGACTTTTCGCTTACTCCATCTGACTGTATCGACAATGCCACTTCCATCAGACGGCCAAAAAACATTGATCTATCTTCAGATGAGGGTTTGTCCACTTGATAGCTGCAGAGAAGAGAAGTAAATACATTTTACTGCTAATTTTACCAATAGATGATCAAATCTTCAGAGAAATGAGGCCCATCTAAAGTAGGAAACAGATGAAAAAAAAGATTTGAGAGTTCAACGAGATGACCCCAGACAGACACAGTTCAACAGTTACCATTTGATTCAATGAATGCTATGAGGCGCAGTATTATCAGGATTAAGTATCACTTTGCGGTATTAAAAGTAGTATTTCCATTGTCTACTACAATGTGTTGTCTGGTTAGGTTCTTTCTTGTTCTTTTCTTCCTTTCTATTCAAAACTTGCTGGTCACAAGAAATTTATAACAGGTACTAAAGTTCTTTCAGTCACAATAGCTTCAATTGGTTTATGTGGATTCGAAAGCTAAAGCACCTATAATTAGTTTGCTGGACACTGCAATTTATAGTGATAGGATTCAAAAGTTTTGCCATGTCAACCAAATCCTTCTTAACAGTATGAAATTCCTCTGGATTGAAAGTGATATAGGACAATTCCATAATTGAAGATAACAAATGTAGGCAACTCCCCTAATTTGCCATATGACCCTTGTCAAGGTAGGTTGAGCAAGATCACCAAATTGGCCGACAGAGTTTTGCTCAAGAGATCTAACTTAGGCTAAAACCAGACTCTCCACTGAAGCCTTAACTTATTTTCCACTATACAAGGTTTGATGACTTACTATGGTTTGGATAGCGTCTCACCTCATCCCCTTAAAGATGAACTGTAGTAAGTCATCTGGGATTCATCTTATCTTCTTGGGTTCATCTTGGAGCTTGGGAAGTGAACGGCCTATACAAAGTAATTTTACCAAACATAAGAGTTAGTTCCTCCTCCTCTCCAAAATACTGCCACTTTCTCTCTGTCCTAACTGCCTATATCCTCCCTCTCCTCTTGTCATGGACCATGACTCCCCAGCACAGGGTGGTCTCCTAGTCTCCATTATTCCTGACACTTTACTGATATATTGGCTATGGGTGCAGGTATGTTGCTGTCAAGATGCCTCATTTGTATTGTTATAGCTTGTTGTCCAATTGTAAGGCTGGTCCAGCCCCTCGTCTTCCTAGGGGTTGGGGGACAACACAAGGGAATACACTGGCCCTGTGACACCTTCCCTCCTCTAGCAGCCTAGTCATCATTGGGCTATCCTCACAACCTACCAGAGCGTTAATCCCAATCCTCACCCCCTCTTTTCCAACGACAAACCTGAAATAAAGATAACTCTACTCCGAGGTTTTTCTTGTCTTGATCAATTGAAGGTTCACGTGAAATCTAAATTTGGACTCTTACAAGTTCATATCAATTACCCATATCAGTAGGTAATAACAAATGAAGATGATCGCATCACAGAATAACAAAGCACACCAGCTTCTACAACCAGGAAAAACTCAAAAAGATATAAAAGGATTTTTGGCAGTCACAGCAACAAGAGTTATGGAGAGCTAGAATTCATGTAGCCAACTCTAACTGGGTATTATTGTGGTTGTTGTATGGCAATGAAGGGTATTTTTCAAAGTTGTGCAATATGCGTACAGAAGCAAAACACAAATCAATAGAAAGGCTGTATACAATGCCAGCATCACAAGCAATTTAAAGACAAGATTTGAAATGATGAACCTACACATTACAGAGAGAAAATATAGAAGAATGTTCCTCGCTAAGTTCAGAAAGTGGAACTGTGAACGTCCCAAGCAATAATATGGGAAAATCGGATGGCAATTCCTCCAACAGTGTTGTTAGAACAGCCTTAAGCTGCTCGTGTGCCTGAAATAGAAAACATATCAAGATTCAACGGGACAAAAACAACAATTCACAATATCTAATTTGTAGACGGCTATAGAAAAAAGAGAAAGGCGATGAAACAACAAGCAAGTTGGCAGAACAGCACCCACATTCTCCCACCAAAGATTGAACTGTGGTAGGTAAAGAATTGATGGAGTGGTTCTCCTCGCTTCACCAAATATATGAACCAATGCCTCCTCAGGTGTCTTTGCACTAGGGTCTGAAAGAAGAGATGGAAGTCCAAGAGAATGAACAGGAAATTTTTCCAATTCATGCAAAATTGCAGGTCCCAGATGATCCTGTAAAACTAAACAGTAAGTATTCTTAGTTTTCCATTCGCATTATCATCAAATTTTACAGACCTAAAGGTTCTAAGGTAAGTACCAGTCCAACACCTTCTCCACCACATATCAGAAGTCGAGGCCTATACACAAGGGGAACAGCAGAACCATAGGAAAGCATAGAAAGCTTGGTCAGTTCCGATGAAACTTCAAGAGCAGGGAAAATATTTGAGATAATGCCCATGGCTTTCTTGAGATGCCTGTGTAGACACGGTGCAACAACAGATGATAATGGCCTGGAGTGCACAATTGAACCTCTATGTGCAGCAGGTGTGATTGTTGACATGGCTTCTACAAAGTGATACTTTTTCACCTTTACCGAATCAACGTCTATTAGAAATTTGTCATCACTGGTGTATACTTGAGGGTATTTTTCGCGGAAGGCGCGAATAGCAGCTTCAGTACACAGAGCCTTCAAATCAGCACCACAATATCCCACACAAGTAGCTGCTAGCTCCAAAATTAGCTCCTTTGAAGGAGGCTGCTTCCACTTTCTAGTGTGAATGTCTAATATTTCAGCACGTGCCTCACAACCAGGCAAAGGAAAATTAAATTCACGATCAAATCTTCCAGGGCGTCGCAGGGCTCCATCAATGGCATCAACCCTGTTGGTTGCTCCAATCAATACCACTTGTCCCCTGGAATCAAGACCATCCATCAAGGCAAGCAAAGTTGAAACTATAGAGTTGTGAATTTGTTCTTGTTTGCTAGACCTTACAGGAGCAAGTCCATCTATTTCATCAAAGAAAATAATGGATGGTTGATTCCTTTGGGCCTCTTCAAACAGCAGTTTTAATTGTCTTTCGGCCTCACCAACCCATTTGCTTAGCACATCAGCACCCTTTCGCATATAAAAACTTACCTTCTGGCCAGCTTTTGAAGCAGCGCAGGCTAATGCTCGAGCAATTAGAGTTTTGCCAGTACCAGGGGGACCACATAACAATACCCCCCTTGGAGGGGTAATGTGGTAGCTAGCAAAAAAATCGGGGTATAGTAGGGGAAAGAAAACCATTTCTTTCAAAGCATCAACATATTCAGAAAGCCCGCCAATGTCATCAAAACTTACACTATCATCAACCTGCAAAGGTTGAATGTCTGCACCTCCCTTGGAGCTTGGCCCAGCGGTTTGGACACCAGAAGTCAAGTTGACCAAAGCATCACTCTGATGGCCCCAACCAGATGCAGCAACATTCAAACCCCATGCTGTTGTACCATGCATGTCAAGTCCCCCAAAAAGCCAAGGCGGACCAGATCTGGCCCCACCTCTTCCCCAAGGAATAGGAGGGCCTTGGTCTAGCTCATCCACAAGGAGTGAATCATCAGAATCTTCAGCTCTTGTTAGGCGATGACGTTTATGAACTCGGGATCCCCCCCTTCTCACATCCCTACTAACCTTAGTCCCCATTCCTTGGTGCAACACTCTTCTTGGAGACCTAGGTCTTTGCTTACCCTCCTCAAGAGAGAGCCTACGAACATCTGCACGATTGCGAAGATCATATCGCCTCCTACCTTGTTCTTCCTCCCCCTCTTCATCATCACCATCCTCCTCTCCATCTTCACCCTCTCCTTCATCCTCCCCATCACCGTCATCTTGACCCTCCCCATCATCTGCATCATTATCCTCTATGTCATTCCCATTTTCTGTATCATCTGCACCAACTTTCTCCTCAGAAGTACCCTGTTCATCATCAGATCCTATGGTTAATTGTTCTCTTGCAATTTTTTTTGAATGTCGAGGTCGCAATCCTTCTCGCCGAGGCAATAATCTAGTCTCAGCAACTTTTTTACGCTTTGGAGATGAAAAATCATCTTGACTTGCACTATTATCAATCTGGTTCCTGGAACTTCGATATCTTGGTCTCTGGAACACGATTATACCATACTTCAGTGCCCAAAGAATAAACAATATAAGATTCTACAATGGAATTGAGCTCCAGAACACATCAAAGAAATCTAAAACCGCATATCTAAAATAACTTAAGCTTAGGAGAGTACAAGACCTCACCATTAGGTCATTGTCCTCTGTTCCAGAACTATCAGTGTAATCTTCCAGATTTACAGAAACCCTCCTCTTCCTTGTAGACCGCCGAAGGTTTGTCGGGACTGACTGCAGAGGATAGGGAACAGCAAGTAAGTTATCAATTAATAAGAGGGTTTACTCACTGGTTTCACAGAGAAATGCACCTGACAATCTTTAAGGAAAAAACAAAAAATCCAATAGCAATTTTACAGATAGAATAATCAAGTAATGAGCAAATAGAACCAATTTCATCATTCCAAAGCTGTGAAGTCAGCCTACAACTGCAATGAACTCCAGAGAAGCTTCATTTCATAGAAGCACTAGATCAAATTAGCCAAATGCGTGGAGAGGGTTGGTTCAGCACCATACTCCAAGCCCCACATCAAATGAACCAGAAAGGAAAGTTTGGAAGTGCTAACCATGCATATATAGCATGCTCTTCAATGGCTTTTGCTTCAACAGTTAGCATAAGTAAAAAACAAATGTTTGCTTGATGTAAGCACATACACTATTGCTTGGGGTCCGGACTGGTCGGTTACCCGGGCGCAACATCTTAGCAATCTGAGAAGCTGCTGTTCTTGTCTTTGTCTTGCTTCGCTTAGGACGAATAATGGATGGAGCATAATACAAGTATGGGCGAGCATATATCTTTGGCCTTCTCCGAAGCCTATCACTTGTCCGTACTGGCCCAGGAACAGGTCCATCGCTTTGACCGGATCGCTTAGAATACATCAGCAATTGCTATTTTTGCTGCATATATCTTTCCATAAACCTTAACTGACCAACATTCTACACGATCAAACATCAGCAAAGAGCAAATGCAAGGATCAGCATTACATCAAAAGCGGGGTTGGAATAATATATCATTAATACACCAAGATGGTATGAGGAAAAAAAAGTCAGGAATTGAAGAACACGAGTGAATGGGACTAGCTTCACAGTTATATTAGACACAGGCAATAATTATAGAAAATAAGGTTCCAATCAAGCACAAAACAACAGCCTAGTTTATGAAACAACATAAGCCTGAATAGTCAAGCATCATCAAGTTTGCTGATGCCACATCTTCATAGATCAACTATCACCCTGACAATGTACATTTACTCCTCCAGTTCATGAGCAGATTTTTTGTAGGCCATTACAACAAAAAGTGAATGTCATTCCAATATAAGAGGAGCCTCGTGCACTGGAGATGCTCTTTTTATAACACAGAAAACACACCCCCCCCAAAAAAAAATCCATTTTAGACCTCAAAAATAGCGAAAGTAGTGTTGTGACAAAAGGGCAGAGGCCTACATGATCCAAATAGATAACTCGTATCCAAAAAAGGTTGGTTATTGAGGAAGAACCTTCTTTCCAGCATTCAATATAGGACACAACTCTTGGGATAAGATGGTATAAAAGGATTACATAGAGTTAGATTCACATTCCTCTAGCAGTTTTCATCAATTAAGATCCGAGAAACTACATCCAATAAGAAAGAAAGGCATTTATTACCTGATGAGTAATGCAATAAGAATATTATTGTAGTAAAAAATTTCTATGCATAACAATGTGGAATATCACCCACTACTACACCTCCCAGTTACAAACTGCACGACCATCATCGTCATATGTAAAATCTGCCTGCTAATAATTTTTACATCTACTTGCCCAACATATGACCTGTCTAGAACCAATAACAGCGCATAATTAGCTAGGGCAGTACTCAACTTAAAATAGAAATACTATTAAACATGTGTTGAATTCATGGACCAGCTTGCATCAATGACCCGATCTCACTATAAAGCGTGTCCCCAATTAACGAGGCTCCCCGCTCTGTGAGGGTCATATTTATACACAACATTCCTCCTGCCTTTTTTCAATGGTGTTTCCACAACTCAATCTCGCAACTCTTCCAATCAAAGTGGAGGAACCTTACCATTACTACTTAAGCTTGCACTATGACCTGATCTTACTATAAGGACAAAAAATGAAATTGTGATTTTTTTTGAGCTAAACGGTGGAATCAAAGGCATCCAACAAACGTTACTTATATATTGTTATTTTGTCTTATAAACCACATAACATACTTCAACAGTTCAACATTAGGATGCGAGATTTTCTCCATAGTACCAAAAATAAACCTTTTGAAATAGTGAAATTTTTTTATCCTCCACGTTCGGAGGAACTGAAACATGTTAATTCTATGTCACTCTTTATTTTTTATCTCCTCTGAATCATTCCCAGTGTACTGCTGCGCCAGATGCAACTCATGCAAAATTGATCAACCAATTCAAGCAGTCCTCACTTCCCAGGACATATTCCACAAATTGCATGTAATTCCACCCGTAACGACCGCCCAACCAGAAGCAAGACAGGCACGAAACATTAAGCGGTTCTCATTTGACAATCTCGGACTCTGAAAAACAAGCAATGCAATAGCGAAGAAAAGAAAAGCAAATTAACCCTTGATTTGATCATCCCCTGATTTCATTGTTTCAATGTTTCTAAAGCATATATGCAGAGACTCAGATGGTATTCAGAGACCCTACGGCGAATGATCACACAAATAGGGCAGCTAAGAGAAATGGATACATACATACATACATATATATAGAGAGAGAGAGAAAGAGAGAGAGAGAAACTTAGAATCGGAAACAGCAATCACATACCAGCGAGCGAACCCGGGCGGAGAGAGAGAGGGAGAGAGAGTGAAGAAAAACAGAGTCGCCAATGGCGTTCGAAGCCAGGGAGCCAAAACCCTAACCCCCGATAAATTTCCAAACCAAACCGTGGTTTAGCTAAAGGAGCCATCCGTCGTACCGCTGCGATGCTGTGACGATACTATGCGCTAACCCCACGCGCATCGCAAGCGCGCGTGAACCTACCAGTGCCACCTCAAGCTTAGATAATGGTACTTATTCATTTTGTCTTAATATATTTTTTAAATAATTAATAATACTATTTATAAAATTATCAATTAATTTTTAAAAATTATAAGTACTTTAAAATTGTAAATTTTTTTTAATTTTTAAAAAATATGAACACTTTTAAATAATAAAAAATATTGATACTTTTTGAAAAATAGTTGATAACTGAAAAAATATTATTATTTTTTTTAAATACATATAATTATGTAAGTATCAAAATATAATTTCAAAATATTATGTACAAATAATATATTTTTTAAAAATAATAGAGATAAGTGTTGTTTTTTAAAATATAAAAATAATAAGTTTTATTTTATTTTTTTTGTAACGTGAGAATTGAAAAATTCAAGAATCTCTCGATGACAATTAATATTTAGTGTAGACCTATCTCATTATTTTTAAAATTCACGATCTACTTATTCCATAATTCTAGATAAACAAACAAGTTCATTATGAATCAAAACTCAAGGGGTGTGCTCCTACAAAAAGAAAATTGATTGTACAATTTCACACGAAAATAAAATCGAACCCACAACCTCATAACATCTTAAACTCTAAAACATATGTGGTAGACTACATCACTTAGTTGAGTCACACATAAATTGTATTTCATTGTTATTTTTAAGGCACATGTTAAAATAATACTTTTTTCATATTAATTTATAATATTCTTAACACAAAATGTTAACATTTATAAATACCATCAATTCTTGACATTTTATTTTAAATAACAATATTGATTTCACATTTTAAATGTTTGTTGTGAAGCTTATAAATGCCATAAATTTTTATTATCTTAAAATACTACTAAATAATGATTACAATATAAACCAACTCAATCTTAAAATTTTGGATGACCATAGTAAATTTATAAAAAAAAAAATTAAAAAGCTAGAATTTGTTGCAATGATAGTCTAAATTGTACAAAAATAGAAATAGAAAAATAATATTTTTACAAAAAAAAACACGTAAATAAAAAAAATTATAAATATAATTTTTAATATAAAAAATAATTATTCAATCTAAAAATAAACAAAAATTTTATAATATATTCAAATAAATATAAATATAAATTATATCTTTCATAAATCATGATTTACTAATTAAAAATAAATAATAATTTTTTAAAAAAAATCAAACGTACCCTGATTCTTTTCGTATAACACATCTTCAAATAAAAAATATATTTTTTATATTTTTTTAATATTATGAAACAACACTGAAACATTTCTAAAATTTTAAAAATAATCTAATAATATTTTTTTCGATATTTTTCGACATTTTAGTACAGAAAATATTTCAAAAACACTGAAACAATACTCCCAAAATATTTTCGTGTATCATAAACGACAAGCAGCTACCACACCATAAAAGTGTGCATAAAAAAAGACATTTCTATGCATGAAACTCCCAAAGAATGGGTTATTTTTATATACAACTTTATCCTAAATTTGTAAAAAGACAGTTTGTACCACTAAAACTTGCTAATGAATAAGGACCCACCATACTATACATTTGCTAGCGTGGCTCACTCTCACCATAATAAATATATATATAACATTTGAAAGAAGTTGGCTACAAACCAGAGAGAGAGAGGCAATATGAGAAACTGTGTCTTCCACTCTCAATTTACACACTTTATATGAGAGGAATATTGTACACAAATTATAAGCCAAAAATTCCGAGAGAATGAGCGGCTGAGACCTGGTAGAACTTTTACTTTTCCGACATAAAGAATGAACAAATTGCAGACGAAGACGACATGAAGAACAAAAGGGGTATAAGGGAATACATTGGATATGTAATTAGGCACATCAATTAGATCTTCTTTTCACGATCAGCAACCAGCTGCTTTGAGGAATTTGTCGTAGGGGCTAGAAGGTGGTAGTCTGAAAGATTGCTGCTGCAACTGCTGTCCATGCTCCAGAGAACAGATAAGAAGCTTGTCCAGTCCTTGGCCTTGCTCTGACTCCATCAGTTTCAGATCCCCCTCCGGAAGCTCAATTGTCTGAAACAGAAGCCACAAGGTTACAACGTCGTCATCTCAAGTCTTTATTTCACTACGTTATCTATAGCCTTGTCTTTTGTAAAGCCTTCATAACTTGTATCATACAAAGAGAAATCATGAGGTTATAATATTACAATAATCCTCTCATGGCCAACCACTAACCACTAAATGTCATAATGAAGGTAGATGGAATTTTAAGGCCTATACCAAAGCACATCAGAAACAGTTTATAGTTCAAGTTTGATATTTCTTTTGGATAAAGGGGGAGCTAAAAATAACATAGAAAAATAAAAAAAGAAAGAAAGAAAGGAAGAAAGAAAGGATTCTCACCCCATTTGGCAGACAATTGCTTTCGTCTTCGCACGCATTGGGAAAAGTTAGAGCTTTGGCTTCCTGTTGCAACTTAAAACTTTGAAGAACTGACATCTTCTGCTGTTTACCCATTACAAGGGCCTCACACTGATCCTTCACTTGGTCATAAGGAATCGGCGTCGATGAAACTGGTAAGCTGGCAACTTGACGGGCTGTTTCTAGAACCTGTTGGTAAATATAAACGATGCTAAATTGAGGGTTATCAAAACTAATAAAAAATTTCGATCAGGAGTATGAAAGATGAAACCCATATAATAATAAAAAATTTCAATCTAAAGAATGAAAGCTGAAAACTATATAAAATGAATCACATCAACTACAGATCATGAAGTTTGAGTTTCCAATCAGAAGCTATGAAACAGACAAGAGTGAGTTGTATGGTAGCATGAATTGCATAATCAAATCATATAAAAAAATGTCTCAGGTCTCTGTTGAGTTATCAGAGTTGCTAGACAGATAAATGTACAGGTTACTGTTTAAGTTACTTTTATTATCACAGGTAAATGAATGCAGAAGAATCATTTTTGTATATGTAGTCAGCCAACATGTTCTTGGCATTGACAATTAAATTCATAGGGAAAGAATAATTAAGTGAATGTAATATAATTGTATGTATGGTTCACAACTTCTTATGGTAATTACCAAAAGAGTTAAAAAGCAGAAAAAACTTGAAAAATGAAATAGACTTGTTAATAATGATCCTTCCAAGGCCCTACATTTTGAATAATATTAATATTTTAAAATATATGCTGGCCCAAATGGCCAGCCCATTTTCATTATTAAGGCACATGAAACAGGGCAGGGCCTCACACAGTAGAGATGGGCCATGCTGGACCTGTTAGGGTTTAGGGTTATGCGATGGCCCATATATAAAATGCAAATAGGGGACGAGCTCCTTCATTTTTCCCTAGACGACCTCTCTCTCTCTCTCTCTCTCTCTCTCTCTCCACTTCTCTTGCTTTCTCTCCCTACGACTCTCTCATTCCCTCCGGTTTTCTTTTCTTGCAAAGATTCGACAATTCTTCCTCTCTCTCTTCACCACCCTTTTTGTGTATTTGAAAGACCCTCATACTTGAAATTCATTTCCCTTGCTTCATCAACGTACAACATTGTACAAAACACACAAACCCCTTGAATGTTATATAATGTTTCACGTTTCTACATCATGAGATGTAAAACTGCATCATGTATGGCTTTTCCTTCCCATAAAATCCACTGTAGCAGGCTTGTTGATCCCTTTGTGGTCCCTACACCTGTCTTGGGATTTGCCATGGTCATGGGCCCCACACATCAGGTTGAAACAATCCTCCAAGGAACCTTCTATGTGTCCATCACAACCATATAACCCTACCGACTATTCTACCAATATTCAGACCAAGAATCTCATAACGTATTCAAGCAAGTGAAGTAAAAGCAATGGTTAAAGATGTGATTTTTTTTTTCCTTCATTATTTCTGGTATTGATTAATATGGCTTTTTAATTTGAACTTCTGGTGGTTGAAAAAAAAAGTTTAAATTATTTCCTTAACCAAGAATAAATCAGATTGAGAATACACCATTGCAATTAGTGAAAACTGTATTAACTTGCAAAAAAGAGACACAAGAAAGATAACAGGAGGCTTTCATTTCAATAAAATATGCATCTTACTTGAGTTCACAAGACACTGCACGAAGAGCAAATAATTAAAGATAAAGAAACAGAAAATGAATTACACTTACAGAATCCAGAAGCTGGTTAACACTTTTAATGTCAAGGGAATTGATAGAAAGAGATGTCATGCGACCCGAATGACTTCCATTTGGTTCCAGGAAGGCTTCTTCATCTATCACAGCATCTAAAGGCATGACCTGCATGAAACCAAAGCATCTGTCACACAGTGAATGCTAGATAATGCAAGCTGGGAACAGGACCTGGACAAATATTACCTCATCAAATGCCTCAGACTCCATCTGGACAAGTGGAGAACATGGATGAGGTGTCTCCATGAACAATGGAGCACCCAACAAATATTCATCATCAGGTGAAAATTCCTGTAAAAGTTGCATCCTTACACCTGATAATTCATCCTGGAGAACAAATTATTAGACAAGTTCAGGTGTAGTGTTAGAGGAATCCTTTAAAGATTCAATTTCTTCAATTTTGTAGTCTGAGTGATACATAAACTGATTAATGAGCTGACCTTGAGTTTGTCAAGCTCATTTCTACAACAAGAAGAGCCCCAGCTAGACCTGGGTTGCTGGATTTCCAGGCTTGGGAATACTTTCATTTGCATGTTACATGATACAGTGGTATATTATTTTACACGTAAGTGGACAAGGCTTTTATCTATGGCACATGTGGAATCACAGTTTGGACAACCGAAAAGATATAAAACAATGATGGAAAAAAAGGTTGGCATATTACCTCCGAAAGTTTCCTAAACTTGGACATAAATTGTGATATCACAGCTTCTCTCAACTCTTTATCACCTAACTCTACAGTTGAAAGGCAGTTCGATGCAACAATTTCATCTTTCTGTGATCCATAGCCTTCCTCTTCATGACTGCAAACAGCAAGCAGCCTGATATCTTCAACCAACTTAAGATAAGGATCAACCTGTAAAAGGGAACCCCCATCTATGTTTTAAAAACAGAATTATCAAGAGACGCTAAGAGCAATGGAAAAAAATATTATTTAACTAAAAATGAAGAAAAAATCTTAGAGCAAAATGATCCTATATCAGAAAATAAGGAGTTGAAATAACTGTTCCATCGGTCAAAGATGATTTAACAAGAGGAATTAGTTCTGGAAGATTGCCCGCCCTAGCTGAAAATATAAGCATGCATGATGCCATTGTAAAGAGAGACCTTCTGCGAGATGGTTGCAAACCTCCTTCAATATGCATACAAGAAATAAAAATCATTCGTCAGAGTAAAGAAAAAATTCTGATGCAAGCAGAATTAAAAACAATTTGAAAGAGAACATACTTATATTTTTATAATTCTAATGAACCAGATGGAAGGAATCCAATCAGAAACATGTTCAAAACAGGGAACCTTTTCAATCATGCCAGCTATCTTAATGGAAAGTCAGCTCACTCTTTGTTTGTGTGTTCATAAATTTTTTAAATCTTGTGATAATTACTCCTGAAATTATATGCTTATTTCAAGGATGGACTATCCTCGCTATTAACTTAATGATTGCCAAACTTTTTCATTTTAATTCATTCAAAAGCCCAGCAACATCCAATTAGTCCCCCTTTCTCTGCCTGCCTACATATATTAGACACAAACATAAACAACAACAATCAAAAGCCTTTATCCCAGTAGATACATGCATGCATATTTATGTATATATGTGCGTATATGTATATATATTAGTATGTGGAATATCTTGTGACAGTTAGCATTGTAAGTAGAGTGCTCCATTGTGCCATGGACTGCCCTGTGTATGCAGTAAACATTGCAGTTTCATTCTTGAACTTGTGTATGAAAGTCCCAGTGTTTTATAATTGTATTCATTTCAAATATTTCAACCTAGAAAAATAAGGAGAAAAAAGAAGAAAAAGTCACCTTCTTGATCCAGAGAGATACTTCTAAGAGAGAATGCCAACTGGAAACACCGAACTAGAGCTATGTGACTAGAGTTCTGTTTGTTAAGACAAACAAGAATCATCATCAAGAAAGAAACAGTACATATAGGAAGGAAAACACAACAGTACAAAATAGTAATCTTGGATCACAAAAAAATTAACAACAAAAACATACCAAGCCTTTATTCCACTATGTGGGGTTGGCTACATGAATTCTAGCTTTTCACTCATTTCTATCTCGGCCTTATATTCAGTAAAGCCCATATACTTATTATCAGACCTAATTGTCTTGCACTAAATTTTTTTAGGTCTTCCTCTACCTCTTTTGTTAACTAGTTGTTCCATTCTATCCACTCTCATCACAAGTCTCTACTGATCTTTTTTCTCACATAACTAAATCATCTTATTTGTGTCTCCTACATTTTATCTTTAATAGGAGTCACTCCGAACTTATTATGAATAATCTCATTTATATTCTTATCCTTTCTTGTATGGCTGTATATCCATCTTAGCATTCTCATCTCAATTATGCTCATAATTTGCATGTGCTAATGCATTAGGATCACAAACAAATTATGCTTAATTGAATAACGACAATATTCTTACCCTTACACATGACATAGAATATATGACCATGCAAAGCATGTAACCGATGGATGAAGACAGCTGGAGGTCTAGAACTCGTGTCATCTAGTGGGATTAAGGCTTGCAATTGTCGTTGCAAATAATGACAATATTATTAATGTATGCTTTCAATAGAATAATTTGCTAAAATTAGATGTGAAACATATCAATCAAAATAATATTGCTCCTAATTGGAGAAGAGGGCTACAACAGAGATGACAACTCCAGAAAAAATCAGAGAACCAGCAAAGTTTTGGAGGCATTGTGGCAGCCATTAAAATTGCCCTCTTAACACATGTCAGCAGGTTAGCTGCTTAGGTATCCAAAAGGAAAGATGCTTCCAATCATACAAGAGAAAGAGATGCTCTATCACCTAGTAGAGAGAGATAGAGATGCACTATCACCTGACAAGTTTCAAAGCATTGGATCAGATAACTTGGTTTTTACAGGAAACGAAGCTCATCTAGAAATCTAGTGTAAGTGTTAGAAGAACCATGCTTTCAAGAATGAATAAGTTCAACCTTATCGAAAAAGGCAAGTCACTGGAGCAGGCTCTCACAACGCTGTTAAGCTTATTGAAATTGTGAACATGTGAGGAAAGCTAGTAACTCTAGTGAAGTGAACTAAAGTTTTCCATTCTCATTACTCTCTTTCCAGGTTCACTGACTGACTACTGTTTGAACTGTAGTTTACAGACAATCACTGATTGATCCCAGCTGAACCGCCAAAAAATGTATTAACTGTTCGGGTGACTACTCTCACAGGGCCAAACATAGCCTAAATTATTAATGAAATAGATGAGTTTTATTTCCTTTTTCTTGCTTGAGCTAATACTCTTATGTAATCCAGTCGTGCCTCCTTGCAGGGGATTCCCAGGATGGGAAGCGCCAATGGACTCAGAACTACCCAAGCTTATCCTGTAATCATTATGGGTTCTATATGAATCCAAATAGCAGGAATTTCAGAGTACTCCAACTCAGGCATGGAATGTATGCTGCTCAGGTACCAGTCTCTTTACCACTGAATTCTTAACCAGGTGAAAAAAAAAAATAAGAAACAGAAAACTTTATATGGATCACTTAGGAGCCATTTGGAGATCTTGTTTTCAGTTTTCAATTATTTTTTTCACTATTTGACAAGGAAAACACACATGGTATTTGGTTAATTGTTTTTGTTTTCAAAAATTATGGAAACAAGAAAAAGTTGTTTTCACAATTTTCATTTTGTTTTCATTTTATTCGCCCTCTCTCATCCTTCACTCCACCGCCACCACTAACCAGCAACTCCCCGACTCTGGGAGCAGAATCAGATGACCAGCATATGTTAAGTCAGTAATGGGCCTCAGTCTCGGCACTTCACTTGCAACAATCCATGAGTGTTTAATCTTTTTTATGTGCTCCCAGTTCAGCAACATTCCATGAGTATTTGTTCTCTCTCTCCTCCAGCTCATCTCTCTGCAAATTCAGCATGCATTACCTCCAGCAAGACACCACGCAACTCTGGTCTTCTCCTTTTCCGACAGATCCTCCAGATCGGATCATCATTTGCAGTGAGATCTTTCTAGACATATTCAGGCACGTTTCTGGTCTCTTTTACTGAGACCAGAGGCTACGGGAGTCACCGGTGTGTCAGCGACTTGCTGATAACCTCCCACAACTCCTCCAGCCACCTTTGGTCGCCAGTGGCAGATGGATAGGGAGACAATATACAAAAATTAACAAAGTTATCAAACGCGTCATGTTTTCACTTTTTAAAGGGAAAAATGAAAAATGAAAACTGAAAGCTCCATCAAATGGCCCCTTAGTAATATAAGGGGCTGTTGAATCCAAATGGTAGGAACCAATCAATAGTTGTAAACAGAACCATAAGGATACCTTGTATCGAGCAAACACCAAAGCAAGATTATATGTATGGGCCATCGCCTCAAAATTTTCAGGGGTATTTTCTCTTGATGTTGCCTGCATCCATATTGCTGAAAGCAGAAGACTCAATTGATGGCTACTCAATCGGAGAGAAGTCGGTTCCTGCAGAAGTTTAAATTGATAAAACACTCATGGTCACTAGAGAAATAATAATCATCCAAGGTAGCAACTTTAAGAAGCCTAGTTGTGGCATACTGATTTTCCATTGACCATGGCATGCTTGAAACTAGATGATTGACCACCAGAAAGACACTCATTTGATTGAGTAACAACATTATTCAAAAGTCGACTAGCTTTCCCTGTCACTACTATGTCCATAGAACTAGGTTCGTCATTACTTTCATTCTGAACTGAGAAACCACTACTGTTTATCCCCTCTGAAGCAACTGGTGGAAGTGGAGACCATCCATTACGGATTAACCAAGGACATATAGCAGATGGCATAAGCACAATGGAGAAAACATGGTGTGCTCCTACTCTTGTTTTGTGGTCTGGGTGGGCCATTGCAAAAAGCAACTGATGAAATAGAGCATTCGGAAAAGCCTGAAGTAAGAAATGACACCCCAGGGTTAAATAATTTATAACTGAACTGTAGTAACAAATATTGCTAACCAAGGAAACTGAATCTTGCCTTTTTGTGATATGATAAATTAGGAATACAAGAAATAACTTCTGCGGTACGATAAGCAGAGAAAATCATAGATCTAGCTGTAATAGCATTAGTGGGTATATTCTCTAGTCCCATGGCCATCATATCAACAATGGGCCCCACATCACCAACCTGTTAACAATGTCTTCATTGAGTTAAAACTACCAATTACAGTAGTAAAATTATCAGCATACTGAGGATAAGCTACCGTGCCAGTTAAGTTCACTTTCAAAAATAGATATCAAATGCTGCCATGAAGCTACATAGGGGTAATGGAGAGCAATTTAGATGTAGCAGAAACAACGATGATATACTTAGAGCATAAAGAAGCAATAAAATAAGAACCATAAAATGACATAACTCATGCAGAGAGCAAAGAACTTCAAAGCAGAGAATATTAGCATAACAATCTCTCCCTTACCCAATTTGAGAAGTTACTAATTTAGAAATAAGTTAATAAAGCAAACATGGTTTCTATAATTTGACCACCTGCAAAGTTTTTGCTAGTTAACTGGAAAATACTTTAAAAAGAAATTGTCAATCTACTCAGGATGTTCAATCAATAAGTAAAGTTGGAATGTAATGTTCTTCCATGTTTTCCCATAATAATCTCAGCATCTAACAGTCCAGGATCTTGTAAAGCTTATTTCAAATTTTAGTTCTTTAAGTCATAACTCAAGATGAAGCTTGCAAAAAATTCTAAAGCCATTAGCAAACCTTTTCCGAGAGTTGCAATATGCATTTCTCTAATGCAGACCGAAGATCGGTATTCAACTTGTCCATGCTCTCACCAGGGCTTGTTACTTCGGCTGAACATTGCATGCATTTGCGTAAATGTTTCATCAGGTCACTTATTGCACCGACAATCACAACTGACGCCCCCTGCTTTGCATTCAGTGCAAGTTGTGTGATCACATTGACAATATTTAATTGCTTGAGGGGCTGTTTGGCGATGTTCCTATTATCCAAGTACTTGACCAAGACCGATAACAAAATATGGGAATTTAAGCCTGGTGTTAACAGAAATAAAGAAATCGGTAAAAGGGTAGTAATTAGCTCCACATAATTAGCCTTTCACATGAATGTTTAAGAAGGGTATTTGGTTCCAAGTGTAACCTGAGTCCTCCAATAGCAACTGCATATAGGTTAAAACAGAGCATGCAAGTCCTTTCTCTGAGGACCAATGGTCTTCAGCATCAAAACTATGGAAAAGTGGGTCAAGTACACGCCGCACAGTTGTAGCTTCCTTCGCCAATCTGGCCATATTGTACAAGCAAATCCTAGACCAGTAAGAGGGATTTTTAGATACATCCCTGTTCAAGTGACAAAATAATTGAAAGATGTTAATAACACAAAAGACCTGAAACACCAAAAAGAATAAAGAAAAAGAAAAATTATTTCTCAAAAAAATGGAGCCTCACATTGTCGAGTCCAGCTCAAGTCTGGAAACAGAGGATACACTCTTGCTAATGTCTGGAAATGATGAGCCATGATGCCCTGCTTCTAATTTGCCATTTTCTAGGTTTACGGGGAGATCCATGTAATTGTCCAAAGTCACGGATATAATCTGTTCAAGAATGAAACCATGAATCCTTTCACCAGAAGCCAACAAATAAAAGTGTTTGAATAACTTGTTTAGAGTCTTAAAACAAATCTGTTGCAGGACATGTTTGGTTTAGAACAAAGAAAGCTAGCAGCGAAAAGAATAACTAACATTGTCAAAGTCCATCGAGATATGGGAATGCTCCCCCATGAACCACACCTGAGCATATAACCATGATAACAAGATAAGTAACATAAGACTACAACACAGCAGGAGCAAGAGAAGAAGGTGACTGTAAAATAGCAATCCTGTCATAGAATAAGTATTAAGAGGCATGAAAACCAAACAAAAGTAGCAAATGAAACTCTGAACATTTAAGAAACTGGCAACAACATAATAAGATATTGCAAAGGAAGTTCTGTTTTGTTACCACTGACATGGCTAAAATGTTTCTCTTATGCCCCCACCAAAACATGCTGAACATACCAAAACATTACAAAACTATCTGAAACAATTATGTCTTTGTACAATACAAGGAATATCAAAATAGATGTCAGCTTTATTTATCTTTCTCATTATATGAACATAGCTAATAACTAACTAAAAAGGTTTCACATACTATAAGAAAGTTTGGGCAATGCTGAATGGAAGAGTGAATAAAGTAGAAGAAATATTGCCCGTCCCTTATTCTATTTATAATTTATTATATGAAAATGTTACAATAAGAATTTTTGCAATCCTACTATTACTACCATCTAGCTTTTTTATAAACCTTGCAACTAACCAGGCAAAACATTTGACTCCAAATCTTTAGCAATCATTGTTCTCAATTGGAGTAATGAGTACCTTTCTTAATTGTAACAAAACAACAACAACTAACCAGTTATTATATAAAAGAAAATTAAGCATGTTTTACTATGGATGTCCCAGACATACCTCCACAACTAACCAAATAAAATTATTTTCTCCAAGCTTTTAGTATTCATTATCCTTAAATGGTATTCATTCTGAGTATTATTATATAAAAGAAAATTAAGCATGCTTTACTATGGATATCCCAGACGAGGGAACAATGTACCACATTTCACAATGCATATTGTAAAAATAGTTTTCTTTCAAATTTGTATTAGGCTGCAAGGCTAAGCATATATCCAAACAGGGTTAGCTCTGTGGATTACACAACCAAGTGTAGTGTGTGTAGTAACGGGCTTCTAGACCCCTTCCTGGCCACTAGATCAATCTAGTTTTTGGGTTCTATGGACCCTCTAACTTCAGTTGCAGCAGAGCCATTTCATGGAGAAGGGGGTAGGCTTGGTGCAGCTTTTTTAAAATCAAGTAGGCTAATTATTGTCCTCATTACTTGGCAAAATTAAATCAGACTTACTGAAACTAATCATTGCAGTTCAAAGGTCTTCCAAACTTGATGTTACTAGAGTCACCTGCGTGTCAGAGGCTAGAAGAACATGCCATCATACAAAGGCAGCAATATTTACAAGGCAATCGGCAAATTATAAGTTTTTGAATGTCATGATCAACCACTGGTTCAAGCTAATTCCATTTTACAGAATGGTTATGTCTGTTTATGATTTCCACAGCTTCTAAAATTCAAGATGTATTTTCTTTCTCCCTATCATCAACATTATCGTCAGACAAACCTTAATCCTCCTACGTTAGATCGCAACATGGATTCTAATTCTTCAATTATCTCCATTGAGTATACTTTTTGAAAAGATTAAGTGGTTTTTGCATTGTATGTCAGATTACAACACAACCCCCTTTGCCTAGATTTGAGACTCTCACAACCCAATTCCGCATTGATAACCTACCAGGGGACGTCTTCGCCCTCATGGGTACATTACGTGGTCCCATGAACCCATAAGTCACCTCTAGGTAGAAGTGGTATTAGAGTCACCTCTTGGGTACATTACTTTTGGGTGAGGGTTGTGGTGTTACAAGTGGTATTAGAGCCAACCCACCACTATCAAAAGGGTGCATGCTAGGAAAGTGTTCTGGGACTGACTTCTGTTAGATTGAGATGTGGGATTTCTGGCCTAGGAAGGGCACTATATATTTAAAGGAGGGAGTTTTTCATAATCCAATTCCACATTAGTAGTCTACTGGGGGAGGTCTTGAGTGTATTACTTGGTCTAATGAACCCAACTATGATATGAAGTAATACCTTCAACACCATAAATGTTGAGGGGATTATTTTCCTTTTCCCTAGAATAAATAAAAATACAAGCAAGCCTAAAGTCCACATGTGCCTTGAGAGACTTGGTGTAAGAAAACTTAATGTAGTACATGGTTTTACAAACCCGACTTGAGAAAATGACAATTGAAGGAGTAGCTAAATGAGGAATGATGAGTACAAAAAAAATAGTATGAATATGCTTAAACTCAAACGGATGCCAGAACATTTGCCGCCAGAGCAGACATAAATCATGGACCAGTTGACACCACCTTAACAACTGCTTTAAATAGTTTTGACAATAATTAGGGAGAGCTGAAGTTCTATACAAAAAAGAATTAGAAAAGAAACAAGGACAAAAAATACTAGTAATTTGGAAAAACAATTTTCTAATTTAGAACAATGTAATCAAATAAGATGTAATCTGGATTGGTTACTAAATTATGATCACCACTAAGTTATAACTGGCACTACAGGAGGCTGACAACTGCTAAAATGAACTGTAACAAAGATAGCACAGTGACAAATTAAAATTGCAGGGCATTTAGAGCATCAAACACTAGTTGCCATAGTCCCAGAATAAGCATCACAAATAGGAAACAGGACCGTACCATGGAAGCCAAAGCTTGTAAGCCTGCTGACCTTAAGCATAAAGCTCTGTCATCATCTCCAACTTCTTGAGCCAGTTGACAAAGTTTAGGAATCAGGCCTTCTAAATTGAACATGTATGTACCATCTGTCTGCTTATTTGAAAAATAAAAAGTTTACTTTCATTAACAAAACAGTCAGATATATTCTTAACTCAGCATATGATGGAATTTCTAGACAAGTGGCAACATACACATGCGGCCTGCTTGAGTTTGAGGACAGAGCATTAAGCAAGTCCCCTATAAAGCATATTTAGATCAAAAACTAATTAAGGGTCCATAAAAATTCATGTTCTAATTAATTTCATATCTTCCTCCTGAGTGTAAATTTTAATAACTAAGGCATGTTTCACAAAACTTCCAGTTTTCTGTTTTATGTTCTCAGATTTGATTTTCATTTTTTTTGTGCTCAGTTTCCATTTTTACTTTAACAAAATTTAAAAAAAAAAAATGAGCATGTAATTTGATAACACTATTTCTTTTTTAAAAATTTTAATTTTTAAAAACAAAACTGATATAATGTTTGATAAAAGATTTATTTATTTTACTTGATGATTAGATATATGCAATAATTCAATTGATATTGACAACAAAAAACTTAATTTAGAAAAAAATTGAACATTTTTGTCCTTTCCAATGTTGGCACCTTGGCAGCTATCTCATCTGGGAGTTGATGCCACTTTCTGAAAGATGGGAAAAGAAAAGGAGGCGGCGGCGTAGAGAAGAAACAAAGAAGAAGCAGGAAGCAGAGAAAAAGAAGGCATTGGTTTCTCCAAGTGGTGTCTGTGGAATTGAGGAATCAGAGGGGGGTGCTTTAGACTTGTGATTAAGGAACGGACAAAAAGAAAATGAGAAGGGAAGAAGAAAAGGTGGGGAGGTAACACAGAAATGGAATGGACGGATAAGAGAAAATGAAAACAACCTTTTGGGTGTGTTTCATTTTTCTGAAACTTCCAAAATATTTGACTTTTTGGGAAAACAAAAATAGACAACCAAACACCATTTTATGGTTTTCACCAAACAGTGCGTAATACATTCATCTAAATGGTTCATTTCCCACCAGAGATGGCCATTTGTCAGATGTATGTTACATGTCTATAAGATGGTTGCATAAATCTCCCAATATAGAAAGTTTTGTCCAACCAATGGTGCGACTTTTACCTGACTGTTTATAAAATCAACAATAGTGGTGCACGCCAAAATCTGCATCTCATTTTGTCTTGTTTGTTCCAGAAGAGTACGGAGAATCCCTAATAAGCTACTAGCGAAGAGTGGCCTGCAGAAATTCACGGAATCTAATGAATAACCTCATGAACACAAAACTGCAGAATAAGTTAATAATTGGAACTAAATAGGTCACTACCCAAGACAGTGTAGAAGTACAAGGTCCATTATACATTTGTTCACAGGACTAATGCTACACACTGAGCGACAGTACATCAGCACCTTTGTTTCAACTTAAATCATTTCTGTGTTCCTCACCCCACCCTGCATGCGAGGAAGTAAAACAGCTCCAGTGTGTGCACGTGTACCCATACACCACCTCTATATCAGTGAGCAAAGGCTGTCATAACAGATGAATCTTCTATGATAGAACAAAAACACAGTTTCATCTGATCTCTTTTTCCTTAACCTAACTTGTTTTCCTGTTTTCTCCTTATTCATCATTCCACCTTCAATAATATTTTTACTATTCCTTGCTGTATTTACCTGATGGATGCTTCTGAAAAAAGAATAGAAAGAGAAAAGGAATGATCTAAAAAATGTTTAGACCTCTTGCAGCCTTCATAAACTGCAGAGATCTTAATTTTGCTCGAGCCTTTCATGTAATTATTTATTAAGTGCCTGTTTAGCATTTCTATAAAATTTTTGTTGTCATGAGAATCACTTTTGTGAAAAACCCTTTGTAAAATCACTTTTAAGTAAAAGCAGTGTAGTGTTTGCCTAGATCATCTAAGAAACACTTCCAGTATTGTTATATATATGTTTGGCCAATGATGAAGAAAATAGCGGTTTTAACAATCAAATTACTGGGAAGGTCATTGATAAAGTGTTTATGTAGTTAATACTGTTTGGATATACAACTATTTTTAATTTTTATGATTAAATATTATTTTTAATTATAAAAATGAGCTAAATTAAAAGATCACATATAAGCAACAACAAAATTTCACAAAAGTCAATACCTATTTTTTTATTTGTTATCGTTAAGTAAACAATATAGAGAAAACATTCAAACTACAATGAAAATGGATGATCTTTCAAGGAAAGTGTATCAAGCTCTAAGATTATCACAAAATCATGAATAATCAGACAAATTTTCATTAAGAATTTTAAGGATATGTACATCTAAAAAATTATTTGACCGTTATAATCTCTCTTTCTTTTGTGGAACAAATTTAAAATTTTTAAAAAATACAAAAAACTACAATAAGGATCCATGAGAGGAGCATAATATGTGATTATATGTTGAGTGGTCTAAGCGGATATGGATCTTGTGTTGATTGGTTTGTGAAGAGATGGAACAAGAATTAGATATGAGTGATAAGAGTAATGTTTAAACTTTTAAATGTTGATTATGGATATTTTAACCCCAAAAAAAACTTTTTTTCTTCTTTTGCTTTTGCTTCATCATAGCAGTAGCAAAAGCTCCACATTTCTGCTTCTGCTTCACACAGGAAAATATCTTTTGCTCCAACAAAAGTGATTTTTAATTTTAGCCTAACACCACAAAAAGCTCATAAAAGTGATTTTTTCCCCCTAAAAAAGAAAGCTCTTTCCTAAGCTTCCACCAACTGCCAAAACAAGCTATAAAAGTGGGGTTTCTTCCAATTAAAATTGTAGATTATGATACTAGTCTACAAATCCCATTAAGGGAAAAGATTTTGAACCATCAATTCATAAAAATTAACAATGTATCATGACAAAAAATAGTTGCAATACTTTAGTTATTATCATGACAAGAGAAGTAGGATTCAAACTCAGGCAATATATGTACAATTCAGGCAATAGATAATTGGAATATGGTCATAGAGGCAGTCAGAACTGAACAACTAGTCTAGCTCCAAAATCATGGAAGCAAGGCATACTGCACTAGTATTCTCATATAATTCATGTTGAGACCCATGAAAAAAAGACACTTTTGCATGGGTACATACCGTTATTTGAAAAATACCAGACATGAATGCAAAAAAAAACATGTAAAATATGAACAGACATGTTACTTGTTGTGCCCATGGCCTGTAGATTAAGGAAGATAATTTAAGTCTTATGGTTTCTCTCATTAGCCACCCTGCACTGCTTTCCTTCTCTCTTTTCGTACTCTTTCCATTTTTGTTCTTTCTTTTCTTTGCTTATTTTTATTTTTATTTTTGCCAAAACTTTAGTGGTGTCTAATGGTGATGCCTTAGACATAATTATGCTGACTTGAAAGTTAGAAGTCTAAAGTACTTACTCTTCTTTGGAGTTATTCATCAACTTAATTTCAATTGATTTTTACAATTGATGTTATTTATCCTGTGACATTCTTTGATTGGTTGCTTTCTTTATTTGCCATGGATGACTTATTGGCTGGTGAATTTAAATGCTTTTCCCATTTCTGTTTCATGAAATGCGAATGATCCCATAGTATTATTTGTATATTCAATGATGTTAAAATTTACGTAATGAAAGTATCTTCCATGTTTACTTTATTTTATTTTTTAACAGTTTTGGTGGTCTTTGGATATTAATTTCATAAACAAGGTGAAAAAATATACTGAAGTTCTGTGTGTGTCCATACTGATTACATCCATGCAGAACACCTATTGTAGAAAGCTCCCACATTACAGCCTTTCCGCCAGACAGAGGTCTTTAAGGCTACAAACTAGTACCTCTCAATATGGACAACTACAGAAAAATTTCACCCAAAAAAGATAAGTTTACCAGTTAGTAATGTGTAATAATTCAATTGAGTAATTTCCCCAAACAAAATACAAAGAAGGAATAGTACAAGGTACTTTGAGTGAAACCATAAAACAGAAACTTATTATTGAGGAAAATGACCCCCAAAGCTTAAGATGGTTTGAGAACTGAATTTCTGCTTAATTCAGAAAATAAAACATATCAACTTACATCTGCTCCTTACATGAAGATAGCAATTTCCTATATAAGCAAACAACAACTTTTGCTGAACCAAAGTGTTCATTCCGCAAATCCTTGTAAAAGCGTTGTTCAAGGTAACTGGTGATCTGTAAAAAGAAAATAAAAAAAGAATACTTGAAACAGGAACTTGCTGGTACTTAAATTCAACTGGAATAAACTTGTTATCATGAACTGTGCTCAAATATAGCATAGAATTCACACAAAGGGTGGGGCATTTCTGGATAATTGAATTATAATTTCTTATAGTACTATAAATACCGTTCACACTGTTAGTAATAAATACTGTTTGTACAGTAAGAAAAATAAAACTTGAAACATAAATTTGCTGGTAGTTAATTTCAACTGGAATGAAGGTGCTATAATGAACTGTGACTCAAATATAGCATAGAATTAACAAAAAGGGAAAGGTGTTTCTGGATAATTTACTTATACTTCCTTAGTGTACTATAAATACTGTTCATAAAGTTAGTAACAAATTATAATCTACAAGTGCAGCAAGATTAAAATTTCTTGAACAATCTTCTTGCGCTAACTTCAAATTTCTTCCTTTTCACACAAGTTACATTAAAGAACAAAAAATCAATTTGCTTTCGGTGCTTGATTCAAAAATTCATGGCAAACCAGAGAACTGAAAAGCAGGAGAGACTGAAAATGCGAGGAAACATCTTTTCAAGTAGCATGAGGATAAAAACCAACCTTTGGTATACGCAATGGATTTTTTGAGGCATACTCACACAGCTTTCCGTTTTTTCTATCATTTGGTTCAGCATCCTGCAGAGAGTGCTTGGTTAATAGTAAGCAAAGGTTTTAAATGGCTTTTTGAAGACAAATGCAAGTTGAAAATATGGTGAATCTCCACAATACATGGAAAAGTTATAAATAAGTTCAGGTTTCATAAAATATTCATCCTGTACCTGTCCAAATAAAATCCTTAGTACAAAACTATAAACACAAGATGAACATAGACCAAGAGACTTCATTTGTGCACACAAATGCTACTAAAGCAAAAATAAGGAAAGATGACAAAATTGATAAACCATAAGCTTGTACCTCGTCATCTAATTTCCTATAATATCAACCCTTTGTGACAACTCGAAAACTGGATTTCTGGACTATAGAACCAACTGATCAGTACTCACTCAAAGTGCTCTTTTCTTTTTCTTTCCCCTTTATGAGTACTTTAACATCCTCAATGTACAAGAATTACGAAGTCATCCCAAATCCCAAATTAAAAAGGCAAGCAACTAGAAGAAATAAAAAACATAACATATTACGATCAAGTAAACTGACAGAAGGCAAGCGAGATATTCACATGAGACCGGGGGAAGATATCAGCAAGGAGCTTTTTGTAGCGTTTCACGGGCTGTCTCGACCTTGCGCGCATGGACGGACAGAAGAAGCATAGGCTGCTGCATACGGGCAAAACCCGCCTCGACATAACCCCCATTTTCCCAGTGAAAAACTCAAATCAAACCCCTCCCCTGAAACACGAATTCACGCCTCGGATCAAACAGAATTCATCAACCAAATGGTTAACGGTGCCCAATAGCTCCCAACTGTTCCGTTTTCTCGGTGATTCAAGAATTTCGTACTAGAGAATTGCCCAGTAAACAGCTCAATTCTGCGCAATTCGGACAAAATTGACGAAAACAACGGCACGCCGACCAATCCAAAGAATCAAAAGACGCCAGTTCCGAATAATCCAGCAGCAAGGATCGCGATCTGGACGGACCTAGACAAAATTGTGAACAAAAGGGTGTACAATGTGAATCAATCTTCAACATGGATAAAATAACTACATAGTTGCCGATAAACAATTAATAATTATTGGTCCTACTGGCCGTATCTTCAACATAATACAGTTAAATTTTCGAACCAGCGGCAATTATACCTAGAGATTGCGTCGCCGTTTGGGGGGAGAAATTCCCGAACCGGCGCTCTCTCTCTCTCTATCTCTCCCTCCCCTTCAGGCATTAACGTAGCTAAGATGAATTTTCAGTCCTAATATTTCCCATATACACAATTATATTTCCGATTTTAAAAAAAAAAAAATAAGAAGCGATTGTCCAAAAAATGACTTCCTAATATTAAAAAATCGACTCAAATAAATGATTATATTTTTATATTTGATATTAAATTATTTATTATATTTTAAATAAATGTTCAAATTTTAATTGTGTGTGATTTTTAAATTTATATTTGATATTAAATCTAAATGTTTTTGATTGTATAGATTCTTTTTAATTTTAAATAAAGTTAACGCCTGTTGGAACTAATTTTTCTAAATAAGACATTTTTTTTTAGGGATAATAGTTTTTTTAAATGAAATATGACTCCCAAATAATTGTAATAAATTCTTTTAGTGAGTCACTTATCACACATTACAATCTACCTTATTGAGTCACTATTTTAGAGAAGTACACGAAAGAATTTTCTATCAAAAAATTTTGTCTCACGTTGTCTCGTATAACTTGACTTGCTTGATCGTAGGCTCTCGTTCATCTAGGAGACCATTCATTCAGGAGGGTTTCTCACTAAACCCTCTTACAAGCTTAATTCCAAGCCAACCATTACATTTTGCATTGGGAAAATACTATGTTCCCTTTATCACAATTAATATTTAGGTTGGACTTATTTTGTAATTTTTAAACTCATGATCTATCTAATTCATAATCCTATGTCAATTGAGAGGTTTGTCCCGAATTGAAACCAAAAGACCTAACTTCTCATATAAATACAATCAATTACATAATCTCATACGAAAACATATTCGAACTCACAATCTTATCTCAAATGCTTTAAAAGTAGATTAAACCCACTATCAAGTTTTGAAGAGAACATAAAATACATAGCTAATACTTAAATTTTATATTTTGTAATTAATTAGCCGTCATATTTTAATTTTTATCATCACATTGTCTATCTTCTTTTGATTTTTTGACAAATTTTGTTATAAAAAAAGCATGATATATAATAATATAAACAAAAAAATACCACTAAATGTCAAAATTAACATAAATTTCACAAATGAGTTATTTTATATTTATATTAATATATACTATATTAATTTCTTTACTAAAATTTAACAACAAATTAAAAGAGTAACTAAATTATAACAAAAATTAAAATATGTTATAGTGATACAAATTAAAGTTACCCTTTTAGGGGAAAAAAAAAAAGTAGCAATTATGTTTGGACCAGTGAGCCAAGCTGACATTCTTTGATTAAATTTATCGATTGAATATTTCAAACTACACACCATCTTAATCAAATAATACGTACTTAGACATGGAGGGAAAAGGATAGATAATTTTTGTACTATTAATGAAAGGGTTTTGTCAACTCATCTTTATAATATTTGTAAAGGTGTATTTAATATATTTTATTTTTAATATTAAAATATTTTAAACCATGATGCATTTATTATCAAGTAGTATAAATGTTTAGTGATGAGAAAAAATCATATTACAGTAGTATTTATTAAAATGAGTAAAATAAATTTGTATCAAGATAATGTTAAAGTGTTTTTTGAATTAAAATATAAAATTGTTAATATAAGTTTTGGAAGCATTTTAAGATTTTTATCAAATGATCTGTTGAATTTTTTTGAATACATTATATGACGTATGCGTCATTTTTTATATATAATGTTTAAAATAAATTTATCTTGAGAGAGAGATAAATTTATTTTAAAAATTTTAAATAATAAGTCACGTAATATTTTTTTCAAATAGTGGTCAGATAAATTTAACAAATACAATAAAAAAATATGTTTATCTATAATACTTTTTATATCCTATTTTTTATTTATATATTAATTATCAAATATTATCTAAATGTATATCAACTAATACTCTAAAAACACTCATCAGTAAAACCCTTAATTAAAATATGACTCTTCATAAGAAGTTTTGAGGCACGTGATCTTTAAATTAAGAGCAATTTATATTCTTATTTTGATGTGTAATCGAGAGTTAACAGCATAACTGTTAATACTTACGTTAAAAATTCAAATATTGTTTAAAAAATGGCATTCTATAGATTAAGACAATAAAGACAATGAAGATCTCCCATAATATTTGTAACTGTATATTACCATATTTTTAATATTACGAGGATTGTGCATGTATATTAATAGTTTAGATATTCTCTAGCACTTTTTTTTTTTTTTTTTTTGTGAAACCCAATATATGACATAACTTATTGATTTTTTTAATTAAAATATTATTTATAAAAAAAATAAAAAATTCGAATTATCACATAAAAAAGTAATATAAATAATAAAAAATTAAAAATATAAATATAAATATAAATATAAAAGTATAATTAAAATAATAAAAAATTAAAATAGTAATAAAAAATATAAGAGTACAACGACAAAATATAAATTTTGCTACATATTAATATATAAATATCAGTAAGAATACAAAAATACTTACAAATGGTACTTGATATGACACTTTTGGATGATGTATTATATATTATATTAATTAAAAATGTAATATAATATACTAATACAAAATATTACTTTTAAATATTTAAATAATGTTTTTATTAAATTATCATAATTAATCGTCTAACTAACACTTAACGTAAATAATTAAAAGTAATCACATTAATGACAAACACGTTTCCCCTCGGAAAGAGGTCACAAATTTGGCATGGAATCCCACCCATATTTTCCTCCCTAATAAATCAGGGGGCCCACAAAGCGTGTCTAATTATGGTGCCCCCAGCTGGCATGCTGTTCCCTCGTTTACTTTGCGCTAAATTACATTTTTAGTTTTTTAATTATATATTTTATAATAAATCCGTTGCATCATAAAATTTATAACAATTATACTCAAAATTAATATTATGAATTTCGTAATGACATATAAGTTTGTGATGGTTATTTGTGAGTATAATATTTTTTTTATATTTTAATTCATGTAATACTAATAATTAAATGGTTATGTTGTTGTTTAAGTATACTACAAATTTTTTTTATGTACAGAATGTCTCGATTAAGATTTACGAATGATTTGTACGGAACGAGTGACCTACGAAAAATAAATTGGTTAGGAGCATGAATGACATCCACACAAACCTTATAATGTAATCAATATTTGGATAAGTATGTATAATATAGAAAGTAAGTATAATTGTAGTTTGAGCAAGATTGAAAGTACACATTTACTAGAGAAGTCTCTCATTTATACGGGGAAGAAACTGATAGGAGAACAAAAACCCACAATTCTTAATGACTATTTCGGGTTTTTATTCTAGATTGGTATGTGATGATATTTGAGGTAAAATTGACTATGTTATTCCCGACATGGCATGAATAGTGTTTAAATATTGCGTCTCTTGAGATTTGTAGTATCCTAAAAAGGTCTATTGTGAGGTTTAGAAAAAGATTTATGAGACTAGGTGACTCACAAAAGTCTCTCAAATAATAAAGGTCGAGTAACATGTGCATTCCTAATAGAGTATATCGAAAGCCTCAAGAGACTCTCGAGTGAAGTCTCAATAAGGTTTTTCGAAAGTTTAGAGAGAGGCTATCAAGTGAAATCATTTGATTACCTCTTAGTTTATCGGACATTCAATGACTTCATGCACCTATAACTTGTTTATGTAAATTTTTTTATTTAAATAGGCTTTTAGGTTTTTTTTTTTCTTTGAATTTAGGCCTACTTTCTCAAACACAATAAGTTCAAAATATGATTAATTTATCATCAACTACTAAAATTATTTTAGATATTAAAAATAATATGTAATAAATATATTTTATTAGAAAATAAAATATATTTGTTGTTGTGTAACTACTAGTGTTAAACTCATGCGATGCACGAAAGATGTAATTAAAATAGATTTATAAATTTAAAAATATAAATTAAACTTCTTATCTTAAATAACCATAACATAATTGATAATATAGTTTTTTTTTTCTTTTAATACTCAATATTTTATCAAAATTTAAGTTTAATTAATTATTCGTTATTCAATGTGCTAATAAAGAACGTTTTTAAATCAATATACTAACATTCAATGTATTAAAGAATAAATAACATATTAAGTAGATTGTCACATTTTCTTACTTGTCATTTCACAATATTCTTGGCACTTGACATTGTCTTTGTCAATGACCTCTCTAATTATATCTTTAATAAAAAAAATAAAAAAATTATCAATTATAAAGGTATAAATAATTGTTTAATCCACTTTATACTTACAAAATAATTTATATTCGTCAAATTCAACTACACTTAAAATATTAGCAAATGACTTAAAGATAAAATTTTGTATTGAAAAACTTTTACCTATAGCATCTAGAACAATAGTATTCTTGGTATTAAGTTTAGTTTGTATTTGTGACTTATAGTCTTATATTTCATATTGTTGTATCTAAGTATAAAATTGAATATAAAACATAATTATCTATCACAAATCAATATTTTGAAAGATCAAACCAATTCACGCTTGATTGTTACATGAATCCTTTCACCCTATAAATTTGATGGCAAAATCTATATAAATAATTAATAATAAATTTATTAGGAAAAAAAATATGTTCATCCATGAAAATCATTTCAATGGAAATGTTATAAGTTTTTTATCTATCTTCAAAGTATAAAATCTCCCAAAGTCTCACAATTCGAACCTTTAACGTTCATATTTTGAAAAGTTACTTTAAAAAGACTTTTATTAAATTGTACAACATTATATAAACTGAAAAATCTTGACATGAACTTCTTATATATACACAAAAGCTATTACATTTGAACAACAAATCATTAAATATTTACATTAAATTAAATATAGTGATTAATTAATTATTAAAATAAAATAATTTATTATATTATATATTTATAAATTATAATTATAAATATAAATTAAAACTTCTAAACGTAAGGAAGTATGAGTTTTTCAATACTAATTAAAAATTATCTTAAAATTTGTTATTTATGCAATGATAACAAAACATTGAAAATGTAATACCCTGGAACGTCGTGAATAATAAGTTTAATTTTGATATTTCGGACCATAGTAAAATTATTAAAATTTTAGTGTCTATCAGTAGATTTAATAGAGTTAGGTATGTATAAATTATTTTAAGTATGGTTATACCAGAAATTATATAAAGATTATGTATTAAAAATTAAAATTTTCTTACAAATATTATATATTGTTATATAAATTTGTATATATATATGTATATTAAAAAAAATCAAAAAATCAAAAATTAGAACAGACGCAGTGCCCATGCTCTGGCCGCTCTAAAACAAGCAAAATCAAAGGGTGAGGAGGGGCTAAGGCCGTAATGGCCTTTGGGATGGCGCTTAAGGCATGGGAGGGACCTTGATGGGACAAGTCATGGCTAGTTTTGGGTAATAAATAACCGAGTTCGAGTGATGCTTCTCATTCAAACTTCTATTTCGAAAATTGGGTATTATAGCAATGTTTTGAGAGTTTGGTGAGTGAGGTTTTGATCATTGAGTTGTGAGTAAGAAATCTGGAGAATTTGGTGGCCAACGGAGTAAAGGAAGTGAGAAATCGAAGCTCGCTGGAAAGTCGCACATTCGCCGAAGCCGAGGCTTCAAATGCCGATTTGAGGTATTTTTTGATGTTTTTTTCTAAGTTTTAAGGTCAAAATCGGGGTCGGGGGGTCGGATTTAAGGGGACTAAAAGGTTGTTTCAAAACTTGGAGGAGAATGAGGGTCACCGACGACGAAATGGCTGTCGGAGAAGATGACCCAAAGGGTCAAGCGTGGAGGGGTAGCGCGTGGGTTGCACATGCGTGCCAGGTGGTAAATAAGGAAAGAAAAATAAATAAATAAAAAATAAAAATATAGGAAGAATTTTTTCAAAAATCTGAAAAAAAAATTCCAAAAAATCTATAATTTAATTTATGCCTTATTTTGGAAAAAAATTATGGAAAATGCTAAATTAATTATTTATTTGATAATTTTGTTATTATGGAAAATAGAGGAAAAATAAGAATTAAATCCAAAAAATAGCAAGAAAATTTCAAAAGTCTATAAATGTTAAAGAATTTTAGTGAAGAAAAATTGGGTTAAGAGAGGGTTTAAATATTTATTGTGAATTTTTTTAGGAAATAAGGTTTAAAAAATAAGGAGAAATTATGAAAATTTATGAAAAATTATGAGGAGGTTGGGAAACTGATATTTCGAAATAAATTTGATGTTATGGAACCTTGAGGCCAAAGATTGAGAAATAGCACGTCTGACACGTTTATCAAGGTCGTCACGCTTACTAATACAGTTTGATTTTGAAAGGTAAGTGTACTTTTATAAGTTTTGTACGATTATAAATGATTTACTCTTAAATAGGTATTTGGTACTACGTAAGTGATTTATGTTAAAAACCCGATTCTCCAGAATGTTTCATCATATTGACATACCATGATATGTATCTAACATGTAGATTGTATACATGACATAACTATGAAATACATATGTACACATTAACATCATTGATCGCCTGCATTTTATCCATATTGGAGTACGAATTGGCACTACTGCTTTACCATAGATGCCCCCATACACCTCGGTTTCAAAAGAGGTGGCCGTAAAAATAGTGAGTAGCATGAAGGGTACAACTGACCCCTACGATGAAGTAAGATATTGCATACACGCATGATATAACATTTTGTGCCTTATTTAGATAGTTCATCATCTAATTCGGGTTATGCGCTAGAACATTCAACGTTTCAGTTAAGACTTGCAGTGAAGATATAGAAATCGAAAATGTGTAACAACTCGAGTTATCGAGGAATGGACAAGTCGTATTATGTTTTGTTGCAGCATAAATATTTCAAGTATTATGTAATATGCCATGACAATAATGTATGTTTTAAGTCATATTTTGAAAGCTTATGTATTGTACCGAGTTTAAAGAATTTTGTATTACGAACCATGTTCGGTGATCAATGTATGAGATGCTATGATTAGGTTCAATTTCAGCTTCCACTTTATAAGATTCTATTTAAATCTAGTGTATTAATTGTTTGGTCTGGCATTAGATAGGTTTAAGGGAATTTCAGGAATAATGTAATTTAGCACGTGAAAAGGATAAAAAAAAAAATGAGTCATAAATTTCTTAAGATATAACACGCCATAGAGAAGTGGGGTGTTACAGAAAATATAGATTTTAACTTATTTTTCTTTCACAATGCATTAATTTTCTTCTATGGTATTGAAAATATGGTATATTAAATCTTAATTAGTATTGAAAAATTTATACGTTATTCTTGAAAGTATGATATCTTAAATGTGATATTTTAATTAGTATTGAAAAACTCATGCATTAGTCTTGCATTAAATTAAAGGTAATGATTAATTAATTATTAAAGTAAAATTATTTATTATATTATATATTTATTTATAAATTTATAATAAATATAAATATAAATTAAAACTCCTAAATGTGAGGAAGCATGGGTTTTCCAATGCTAATTAACAATTCTCTTAAATATTTTAATTTTTGATCTGAAAATTTAATTTTTGCAATGATAACAAAACTTTAAAAATATAGATTTTGATTTATTTTTCCTTTACTATGCATTAATTTTCTTCCATAGACTTGAAAATGTGATATCTTGCATCCTAATTAGTATAAAAAAACCCATGCATTAATATTGAAAATATGATATATGAATTTTGATTTCTTCCATAGTCTTAAAAATGTGATACCTTAAATATTAATTATCATTGAAAAACCCGAGGTATCATATTTTTAAGACTATAATATAATTATTAAATTAAAATTAATAATTAATTAATCACTATCTTTGATTTGATGCAAGTTTTTGAAGGAAAAAATTCACTATTGATTGCCACTTGACAAAATATTTTGGCTGACTATCTTATTTTAATATATTATATAGGATATATAGGATTTAAAGATAAAATTTTATATAAATGAACAATTTTTTATGATTTAATTAATAGTTTAAGTTGTCTATTCATATTTCACATAAATAATATTTATTTTTGATTGATTCAGGGATTGATTGATGAGATGATATGACAAAAAATATTTATTTTTGATTAATTAATAGTATTGAAAAACCCTTACAAATTTAATACAAATTTTAGAGACAACAAACAGTTTTGGCAGATTAATTTTTGGAGGGAAAAAATATTTGTAAACTATTATAATTTATTTAATATATTATATATAAAAAAAATTATACAAATTGACGAATTTTTATGACTTAATTAATAGTTTAAGTTGTTTATTCATATTTATAAAAAATAATATTTATTTTTGATTGATTGAAGGATTAATTGATGAGAATATATGACATAAAATATTTATTTTTAAGTAATTAATAGCATTGAAAAACCCATGTAAATTTAATGCAAATTTTAGAGGTAACTTTTTGAAGAGAAATTGTGTATAGGACCTAAGTTACTTTAAAATATATTAAGAAGATAACTGTAGGAATTTAAAATATTAATTATTAATTATCTGATTAATAATGATAGTGAATAATTAATGTAATTGCATAGAAGTTGTCCAACTGATTATCCCAAAATGTGTGATTGTTAGGAAGAATAAAGATCACATGGAGAACTAAATGATATTTTATTTTAATAATAGTATAAATTTAAAATATTAATTGTTTGATTATTCTACCTGATTAATAATGGTAGTGAATAATTAATGTAATGGCATAGAAGGTGCATTAAGCTAATTAGTGATTATCCCCAAAAAATTACGTATATCTTTGAAATGAAGTATTATTTAAATAATAACAGTATAAAATTTAAATATTAATTTATTTATTGAAAAATAAAAAAAATAAAAGAAGAGCAAAAAACAAAATCGTGAAGTTACGGACGTGAGAGTTATGGCTATGTTTACTTTTCTAGTGCTTTAGCTTCATATAGAGCATACTTTTGTTATGTTTTCATTTTAAAAATAATAAAAATTTAAAATATTAATTATTTGATTAATAATGATAGTGAATAATTAATTTAATTGAATAAAAGCTATAATTAAATTAATTTTATTTGATTATCTCAAAATGTGTGACTATTAGGAAGTGTGAATGTCACATTAAAAACTAAATGATGTTTTATTTTAATAACAATATAAATTTAAAATATTAATTATTTGATTATTCCAACTGATTAATAATGGTAGTGAATAATTAATGTAATGGCATAGAAGTTGTAGTTGATTAGTGATTATCTCAAAAAAATTGTGTATACATTTTAAATATTAATTTATTTTTTAAAAAGAAAAAAATAGAAACTAATTTTGGGAGAAAAAGTTTTATGTAGCAACTCTACTACTTTAATATATATTAAGATTATCGATATTACCTTTTAAATTTTTATCATTATAATTACTAACCTTTGTTTTTTTTATTTTTTTATAATTCAATAATTCTTTTGATTTTTTTATTAAATTTTATTAATAAAAACGAACTTGTCATACATTAACATAAATTTAAAAATCACAGAATGAAGTATTTATGTTAATTTTAATATTAAATAATTTTTGGTATATATTATGTTAGTTTTTATTAAAAAAATTTAATGAAAAATCAAAAGAATGGGTGAATTGTAATAAGAATTAAAATTTATTGTAAGTGATACAAAAAAATAAAATAAAATGACTGATTCACTATAAAGTGTAAAATTTAATGACTAATAGTGTAATTTAACTAAATAGTATATACTATTTATATATTATTAATATTTAATAAATCTATTTTAAAATTTAAAATAATGTTATTAATTAATACAATATTACAAAACACTATACATTTTTATTAGTCATAATTAATCAACGTTTACAATTTTTATTTTACTTAATAGAAACAAAAAGTAATAGACTATAATAAAAATAACAAAATAAAAAAAATATTTTTTTTTATCAATTATACTTTTTGTTATTGCATGTCTTCGTTGTAAAAATGGTTGGATTATTGATTGTTTGAGATTATCGAAAGAACAATCATAATTACTTCACATCATTAAAAAAATAATTAAATTTATTTGAATTCATTAAATTTATGAGTTTTTATCACGTGGACAACTAAAATTATTCGAAGTCATTAAAAATGTCACGATGATTGACTTCGATACACAATGATAAAGGCCTTATGAAAAAAAATAAAATAAAATTGAAGACTAGATGGGTTTTAAGCTCTTTCCATTTTTTTATTTCATTTCAAAAGTTATTGTCAAAAATTTAAAAACAAAATACACAAACAAAATTACTTTCACTGTTCAAATAAACCCTAAATAATTCAATTCAGAATTATATCTCATTACACACAAAATTTTTCTTTTTCATCGACAGGCGTCCAAATTTCTGGCGGTGGCGTTGGCCCTACAACTCCAGTTTGTCCGCGCCGGCAACGCAAACGCCGGCGCGCCTGACGGACTCGATCAGCGGAGACACCATTCTGCGGTGGCGAATCGGCCTGGAGAGCTCCTCGCTGAGGTCGATCTCGACGTCGGAGACCCCGATTTCCCTGAGACGAAGCCCTAGCTTCTCGCCGACTCTAGATGCGATCTTGGAATCCCAGAACCAGAAATTGTGGGGCCGAGTGAATCGGCTGAGCTTGGCTCGGTGCTGGGCCACGAACTCCTGCTCGGAAGACGACGCCATGGCCACGATCGATTCAGTGGCCGGATTTGTCACCTGAGCTGTAATTTTCCGGCAAGATAGCGCCAGCCGGAGCAGGTGCTGACTCGTTCCGGTGGGCGACATGAGAGAGTGAGAGAGGGAGAAAACGGATTAGACAGAGAAAACGATGAGAGAACGTAGACCGTGGTGTGTTCGCACACGCGAATAGGACAGTTATACGACGTCGTTTGTAAGCTTTTTAACGTAGTCTTGCCATCAATAATAGATGATGACTTTGTTATATGATAAATTTATCATAAGTTTTTTGAATTTTGGTTATTTAATTTGAATATTTTTTTATTTTAAAAATTAGTTTAATAAATTCTCACTTTTTTAAAAATTAATCAGAAGATAATTTCATAATTGACATTTCTGAAAAAGTTTAGAAATTGGTTTGACAAAAAATAAAATTCAAAAGGTGTTTAAGACAAATATACAAAATTCATGAGGTATATGATAAATCTATTGTTAGTAGGGAAGGGTATTGTGACAAAATTTTAGGAAATTTAATGGCTGATTTGGCAAATTTTAAAGTTTAGTTTGAGTGCAACCTAAATAACTAAAGTTTATGGGGTTTCTAGTCAATTTTCCTTAAATTATGCATCATTTGAGAAGATTTAAATACGTTAGACAAATTTTAAAATTTAGCTAGAATACTGAAGTTTATGACATGTATGATAATTTTCCCTTAAATTAAATATTTATAATTTCATGACTGTAAAAATTTAATTTATCACAAATTATATTATATTCTTAAGACAATGAAACAATATCAAAATTTGATTGAATAATTTTTAAATAGGTTTATAATCTAAATAATGATTGATAACACTATAAGTATCAATTATTTAAATTATTTTTTTTATAGAAAAGTGATAAAAGTAAATATAAAAAATAATATAGTTGTAAATAATAGTATGAACCCTGGCATTGCTTTATCTTTCTTAATTAGGTTTATCAATTAAATTATAACATTACTTTATTTTGTTTTACACTGATGATGATTAGAATTTATACACTCACAAATTGTAAGTAAGTAACTAGTGCCTTTTTAAGGATGATTAGAAGTAGTAAGTAACCATCACAAATTTATTTATTTATTTGTATTATCTATCGTCTTTTTTATATGGCTTCCTATTAAAAACCATGACAAAATCTGATTTAGCAACCATTTTCAGGTCGATGTGATAAGAGAAAACGATAATTTATCAAAATTTTAGAATAAATTAGTATTTTTATTAATATAAAGTCTCAATTGTTTTAAAAAATATAAAGGTAATCAGTATTATATGTCAAGCCGTAAGTTTTGTTTAACTTTTGATTTCAAAAGTATGTCAAATTGAGTTCATAATTAAATGCAATACACTAAATATTTAATAAATTTCAATTCAATTCATATTAAATATGTTTCAAATTAAATTTAAGTATTTTTGTAGGTTAAATATGCAAAGTTGAGTTCAAGTCTCTTATCAAACAATTATAATTAAAATTTAACTTAATTAATTTATTAAATATTTGCACATAATCAAACCTAGGGGTGAGCATTCGGTTATAACCGAACCGAACCCCCTAAAAATTTGTTACCGAACCGAACCATTTGAAAGAGAGTAACCGAACCGAACTGACCGACAAAACTCACCTAACCGAACTAACCGAAACCGATTTAACCGACTATTATTGCCGTCGCTCGGCGATTTTGATGATCGGAATCGATCATCAGATTCCCACAACAAGATGTTTCGTATGTTAAAAAATAAGGTTGATCCAAAGGCTAATTTTTTTATAGATCTAAAAATTAATGTTATAGAGAAAAATATACAAAAAAAAAGTTTCTGGAGAATTTACCTGGCGAATGGCTAAGGTGGAGTGACTGGAGTCCACGCTGTCGGTGTCTTCATCGGAAAGAGTAATGGCAGTCGCCTCCGCCGTCGCAACAGAGAGTTTGTGATGAAGAACAGAAGATGAAAGGGAAGGGGAAGGGGACGACTAAATGGGAAAAGAGGGCAGAGAAAGAGAGAGGTGGTAGGAGATGTGGCAGTGGACCAGTTGTCATTGTGGAGGGGGGAGAACTAGCGAAGGAGAAGGGGAAGGGAGGGCTGCCGTCAAGGAGGGGGAAGAACCAGAGAAGGAGAAAAAGAATGGAAGGCCGAAAGGGGAAGAAAGGAAGGAAAGAGAGAGAGGGGTTTCTGGGGATTTGTGGTGGGTTTCTTGGGGGGTTGGGTTTCTGGCGCAATGGCAGGGAGAGGTTGGCAGAGAGTGAGAGAGAGGGCTGTTTGGGAGAGAGGGGTTTTTGGCGCAATGTTGCATGCGGTTAACTCGGTTAACCGAGTTAACCGATTTTTTTCTAAATTAATAATCGGACCGAACCGGTTATTAAATATAACCGAACCGAACTAATTAAATCGGTCAGTTAGATTCGATTAATTCAGTTAATCCGAATATTTGCTCACTCCTAATCAAACCCACTTTTTTTAAAATGTCTCAATCCCAAATTAGGCTTAAAAACGTAATTTGTTAAAAAAGTTGGAAAAAGTCAAATTTTATTTTTTATTGGGGTGGAAATGTTAGGGGAAAAACTTGCAGATGCCACGCAGTGAATAACTGGAAATTACTGGCAAATATTTTCCGGCGCCGCGAAACAAGCAAAGCTTAGGGCCGCCACTCACCAGCTGTCACAAAGCGCAGCCTCCTGTCCCCGTCAGAAGCGTCTCCATATACGTCTCTCAAGTCTCTGCTCATCTTCGAAGTATAATTCTTCTCCAATTCAACTCCTGATGTATCTATTGACTCGTGAAATACTCGTGATAGAAATGCTCGGTTCGAACCCTCTTCCGTCGTAATTCCTGCTTGTTGCCAATCGACACAGTTCGAAGTTGGATGAGTATCGGCGAAGAAGCTAACGGTTGGGTCTAATAGCGGGCCGAAATGGGGCATAGTTCGAAGAAGAAGAAGCGCAGCCAGGGCCGGCGTAGCAAGGGCAGGGCTTCGTCGAAGGATCAGGACTCTCACGGCGGCGATGGCAACGACCTTCTTTCAGAGGAAATAACCGCACTGTGAGTGGCTTTTTGAATCTCAAAACCAAATTGAACATTACTTGAGTGGCTTTTTGCATCCCGGCACATGCAGGGCAGGGTAGGCTCAGGGTGGCTAAAGTTACGTGAAATGGAAGTTGGTTTTTCTTACTAGCTGCTATTATTTGCATTTTTCTAACAACGACATAGAGGTTTGAAGTTGGTATAAAGAAATGATTTCATTTAAAATAACCAGTGTTTTATCTAGACGTTTGTATCATTCTTTCTTTCATGAAGCCATTAGTTATTAATTTTTCTCTCTTACGGCTTTTGGATTTCATTGTTTTTATCAAAGTATTTAGCTGCGAACATTTTCATTGTGCGCGGGCATTCATTGTTATCTTGTATTAATCACCCCCATTCACAATATGATATACGAGACACTGTGCTATTAATTTGCTTGCTTGTATTAATGTTTAAGAGTTCGTTTCTCCCCAATCTCCTCTTTGTATAAATATAACATATCTTTAAAATTGAACTGTTCTCGAGGGAAAACAAACAATGCATGGAGGTTCCTTCTAGTCCATTGATTTTTTTTTTGGTAGCACAGCCACCTGAAGAGTACTCATTGCACTTTCATATTCCCCTTTTCTTCCTCCTCCTCCTCTCATATGTGTGTATTTTTTTTTTTTTTTTTTTTTTGGGGGGGGGGGGGGCGGTCATGGGGGGGAGACCTTTGTTCCTTCTTGTTGGCAACATCCGCATTTGTAGCTTTTGACCCATTGTGTTGTCTACCTCAACAAGCCATCAGATCAATGCTGAGGAGCTTTAGTGAATATTGAAGCATATCTCATGGTCTTTTTCTATGAAATGATGACAAGCGAGATTTGGCTGGTTCCATGAATTAGTGTTCTTATGTTAGTCAGACCATATTATTTAGATATAGATAAAATGGATGGATGGTATCAACATCACAACCAAGACTCATGCTGCTTATAATTGATATTGGTTAAGGTTAATTTCCAATAGAGTAAAATTTCTTGTTTGTGAGAGACTGTTAATAAAAATGTTATATGGTACAAGGATTTATAAGTGCTTTGATGCTTTTAGTGTTACAAATTGAGATTGAAAGAAAAGTAGAAAACTAATCCCTTAGTGATGTTAAGAGGGAAGTTTTTCATGTTTACTATATCTCCAAACATGCATCCTGATAACCTATTTTCCAGCTGTTGGTGGGCCCATAAAAATCAATATGGTATCCTTCCCAGCAAAACCAAGGGAGGCACTTCATAAAACAGAAGGAAACTTGTCACCAGCGGGGGTAGTAGGACTGAAGGTGGTGGGGAGTTGTCACTTCTGCAATGCAAGCTTATACTTCTTTTAGGGTGCAGCCGTTCTTGTAATAAGAAAAGGTTTGCAATGAATTAATCGGAATGAAAAATGGAGATGATGGAGCCCTTATGGTCTGGAATAATAGATCTAACAACCTTTTACAAGTAGTGACCATTAGCAAAGCTGCATGTCAGTGGCTCATTATGCTGCTGCCATGCTTCCATTACAACTAGTCTAGTCAAGCTCTGATGGGCATATCTTCTCCACTAGTTTTGCTTAGGTAAAACCTTTTCTGGATATGGAAATTATCCATGGATTTCAAAGGGTACTGCTACGCTGATTTCATAAGCCTGATTTAATGGTATTTCCCTGGTGATGTGTAGGTGTGCAATATTTCTTGAAGATTGCAAAGTTGTTTCAGATTCACCTACTCTAATTAACATCAAGCTCAGGTTTTGAATAAATGATTAATTTTTAAGCTTGTAGAATTACATTCATTACCTCTTAAACTGAGTTCTATAGGCATCCGTATGCAGACCATACTCAAAGGATGCAGGCTATGAGGATTTAGATGTTTCTGCTCTTCTCTCAGTGAAGTAAATGGGTTCTCCTCACTTTTTGATTTGCTTTGACATTTATGTGCATTTTTATCTTTCCTCCGTGCGATTGATCATTTATCACTTGAACAGGTGTTTACCTGGCTATCCATACAAGTGCCCTAAGCTTCGGATAACTCCGGAGAAAGGTTTGTCAAAAGCTGATGCTGATAGCCTTCTATCCTTGCTTCAAGACCAGGTATGAGTGGCTACTTGTTCTCTAACAGTATGTCCTGTTGATTATGTGGTAGTAGCATGCATCTAATATCTTGCTGTGGGATATTGCGCCAAGTCTAATATCTATTTTACATGAGGGAAGATAGAAATTCATATTCTTGGGATATTTTATACATAGTTTGTGATTAAGAAATCAACTCTACTTGGTTCAACCTATCATGTTCTTGTCAAGTGCTCTTGGACATTTTATGTACCAAGAAATTACACCCTCATATTGTTTACTTAACTTTTATTCATTCTTCTATTTTAAGTTAGCTTCGTTCTTTTCCAAGCAACAAAGGAACTTAGCAAATAAGTAGCAATTGGCTGGGAGTCACCCAGTTTCTAAATGCCAAACAGTTGATGTTCGAGACTGTAGGCATTAACTTAATGCTAATCATTACCTATACAACTATATCCGATTGGGACTTTGCCATGTGCTGCTCCACTGAGGCCAATAATAATCTCCTTTTAACATCAGCCTTATTGTTTATTCATGGAGTTTTCACATCCAAGTTTCTTGGACAAACCTTTTCCTTTAATAATTAATGTTCTTTATGATTTATCACAAAAGAAAAGCTCTTTGCATGCAGTTTTTAGATCTGCCCTTATTCTTTGTTGTCTTGTTCTCTTTCTTGATCCTTATTATTTGATTGGGGAACTTTGGATTTATAACTTTCCAGGCTAATTCTAATGCTCGAGAAGGTCGTGTTATGATTTACAATTTGGTTGAGGCTGCTCAAGAGTTCTTGTCTGAAATCGTTCCAATGGGGCAGCTGCATAAATCTGTAAGCTTCAGAATCCATCAGATTGATTATTCATCAAGATGACAGATGCTAGTGCATCTATCTGCCTGCCACTTATATGATTATGGCTTATTTTATTATTGCATTTCTTAAGTTTCAAGGGGCTTTGCTTACATTTCATTTTGTTTTATTTTTGATTACTGAGATCTTACTATATGTAAAACTATGTCAATTTTCATGGAGTCACCGTTAATTAAGAAATTTCATGTCTTAGTGGATTAACAAATGATTTAGCACCAGTTGTTATTTCTTTGTGGAAGGTTCCACACCAGGAAACAGATAGAAGCGATCAGTTATCTCTGAAGGACGCAGCAGGTTCATTTAACAAGAGTTCTTATTGGGGACATTTTGTTTATGGCTTCATAGATCTTTTCAGTGTCCCTAGCGAGTCATGGCATTGGAGTATTGAGCTCAAAGATAATATACATGCCCATGCTCTAGATGGATCTAAACAAGGAGAGGTGCTAGAGAAGAAGGTTGACCAGTATCTGAAACCATCTGTGAATCAGGAGACAAAGCAAGCTCCTTTACTTGGTTCAGCTAAACTAGACACTCTGGAAGAAGAGTGTGAAGCTCATAGTAAGAGCTTATCTTCCAGTGATACAAGTATATCAGCATCAGGGGGATCAGTTGGCAACTCTTCCACTGATGTGACTAAGGTAATGCTAGACTTGTTTGTTTGGGCTTGAGCTTTGTATGCTTATGGATTAATATATTAGTCAAGTTTGTTGCAATTTTTCTTGCACTATGATGCATAGATTGGCTTATGCCAATATTAGTTTTGGTGGTAAAGTAGATTGCTTTATTTTCTTACTCATTTTAACATATTTTTCTTTTTGACTTTATTATTATGCCTACTGTAGAGCTGTTTTACTTAATTTTCTTGGATGAAATTTCTATCCTGGTAATTATTCATTTCCCAATTATTGCTTGGAATATTTTCTGAGTCATGAAGCTGATATACCGGAAATAGGTGCAACCAGGTTAGGAGGTGATATAAGAGGACTGGAGGAAGGCTATGGATTAAGGTGGTTAGATACAGTTGAGTATAGCAGGGATGAACAAAAGGTGGTTCATGAGGTTTGAATCAGGCAAATGTAGCCAAGTCTAGATTGTACGAATAGATAGCTTAGATAACCAGCCTGGTGTGATTGTTCTATTTTGACCCCCACCAGGCAGATAATTCACCCTGAAGGGAATTCAAATCTTAAGTCACTGTGCAGAAGAATAACTCCTTTTGTACATACTACTTCCAAAATAGTTGATGTTTTTACAGCGCAAAAAAAAAAAAAAAAAAACCTGATCTTTTCAACATGTTTGTTCCATTATACTTGGGTGATAAAGGTGGAGTACATTTTCCTTGGAAGTCTATAGCCCCAACCACAGTGTCCTTTTTTGTTTGAGCAACCTCACTTGATTCCATTCCAATGTGTAATAATATGATAGGACTAGGTTGTGATCTAGTGGTGCTACTTGTTAGCGTTTTGTTCATTTCATTTTTGACCTTTCTCTATAAGTAGTTTCTCCAGACCTACGTACAGGGTTTTTCCCCTTTAAGACAGTTTTCTTCTAAAATCAATCTGACAGTTGGAATGTTAAGGCAATTAACTTGCAAAGATTATTTATAATATACATTTTGACCATACTTCTGTTTAAGGGTTGAAACTGAGCTAAGTCTATAATATTCAAGGGACTTAATTGTCATCCTGTTGCAGATTTGCTAGGTTACTTTCTGATTCTTCTGATTTCTGCTAATGTTTGATTGCTTTACTGATTATTGATAAATTTGCAAGCTTTTGCAGGATTATTTTTTTCACGATCATCCTGAAGAAAGTAATGATGAGGATTTAGATAGTAAGCCTTCAGAATCAGCATCTTCTGATTATTTGGTCCCTAATGAATTATCTCAGGACATGGAAAGAGATTTGATTCTGGTGAGTGTTCTAACTTTTCTTGCATGTTAACTTTGTTTTTAATCTCTTTTCTCTTCCTATAGTTTGGAACTCTGTTACAAACCGTTTTGCTACCTTCAGGCTCACCTTCTTCGCCTTTCTTGTGCATCAAAAGGACAGCTAGCTGATGCTTTACCTGAAATAACATCTGAGCTATACAATCTAGGTGTATGTAATTCACAAGTTTTGCTTTAAGCTGGGAAGGTCATATTCTTTCTATTTTTTCTACCTTAGCTTATCTATACTGCTTAATGGTGGTTCATTTCAGATCATTTCAGAAAGAGCGCAGGATTTAGCTACTAAACCATCTACACTCTTTGACCAAACTTTTAATCATGCTTTTGCTCAGCGAATGGTGAGTCACTGTTTTCCCTCCTTTTGTCAGTGTATATTTTTTGCCCTTCCACTAAAATTTGAGCTCATCTTTTATCTGGCAATGTCTTCTACTCCGCCACCCCTGATGTGCTCAAAATGAACCCCCAAATTAAATAGGCCTCATCTAAAATCTCTCAATTCTGGAAAACTGCTTCTAATTATGGAGGTCAGAATGCTTCATCTATTCCAAGTTCTCGATATCTCAATGACTTTGAAGAGCTGCAACCCCTTGGTAGGTGGATGTCATCTCTGCAACTGGTACCATTTATCTTATCTTTATTTATCTGTAAGCTTTTCATTTCTTGAAGATCAAATGAAGTTGTGGCGTTTCACTGTGAGTAATTTGACCTTTAGTATTTTGGTAACATGTTGGATATTTCCTTGAGTATGTATAATGTTGATTATTCTTGTATGGATTACTGTATCATACATACTTAAAAACGCATCCTCAATGCATAAGGCTCCCCACTTTTCAAGGGTAGGCTAGGGTCATTTTCTGTATGCAACCTTATTCTTCCTTTGCAAAGGGGTTGTTTCCACAACTAGAACCTGTGACTTTCTAGTCACGAAGGAGTGACTTCACCATGACTACCAAGGCTCACCCTTGCTATATTAAACTTTTTGATAATATATGGATCCCTTAAAGGAAAACTAGCAAAAACTAAGTTCAGGGTTTAGAATATGTCAAATAGTTAATTTTCCTGTTACTTGTTAGAAGTTCTCTTTATATCCTTTTTTTTGGGAGATACTTTGGCAACCCAACAATTTTAAGGTTTGGTATCTAGGTTTACTATGAATATTGCTATTCTTATTCTTTTTCAGAATTAGTATAGGTTTATGTATTTTATTCAAGCCTTTTTCTTATGCAAGATTAGTTTACATTTACGTATAATTTATAGAACTTGCTGAGGTGTGAATGCTTGATGAGTTTGATAACATTATCACAACCAACTTGAGCTTTAGCATGCATGGTATACACAACAACAGTGCTGTTCTTCTTCCAAGCTTGTAAAAGGTCTTATGACTTGATGATGATCAGTTTGAGGAGAGTTTAAGCAGAAGCTGCATTTTGGCCTTTCAGCCTTCTTAAAAGGAGGTTCAGGAGTTTGTGGAAAGGAATCAATATTTGAAGTTCTAGTTCCTTGATATTTAAAGAGTAACAGTATGAATTACGTGTTGATCTTTAAGGAGATAAATGGGGGTTGGAAGTTGCATTCAGAATTTAGACTTTGTGGGACAGATGTTCTTGATTTATCTCTGTCATTTGTCTCGCCTCCTCTAGTGATTAGTAAGCTAGAATCTGTGTAGTTGACCCCATCCATTGGAGTATATGAGATGCAACTTTTTGTTTCTCAAAAATTTTGCTCATAAAAACTTGGCAGCTTGACTTTTTCAAGTTTTTGCTCTAGCAAGTTATTGGTTCTTTAGAAGTTATTTTCTTTTGTTTGACCTTCCATGGAAGATGCTTGTTATGCGTGCGTAAGACTTAGTAAACTTGGATTTTTTATTCTTGCCTTAATAACTTTCCATTTCTTGGTGGCAGGTCATGGAGGATTTGGTCTTGTTGTACTGTGCAAGAATAAGCTAGATGGAAGACAGTATGCTGTCAAGAAGATTCGATTGAAAGATAAAAGTCCACCAGTCAATGACCGAATACTACGGTAAGTAATTTTATCTTGTTCTACATGGAATATATTGCCCTTGTGACGTTTAGAAATGAATAACATGTTAGGTTTTGAATGGTAATTCCAGGGATGTGATCCTGTTTAGCATTCTATTTTTGTCTAATATCGACTTGTGGCTTTAGTTTTGTATTAATATCTTTTATGTCAATTCATGAAGAAAATGTTTCCTTTCAGAAACTGAATGGTCGGGATAGAGTATCCCCTTATAAACTGTTTGTTCTGTAAAATTTACATATTAATCCATGCTTTGATTTTCATCTTTCTCTGTTCTCTGTATACATTTTTGAAGATGCTAATGGCATGGTTGGTAAATCTTTTGGACATCATATGCTTTGCTCTGGTCAAATCTTCATAGGAGCTTTGTTTTTGGCAACCCTGGTATAAATTGTAAAAGCAAGATCAGAAAGCAAGGCCAATAAGAGATGGTAGTCTGTCAATTTATGGTGGCAGTGGTTGGTTGTGTGGTGGCCATTGACCGTTTGCTGTTATTCCTTTGTGTGAGTTTGTTGCAGCATTTCTTTTGATTAGCTAAGAACAAGGTGGCCGTAGTTGAGTGTTTCTTCATTCTTTAAGGTACATCATTTCAAATATAAAATTCAAAAATGGGAAACTGACTCCACCATAGCTTTCCTTGGCATTCTCTTTGACATTCACTGGTTGGATAAGGGGAATACAAATGGGTTGCCTGGGTGAAGATCCTTCTATTTCTGAATAATTTCGTGTTTTCATGTTGTACATTTTGGTTTCACAATGTCAAACAGGTGAGTAAATTTCTAGGCACTATGAGAGATCACATGTAAAGTTGACAAAGTATATGTTCTTATACTTCTTTAAACCAAACAGATGCAGATGACTAATTTAATCTTCTAACTTTCAATTTTATTTCATTTCCTTTTCTTTTTCCCCTTCTCTTCTCTTTCCCCTACCAAACATGCACATAGGTCACTATTTGTTGCTTCTTGTCTGCAATTCATGCTCACAGTTGCTGTGGTTATGCTACTGCTGTTATTTATTTTTCTTACTGTTTTACCCTTTTTTATTATGTGACAACTCAGAGAAGTAGCTACTCTTGCCCGGTTGCAGCACCAGCACATTGTGCGTTACTATCAGGTACTGACTTCTGAAATAAACTTTCCTTTGTACTTTTCCATATAGATTTTCTTTAAGATTATTGGTTTAGATAACTTTCCAAACTAGAACAATTGAACCATGTAACAACTATTTTATGTTCTTTCATGGTATGAGATCTCAATTTGTGAATCCTACAACTAAAGTTAAAAGTTTTGAGAAGTTCGTTTGATAAAAGATCTTTTATTTTCTTATTCAAATGAAATTATAGAATGTAATTAGTCATGATTTTTCAGGATATCCTAATTCATTATATGATAAACCATTTCAGGCATGGTATGAGACAGGATTTTCTGGTTCCTATGCTGATGTGACATGGGGCTCAAAGACTGCAGAGAGCTCCAGTTTTAGTTATTTGGGTCCAAGTTCTGCAGATAACGAGAATAAGCTTGAATCTACGTATCTTTATATTCAAATGGAGTATTGCCCAAGGTACGTTTTTCATTCTCTTATTTGGTATCCTATTCTACAGTCACTCTTGAAAGTAATCAATTTCTACTGCTGTTTTCCACACCTATTCTTGATTTGCCATTATGATTTTGTGTGTTCCCTTCATTTTTGGCTGCGGCATTATCCTTTCCTACTTTTTGTTAATTGATTTGGAATATCTTCACAAATATGGCCTTCTGCATCTCTCTAATAATTTTCTGACATGTTTTGCTACTTGGGCTTCATAGCATGCACAGTGGTAGATTGATGAAATTCTAATATTTTCATGAATCCAGTTAGATATTTTATTTTATTTTCTGGTGAGGGTTTTGGATAAACCCCAATGTGAATTATGTAGTATTAAGTACTAAATTTTGCATGATTAATGCTTGGATATACGTAGTTACAATTTTAGTGTATTAATTTTCCCGTCGTTGGTTCGTCTTAAGTAAACTTAACGTGTAGCAAAAGCCTCTTTATTTCTTTCTTCCAGTAGTTCTATGACATGCTTTTATCATCTTTGGAATGTCGTGGATAGAGAGATTTTTTTCCGCAATACAGCTATTCAAAAACTATAGCGCCTTTGGAAGAAGTTTAAATGCCTCCTCCTGAGCTCTTTTTTCTAATAAGGGTGAGGCTGCAGGACATAGGATTTTAGACCTCTTAGGCTCATAGGGAATACATATAAAAGTTTGGTTAAATGTCCTTTCTTATAGGCCAAATATGTTCTTTAAGAAAGTGATATCTGAATACCACAAGGCTTTTTTTGGCGGGTAAACAAATTCTACAGGCAGCTTCAGTGGCCAATGAATGTTTGGGCTTTCATTTAAATGGTAATCTCATGTTTGTTAGCAGTTCTTACTTTATGTTATGGATAAAATAGGTTTTGGGCCTAAGTGGAAATATTGGATCAGTGTTGTATTTTCTCTGTTAGCTCCTTAGTTTTAGTCCATGGTGTGCTTGAAGGTTTCTTCTGAAGCTGTAAAGGTGTGAAGGTTTAGGCCGGATTAATGGTTTTATGATGTAGTCTAGTAAATATGCTAAGGTCTCCCATCCTTTATTTTCTGACAACTCCTTTATTCTTTGTGAAGCTAGAGGGAGGATGTTAAACTTTCTTAAGAGCATTTTCTTGTGCTTCAATGTGGGGTTTGGTTTAAGAATAGAAAGGTGAGTTCATCTGGGTGGGTTAAGTTAGCAGTGTTCTCTGTCTTGCTAATTCTTTTGGGTGCAAGGTTGTTCTTCTAACCAAACATCTCAGTCTTCTAATGGTCTTGTCCTTTAAAGCCAAGTCAGATTGGAATGGAGTTATAGAGAAATGTGAATGTGGGCTTGTTTTGTGGACTACCTTTGTATACTGCACCTTGTCTGGTATCCCTACATATTTCCTGTTCATAATTCATTCTTCTATGGTGGTTAGACTGGAGAAGTTTTATGGAGAGATTCTTTGGGGTTTTGCAGGGAAAGAGTTTAGATGCCTCCTAGTCAGTTGGGATAAGATTGTTTGAGGATTAGGAACTTTGGAAATCTAGCAAGGCCCTCATTGCTATGTTGTTGTAGAAGTCTGCTTGTTAGATGGATAGATTTTGGAGGAGAGTTACTGAAGCAAAGCCTAAGTATGGCACCTAATGCGGTAAGTGCTGTTGACAATAGTTTAATTTTGGTATGCAAAAACATATTGTGAATAAATGAATATAAATAAATAAGTATATCCATAACCATGGTATAATGATTTTGGTGTATGTAGCGGTTAATATCCTGAAATTTTTTCTGAAGTATGGGAGATTGGCCCATATAACAAGAGGCATAAGAAAAAAATTAAATTCAAGAGGAAATTTGGCAGTTTTTGGTTATTTGGTAGGGATAATTCGTTAAATATTTTTAGTGAATTTTTGAGGAACACAATGCCCCTTCTCTTAAATATGAAAAGATGCTAAATCTTAGAAAGTTTGTGACTTTGTACTAGGAACCAAATTTTAACTTTTTATTCTTAAGTTGTGTTTGGATAGGGTTGTCATTTGACCCTATTATTTGGAATTCATATTCCAAATTCATTGTTTGGAATACATTATTGTTGAAAGCATTTGAATTTCAAATGATACCATTTGAAATCCCTTTATCCAAACGCAACCTCAAGGATTTTGACTTTTTTGTTGTTGTTGATAGTTTTATTGAATTCAAATGGGGGAATACTTACTTTTTTACATTTGTCTTGAGTAAATGTCATCATTTTCTATCTTTTGCTTAGCAGTAGCAAATATAAGTAGCACATAGACAAACCAGTTCAGGCTGCGCAAAGATCAGAAATTTTGGAGCTTTTATTTGACGTCGACAGTCAACTATCCAACGTGTCATGGAGACAGTCTATTAGGAGTCCTTTCTTTAAATTTTTGCTAGTTGTGATCTTCAATTATAGGTTTATCATTTCTGCTGTAACCGTAGTGTGCTAGAGGTCTAGTAGAATGTGTTAGAATCAGAGTTTGTTATACGGTTATGGGTGAGGTCCCACCTATCAGGAGAATATACTTCTCCAACGGCCTTACAAATATGCCTCTTGTGCGATTGGGAAAGGCATGCATGAAAATCAAGAGATTCTGCTTCTCTCATCTAACCATTCTCTCTCGTTCTCTCTATCTCAATCTCTCTCTCTATTCGTCTCTCTTCTCTCTTCTCTTGCTTCTTACTGTTCTTCCTTACTGTCGACTCCATTCTCAAGCGGAGGACTGAATTTCCCTACCAATCCCCATCGGATTAGTAGGAGGGCGGTGGCAGTCACAACTGGGTTGTGACGCAACGGATAACCGTGGTAAGATAGTCACTTGTTCACATATTTGACCTACAGTCAACTTTAGAAGGCAACAACTAAGATAAAATGGCCATTAGTTTAAATAGTCAACTGTTGAAGGTAATAATTGAGGTAAGGTGGTCATTGATTTGACAGTCCACCTAGCATTTGACTATTTAAGCAGACAGCCAACCTTTCAGTTTTGCATACTTTCTGATTCTGTATCTTTTTATTTAAAGTCCACCCAACAGTCAACTATCCAAGTGGACAGCCAACCTTAAGAGCTGGTCAGTCAATCGTTGGACACTAATGGTCTAAATTTTTGAACTTGACAGAATCTACCCCCCCCCCCCCCCCCCCCATGCTAAGGGAAATCTCTTTATATACTCTTAAACTTGAAGAAAGGCATAAGAATGGAAGAAGAACAAAGTGCTCACAACCTTGCACTACATTCAAGCTTTCAAGGAGTCTGTCTACAAGTTTTTCACCTATTTGAGAGTATCTTGAATTTCAGTTTCTAATATTTCATCAAGAGAGCTTTTTTTGTACATCTGATTTAGGAGAGATCTTTTCTTTTTAACAAATTACTTATTGTAGGTATGAGAATTCCTAGGGGGATTTTTCTTAATGAGCTAGCACCATATGAATTAGCAAGGATTTTTCATGAGCTTTTAGGATAAAACTCTGGGTTTGATTTTGGATAGAAAATTCTTGTAGGTGAGCTAGCTCCGAATCAACCAGCAATTGCAGCTTGTGGTTTAAAGATAGTGGCTTGAGATCTCTAGTTGCAGCTAGATGAGTGAATGTAGGTTTGGGATAAGCCAAACCACTATTAATTGTTGTGCTTGCTCTTTCTATGCCTATACTTATTGATTTTGTGAATTTACCCTCCCCCCTTCTTATATTAAACTCCATTAATTCTGCTAAGAAGTGGTCTACCGGTCCAATTATGGAAAGGGATAGAAGAAGTTTTGCTGGACTATTGTAAGTTAGTATCTTCCATCATTAGTAGTGGTCTTCTAATTAATTTGTTATTTTATTTGTTTGCAGGACCCTGAGGCAGAAGTTTGAATCTTATAATCATTTTGACAAGGACTTAGCATGGCATCTGTTTCGCCAAATTGTGGAAGGCTTGGCACATGTCCATGGGCAGGGAATTATCCATCGTGATTTGACTCCTAATAACATCTTTTTTGATGCCCGTAATGAGATCAAAATTGGAGATTTTGGTCTTGGTAAGATTTTTATTTTCTAATATTATATCAACAGCACACCATTTATGCCTATGAGATCTTCAGTGTATATTGTTGCATCAGTTGCAAATTTGTGCAGTTCCATTTCCTCTGAAGGCTTTTGTATCTTAACCTTAAGATGTCAGAAGATGCCTCAGAGATATGTAAGACCTTTATTGGAGAACCAATTTCAATTAAATGATAGGGACTTGTAACATCTTTTTCAGGATTATATATTCTTTACATCAGGCTTGGATAACTTTCATTTGGACTCTCTTTACTTGCATTGGCATGTAAAATACCTTGAAATGGTTTAAACTTCAGACTTTTTGTATCTGAATCATAAGATAGTTAGAAAAAACTTCAGATATATGTAAGACCTTTATTGGAGAACCAAGTTCACTTAAATGACAAGGGACTTATAAAATCATTATCAGGATTATATATTCCTTCATGTCAGAACTGGATAACTTTCATTTGGACTCTCTTTTACTTGCACTGGCATGTAAAATACCTTGAAATGGTTGAAACTTTGAACTTGTTGACTGCAAACATGTACTGTAAATACCAGATAAAGCTTACACGAAATAATTGTCTATGATACTGGAAATCTTAGTTGTGAAACAACTGAGAGTTATTTTAGTTGTTGAAATAATTATTTCATTGTTTTTTCGTGGCTGAAAAAGGTTTTCCCTAATTTTTGGACTCTTTTGTTCATTCTAGATAAAACTCAAGACATCAGTGTTGCTTTTTTAATTTATTTTAGATGAGTTGAGGCTTAATATGCACAGAAAATGAAAACAAATTTATCTTGTTTGTGTTGATTATTCTGTTATAGTGGGTTAAGGCTTGTGAGTGTGACTTTAACATGTCAGCTAAGTTTCTGAAGCGAGAACAACTGGACCAGGATCCAGATCCTGCAGAAATGGCTGGAGTTTCTTTAGATCGTACTGGCCAAGTTGGTACCTATTTTTACACTGCACCTGAAATTGAGCAAGGGTGGCCAAAGATTGATGAAAAGGTTAATCTTTAGCTGGTTTGAGTAGCTTCATTCTGTTGCTCTGCGCTGACCTTTTCTTGTCTGCTATCTTGGTTCACAGGCTGACATGTACAGCTTAGGAGTTGTCTTCTTTGAGCTATGGCACCCATTTGGAACAGCTATGGAGAGGCATATTGTTCTTTCTGATCTTAAGCAGAAGGGTGAACTTCCTCCAGCATGGGTTGCTGAATTTCCAGATCAGGTATCCTTATTACAGCGCTTGATGTCCCCAAGTCCTTCAGATCGTCCATCTGCCAATGAACTACTCCAACATGCTTTTCCTCCTCGGATGGAATATGAATTGTTAGACAGTAAGTTATGAAGATGCTTGCTCTGTACATATTGGCAACTATTCTTCTTTTGCATCCTATTAGTTGGTTAAGAAGATTGGGAAGTTAGCACTTCCAGAATTATTCAGGAGCAGCTACTGCTATCGGGATTCATGAATGTTAGTTGATTATGGTAATACTGGATGATTTCAATGGCTAGTATTTGATTAGATGGCCTGCTTTGAGTGTTGCTTTGTTAGTTTGTTTCCACTGGTTGTGGTGAATTCTACCATAGTGTCTTGTTATATCTAGTTAAGCTGGATCTTTTAAACCCAATGTCCTTTTTGCCGTAGGGTGTAATCATTCTTTGTTTCCACTGGTTGTGGTGACAACCCTATCACTTTCTTGTTTTCAATTTCTGTTTTCGTTTTCTTTTGTGTTGAATTTTCATTTTCATTTAAAAAATGAGAGCTTAACATATTGTTTAATAACTATATTTTGTTAGTTTTATCTTTGTTTTTTATATTTTTTTTTTCCTTTTCCTTCCCCACCCTTCCTGCAGCCAACAACTAGAGTTGTTGGAGACTCCTTCTGGCCAGTCTTAAAAATGCCTACTCATCCCATGGAAGTTGCCGGCATTGCATGACTTCCAAGGGCCCTAGGAGTCATCAACATCTTGGCAACTATTGGAGGGCTTGTCAGTGACTTTGGTTGCCAGTGGTTGGGAGGGTAGCAATGAAAACAAAATGAAAATTCTCATCACACTTTTTTCTTGTTTTCATTTTTCTTGGAAAAAGTTCTGATATATATATTTTTAGAACAAAAATAAGCAATCAAATGCTGTTTTTTGTTTTCGTTTTCAAAATAATGAAAATGGAACCAAATGTGGAACTTGTGGTTGAGTTTATTACTCATCTTTTCTCATTTCAAGTACTCCTGAAACCCAATATTGAAATGAAAATTGGCAAAATTCACTACTTTTAAAGCTAGAATTGACTCTTCAAAATGTTTTGCTTATGTTTGATATCCAGAGTAAAGATTTTGACTTTCACTACTTCCTGTGGACTATGTTCTTTGCAATGTTTATTTTTGTTTTAATAAAAATGAATGCTTCGATTCTGTGCATCTTTTGTTTGAATTTGAGCCAAATGTTTCTTCTGCCCAGATATTTTGCAAACAATGCATACTTCAGAAGACACCAGTGTTTACGATAAAGTTGTGAATGCTATATTTAATGAGGAGATTCTAAGCACCAAAGACCATGATGAGAATGTCAGAAGATTAGTTTTGGCTAGAAATGATACTTCATCTATCCAGTACACAGATTTTGACACTGAAGTCCGAGACCAGGTTGCCGCAGTAGCAGTGGAAGTATTCAGACAGCATTGCGCTAAGCATTTGGAGATAATACCTATGAGGTTGCTGGGAGATTCTACACAGCTAAATAGGTTTTCCCTTGAACCAAACAATTTCTTGGTTCCCCTTGGAACATTTTGATACCTGGAATTATTATATTTTTGCATTCTTGAGCTGGCAGCTTATTTTGTTTATGATGTGAAGGAGTGCTGTCAAACTTTTGAGTCATGGGGGAGACAAGATAGAGCTTTGCCACGAGCTGCGATTACCCTTTGTGAATTGGGTTGTTGCAAACCAGGTAATAGTCTGTTGAACTCTACATGCCAATTATTGATTAAATGAGATGACAGTACCTTTCCCAATTTTGGTTTGCCAAGTCTCTGTCTTTCTTCACTGTAATCAAGCAAATGAATCCATTGTGTTTGTTTTTGATCTCTCAAGATAGTTGCTAGCTTACCTATCCATTTTTTCTAATTGCTATTTCTGTACCCATATCTTTGTGCAGTTAGATATTCTTGACATTCTCAAAATTTCTTCTTTTCTGATACCTCATTGCCAGGACCATCACTCTAAGTCTTAATCTCACTAGTTGTGGTTTGCTGCATGGATTCTTGCTCGCTGATTGCCTTATATCCATCTCCATATGTCATCCTGACTCACGTCTAAGAATTTTCTACCAAGTTTTATTTATTCTTCCTCTTAACTCATTTGCTACAAGTTTCTTCCATTTTGTCCACTATTGCCACATGCCCAGCCATCTTAATTACATCTCACACATTTTATCTTCAAAAAATGTTGTTCCAACTTTACTATGGATAATCTTGTTTCTAATGTTATTTTATCTTGTATGCAAATCCACTGCAACATTCTTATTTCAATTTTATTCATATTTTGCAAATGTTATACTGAATGCTCAACATTCCATGCTGATCCCTAGGAGCATTTACTTTTTTGTCCATTGTATCCCTTCTTGTTAGATTGGCAATTGTTTTTAGTTTAAAATTTTCAGAAAAATGGAAGCAGGTTTTGTTTTTGTATTTTATTTCAAGAGACAAAAAGAAGAAAATTGTTTGGTACACAAGAAGCAAGAGAAAATCAAGAAAACATACATAGTGGTTATCATCATCATTAACTCCACCTGATCCTAACTAAGTTAGGGTTGGTGGCATGCATTCGTAATATCAATTGACTTCTAAAAGTCACATTGACAATACAAATCTATGCAAAAGAATGTCATTGAAATTAATGTTTTCTATGTTGAGAGAGAGGTTTTTGAATATGATAAAACTCATTTTTTACCTATTCCCAAGGAGGTCACTAGTGGTTGGTGAGGGTAGTGACTGAATATTACTAATTTCGTCGGCTCGAATGGTTACCATGAGTATTTCTTAATTATTTTTTGAAAAAATAATGCCTATAGTCGAAGGACTAATAAGTTATTTCTTTCATCTCCCCAAATATACCAATATTGGCACCAATGGTACATAAATGTATTCGTTGTTTAAACAACTATTCAGAGTTCCTAGAGCTCCTTGTAAGGCTTGTTGGAAAACCTATTGTCGGACTTGATTAATTGCTCTTTGTTGTTCAAAAAGAATGGTCTCATTTTTGTAATTTTCTAATTGTTCCAAAGTATAAAAGTTGAATTAATCAAATTCCATTTTTCTTGCTCTATCTCAGAGTACCCATTCACTTGAAACCAATCTACTTCCATTTCCACTTTCCATAAGTGAGCTCAGGCTTTCTCTAGCTGTTCAATGGCCCCCTCACGTAGTTCTTCTGAATTTCGAATAGTATTCAAGATCCTTTGTTTTCGATTATCTAATAAATCACTTAATGAAAGTAGATTATCTTTCCATTCATTTCAAAACTTCCATGTTCCCTTCCCGAACCAAACATGAATCTTTTGATTCATTTGGCTCTCATGCTCAATTACTTTAATTACTTATGGTAAATTCCCATATCTCTTTTTTTAATGTAATGAGCCTATCCTCTTTTCTATGGTCATATTCCAAAATACAAATATTGAAATTGATTACTAATCCAAGATCAAAATATTCAGAGAACTCTTCTGACCAAACAAAAAAATATGTAATCGTCAGCAAAGTTGTTTCTTTTTTTTTGTTCAAGTCCAAAAAATTCTTCTTACTTTATACATAACATAATACACAGGTCGTCGATTTAGCATTGGATGAAAAAGGATGAAATGCCCATTTTTCCAATAAATGGTTCAAATCTTTTTATCAATATGAGTGTTCTATATCGAAAAAAGAAAAATATTTATTTTGAAACCATTTATGTATTGACATAGTGGTAGAAGGAGTACCATGCTGCGTCTAGACTTCAAACGGTTTAGTTTTAACCACGTTAACAATCCCACATTACTGGTTCATAGTCAAAGTAGATTTACCAATGAATCACGAAATGTTATGGTTCTTGCATATAATTTTTTAATTTATTCAGAAGTACTTCGCGAGATCATGCACCCCTTCTTTCCTAGTTATAAGGAAAAAAAGTACAGCTGGTTGGATCCAACCGATTCTTGAAATAAACAACTCGCACACACCCCCTTTCCAAAAAGCAATACACCAAGGGTGGGGTCTGTAGCTGTTGGTAGATACGAGAGAGTGAGAACTGGTGGTGGCTGGTTTGGTGAAACTAAGGGCGGGGTCTGTAACTGCTGATTGGAAGCAGGTGGGTTGGATCATGGCACTTGATTGGTTGGATGAGCAGGTGGCTGTTGATCAGAAAGTTGGGAGACAAGGATGGTAGATAGGCTAGGGTTAGGGAAGGTTGGCAATGCTTGCCCCAGAACTTAACACCTTAGATAACCTTGTAGTAAGCTACAATTGGATTTCATGACCTTGATTTACTTTTGGTCAATGTAGTGATCACTGGTTTACTTTGTTGACAAATGCTTTATGTGTCATCAAATATGCTTTCTTTTGTGCTTGGAATGAGTATTCTCATTACAAGTGCATATAAATAAGCTCCATTTAAGATTTCTTGATGACAAACCCAATAAGATTGCATTGAGAAAGCTCCAATTAAGCACAGTCATAAAAATTCTCTCTCAACCTCATTGCTAACGCAATACTTGCACAGTTGCACTTGCTTGGCCAACTTGTAAAAGAAAGCTTTGCCACACAAAAGGAGGCATGCTGAGAATATAAATAATCATGATAAGAGTGTTGTTCTAAACAGTTTGAAGTTTTAAGAATCAACAGTTTCAGGCTTTCTCTTTCTCTCTCTTGTTTGAGCTCCTTTACTTGATGCATAAGCTATTACTTACATAACATGTTGTCATTGTGACTCTTACTTTTGGATTCTACACCCAATATTGTGCCCTTGGTGTCAATGAATGAGTATTCTTTTCACAAGGTCTTATAGACCATATATAGAATGATTGGTGGGCTAAAATTTTTGTCCAGACATTTGTCTAGATGTTTGTGTCCCTAATTTTTTTGTTCATGTGGTTCTCAAGAGTATTCAATTTCCATTTCACCATAAGAAAAGTTGGGACAAAATTTTTGTTCCTTGCTATGAATTTATGAATTAAAATATTTTATATTAGAACTATCAAATGTTTATTTTGTTGCAATATCAAATACATATCGATTTCTATTGTGACTGATGATAACAATTGACAATTTTTCGATCAACTGATTTCTTGATAATGATTTGGTGTTTGATAATTGGACTGAGCTCAACAAAGAGAGAAGATTTTTGGCAATTTGATTCTTACACGTAGAAATTTATCTATTGTTGGGCCATAACCCATATAAAGGAGGAGGGGTGTGTTAGGTAGTTGACAACTAATGTAAAACTTGTCCGATAAAACAATATTGTAGAAAAAAGTGATTAATAAGCTAGGATTCATGTAGCCATCCCACATAGTGGGATAAAGGCTTGATCTGTTGTTGTAAAATATCTAGTAATGTTTCTATTAATTGTATCTTGAAGGACATGGATTTGTCCATTGTCAGATATTTGGACTATTTGAGACATCTTTTTTCTTTTCTGAGACTTCTTAATCCTATTTGTCCTATTGCAGAAATCATCTTTCAAACGTTATGAAATATCATATGTTTATCGGAGAGCAATTGGTCATTCACCACCAAATCGTTACCTTCAGGTTTGCATTAATTTGAAATTTACTTGGTAAGATGTCTTTTTACAATATGTCAGCTAAAGCAATCTGCTCACCTGTGTCAGCTTGGTAATGATGATTTATAGATGGTAATTAATTCTATAACAGTAGTTCCTATGTGTAGGGGGATTTTGATATTATTGGAGGTGCATCAGCTTTGACAGAGGCAGAGGTCATCAAGGTATTCAATTGTAGGTCACTTTTTCTCTGTGTGTATGCATGTTTGACCTTTTCCCTCCTCCTCCCTATTGCCTCATTGTCTACTCCAATTACCATGCACTTGGTTGGTAAATAATGTTGGCTTCGTGGATCTATGATCAGTTGCCTTTTTTTTCACATTTAGCTGCCCCCCTCCCCAAAACCAAAAAAAAAAAAAAAAAAAGAAGAAAAAAGGGAAAAAAAAAACCCACGCACCAAAACCCTGGTGGCCAAGCTTTCCTCCCATCTTTCCTATGCAAGTTTTTGTATTCCATTAATTGCTTTATGTGATGAAGGATGTGAGTAGGCATATTACTTATGTTAAAGTGACCTAGTATACCAAATTAATTACATCCTCAGATTTTAATCTGTCATAAAATTAGCCCAAAAAAGATGAAGAACATAGTGTAGTATCATAATTATTAGGACTTTTTAGAATCTGTCATTTTTGGATTCTTTGTTGCTTAGTCATTGTGCTTATTGCTCAGTCATTGTTGTGACATTTACCTTGTAACTTTACTTTTATTCCATATGTTAGAAGGAATAATTTTGTTTCGAATTATTATTATAATCAAACAAATTGACTTGGATTGTTTATTAGTTGAGGCAAGGGTAACTTGAAGAAAGAGTTGTCTTTGTTAGAGATATTAGAAGAAATTGGGAGTTTCTGAATTTATCTTGTAGGATACCTGTAGGCTGGGACTCTAAATGAAGTGGAAGTCTTACATAGGTCAAGGTAAGACATCGAAAGTTGTTTATTGCTGTTAATATTGATGCTTTCAAAGACAACAGGAGCTTATGAGTCTATGACTTAGTATCTAGTTAAATTAAGCCCACAATTATTCATGTTTACTAAAACTTGTGTTTTTGATGAAAATATTTGGAAATCTCCCTTTTTTTTTTTTTATTGTTACGTTTGAGGTTCCTACTCATGGTTAGTGTAGGATTATGCTTCTTTCTGTTGATGGACTAATCTTGTAGCTATGCATGACGAGGGAATGGAAAGCAGGTCAACTAATCTGGAAATTACCTGTCGGTTTTTGACATTATAAATTCATATATAGGGATAATTTCAAGTTAAGTTAAAGATATTGCAAGATAATTGTTGCTAGAAAGATTAAGATAATGTATTAAGTTTTAGTGTTCAAGGTATTTTGCTAATTTACTAGGTTTGACATGATGGTGATTTTAGGTCATTGACCATAACTAATTTGGGTCTAATTGTGCTCTTGGGTCTTACATGTGATTAACATATCGTGTAATGTTTTTGTGTAGGCCAACACTGGTATATAGATAGCTGAAAAAATTCTGCATTTCTTAACAATTATTTTAAACTACAAACATTTGTTTTTGTATTTTAGTTTTATTGAAAGATAAAATTCTCTATAAAGTTCATGAATCAAATTAACTAAATAGTTGTAAGCAACGAGACCTTATTGGAGGCACAGATAAGGCAATAACTGAAGAGTAACTGGCCAGACCCATTAAGCAACTAACATGTGCTACATTGATTGGCTTTGGTAATATACAATTATCTCAATTTTGTTGGGACTTGGGATCAGTAACACACCTTATCTGTTATTATAACTTTTCCTAGAAATGATGCACTTGTCAGCCAGATCTCACAATTGTTTGTCCCTCTGAAGCAATCTTCAAATATTGCACATGTTTAGCATGGGTTCAATAATAGCACAAAATGTTATCAATGAGTAGAATAATAACCTCATCCACATATGCTTTAAAAACCAATTTATTAGGTCCATAAGTGATGACATTTTGTTGAGAATTCATAATGACCATAAGTGGTTCTAAAAGGTGTCGCCCAGTGCCCTCAGCTTAACTTTCAGTAGGTACATCTTTGGATCTTAGATTACTTTGCTGAATACATGGGCAGTGCGTACCTAGTCAAATAAATTATCCATAAATTTTAGGACAAAAACTCCCAACATATTCTTTTCTCAATTTGCAGGCAACAATGGACATCATGAATCGGTTTTTTAATTCAGAATTATGTGATATTCATCTAAATCATGGAGAACTACTGGAGGCAATTTGGTCTTGGGCAGGAATAAAGGTAGAGCATAGGCAGAAAGTGGCAGAGGTATAGCTACTATGTAGTAACACTACGACCATTTGATATCTATATTATCTAGCATATGATGGATAACTTGAAAAATTCTTTGGTTTCTGTGTGAAGCTTTTGTCGTTGCTGGGCTCTTTGCGTCCTCAGTCATCTGAAAGAAAGTCAAAATGGGTGGTGATAAGACGGCAACTTCGACAGGTTTGGAAAAACCTAATGTAGAGAACTAATTTTGTTTAGTATTATCATTCTTTTTGGATGAAATAGTGTGATCTACGGCCTTGTTGTATACGTCTTTTTTTTTTTTCTAAGTAGCCTTGGTGTGTATTATTTGTAGATGACATTTTGTTAATGGATAAGACAAAAGAAGGCATGAATGCTTAAGCTTGAGATATGAAGAAGCACTTTTGAATCTAGAGGTTTTAAGTTAAATAGATTAAAAATCGAATATATGAAATGCTAGTTAAGTAAAAATATTAGTGTAGATGATATTATGGTAAAATTGGAAGATACAAGCCATACTAAGAAAATATCAGTTCAAATATATTGATCATCCAAAAAGATGGAAACATTAATGAGGATGTCATCTATAGAATTAAGGTAGGACAGTTAAAATGGAAAAGTGCATCTAGTGTGATGTGAAAATTGCGTTATAGTTAAAAAGAAAATCTTATAAGATAGCAGTAAGACTAGCTTTGTTGCATGACACAGAATGTTGGGCAATAAAGCACCAATATGTACAAAATTTGAGCGTAATGGAAATGAGAATGTTACGATGAATGTGTGGTTTTATAAGAAAAGATAAAATTAGAAATGAGGTTTTTGTAAGAAGGTTTGAGTAGCTCCTATTGAAGATAAGATGCGTGATATGATTAAGATGGTTTAATCACGTGAGAAGACGACCAATAGATACTGCCGTCAGTATAGTGGATGGAATGGAACAAGTATGTGGCAAAAGAGGTAGAAATGATTAGTATGGAACAAGTATGTACCAAGAGAAATTTGGCGAGAGATTATTGGATATGATATGAATTACAAGGGCTTTATAGAAGATAAGGGCATAGATAGAAATGACTAGTGGGCTAGAACTGTGTAGCCAACCCCACTTAGTGGGATCAAGGCTTGATATGTTGTTGGTGGTGTTGTAGGCTTTTTGATATCTTGAAAGTGCCACTTTCATTTTGCATTGTACCATCACTCTCTGTTGACTAGTGGAAGGCATTGTAGGCACCAGGTTGAAGGTTTTGGGTTATGGTGCATGGTCTAATAAATGATAATAGTGTTACACAAATGCATCACCTTCTTATGTAATTTCTATTGAAGATAAGTGTTAACCTTCCTCTTACACTGGTGTAATAATAACAGAAAACGCATTTATCTGAGTTATTATAGCACAAGATACAGTGTTCCTAATTATTTGAAAATTTAGATGGATGATATATCTAGATCTGGCATGTGAATCAGTTGTGACTGTTGGATTCAAGTTGTACTTTTTATATCCTCTAACCTTGCTATCTTTCAGGAACTCAATCTTGCAGAAGCTGCTGTAAATAGGTTGCAGACGGTAGGACTAAGGTTTTGTGCAGTCGCAGACCAGGCCCTTCCTAGGTTGCGAGGTGCCCTTCCTGCTGGTAGGTAACATTGACCTTCTCGGATAAGACATGAATTGATGTGTGGGACACATCATTTTTCAACCTGCCCTACCATGCAGACAAATTTACGCGCAAGGCACTTGATGAATTGTCAGAGCTCTTCAGCTATCTAAGAGTGTGGAAAATTGAGAAACATGTGTTTGTTGATGCCCTTATGCCACCAACTGAGAGTTATCACAATGATTTGTTTTTTCAGGTATTACAGCATCCATATTTCTTGTATAATGCACACAATTCTCTTTTATATACTATTACTCCTAAATGCAGTGCCATAACATATTACTGAAAACCTGGTTCCTAAGATATAACTATCCCTTTTTATGGTAGGATAACTATTTTGAATGTCCCATATACGTCATGAGTTTTATTTCAGCTCTGGGGCATGTCATTTTATGAACTAGGATTGCAAATTGTGATATACTTTTCTTTTTGTTCTGCAGAATAACTAACAAAGAACAAACGGCAATAATGAGAATTGTCAAGAAAACTATAATTTACTTTGGCATAGCATTGTTATAATGGAACTTTTGGGAAGAATTCACATTGTTTTCCATGTTTCCTGAAAGTTTATGGAGATTTTGAATTTAAAATCAATCATTCCATATTTTTCATCTTGTGAATTCATGGAAACATGAAGCCTATGTTTGGATGGAGGGAACAGAGGGAGAGGATGAGATGGAGGGGAAGGGAGATCTTTCCCTTATTTGGATGGGGGTTTAATAATGGAATGGTTATTTGGATGGGGTTTTAATAATGGAATGGAAGGGGAAGGGTACATGATACCCTCCCATAGCCCCATTTTCCATACACCCCAATTTGGGTGTAACAAGGGGGAAGAAAAGAGTTTATAAATATTTTTATTTTTTTACTATATTACCCTTATTATTAAATTTAAGTTTGTATTTATTTATTTATTTTGAAAGTGTAAGGGGTATAACTGTAACTTTATTTTCTCTTTTTTATCATTTCATCCCCATCTATTCTCCATTCAAACAAAGTAAAGTTATATTATGCTCATTTACATTTCATTCTTCTCAACAATGGAAAGGTAACAAACTTTACGTTACTTCCTTTATCCTTATGTCCAAGTTTCATTATGTACTATTCTGTTTTGTATCTCACCTGTCTCCCAAACAAAGGGGAAGAGACTTCTCAGCCTAATTCAATTCGACAAGCCTTAAGACTCTTAATTACTTGGCTTTGACTGCTTGGGCCCACATCTCCAATAGACTATAAATTACAAAATCTGTTAACTTAATGCCATTATCCTTCATGGCATCAATCTGTGTTAATTTTGACTTCCTTTCTGCATCAGTATCTTACTCAGATGAAACCAACTTCCATGCACTGGTAAGTTGGTCAGTTTAATGTTCTGCAAAGCCAAGTTATCTTGATAGATTTTCCCTTACCTTTAGTTAGCTCCAATACGCATTGTATTCCTTCTTTACTTAATACAACATTTATCCATCAACATTCTGATTATATCTACTCTTTGTGGCCGTGTGTTCCTAAACTCAGAATTTCCATGCCATGTGTCCACTAAGCCTTATTATGTACTGTAAACCCCTATAGCTCGAAGGTAATTTTGTAAATAACAATATTCATGAGCACTAATCTTATGAAGTTGTGAATACTGAGCGTGAGTTATGGAGGAACACCTTAGAATCCAAGGGAAGTTGAGCAAGTGAAAAACCAAATATGTAAAATATAGTTTTAGTGAAAATAAAAATGTGGATGATATGGTGGTAAGACTTGAAGATTAAGTTATATTCCATAAATGATCAGATATCTGATCTCAAATCAAAATAATTTAAAAGATGAGAAGATTATTGAGGGTGTTACTCATGGAATCAAGACAGGGTGATTGTAAAAATCCCTTCAAATCTAAAAAAAGAGGTTTTATTAGATTGCTATAAGTCTAGTTTTGTTGTATCATAATGAATGTTGGGTAGTTAAGCAATCTGTACGTGCAAAATATGAGTGTAACTGAGTTGAGAATGTTATGGAACTTTATGGCCGTGCAATGAAAGATAGCACTAAAAATGAGATTATCTAAAATAAAGTTGAGGAAATGCCTATTGAAGATAAGATAAACAATATGTATTTAAAATGGCTTGGACATGTGAGAAGATGACTGGTAAACATATCCATGAGGAGAGTGGATTTAAGGAGAGAAGTTAGTAACAAAGATATGGAAAGATTATCATGAGACAGCTTCCATACGTAGCATAAATGCGTTTGTCTTTTCCTATTATATGTTCCTATGCTTTTATCCCCTTTTTATGCCCGTGCATTTGAATGTGGTTAATTGTGCTATACTTTCAGTGGAAGATTCTTTACAGCTTTTTATCAACCAAAAAAAAAAAAAAAATCAAATTTTAAGATGATTTATGATGTTGATATTTCTTATGCAGATATATTCAAGGAAGGAGAATAATCCTGCATCACTTATGGAAGGGACATTGCTTGCTATTGGTGGTCGGTATGACTACCTGCTTCATCAAATGAGGGCTAGTGATTACGTAGGTTATGCTCTTACGACTTTGTTACCAACCCCCCCCACCAAAAAAAAGGTGGCCCCTGGGTATAGAACCAGACAGGAGCACTACTGTGAAATATCTCTTCTATTCATCCATTTAGCATAATGTTGTTTTAAATCCACAATTTCTTGTGGTGTCTCAGCACTTCATTCTGATCGAGACATGATGTGTATCTTTAACAAGTGAGGCTCTACATAGTGGCTGATCCACAATCTCAAGCCTATGCATCACTCCTTCTGGATTTCCTTGTTCATGTTGTGCATGTGCAATCCAAGTTTTGAACACATTTGTGCTCGGCAACTATGTCTAAGTTCACATAACATAGCACGGCATTTTCTTTTTTGGGAAAAAGCACCACACTCAACTAAATTGCTAATTATTTCTTGATTTTTTGTGAGATGACGGTACACTGATTCCAAATTGGATGTATAGGTTCTTGATTACAGAGTACCTTTTGCTTCTTATGTTTATTCCATTTATGCTATCTTGTTGGGTTATCCTGAATAAAACAATTGTTTTGAGAAATTACTTGTGGTTTCTTTGTGTGTCTTTTAATTTTAATAGCTATTGCATGAAACAACGTCCACAAAACATTATAGTCCTTGTATCGTTTCTATGCAAAATCCTTGAAGTCCTCTGCATTGCATCATGTAGTATGAATTTCAGCTTTTTCTTGACTGTATCTATCAGTTACTTGTTTCTGTACATTATTGAGAGTGTATAATCACAATTTATGTGGTGACTTTGTACTTGATATTATCAGAAATCAATTCCTCCTGGTGCTGTTGGGGTCAGCATTGCCCTTGAGACAATAATTCAGCATTCTTCTGTGGATATCAGACCATTTAGGTGGAACCTACATGCACATCTTCTTTTCCTTTTATTTTATTAAGCTGAGAACTATTGGCCTCGATATTTATTGTTTTCTAAAAGTTTTCCTGATGTTGGTATGGTGTGAGTTATGCAGATATGATGTGAGCATTAGTGTACTAGTTTGTTCTAGAGGAGGTGGTGGCTTACTGGAAGAGCGCATGGAACTAGTCGCCGAGCTGTGGGAGGAGAACATTAGGGTTGGTAGTTGAATTTCTGATGAAATTGGTTTGCAACCTTGGAATTTACATTTCTATTTACTTGCTCCTGAATGTCTATCAGGCTGAGTATGTTCCTGTGTCTGATCCAAGCCTGACAGAACAGTATGAATACGCAAACGAACATGATATTAAGTGCCTTGTCATCATAAGAGATACCAGTGTGTCTCAAAAAGATTCAGTTAAGGTAGGACCATTACCCAAGTTCATACTTGTGGCTCTTTTAGTTTTAACTACTGTATTTTCTATTTACTTTACAGATGGTAACAATAAAGTGCCTCTGAATTTTGGAAGTTTAATATCATGTTTATTTACTTTAGCCTTTTAGTTATATTGTTTATTACTTAAACTTTAGAATATTGGCTCTATGATGCTGCCCATTTCTTTTCTTGTTTTACCACCCCTTGTATAAAGTGTCGGACAGACTGGAAAAGATTGTATATTAATACCTGATGCTAACAGTGAATTAGATCAATTTACTTGCTTTTTCAACCCCAGGCTGTCTAACCAAATCCCATGAGTATCTGCTAGATACAAGCTTGCCAATAACAAGTTGAATAGGGTGAAAACCTTCCTAATAAGGTTGAGAGGATATAAGAATTCTCTGCATGTATCCAGATTCAAATCCCCAAGGTCTGTAATGGTGTCTCCAAGGTCTGTACATGGGGAGAGAACATGATCAGCTGCGACTTGATGTATGTCTGATGAGAGAGTTCATTTTACAGTCACCAAATGGAGAAGAAAGCCCAAAGGGCCTTTGAGGAGGTAGGGCCAATTTTGGCCCAGCAGCTCAGGCCCAATTTTAGAGCCCAGCTCGGCCAAACCAGCCCTTGCTCATCCCAGGTATATAATGCTTCTTTCCCCCATGTTTTGACCTAGTTCTATCCTGGCCGTTTGCGACTCCGTCCAAAAACCTAGCTTATCCTCTCCTCCTATCTCGCCATCCCTATCTCTTCCGAAAGCTTGGTTCCTTTATCCTTCTTGACGGATTTTTTGCTGGCTTTTGGTTTACCTCTTGATGGCTATAAAACCTTTGTGGGTTCGATGGGACGAAGTGGTGAAAAAGAAGAAAAACCGAGTGGAAATCGTTGGGTCTCTGAGTGAACCATTTCTGTGTGATCTCCTATGCTGTGTGCTGGTACTGAGCTGGGCCATTGGGATTTCGGATTGGGAGAGCTTCTCGACAGTTTACTGTAGGTGATGATTTTCTGATCTGAGTCTTGAATAGCTGAAACCTTCATTGGTGTTCACAGAGAAGTTCTATTTTTCTGTTCTTGTGTTTGTTGCTATTACTTTGTGATTTGGTTTTCAGACTAACAGAAAATTGTTTGGCTTTGTGCGAGAGTATTTTCCCAACAATTTTACAGGTAGTGAAATGTATATTTATTATGGAAAATAAGAAACTATTTTATCTCTATCACCATAAGGAAATCCAAAATATGTTACCCATGTATAATAAGAATTAATTGTACTCTTTACATTTCTGTGCATAAACGATTAAGAATTACCCATTGTTAGAGCTTGAAGTCTAATAATTGCATCTTGTATCTCTGTACACGATGGCGTGTGCTTAGCATACAAAAAATGTGCTTTTAGCATTTCATCTTCATCCTTCTGCTTGTATGGTTTTGGAGATTTTGAGCTTATCTAAGTAATAAAATTATAAAAATGAGGGAAAACTAACATTGATTGGGAAAAGAGAGTGGAATTCTACATCATGCATTCTACAGATTGCACTTTATTCTGTTTGGTTTCTTGGTTGGCTGCATGAATACTTGTCTTTGATTATGTTATATACATTGAATTGGTTACCTACTATTCTACTTGCAGGAATGAACAAAAATGTATACCAGACCTGAGAAAAAAAATTTAACAGCACATTATACCTAATGCTCTTTCCTTTCTTTCTTTATTTTTTATTATATATATATATATATATATTTTTTTGGGGGGGGGGGGGTGCATGCTGCAATTGAAACTGCTTTATAAGAACTTTGGGTACACTGTTAGAAATGAAGTCTTAGAATCCTTATTAGATGCTTTGGTGAACCACGCTGAGAATAGATTCACCTGAAAACAAGTACTGATCTTCCTTGTTTTGCCTTTACCAGTTTGATTTCCATGTACGCTTTGAAGCTGATCTTCTTCTACAGGTACCTGATTTCATTTTCTTTTTGTGCAGGTCCGTCATCTTGAGCTAAAGAAGGAGAAGGAAGTTGAAAGAGAAGACCTTGTCAAGTTTCTAGAAGCAATGGCAGCACAATCCAAAAATCCATCAATTTGGAACAAAGTCAGTTTGTATCAAATCATTGCTTCTCCAGTTTGTTTTAGCCTCTGCATACTCTTTATCAATTTTTCATAAAACATTCAAGAATTCACTTTCTTCCAAACTTTGCCTATATTGCGGTGCAGACGAGGGCTTCTGATTCAATTTGGAACCCAATGCAACCCTGAGGACATACCTTCCCTTGTCAGTTGAACTGAAGATCTGCACCGACATGCACCTAGTCAGTTGATCGATGCTCAATTCACCAGTGCGTCAGGTTTTTCTGTTTTTGATGTTAATGCAGTTGACTTAATTGTTCAATGTTGTTGCAGATTATGGTCCCCTCCAAAGAACAACCAACAGATGCTGAAAACCAGCCAACATAATATGTTCATCAACAGAGCAACCCAACATATACTGAAAGAGTTGCCCTGAAAGGTAAAGGAAATCCGGCAACCAGTTTTGCGGCTTCATTTTTGCACATTTCAGCAGTTCTCTTGTATAGTTTTTTTCTCATTACAGTGTTGTAAATTTGTGTGGGCAAAATAATAGCACATTCTGCCAAACAAACAGGCTAGAGAGATTTTTACTTGTATATTACAGTTTTGACAATAAAACAATGAGAATTTCTTCATGGGATTTATTTTTGAGCATCTGAAGTAGTGAAATAACAATATACTACTATACTAGTTGGACTTATTACTCTACAAGAAGCAATGAACTAGTGGTACAGCAACTGGAAGTGCATTTGGCTAGGGAAGGTTTTGTGTTTGAGCTTCTTAATCTTTTAATGCTTCCTCTTATTGAACTCATGTGACCCTTGTTTATTATCTATCGAGTTTAAGGGGTAAATTGTGCCCCCATTGACGCTTCATAGGGATATTACTTAATTTGTTGGATGTCTCACAATTGTGTATTATGTGAATTTTAAAAATGGTTACTAACTGTAATGCTTAACTCAATAGGGGTGGGGGGGTGCGAGTTGGGACAGTCACACTCAAATGGGAGTCTTTTAGTCTTTGATTTTACCTTTTCACTTAAAAAAAAAAAAACCACTAAGCATTAAAGAATTCAATTCAGTAGCTATTTGCTCGTCTTTCAGTTGGAAAGATTTATGATTAGGGATGATTTTATTCATTTATTTATTTGTATAATTGTTTTAAAATAATTTTAAACAAGTGTTATGTTTATATCTTAATTTTATATTTATTTTAATTTTAAATGATATCATTCTTACACATGATATTTTGAATATTATTCGTACTACATATGTAAAAATAATAATATAACAACTAAATTACTTTGACGTCATGAAAAATGATTGAAAGCATTTTATAAGGTAATCATATTTCAGTCAACTTTGATGGTAATGATAAAATAATTTAAATAAAAACCCAAAACATCAAAGCAATATATTCATGTAAAGCAGGAAGTGTCCTCCACTCGGAAAGCTAAACGCCTATCATACTGTAGATAACAATATTGATATTAATTAAATAATGGCCTTTTATTGCACTAGTGCAAGGACGCCCCTATAGCTCAGTGGTAGAGCGTCAGTCTTGTAAACTGAAGGTCCGTAGTTCGATCCTGCGTGGGGGCAGACAGGGATTAAATTTTTTTAACCTTTTTACATTTCTACAGACAAACAAAACACCTGCTAATTGCCAAATTTCATGATTATAAAAATAAGATTATTATTATTATTATTATTATAATATCATACAAACACAGCTAAACCTATATTTTTCTTCTCTACTTCACCTTTTGTTTGCATGGACACTCGAATTTTTTATTGTTTCGATTACATTCATGAATCTATATTTTAAAGTTAATTTAATCTATATATTTTAATATTTATTTTCATGTAATAATTCAAACTTTTTATTGTTTCTATGAACGTGTTTTTGAATTAATTTAACTCTTGAAATTTGACATAAACAAAGCGTAATGTGTATTTTATTATCTCATTTTATTTTTTTTACATAAAAATATATAGATTAAATTAACTAAAAAATATAGATCTAATAGTCTAATTCAAGCAACGAAAAATTTGATTGTTATATGAAAAAAAGTTAAAGTATAAGCATTAAATTAGTTCCTAAATCAGATTTAAAAATATATTCGAAATAACAAAAGGTTGGGATGACCAGAGACACAAATATAGATTTGTCCTACACGCACAGAAAAAATTAATATTCTTTCAGATTTTTAACTTGAATGATAAATAAAGCCATGAGAATACTGATCTTAGTTTAGTACCCTTCAGTAGTGAGTAGTCCCAGGAGAGTTGCTATTGCTCAGCAATACGAACAGCCAGCCAACTTTGTTAGAAACTCAAGAAATCAAAGTTACGGGCAGCGGATACAAAAAGACACCAAAGAATGTTAAATGTTGGTTGTAGGTACAGGCATCAATCTAGTATTCCTCGAAAGCAGCAGCAAACTGTCAGTAACTAAATGATGCAAACAGAACAGAACCCAACTGAAAATATTGCGATTTGAGAGAGCAGACAAAAGGAAAGCTGAATCAATCCACCCTTTGTCTTTGAAGTTAGAAGTTGTGCTGCAAGAACAAGTTCTGTTGAGGAGAAGCAGGCCCAATCTCTTCTTCCAAGCTCCTCAATCCATCCCCCATGCTGCCACCATTGCCAGGGTTCCTGAGTTCTGCATTCTTGGCATCAACATCGGCGTCCGAGACAGAGGATTTCCTCCTCTGGGAGGAGGTGACACTGGGGAAGGTGATCCATGAAGGAGCCCTGAACTCGAACCTCTGGTCCTCGGTTTCAGCCGCATCAGTTTCAGAGGTGGACTGATTCGAAAACCTTTGAGAGGGCTTCTTGTGCATTCTGCTGCTCCCCAACACCACCTCAGTTGGCAGAATGGGCTGGTCGTTGCTCGGGCTGCCCATCAGCTGTGCGAGCGCTCGCTCCAGAGCTGTCGTCACCTTGTCCATCGATGGCCTATCCTTGCCTCGCATCCTGACGCATTTGCACGCAACGTTCGCGATCCTTCTCAGGGCCTCAAGATCAGGGGGTGGTTTCAGGGCCGGATCAAGGATGGATTGAGTGCCTCCGGATTTGATCAAGGGCACTGCCCACTCAACAATGTTTCCTTCTTCAAATTGCATGTCAATGGCTTTTCTACCACTCAGAATCTCCAAAAGCAAGACACCAAAGCTGTAGACATCGGATTTGGTTGTGAGGTAGTGAAGTCTGTAGTACTCGGGGTCCAGATAGCCAAGAGTGCCTGCCGGGAGCTCAGCCAACGGGGAGCTGCTGTTGGCAGGCCCCAACAACGACAGGCCAAAATCAGCTACTCGGGCATTGTGTTCTTCGTCAATGAGAATGTTCGAAGACTTGATGTCGCGGTGAATCACAGGAGGGCAAGCATAACCGTGCAAGTATTCAATCCCCCGGGCTGCTTGGACTGCAATAGTAACCCTCCTTACCCAATCTAGCTGCTCCTTCAAGGCTTTGTTATTACCATGGAGGTACTGGTGCAGTGATCCGTTAGCCATGAACTCATAAACTAGAAGCCTCTCTCCCCCTTCTTCACAATAGCCAAGCAGATTGAGCAAATGGGCATGATTTAGTCTTGACAGTAGATCAAGCTCTGTTCTGAACTCTTTAGAACTTTTCTTCATGTCAGGCGACACAATCGCCCTCTTGACTGCAACTACTGTCCCATCCTTCAATACCCCTTTGAAGACGCAGGAAAAACTCCCTTTTCCCACTTGGGATTCTTCTTTAAAACCACAGGTGGCTCGCTCGAGCTCCTCATAGGCAAACATCTGAGCTCTTCTAATCTTGAGGTCATCCAGATCAGGCCGGATTTTACCGCTATCCTTTTGGAAGGAAGATCCATTCCCATTGTTTCTCCTGAATTTCAAGTCCCTAGCTGAGCACCTACAGTTCCTTAACCTGTAGCGAACATAAAAGATCGCAGTCATAGACACGACACTTACCAATAACACAGCAAAGGCTATCTCTGCGACGATGATAGGCAATTGGAGGGACCAAAACTTTGCATTCTTCCCGGGAGGTGAACTGGAAAACGAACAGTTTGAGTGACATTGGTCTGTAACACAACTTGAGCAGTTAAACTCACAATGTTGATCAGATGTTGAGGTGCATCCAGCTTTGGGGTACATTTCAGCCGGGCAACCGGTGGTGCAAGGCAGGCATATATGGGAGTTTGGAGACTTGCAAGCTGCTGTGCCATTGTTGAATGCATAGAAACCTGGCTCGCAAGGTTCGTGCTTGCAGAGCCCGGGAGAAACAGCCAGTGGCAGCGAGGTGGGGAACCCGGCACCCCAACAAACAGGAAGGAGAGATCTCTCGGCGAGGACTCCACATGTGAAGTAATCCCCCGCTGCGATCTCAAAAAGCCTGACTCCATCAGGAGGTGGAGTGCTCTTTTCCACTGTGTAGCCCCAGCAAACCACCCCACGGCCATAACTCTTAACTCCACAAGCATGAAACCTTCCTCCCACAACCGAAAGCATTGGATCCTTTGGAGCTGAGTCTATATTGGCATGACCTGAACGCACCAGGGATATTTCTTCTTCGAGGTCCAAGCTCCTACCCCAACAAAAGACCCGTGAATCGACTCCCTCTAAAATTCCACAAACACGGAAACCACCGGCTGCTATCCTCTGAAACCTCAGTTCTTTAGGAATCAAGCTAATGACTCGACTACTAATCTCATCGCCCCAACAAAAGACACTTCTATTCTGAGAAAACAAGCCACAATTGTACTCTGAGCCGGCTGAAATAGACTGAACCTGCCCATCAAACACATAGTTTGCAGTCATGTTATAGCCCCAACAATCAACCATAGAGGTGTTTCTATGCCTTCCCTTCAAGGGCTTCCTAAGCCCACAAAGATGGTGGTCACCTGCACTGATTTCCAAATATTCAGACCCATTAACCATGGGTTGAGGAACGCCCATTTCAACAAAACCATTGCTTCCCCAACAGTAAGGTTGGTTGGAATCAATTAGAAGTCCACAAACAAAGCCATCGCCGGCAGTCAAACCCGAAAAGGCGAAATGGGGCGGAGTTGCATAGATGATGGCTGAATTTGAGCCATAACAGGTCACAGTATGAGTTCCATCCGATTTGATGCCACAGAAAACAGAGCCATTTTCCCCATAAGAAATGGCAATGGAGGACATGGACCCTAGACCTAAAGCCAACTTCCCTACATCCAAAAGCACCACAAAGAATACGCTTTGAGCAAGAAATTTAGCTTTCCCTGCGTGAATCTTTGAGCCCCAAATCAGAGAATCCGCCACTAAACAAACCCACAGGTCCATTAAGCCAAACTAACTACTTGAACTAAACCACAATGGCTCCTAGAACTACTGAAAAAAAATCACCCCCACTTGCTTTCATTGCACTAATACATGGCCAAAAGAAAGCTGTTTAGATGGCTGTTTAAGCCACTCATATGTTCCCTTCTTTGCCCGCGTTTGAGAAAACTAATCAGAAAAGCAACTGAAATTCTTTTTGTTTTTCTCTTTGAATGAAGGGAAAACACAATCAGGACCAAATGCCAGAAACTACTGAACTAGGCAAACTTACCAAGACCCATCCAGATCAAAAAGCTGCAACTAACAGCTTCTAATCCAAGAACCCATCTCATCTTTTGCTCTTGTGGAACCAAAGATTTCCCTCGAGATGGCATCCGGGAGACAAAACACTTGGTTCGTTTTCATGCCATTTATGGCTCCGCTTTGATCAAAAGGCTGATCCTTCGCGTCCAAAATCCTGGGTTGAAGAATGGAGGTTGGTTTGGGAGTATGGAATGGTGATGGAGACGCAGACACAGAGAGAGAGAGAGAGAGGTGGGAAGGGGGGGCGGGGGATGGGATTGAAATGAATGCAATGAAACCGCAGCTTTCAATACGGCAAAGTATAGGTGAAGACATTAAATGAGAAGTTAATGCAAATTGCTCTTTTTGATGCCAGGATTCCTGCACACATGTCCTCTTACTATTTCCAAATCCTTTTTTATGCAGCTCCAGTGCAAGTATGTAACCTATTCTTCTTCCATGCAATTGCATTTGTCTCTCCTTCCACCCCCCCCATGTCATCAATTCAAATTCATTTCCCCATCAAACTCATGGGTTAACCATCAGATTGCAGTGGCTCTCTGCCCATGATGTATTGCTTAAAAGTAGTATATTGTTTGCTTCTCTGTCTTCTCATTTTGTTTCTTCCATTACATTCTTTAGCCATTAGATATATTATTTTACAAAACTGGTCTGTATCTTACATCTAACACTGTGCTTTGACTTGAATTTTGTGTATTATACTCTCTTTCCCATTATCTCACTCTTTTTTTTTTTTTATTTAATGACAATCCACTATCATTACATTTTTGAGATTTATGGTAAACTTTAGAGTTTTAGGTAAATTTAAAAAGATTGTTTTACCCTCTCTGGACAAAACTGACCCTAAAGAGTATTTCACCTCAATTTGTAGATCAGTCAACTCATATAGATTGCAGTTCAAAACCGTTCACATACAATCATGAACAGTTGCTTCATAAATTATAAAGACAGGTCAACTAACATTGTGCAATCATAACATGTTACATCTTTTTGGATAACAGTGTCTCTAATTATATTGGGCAAAATTTACATTTTTGTGCTTATATTTTTATGTTTTTTTCTTGTCATCATCCAAAATTTTTATTATTTTAATTATATTTTCGAATCAATTTAACCTCTATATTTTAAATTTTTTTTTTGTAACAATTCAAACCTTTTGTTGTTTTAATTGTTCCATTATACCTACATTAATAAATTTAACCGATGAACTTTAACATGTAAAAAAAAGATAAAATAAGTTAACTTAATTTTTTTTAGACGTCAATTAAATTGACTCGAAAATGCATGAACAAAATTGTAATCGAAATAATAAAAATTTCGAGTTGACATAAAAAAAAAATCAAAATATTGGAGTTAGATTAGCTCAAAAATAAATGTATAAAAATATAATCGAAATAATAAAAAATTTATGTGATCACATAAAAAAAACGTAAAATACATGAACAAAAATAGAGAGCAAAAGTTACACTCATCTAACCATATTCAAGACTTATTTTTTATATAAAATAGAATTAGGAATTAAGAGATTATTATTTGACTGTGATCTTACTCCAACTCCCCTTCTATTTACAACTTTAAAGTAATATTGCTATTGACAATTATTTTTAAAATTTACAAAATACACAGCCATGAGATAATAAAAGAAAAAAAAAACCATAATTAGAGCTCTGAGTCATGGGCCATGACTCATGACAACTTTCTTTAATCTTGTAATTAGGGAAGATTAGTACACACCAAACACTTAAAAACATGAAAAATGTTATTGGTATACTTTTGTGTACACTTTGAACTACATAAAGATGTATCAATGACAAAAATGTCCCTCTTAAGACACATAGAGATGCATAAGACACATGGAGATGAGAGGTATTTTGCTTATAATACCGTTTTATGTAGTCCAAAATATACAAAAGTGATGTACATCTAACATAATTCTAAAAACATTTTTTCATTTTAGAAACTTTTAAAAAATATTGTATTCCCAAAGAGATAATGAGTAGATTATAACACACATACCAAAGTTTAATATTTCCAAATACTTTAGAACAAAAAAGTTGTTTGAATATTCAGTTGTGATATTTTTTGTGACAATCATATATGAAGTGTTATATTTTGTGTTACATTAATATAAATATAATAATATGTAATGCATTAATATATAAACATCATCCAAAATATCTATACAAAATGTCTTTTATTTCAAAATTTAAAAATATAATAGAGATTTTATTTTTTAATTAAATCTATATTTTTACTGATATACTTTCACAATTTTTTTTGTATAGTCACTTGAACTTTTTGTTATTTTGATTACATTACTGGATTTGTATTTTCGAATCAATTTAACCCTTGTACTTCAACATTTTTTTTTTCTCTAATGATAATTTGAATTTTTCTTTGTTTCGATTATATCTCTAAACCTTATTTTTAAATTAATTTTACTCTTGCATTTTGTTATCTCATAAAAGTACAGAGTTTAAATTTATTCAAAAATTAAGTTTAGATATGTAAACGAAATAATAAAAAAATTAAATAATTACACAAAAAATGTTAAATTACAATGACAAAAATATGAATTTTATGATTTTTTTTTCTTTTCCATTTACTCACCAAACCCTAGACCCAAATATATGACAAACCAACAAGAGATTGTGGATCTACGTGAAGTATGAAGTATTATTATTTTATTCCTTAGAAATGTCAAAAGCGGGGCTAAGTAGAAATCTATGTTGATTGTTGACCATTTGGTGCAGATTCCAAACAAACATTTCAAATAAAATAAATAAAAGTTTAATTGTTTCCAACATCTTTAGATCCATGTTTTTGGGGTCAGAAGAAGAAGGAGGAGGAGGTAATGTTTATATACTTTCATATTCTATCTTTTGTTTCCTTCCAAAAAAACAAAGGGTTTTTTGTTTATTATTTCATTGTCACCCTATTAGCCAACATTACAACATATTTTAATGTAAGATTCAAGAAAATATATTCAACCTAGAGAAAGTTCTAATTAATTCATTAATATTAGTCTTGGAATTTATTAGTAGAAAATTTTAATAAATTGTTTTTATATATTTAGAGTCAAATAAAAAATTAACACTAAATTTGTTCGTAGTTAATTGACAAGAGTTACTAAAATATTTATTAATCAATTTCGAAAAGAACCGTGAATCAATTTAGGAAAAACATGTGAATCCACTTAGAGGTGGCACATGGACCACCCTTAGAAGGCCAGCATGAAGGATGTTGAGGAAGTATTCAAGTTTCACCATGTGTCAATGTACCACACTCTCACCATCAAGTTGAATGACCATTGAAATAACTCATTGGTATAAATTTAAAACTATGTTTGGACTTGTTATACGTATTTTTCGCACCACTTCTTATAGGATAGATCTAGTTTAGTACGTCGGTCCAATCGCCTAAGGCCTAGAAGGCCCTAGCAAGCTCGTCAAAGCAAGCTCATACATCGCTGAAATTCGATCTCATATTGCGGAACCAAGTAAGTTCCTAGCGAACTCCGAGCAAGGCTTATAGCAAGCTCTCAGCAATATATTCAACGAGTTTTCAATAATGATCCTAGTTCACTGGTCTAACCGTTTAGCTCGTTGGTCTAAATCTTTCAACTCGCATAAACAACAAAGTTACTGAACAACTAGTGACAGGGACCTATTCACTTTATCTGAGGTGAACCATACCCTCGTAATGAGGATGCCACTCCCAATTTTATACAGATGATAAGGATTGTTTGTCCCTAATTATATTATTTTTATATTTTTATATCTTATACAATTGTAAAGGCCCATCATGATAAATAGGGGTCAGAAATATTATTAAAGGGGGGACAACAAGAATAATCGGAGACGGTCATTCTGTCGGGATAATCAGAATACAATCGTGGAGTAGGCATCGTTATGGCCGAATCATGTAAAAATTCTGTGTGTTCTTTCTATTTTATTTTCCTCCTTATATCTTGAACTTACTCATTCACTATGGGTCTGACAAATCACGATCGACTAAAAATTGAACGTCGATAGAATTATATCCTAAGATCATGTCTCATGTAAGGTTTCTAAGCAGAAATTGTGCTTAAGCGATCCTTAAATCAATTAAATAATTTTTTTTTAAAAAAAGATAAAATATTCACTCATTTTATTTCTTATTACTCTACTTGACTTACTCGTCCTTTTTCTATCAAACTCTTAACTTGAGAGTTAGAGGCTATCTGGGAGGACTAAAGCCCCAAGCTTTCATGAGTTTGGCAGATGATGCATTAGGTCACGGCTCCCTAGTAATATCATTAACTTAATTTTTGACAATTTTTTATCGTATTTCCTCTAAACTCAAGTGTAAAAAGTTTTTAGAATTGAAATATTGAGGGGAAAAAAAGAGAACTCACAACCTAATTAATAACTTAATAAGCAATTTCATATTTATCAATATAAATCCTTTGAATAACTAACTGATTATTAGTTAATAATCTAGTCATTCATATTATCATAAAACTCTCAATTTAAAAGAATAACTAAAATGATATTTTAACACTACAAAACTCTCAATTTTAATAACCAATAAATATATAACTTACTAATAATAGTAAGTATGGCCACAAAATTTTCACGAAACAAAAGGTATGATATCTCCATAAAATGACATTGTGAAAAAGTATTACAAATAAAAAAGATTTAAGATGGTTGGGATTAATTAATGTGAAGATTTAATCTTCCAAGTTTGAGGTTTTGGGCATCCAAATAATTATCTTAGCATAACCAACAAGGTAGAATTTTTAGTTTTTAATTTTGTGTTGATAATTATTGAAGATTCATTGTCATCTGACCATATCTTTTTTTTAGCTTTTTTGTTGACAAAAGTTTCAAAAGTTGTTAATTTTAAGGTACCCATAAAGCCAAAAGCTGCAACTGCCATGATGATTTGGTGGGCTTATTATTTTTTTCTTTTTTAAATGTTATTCAAAGATTTAATTTTGATATTTTACTAATCCTTTCATATCTCTTATATTGTTTCTCATGTCCATACAAATATACATGTCTAATATATATTTTTATCTTAATTTTTTTTATGTAATTAATCAAATTCTTTGTTATTTTGATTATAATTTTTTAGTTAAAACTTATTGTACTTTAATATTTTTTTATGTGATAATTTAAATTTTTAATTATTTTAATTATATTTTTAAATTTATATTTTCAAATTAATTTACTCTATGTACTTTTATTTGTAAAAGAAAAAAATATAAAGTAAGATGACATGTACATGTCATCAAAATATAAAGATTAAAATAAATAAAATATGCTCGTCTAATAGTATAATCGAGACAATAAAAATTTAAATTATTACATAAAAAAATATTAAACTAATTAACTCAGACAAACAGATATAAAAATGTAATCAAATAATAAAAAAATTAAATAATCATATAAAAAAATGAAAGTACAAGAGTAAAAATGTAAATTTAACCTAAATATACAAGATATTAATATAGAATGTTAATAAAAATGTCAAATGTCAATATCATTTCCGTTTTCTATTTGGTGGGCTTACCTTATTAACAGCTTGGTCAAGATAAACGGGGGGAAATGACATTTAATTTAGCACAAGGACCTGCTGGTTTCATGCCATAGCAGAACTCTGATAACTTCATTAAGAGAGAGAGAGAGAGAGAGAGAGAGAGAGAGAAGAAAAAGAAGAACAAGAGAGAGAGAGAGAGAGAGAAGAAGAAGAAGAAGACATAATACACAAAGTGATGGTTGAATCACCACCAATGGAATCTCATCATTAATGCAACTTCAAAATGCTAGTAACCTTCCAATCCAATTGTTGCAAATGGATGTAAAGATACATTGCATATTTTGCTCTTCATAATCTCTATATGAACAACTTAATGGGAAGAGATAAAATAAGCATCTGCTTGGTTTGATAGCAGCCGCAAGACAATGAACAACAGAACATTGCTAGTTGCTCTTCTTACTCATAGCTTCTTTGAGTTTCCTGCCAAGTGCAAATGCCAGAGGGGGAGGAACGGCATTCCCAATCTGCCTGTGCTTGTGTAAAATGTTACCAGCAAACTGGTAACTGTCTGGGAAACCCTGCATGGACATGATGGATGTTTAATTACAAGGAAACTTCAATAAGTTTCAGCAAGTGCTAATTCATTAATTCCTAAGGTGGAAGATTCTCTTAAGATCCACTGACAAGCAAGTAAATAATGATTGCAGATGGTCATTGAAGGGCAACCCTGCATGGACATGATGGATGTTGAATTACAAGGAAACTTCAATAAGTTTCAGCAAGTGCTAATTCTTTAATTCCTAAGGTGGAAGACTCTCTTAAGATCCACTAACAAGCAAGTCAATAATGATTGCAGATCGTCACAGAAGGGCACTACTTTATGGATAACTTTGAAGAAGCATGCAATCAGTCAAGATTTCAGAAGTTTGCTGATCGTTTTCCGTACTCTTTTATATATATATATATATATATACACACACTAAAAGTTAAACACCCATGAGGGGTGGGCGGCTAACATCAACTTGGGGCACGAACTATAACATCAGCTTTGTTGAGTTTGCCTTCCGTTCATATTTCTTTTAACCCAATTAGAACACATGATGACTAGAAAATTTTATAACCCAATCCGAAACACAGACGACTTAAAAGAATTTTTACTAATCTTTCCCTACAAATAGTCCTTGGTTATCTAATTTTTTTTACTGATTTTAAGTGTATTGGAGTTTTGGGTTTAAGAATTTTTCCACCGTAAACCTCTTTTACACAGTGAATATTTTATGCTCCAGCTCCACACAAATACATTGTGAAATAACGTTAAATCTGTCTAATTCTTTGATCATGTGCAAGTACAAAATTTATTTTTCTATTCTGACGTATATTCCTATCAAGTAATTTCAGAGCCCAAAGAATCAGGGATTCCAATTCAAAACACAGGTTTAGATGCGTCTAATTCTGTGTTACCATGAACCTGTGAAGGAGGAACCCAACCCAACCCATTCAGTCGAACGGACCCGAACACCAAACAACCCACCCACCCTTTGCTGGACGCTGCAACCTCGGTAGCGAAACTGTCACCAGAACCTGACTGACCCGGGTTGAGAAACCCTTTTTCCTCATCTTAAGACCCAGGACCCAAAGTTTTGATCCAACCCGATTGTTGGATTCACTGCAGAGAGAACATCGATCGCCACTGCTGCTGGTTATGGTTTAGCTCTTCTCGTTGTCATCCTCTCCTCTCACCAGCCTCTCCATCGTCATCTTCACAGGAGAGCAGAGATAGAAATCAGTTACCCTGTCTTGTCCTGGACCTCCTGGTGACTTATGATGTGATGCCTAGAATCTCTGCCTAGGGACAACCCTCTTTTCAGCCGTTTTGGTTGTTGGAAAAATATACTTACTTAAATACATGGCTAAGAATGTGGAGAGTGACTCAACCTAATTGACCAAGCTTTGAACCAATTAGAAGTCTGATGGTTTTATCTATTACACAGATAAAGAAAGTATATATATATACATGGCAATAAGAGAGATAGTCAAGGAGGCTATATGAATATGAGTAAAAGATTTGGATAATGAGTTCAGTTTAGATAATCAAATCACTAGTGTTCTGAGAACAGCTAGAATTATATGCATTTATGATGATCAAATATATCATAACAAGACAAAGCATATTGATATCAGGTGCTAATTTATCAAAGACATCATTACAAGATAAAATTACTGTGAAGAAGTTTAGTAAAAAAGACAATCTAACAGACAACCAAGTCTTTCATTTCAGACGCATTCAAGCGGTTGATTAAATTTGATATGTTTATGCAACACTAAACATTGTGCCCTCTTTACAACATATTGGAGGTGGGAATTTTGTTTGTTTTAATATGTTTAGGGAATTCAAACCAACGTTAAAGAATTGTTGAGTTTGCAATGAAATCATATTTCTTTAACTCAATCAAAATAGAGTAGATACCTTTTTTATAATTCAATCAAAACCAAAATGACTTAAGACTTCTAATTAATTCTTTCTGTATTAATGCCTTTTTATATAACTTTCAGAGTGCGGTAAGCATTATAGAATTTTCACGTTGTGTATTTTCTTGTTCTCTTTCGCCTGTGGATGCACATTGTGCTGAGTCAAGCTCTAATTCTTTGATCCTGTGTGAGCTATAAAATATTGTTTTCTATTTGGATTTATAAGTAACTAACTTTCAAGCATCGTATTATCTTGAGATTCAAAATTCAGTTGCTGCTTTACAATAGGCATAACAGGCACATATGTCAAACCACACAGGTATAGAGAATAAAGACAGGAAATGACAGAGCTCAATGCTTGCATATTTTTGGTGTAGGCTAGAGGATCCCTATACTTTTGCCTCATTAAGTTTGTCTGCCTAATTCACAGATTCCTAATTGAGCTTCACTCAGAGGGCTTTCTGAAATTTCAAATTCTAAAACATAGCAGCTTTGTTAACAACTTCACAAATTATAGTTGTTAGTTAATCTTGTAGAAACTGAAACTGAAGTGAACTTACTTGAGAACGAGCACATTCACGAACAGTAACAATACGATCCTGCTGAGGGTGAAAACACATTCCCACCTTACCCATCGGCTGAGGGTCTGTGATGGAAGTTGGGAAGTTGCCTTCCCAATCCAAACGTCCAAATAGTCCCTTCCACTGGTTGTGCCTCTTAGCGGTATTTGGTAGGCACCAAGGTATCAGATCAACCACTTGCCCAGTTGACAGTTTAACCTGCAGTTTCAGTGAAAGTAAGACACCATGGTTGGGCTTTCTGCTCAAGGAATGAATGGATCCCTCAGCTGGTAACAGTTTAAGTTGGTGATACCTTTTCATCTGGAAGGTCATGCCAATCAGCACCAGGACGCTTAGGAATTCTCTGACACCGAATGAGATTCAGCTCATTCATTTCTTTTGCAATATGATCAGACAAGACGGATGAATTGCCTCGAATTTTCTTTTGGAACCACGAGACAGGGTCATTTTGGTACTGTTCATGGAAATGATAAAACAACAATAAAACATGCAAGAGAAGATAATGTAGATTATCTGTCACAGATGCTTTGGAATAAGATAACTTTTTAATCTTGTTGCTTTCTGAATATTCTGCTTTCATTATATATGTACCTCCAGATTTGTCTTCGATGCTCCATTGTCAACCATTGGGAGATCTCCAATGGTATCTCTAACAGTTATTGAACGGAATGGGGCTCCTGTAGCAGTACTTCGCACGGCAGCATACTGAACATTTTCTGACAATGTTATTCTTAACTCCGGAATAGCAAACGCATGCATTGGCTCTGGCCATTCTGGCAGAATCTCTTCCGGAGATGCCGCCCAAATAAATGCTCGCTTCCTAGACTGAGAAACTCCATATGCTCCAGCCTCAAGGATGCCAAACCTCACCTAATTACGAAATAAAGTAGTTAATATATATATAAGCTCAGAACTATGTTGTCATTGAGAATGCGTAGCATTGTCCACCTGGTATCCCATCTCCAGAAGTGAGGCTACTGTTAGACGAAACGTCTGTCCTTTATTGAAGGAGACAAAGTTCCTCACATTCTCAAGAAGGAAAAACTTTGGCCGAAAATAATCGGCAAAGGACAAGAATGCTAAAATCATCTCGCACTGAACTTTACTCCAGGTACTTTGGTTAAACCTGTTCATTCCAGAGAAACCCTGCAAGAACAGACTACTGAATAACCATTTTAGCAATGAAACTATCAAGGTGCTAAATCCTACTGCATGAAAGGAGGCCCCAAGCCTAGAAAACCTGACAGGGAGGGCCTCCGTTGATAAAATCAACTTGTCCTGGCAGTGGCAAATTATCAAGCTCCTTCTCACCAATTGATGCAGCTAACTCAGCAGCCTCAGGGGTTGAAACACAGTCATCCACATCCCCACACTTCTCCATTATAGCCCTGAAATATAAAAATTAGACAGATCCTCACAAGTATGTGTGTGTGAGACAGAGAGAGAGATGAATAAAATATGATCCACCTTAAAATCACATTGCAGTTATTGGTGAACACTAGCGACCCCGGATGATTGAGTTTAAATGCATCCCCTGCAGCCTCTTCATACTCGATTGCCCATTTGGTAACTGAGGCACCTGCAGAGTCCAAACCAGCAGATGGCTAGTTTTCAGGTCTTGCTAGAGAATAAAGTAATTATAGACTTGATAAAAATAAGCATACCAGACTGCTGCAATCCCTCTGACAAGCCCCCACAGCCAGCAAAAATGTCTAGAGTTGCCAAGCTATCCTGAGACAGTTCTTTCTGCCTCACAGTTTCTAGATCATCTTCCCCTTCTTTACGCTTTCCCTTTTTTTCCCTAGAAGTGGCATCATCATCAATTTTCCCTGTTGAGTACTTTAATTTGGTGTCAGAAGGCAACTGTACACAAATGAGGTTGAAAATTATTCAGAATACTATATAACAAAGCTTGAATAGAATACCACTGCAGATGAATCCTGTAATTAATTAATAAATTTAATTAAACTTAAATAAGTTAATGGGGATAAACTATTGAAAATCCAGTATGTGAGACCTGCTTGAGCGACCCCCTTGAAGGATCATAGAAATATTCACAAAAGAAAACATGTTCAAAGAGTGAAGGGACATTGGATAGAAGATCAATCTTCTTTCTGATTTCACATTTCCCCTCTATTGTCTCAGCAGACAAAAACTCTGTTTCTTCACTATAATATACCTGGCAGACCAAACCATGAACACTATTAGAACAACAATTGCTAGCAGAACTGATAAGAAGGCAGGCTGATAATACAAGAAATGTGGAAGTACGATAATCACATCAAGTCAACTTAAGGTCAAGTGATCAGTTGCAAAATGCATGTAGAGGGTTGCCTTCTGATGTAGCTCCTACCTCTCTAATATCAGAACAATATGCTCTCTCAGCTGAGATGTCATCTGGTCTGAAAAACCGTCTGACCTTAATCTCAGTAGATCTGGCATCAGCTTGTTTAACTGTTTTAGGAACAAGAATTTGAAGCAACTGACACACAACATAAGCTTTCAAACCCACATTTCTACCACCCTTGAAGGTATCAGTCTCCACTCTTTCTGCAGCAAACTGATGTGGGCTTATGTAGACAAAATCATGAATGGCATACTCAATTCCCTTATAGAATATACTGGTCTTAGATGCATTGACTTTAAAACTTTCCTTCTCACTCTGATCTTTTCTTAATTTGCAAGAGCTGCAGACACCAGAACCAAGACCCATGGTGCTAAGGGGAAGATTAAAGAAAGCACCTCTCTCAGGCCAATACAAGCTTTTACAGTAATATTCAATTTCCAATCCTTTCCTCTTTCTCTCTTCAGCTCTTGCTCTATCAATTTTATCAGCATCAGCATTAGCTTTCCTGTGCTGATGTCCCCAAGGAATTGATCGTTTATTCATAACCACCTTTTGTTTGATGTCAGCCAATTCAAATTCAATGCACTCATTTGTCAAAAATACCTCCCTCTCATTTGCCGCATTTCCAAGGACAGTGTAGAATCCATGTTGCATCACTCTTCCATGGAACATTTTGCTTTGATCCAATGTTTCAAACATGTACTCTACAAGATAAATGGAAGAAAGGCAATATTCTTCAGAGTCTACCAAGACAGCATCTCCAACAACAATTACATCGCCATGAACTTCTGCTTGTCTATATAGAACTTCACCCAAAGATGTTTTGCCAACTGACCCTCCTTCCCATCTAATTTCATCTCTCCTTGAATTTGATTTAATTTTCCTTGATGCTGAACTAGGAGTTGGGGTTTCCTTTGATGCTATTAATAATGTTCCCTCCTCAGCATCATCCCCTTCACTTTCCTCTTGCTCTTCAACTGCCTCTTCATCATTCACTTGGCAGTTGATTCCCTCTTTTGAATCTTCTGGTGAGTAATTTGAGTAGTACTCACCCCAGATTCTATTGATTAATTTTGTTGTAGTTGCCTGCATAACCTTTCTCTTAGACATGGTAGGCGTCATTGCTGCTCTGGGATTTAGGTTTAGTTCATTCCTCTGGACAACCTTTTTCTTCTTCACTATCCATTTAGTGTGGTGCCTCTCTTCCATTTTTTTGGTCAAACCAACCACAAATGCACACTTTTTAATCTTCACATCTGGAAATTCTGCAAATTGTTGCAATATTATCTGCCCATGTACAACTACATACCTCTCTACAAGTACTGGATTGGATGATATGTAAGCAGGATGGTTCTTTTCAAACTCAGACACTCTTTTGATGACATCTGCAAAAGAAAGACGGGACACTCGGGTCTGTTCTTTCAGCAAAGTAATTATGCTTATTGCAAGCTTTGCCGTTTTTAGAACTGGTTCATACCATGGAGCATACTGTTTTGATGGCTTTCCTAGCCTATACCTGTAGAAATGGGAAAAATGACAAAATCAATTCATGCCATATTATAGAGCAAATTTCAAATCTAGCTTATATGGCATAGCACTGGTGTATGATTCATGAGCAACAGAGTTATTGGGTTATTCACTACAAGGCTAAATAAATCTACAACATCAGTTGTACTCTTCTCCGGGACAGTTCCAGCTCTGTAGCATGAATAAACTTGGAAGGACGTCTCTACTGCCAAAAAACCACCAATTTAATCTACTGTGTGCTACTTTTCTCATTTTTATGTTCCCTTTGCAGCAAGTAATGATGCTCCAGCACGGCATATTATGCCATTTCTAAAACACGTGTCTGAAACATATAAATAACCTCCACAGTCAAAGGCTAAAAAGTATATACATTATTACCCAATAATAGTGAGTACCCTATGGATAATGGCTGCCCTTTTATAGGTTAGACTGCTACATATTAGTATCTCTCCGAATTATCTGACATTACCATGAAGTTTCCACAATAACAGAAGCATGGGTGGTGGAGAAGGGACAAGCAGGGATCTCCCCTGCCTCAAACTCCAAATGAACACTTTGAAGATACTATTTCTGGATACAAATTCAAGATTATTCTATTTCTGGATACAAGTTCAAAATTATCTTTATAGTTATGATTTCGTATTATGTTATGTCATTTCAAAGAAAGGGCAAACACATTGTTTCATTTCAGTAACACTTAAAAGTTCCAAAAAAGACTATTTTCCTTATCAACTGCAATTTTGTAGTTATATTTAGATCAAGACTTTTTGAGGCCTGCTGGTCTCTACATGCTAAAGCAGTGTCCAATCATAAGAACAGTAAAAGGATTCATTAAATAGAAGAGGGGAAGAAAAATGACAAGCATGAAAGAAAAAATGAAGGTGATTGTTGCAGGAAGGAGCATAAATTTGTCTGGAAGATCAATTCAGGCAGAATCCCAATGGAAATCATTTAGTTTAATTCATTTAAATGGAACTTAATTTATCAACTACCTTTAGCAGAAACTTTATCTGGTAGCTTTTACCAAAAATATTCCACTTTGTTGGTTCTTTCTTCTTTGCAATTCCACATTCATCATTTTAATTAAAACAAGTGCAGATGTCAGGGTTCATAGGATCCTAGCTCTCCCCCCCACCCCCCCAGACACTAGCTCCATCACTGAATAAATGGAAGAGAACAGAAAAGGAGCAGTACTTTTGTATCAGGACTTCAGGAAGGAAGAAATGAAAAAGAAGATAACTATGAAACTTCTCATACTTGTGTAAAGATGTTCATACCAGGCCATATCTGTCCGGATTGATATGAAAATCATTGAGGATCCAAATTCAATCATCCATTCTTTTATTGCACTCAAATATATTGGAATTCCAGCTACATCAGTTGTCCCTGAACCACTTGAGGAAGAATAACTAGAGTCAGTGTCAAGGCAGAACCCAGTTCCATCATCAGCAGTCATCACTCCTGAACCAAATATGGTTACATCAATATCTGCACAAGGTTTCATTGGAAGAAGCTCCAAAGAAATCAATCGTGAGTCTGAATTGTAGAGGGACCAGTTGTGCAGCATCGATCTAGGCAGTTCATCAGGATTACAAATATCAGTGTCACTGTCAAAGACTATATACTCATCAGTCTCTTCATTTAAAGTTCTGTAGTATGCCGGCAAAGGATAATCATTTGCAATTTCATCCTCATTGATCTTTATGTAGAATTTGTTTGATGAAGAGATAGAACCCTGAGCTTTTTTCTGTTTCATTGAAGTCCAGTATTCTTCTTCCTGTAATAGCCTTGCCAGTTTCACATCTTCATCTTCGTCTGCTGCAGAATTAGAAGAGCCATATTGATTTTGTGGACCAACTCCACTACTAGACTCTGAACCAATCCTTAGACTCCCACCAGACGATGATCCTTTTGCTTGTGCAAAATTTGCATGCTTGCTACTCTCATCTCTAAGGGCAGCAAGGACAGGCATCTCTGCAAATAGCTGATCATTCTTGCCTCGAGTCTCATCTAAACCCACTAGTTGGTTATATATGAACTCACCCTGGGAAACAACAAAATCCTTGATAGGGACCCCACGAGAAAAGCATTTCTTTCCATTTAATATGCGGACAACCCCAGCAAGCAATTCATCAAGGCTTATGTCAGGGTTTCCTCCAGAGGACTTTGACAGTTTCTTGTAAACTTCGATGCAGGCAACAGCCTTGGCAAAGAAATGATCATAAAACTTCTTATAACTACTTGCCGGTTTGATGCAATCATAATCAGCAATGTCAGTTGACACCCAAATCACAGGGGACCCATCTTCATAACCGGAGATTGCCCAGCATTCTACCCGCCCAATACCCTCACATCTGACACCAGCTTCCTTGTCTTTTTCAGAACTTCCATCAAGTGGCAAAACAAGCCCAGAAATGAAAATATCATCAATCTCCAACATTTCAAAGGGCTGGGGGACTCCATTTGAATCATGAAATATGAAATCTGTGAGTCTTCTACATGGTTGACCATCCTCATGTCCAGCAGTTAGTCTCACAGCTACAGCTTCTTCATCTACAATAGGGTCCTTTTTCTTCTCAACTACAGAAGATTTTGTTGATATACAAATAGATTTCTCTTTAAAATCCAAACAGGCAGCAGCCCGTTTTGGCATTTTCCGGGAAGAAGCAGCAGTCTCTTCACTTTTCTGAGATGCATTCCTCTTCTTTCCTTTCTGGCCAGTTCCCTGAGCCTCTGCAATTGTGGGAAGCACACATTTAAGTTTACCTTTATTGTTTTTCACTTGTATAGCAAAGGATCAGCAAAAATAGGTTAAAAATGCCTAGATACAGAATTAAGGAAATTTTAATGCAGAGTAGAAGAGGAGATAAGGCTGCTGGATATCAAAGAGATGGCTGCTATGTACTACACAGTCAGCAGAGGGTTGGAGAAGAATGTGTCAGAAAATCCAGCCTCCACGTCCGAGTCAAAATGTTTGACTTCTTGACAAGGTATACATTGGTAGCCAAGTTGATTGCCAAAATTGGTGGGATTTGTCAAGCATAATTGTGAAAGACGCGCCTCAGGTGCGCGCCTTAGACCCCCCAAGGCAAGGCAACCTTAAAGAGGAGCACACCTATCTGTTGAGGTGCGCGCCTCAGCAGAGGCTCATATCTTTGATATATATTTCTTAAAAAAGTAAAAAACGTGAAAAACCCAGCCCTAAATACCCAATGGAGACAAACCCAAATCCCTAAAAGCCTTTCTTCCTTCTTGCAACACCAAAGAGCAATTTACACTTCTTTTGACAAGATTGGCCAGCCAGCGATGAAAAAGGACCAGCTACAACTGAAATAGGTATGTTTTTTTCTTTTTCTCTCTCATCTCATCCATCTCTTTCTTTTTTTCTTCTATTTTGGTTCTGCCTCCCTCTCTCTCGCTTTTTTTTTTTATTTTTTCTTCTTAAAAATTAAAGATTATCACTATTATTAAGGGGAAATGCTGCCAAATTTTTTAACCTTTTGTTCTCCTTTTCTTTTTTCAATATTTTGCCTTTTACAACTGTGGATATTAGTTCATCTGAGTTCTTTTTTCTTTTTCAAAATTATACATTTTAATTTTCAGGTTTCTTTTCATAATCTTCTTCTCAGTAAAAGATTAGTACTCCTCTAACACTTAGAGATGAGGAGGAAGATATTGATTTTGAAGAAGAATACAAAGAAGAGGAAGACCTTGGAAGTGACCAATATAATTTAGATGATGATGATGATGATGATTGATGTTGGATGTTATTATTGTTGTGTTTATTTTCTTGAATTTTTTTGTTTGATTATGAATTGTTTATGTTTGAATTTGATAATGAATTCTTGCTAATTTATTATATTTTTTTTTTATCCTTTAATTTGCCAATATTTTATTAAATTACATTTTTTTCTCAGTGCGCCTTGCCTTTGCCGAGCATGTGCCTTGCCTTGCCTTGCCTTGCGTCTCAGACTCTAAGACCCCTTTGTGCCTTAGTGTACCTTGTGCCTTTAATAACTATGTTGTCAAGATATGTCAAGCAACGGGAGGATTTGTCAAGATTTGTCAGGTTGCAGATCTGAATATCATATTCAAATCTATAAATTGGGAAGAGTTTTGAAGGCTTATGGTTTGGCGTGAAAGCAAGAGTAAGAGATGAGAATAAGAGAGCGGGAGAAAATCTACTCGATAAGGAGTAAGATTAAGTTGAGTCTAATCCCTCTGTCCTAAACTCCATTTACGTATAAGTGGCATTTGGTGCCTTCCCAATTTTTATTTTCTTTCCAAGAATCACATTCATGGGAAAGTAAGGTAATGTTCTCTTCGTGTTTCAGTTTTAATTTTTGAGTTCTAAAATCATTTTTAGTTTTGTGTTTTGAATGTCTATTTTGAGATTTTTGAAAACGCATTCTTTTTGTCATTCTGAAAAATTGTTTCTTAAAACAGAAAATTATAAAACGCGTTTAATTTGGAATTTTAAAAAACTATTTTGTGTTTCTTTTTTTTTTCTTTTCTTTCTCTTTTCTTCTTCTATTCTCCAACACCCTACATCTTCTCTATTGGGGGCGACCACCGTCGACTAGAGATTCACACGTTCAGAGCCTACCATTAGAAACTCCAAATCAAGGGGGTTAACATACACAAAGATGAGCCAAGTTTAACAGTTTGATTTTCATAGATCTAATTTTTAAATTTCAACCAACACCTATATATGCACTGCCAGTCAACACCGGCCACCGTGGCCGATGGTTTTCAGCGATCAAAGGCAACCACTCGACACCCAAGGGCCCATCAACCAACATACCCAAAAACCAGCGAGATCCAACGACCAAATCTCCTTAGATCTAATGGCAACCAACAAGATTGAATGGCGATCGAGAGGAGAAAGGAGAGAACAAAGAAGAGAGGAGACAACCAGCAAGATCAAATGGCGGGGGGCGGTCGACAGTGGCTCGTGGCAGTGATGGAGATCGCAAGCGCGGTCGACGGCCAAGAATTGAGAGAGAGATCTGTGAGATTTGGAGGGGGGGGGCTGTGTGTTTTCCATGTTTTGGGTATTTTAGTATGTTTTGACTGAAAACACCCAAAGCAACATTTGTTATTTTGGGTTTTCTTTACAAATTTTTTTTCTTGTTTCGAAAATGCGCTTTTGAAAATAGTAAAGTAAACGCATTTTCAATGTTTTGAAAAACTGAAAACTCAAAACGGGCTAAAAACAACAAAGAGAACACAACCTAAGATTTTTGTGTTTGGTATGCACAGGAAAGTATGAATTAAAATCCAAAGAAAGTACTTGAAATTTCTAGGAATGCCCCAAATCACTTAAAATTAAATTTTTTGTTCTTAAGAGAAATTTATTAAGTATTATTAATCCAAACAACATATTATATATTATAATGTATATAATATCATTACGTTATATATGTCCTTTACATAAAATATACATGTTTATAATAATATATTGACTATTATATACTATATAATGTATTAAATATTAAATATTAATATATATTATTACTAAATTATATATAATATATAAAAAGTATATACTATTATAATTTATACATATTAATATTATGTGTGTTATAATATAATAGCATATAACATATTCTGAATAAAATATGATATATATGATGTATTATATATATTTACAATATACATTACCAATATATTATATAACAATATGCATTATGTTATGATATATATTGATGATATAAATTATCATACATATCCCATAATACAGATATTTTAACCATATGATTATATTATAATATATAATAATATATCATATAAAATTAAAATATATAATAAATATTATATATTTTTATATCTGTTACTCATTATATATTGATAATGATTCTATTATTTATACAATATCTAATATAGAGCATTTTATGTAATGTAATAAAATATATAATATATTTTATACCCAAAAAAAGTAGCTTATTTAAAGTTTTTATAATGTAGCATAATATTAAGTTTTTATTTTGTTTTTCTGAAACAAAATCAAAAAGGCAATTCATCTAAATAAAAATTTCATCTTCCATCACTTGAAATGTAACTCTTGCAGCTCTTTTTATGCACATTCCTACAAGACGTGAAAAAGTGTTTCCTATGGTAAAGTCACCGTCCTGAAAATGTAGCATATCAAACGTGAGAATTTAATTTATGGGAATTGCATTCCCAAAAAAGTAATTCACCTTACTCATACCAATCGCCACTGTAGTAATTTTCAAAACCACATAGGCATATTGTGGAACCAAATAAATTCTCTCTGTGATTGTAATCTTGATTTCTGTATTGTGTGTGAGTGTTCATACGAAATTCCCCAACAAATCGTGATACAGAAATCAGTACGAGAAATTTACAATCAATAAATAAATTACATGAGAGAGACTTTTGCTCTTGGGTTCCAGAGTACCTTGGTCGCCGACTACTGAAAGGAGCAGAGAAGACCTAGTTGCTGTGTCCGCCATTGACTCCGCTGGAAGAAGCTCCGGCTGTCATTTTGAAGCCACCGGTGAGAGATACATCTCGCCGCTGCTGCGAATGAAGGAGATCAGACCTCACCAGACGCCGGAGAGGGCAGAGCCCAGCAGCTGATTGATGCTGCCGTTAAGAAGAAAGAAGCTTACGAGAGCGGTGCTGCCGGTGGCGTACACAAAGGGCTCGCCCTTCTAGGGTGCCCTTAACCAATTAAATGCTTCCCGCCTTTCCAAGGGTGGTCCCTCGAGTTTTGATTTAATACTCTACAGCCCACGTTCACTTAAATAATATCACGACATATCACTTGATTATATTAATGTATCTTTAATTAAATGAGTATTATATATTACTTTACAAGATTATAATTGTTCTCATAAATAAAAATTTATTAAAATAATAAAAAATTTCAAAAACTTGAAATAATTATTTGGGCTAAAAAGAAATAATCTTTTACTAATTAAGAAGATCACATATAACACATAAATTGAATAATTCCCATATTTAATAATCCCTCCAAAAGTTCTACAAAAAGAATAGATATTATGTATAAAGAATTATAATTCTAATAAGATTTCAAAATATTGAAATAAACATTATTTATAAAAAATTTTAAGAGATTTAAGATTATTCCATATTTTTTTATAAATAAGAATATACTCGTTTAAAAAAAATATGCTTCTAATATTGATTTTAAATGACTTTCAACTCTTCAGTGTCTAATTTAAATATCAAAATATTTATATCAAATTTTTTTTTGTTTCAGACTTCAGTTGATTTAACTATGATATATCCACTCGATAAATTTATTATTGTATTCGATTGACAATAATGAAATATCATGATCTAATATTAAATAATTACAATATATATATATACAAGAATATATATATATATGTAAGTAACATTTATTGCATATATGCATGGTATTTCGAATGGTATATATCATTAGTGTTATATTATGTATGATATTTATCATAAGATAATTATGTATTTCATACAAGATAATTAAGCAAAAAAAATATGGTACAACGTGAAAGAGACGTGATACTACAAGAAAACTTATGCTTTTATCTTGTATTTTCACGATCTTTTTATGTATTTATTTAAAATTTTTATTATTTTAATTATATTCTTGAATTTTTATTTTTAAGTTAATTTTATTATTATATTTTAACATTTTTTTCTGTTAATTTAAATTTTTTATTATTTTAATTACACCTGTAAATTTATATTTTTAAGTTAATTTAATTTCTATAAATATAAATAAAATATGATGTATATTTTATTATTTTATTTTATTTTTTATATATTAAAATATAATAATTAAATTGAGTCAAAAATCAAGTTCAAATGTGTAATAAAAATAACAAAAAAATTTAAATAACCACCTAAAAAACACATGAAAGTATATGGACCAAAATATAAATTTGGCCGAATATTAACTAAAGAGAGTTTAGTGCGACCTAAAGGCGGAATAGTGTGATTTAACATGAAGAGTCAATAGTGTTATCAGAAAGAGATGTGATCCATAGTACATAGAATGTCTTTAAAATACTAAATTTTCAGCTCAGGTTCACCCATAAATTAAATTATTCAAAAAATTCCTAAATGAATTTGGGCCCAAAAATAATTCCAAACTAAATTTAACCCGAATCTAACCAAATTAACCTTTTCATCCCCCAAATCTTTATTGAGTTTTGGGGCATCATTTGTGCTTTGCTTCCCCCTGGCCTGGACAAAGGGCAATCATGAGTTTAATGTTTTACTAAAAATGTATACTTACACTAGTATTCTACATCCATCATATTCCATGGTACCACAGCAACAGCAGCTGCTGAGGGTCCCAGAAAATTTGCTAAAAGGTACACCACCTCACTCATGTGTGCCCACACTAGGCTCCACTAAGGCAGGCCAGATTGGGTAGAGGATCTAGATCAAACAGCTAATGGTTCAGTTGTGATCCATACCAAATCCCATCCAGATCCGATAGGATTTAGACCTAACAAGTAATTATCCAGTGCCGATCCACACCAGACCCAATCCAGATTCAATAAGATCTAGATCTAACAAGTATGATCCGGTCCAGGTGCACTTTCTACCTGCACTGGTCCTTCTAGCCTAAGATAGAATGAGGGGTTTCAGTGGTATTTACAGAAGTTCTCTGAGGGACTGCTGTGTTACATGGAATCATCGGACTCGGAGTCGGTTCTGTCAGGGTCCGCCCCGTGTCCTCCAGGCTCCTGAACGCCAGATTTTGCAGCACGAGCAGGAGCAGCTTTCTTGCTTGTACTGCGAGCATTTTCTTCCCCATCTTCACCATGTAAAGCAACTGGGATCAAGGAATAACACCAGTTCAAACCATGAGATTTTCCCAACTGTTAGACCATATGTACACACTATTGTTGCAAGAATCACAATGAAGTATCTATTGGGGTGAAATTGACAAATGAAGTATAGATGAAAAGGATATCAGCCGTTCCACCAGCCATGATGTTCAGCAGATCTTTTTCCACACGCTGCACGAGCTCAGGCTGCGAAGTGCAACAAAACCAGCAAGTGTTTCAAATGTTTGTATATAGAAGCAAAGGAAGAAGAATTGCGAAACCATATATCCTAATACTTGCTGATGCCATGTACAGAAAAGGCATTTCCCAAATCATCTTATAGATGATAAGATAGTTTCTTAATTGAAGCCATGGTGATTAAATAAGCACATAAGGCAGCTCCTTTAACTTCCTTCACAGCAATATGCCTTTTTTCACCCGCCTTTTTCTTTTTTGCAGTCAAAAAACATCAGTTAAGACATTTCCATGATGGATCTCTTAGAAGCATCTTCACTTGTTTATCTCCTTCAGACTTAGAAAATGTAATAAATAACATAAGGTTATGAAAAGAAAAAAAGGGCCATATATACGTTCAGGTCTGGTTCCCGGCGAAATCTTCGCCTTCGAGCATCTCTCATTGGAGGGGTGAGGCCATGTCTATACTCTACCACATCTGGTGCAGGATCACTCTCTTCCCTCACCATAATCATCTGTTACACAACATTCAAAATATTATTGTGTAGCCGACCCCACATAGTGGGATAAAGGCTGAATATGTTGTTGTTGTTGTTTAAAAAACAAAGCAATTATTTCCAAAACTCTTTTAAGATAAAAAGAAGGGCCTACTTGACCAATGTCTGCAGTTTTGATCAGCACGCTATCATCATAAGTTTTGTATGACTCCACAATGCAAGGAAGATCCAAGAGGGATGCAGGGAAATGATCATTGCCTATGACAAATGTGCCAGTTCTCCCATCCTCTGAAACATTTGAGGTTTTGGAGTTATGAAGTGCCACAATAAATGTGTTTAAACAGAAAAGGATTATGTATGAATCCAAGAAACTAAAGATTGTGGAAACTTGTTATACTTCTAATTTTTCATTAATTTCTATTCTTCAGCCAATGGATGTTTAGGTGTCCCATGAAGAAGAAAGGCCATTGTGGCAGAGTATACACATTCAGGTGGCAATTGTTTCTAGATTTTATTACAGAGCAAAAAACCAATATCCATACTCCCATTAATTTAAATTCCAGACTTCTTTTTGTAACCGATAACAGCACAGCAACCAGTATCTAAAATTTCATTCGGCCCATTTTATTTAGTTCTATGAACAAGGAACATGCCATGACTTATCTTACCAGAGAAAGATAAATCCAGTGACTTATCTTCTGAAGAAGCAGCATTCTCATTCAGAAGGCGCTCTATCCGCTCAGCAACTGAAGGTGGAACCCTGAGTATAAACTGCTCCTCCATGACTACACAATTGTGAAACTCATACCTTAATTGCTATATTAACGAACAAAATTGCACATGCAAACAGCTTGAAAGAACTCTATATTTCAGGTTTGAAAAATAAAAATACCAAGAAAACATGACATAAAGCCCGCACAAACAGGTCATTTGAGTAAAATATGTCAAGTCTAAGAAAAGGTGAAAACATATAGAAACAAAAAAAGAGGAAGAGTTATGAGGAATCCATCTACTCTAACTCCATAGATCTTTCAGGATAGAATGTCAAGCCCAGGGAAGGGCTCAAGATAATTTTTAGAAAAGGATTATCTTCTTCATCACTTATGACAGGAAAAGATGAAAGAAAGAAGCTAACAAGGGGATGCATCTCCAGAAAGCAAAGGCAACATTTCAGGAAAATTTGGTTTCGGGAGAAAGGACGGGAGGGATCTCAGCTAAGTGACAACTAGGCAAGCAAACGGAGGGTGGGCTTTTGCTCACCCTTGTCCCCAACCACGATATTGCATACCCTCCCCTGTGCCCCAACAGGGAATAGAGCTGAAGTCCTCTCCCCACCCCCAACTGGGAGCAGAGGGATCCCAAACCTACCACATGCCCCGAACTTGTCTTTAATAAACATTAAAAACCCTTCAAATTAATAATGCATGATCATCATCAATTTTATTTTATTACATATAACCTAATAATAGACAATAAAATCTAAAAGTTCATAAAACAATCATCAAATTAAATTCAAAAACCGTTCAAAGTAATTCAATAAGCAAAAATTTAAATGAGGAGATATTGGGAGACAAATTTACGGAAAGGTAATGTACAACTCTCAACTCATCCTCTTTGCACAGAAAGAACTAGTGTTCCGGAGGAAGCATGCCTCGGAAACTGCCATCACACGAATGGTACTTCCAATCATAAACAAAGAGGCTCCTCATTGCCTGAAAGCCTCTCTTTGCTTTATTCTCCTACTATAACCACTTGTAGCAGACAATATTGTACTTTGAAGATTGCAAATTTTCATTGTTCGACCATGCCACAAGTAAATGATCTGAGCACATGAAATCAGAGATCTAAAACGTTTATATTGTACACACCCTAACACGCAGAAATCAAATACCAAAAATCAACCAAAACATAGTTGTATTGAAGAGGAGAGAACCAAAACCTTCTCGGACCTTCGGCTATTACAAATCCGATCGTAGGTCTTCAATAGGGTTACACACGAGAGAGAGAGAGAGAGAGAGAGAGAGAGAGAGAAAAGAAGGCTCAGGCGGCATGTTTCGCAACAGTCAACACTCAACGGAGGCGAGGAAAGACTGAACCAAAAATACAAGAGAGACCTGTGATTTCCGCTCTCAGATTAGAGCCCTAGATGCAGGGGCAGATCCAGGAATTTAGGTTGGGGGGGTTGAAATTTTAAAAACTTAATATAATAAAATTCTTATGTAACCAAAAGTCAGTATAACAAATTTTCATTAAACTCGTGCTCCACAAGGTTTTGAAACAAAAAATTCATCTAGATTGATGTAAATTTCAGGAGATAAACTTGAAGGAATTGGTGTAAATTCACTAGATTGATTTTGCACACTATGAATTGAAGTACTTTCACTAATAAGATGATCTCTCTTTCTGAAAAAAGATAACAATGTTTTTCCTTTCTTCCCAGAAGATTGTTGTTCCATTCTAAATTCTAAGATTCACAAACAAAAAATAGCACAATTCAATAATCGAACAATTAAAATATTTAACTCAAGATTTGAGGCAAATGCAAGGCCAATAAAACAACTGTATTTCTAGAGTTCAAACAAGAGAAGGCAAAAGTATGGTCGATTCAAATATTCAATCACAGATTCACAATAACAAATTCCAGACTTCCAGCCACGACAATTCCTAACTAAATGCAGTAGTCAAATAGGCAAGCATACACAAAGTTAGAAAAATCACTTACTTAAAACTTGCTGAAAAAAGGCAGACTTCAACAACAAATCAAGCATAAACGGGTAAAAAAATATGGCCGAAAAACAGAAAAACTATCTAGATTTAGCTGTCAATCGAGAGAACCAAAGAAGAGAAAACATACCAGTAATACAGATCCGGGCTCCAATGAAGCAGATATGGAGACTGGAAGTTTGGGGGGTAAAACGAAAACCTGAATCAGAGGCAGCGAGCGAGAGCGAGGGCGAGGGCGACTGGCCGAGCGAGAGCGAGGGCGAGGCAGTCAGGCAGAGAGCGAGGGGCCGAGGGCGAGCGAGAGCGAGAGAAAGGCAGCGAGGGCCGGAAGGCGAGAGGCAGCGAGGACCGGAAGGCGAGAGGCAGAGAGAGAGGGCGAGCGCGAGTGGACGATCAAAAGAGAGGAGGCAGAGAGCGAAAGGCGGCGAGGGTGAGCGAGAGCGAGGTCGAGGTCGAGAGAGGAAGGAAGGAGAAGGGTTTGCAGGCAGGTGAGCTAGGCTGGGCTGAAAAAAATTGAGGTGGGCTGGGCTCAATTTGAACTGGACTATTATTAAATAATTCAAAATTTACTTTATAAATTTAAATTTTGTCGTGGGCTGTCCAGTTCAGGGCAGCTCACACAGATCCGGCCCTGCCTAGATGGATGATTTTGCCAAAAGAGCAAGAACTGGGAATGCAATTGATTGAGAGAAGATCAGTCGGTTTCAATTCGTCGGATCCGGGTATTGGTAACGGGTTACGGGTTGTGTCCTGAACTGTTTAGAAAGGATGACTTTTATAAACTTTTATATAATTTTTTTTAATTTTAATGTTTTATTTTTAAAATAAAAAATATAGAATAATTGAATTCTGTCTAATTCATAAACTCAAATTTTACTAAAATATGTCAAATTCCAGAATAAATTCTGCAAATTATCTTTTTGCCCTCATTCTCTCTCACTCTCTCTCCCATTCATCTTCTTTTTTATTAAAGGTAAACAAAATTTCAGTTAAACTAAAATAATTGTATCGAGTCAATCAAAATTAGTGGTTTAGTTCGATTTCTAAATTTAATTTTTTTATTATTTTAATTTAATTTAGTATTTTTATTAAAAAAACTAAAATAACGAAATTGACCGAAATATCTTTAATTGAATAATATCATTTTTACTCTAATAATAAATCTCTTTAATTGAATAATATTTTTACACTAAAATCTACTATCAAAAATTAATCTAGTAAAAGTTATTTTAAATCGAGTAATATTATTTTTATTCTAAACAAATATTTTTTTTTATTTGAGCAATTATTTCGAATCAATTTTTAAAAATATTTAGTCTACTTAATTTGACGAATTCAATTGACTTGAAAAGCTTATCCCTAATTTTCATTATATTCATTGACTTTCGCCACTCTTGATAGGGCTGCTTAAATTGCAACTTGAACCTTTGGTGTACTTTTCTATAATATTTTATATTTAATTAATTTTTAATTTTATATATGTATAAAAAAAATACTACTTGTATATAATGGATAACTGAAAGGATGACCAAAAAACGTTAAAATGATAAAAATATCCTCACCTACAATTGTTTTTCCTTCTCTTCCCATGGCCACCTCCTTTCTCTTCTCTTTCTCCTTCTTATAGGGGTCTCAAGCAACCGTCGATAACCATATCCTCATGTTGATTGTTGCATTGCCAACAACCGCTAACAATAAGTGATTAAAGAATTTTTTACCCCTCACTATTAAATTATAACTTCAATGTTCTATCGTTCAAGTTTCAAAAAACACAAAATATAATCTGCTCACCGCTATTTTGTTTGTGAACTATTAAATTCTTTATTTTTTTCATCAACTTCAACTCAACATCATTACGCATTTATGGGTCTTCTCTGTATATCTAGCTATAGATTTTTTTTACTTATTATTTTGGGTTTTGTTGCTTGATATGGGCAAATGCATTTCTGGGTCTGAGTCACGACGAGTTCGATTTTGGGTTCCTGGGCAACACCATCGGTGAAAACAGAGAATAGAGATGATCGTCAATGGCGTCGAAAATAGAGAACAAAGATGGAAAAGTCTGATCCATGGTCAAGATGAATTTCTCTGATTTGTAGTTGAGAAGTGCCCAGAAATGTCAACGATGGTGGTGAGTAGGGACGACGATAGGTGCGATTGGCAGTTGCGGTCGGTGATGTGAGATAGGGTGCTGGTGGGGGCAACGACGGTGTGGGGGTGACGATGAAAGTGATTTGAGAGAGATATTTTCGTTATTTTATCATGTGTGTAAAGTTGTGTGTAAATATCTAGATACATGTAGCATTACATTTTGTATACATTATAGAATACAAAAATATGTATGTGTTTTTTAACAGTTTTTTTTTTTACTTTAATAAAATTATTATGTTAAATATATTTTAAACAATAAAAACAAATAAAACTTTAATTATTCATTTAAGGTTGCGGGATTCATTTGAATTTCATATTTTAAATAAATAAGTTGTGTAACTCTAAAACATAAGAATTTACAAATCACTTGAAGTTGTGTAGATGGTCTATCACATATGTTCGAGAGCTTAGTTATCATAAACTTATAGGTTTGAGTTTATTTTTATACAAATTGCGATAATCTGTATCTATTTAAAGGGTTAAACTCTTGGGTTCCAGCCTGCAACTAACCTCTCCATATACCTTGGATTGAGGCGAGGCAAATTATGGTTTTTAGAAAAGTTGAGAGGTGCGAGGCCGAAAGCTAATTATGTTGACAAATTAGTTATTGTATTTTAGTTTTTATCACTACAGTTATTAAATTTTAATTTTTATTATAATTCATTTTTTCTTTTGATTTTTTATCAAATTTTATCAATGAAAATTGATGTGACATACATTAATATAAATAAAAAAATTATTTAATGTTAAAATTAACATAAACTTTACAATCAAATGATTTTGAGATTTATATTGATATATATATCATATTAGTTTTAGTTTATAGAATTTGAGAAAAAAATTAAAAGATGAACTAAACTATAACATGAATGAAAGTTTAGTGTTTGTTGTGGCAAAAATTAAGGTATAATAAGTAGTTTATTACAAAATACAAAGTTTAAGGTACAATAGTGTAATTTACCCAATATATATGTCTTTAATTAAATTATATATATAAATATAATCTAGATATTGAAGTATAGCATTCTTAAAATGCCATTAAATTTTACAATCTGTACCGTTATATTTAAAAAATTACATTGATCTTCCATTCATCAACTTATATAAAATGTCAAACATATTTAGTGCAATGTAAATCCGATAGTATAAGATAATCAAATATAAGATAAACCCAATACAATATAGATGAAGGGTACTTATATATTTGTGTCTAATACATTACACAATACTAAAATTCATCGATCAAATCTATAATTTTACTTATATATTTTTATGTTTTTTTTTTAAGTGGTCATTCAAACTTTTCGTTATTTCAATTATACCTCTAAACCCATACTTTTATATTTTTAAATCAATTTAATCTTTATATTTTAATATTTTTTTCGTGTGACAATATAAATTTTACATTATTTCTATTATACCACTAGATCTACATTTTCCTATCAATTTAATTCCTATACTTTAATATGATCAAAATGTGACGTGTACTTTGTTATTTTACTTTATTTTTTTGAACACATAAAAACACATAAATTAAATTGACTTAAAAATACAAGTTTATGGTGTAATCAAAACAATAAAAAATTTAAATTGGCACACGAAAAAAATCAAAGTACAAGAATTAAATTGAGTGAAAAATTTTGTTTAGGAATGTAATTAAAACAATAAAAATTTGAATGATCACATAAAAAAACATGATAACACAGATCAAAAATATAAATTTGGCCAAGAATTACTTTGTCTCAAACAGCTTGCTATATAGCAAAAACAAAACACCAAATAATACAATGGCCTAATGGGCAATGGGCTAGGCTACATTTGGTTAACATTTCATTTTGTTGCCACCAAACTAATCATTCTTATTTTCAATTTGTTGCCAATGAGCAAAAGAATCCTTTGCAATCTAAAGATGCTAGGAAAATGTAACAAAGAATTCCACAGGAACATCAATTACATGTTCTGTAACCAAATGTAGTTGGTCTAAACAATAATACCACCAATGTAGCTTTCTTTGGTTTTTCTTTTTTAGTACAACCATCAACACATAGTTTTCATATTCTTTGCAACTGGTAAGAAATGGAGCTTTGATCATGTAGCTTTTGCCAGTCCCAGGTTGCAATATGACCTATAAATGTACCAGTACCTGCCAGCACATAGAACAAAAGTTGTCAATATGGGGAGATTTTTAATTTTTTTATGAAACAAGCACTGCAATTGTCTACAAGTTAATAAGACTATGTAGTATGGATAAGATCTTGAAAGAAAGTAATTGTCTACAAGTTAATCCAGTTTTCATTCCACGGTATTGCAAGAAACTGTCTCAATGGTGTCACTAACAGCAAAACTGAATCACTAATTTTTACAGCATCGGGATGTTGCAGTAATATTCTGCTTGCAAATAGAAAGATTTGGAATCAGGACACAGCCTTCATTTTCATGTCCACTTAACATTTAGAGGGAACTCAATGGAGTTTTAGGAGAGATGGAGAGCAACACAACTCACTTTGATCCTTATTTCAGCCCCAGTAAAACATCACACGAACCAATACTCCCGCAGCTTCTCACTGGATGAAAAATCAACCACAATATTACATTGTGATGGCTCAAGATGATGCATAGATGATGGTTTAAAATAACAGTCAAACAAGGGGAAAAAATGGTCCGTGGGTTTAGCACCATCAACTTCTGTTGCTACAGATGGCAAAGTTTGATTTGAAGTTTAGAGAGCAGAATTCAATTGGTTTGATTCAGAAAATTACATTGTACATATTCAGATAAACAGGTTGGTATAGTATAATGCCTCTGGCATAGTCATTCCACGATCCCCAAGACCTCAACCTGGATCAGCTATAAGTTGGCTACCAATAAAGCCTTATTTATTTATTTTGGGAGGCTATGCACGTAAAAGAGAAACGTTCAATTTATAAGTGGTAGGTCTTCTGAAATCTCTATACTTTATATCCTATTAACTACTTACAATTTCCAGATAACAATGATAAACTTGTAAAATAAAGTGGAGTTCCAAACAGATCTATGCAAAATGGAGTGTTTGCTTATATAATAGAATAGATGTTTTTGGTATCAGAATCAAGATTCTAGAAAGTACACTATTGGTTTGACTCGTCATTTGAGCTGCTGTTCTTCCTAGTATCCTCCACAAACCGGGCACAAACCCAATGTCAACATTCAGGCAGTTGAGAGAAAAAGAGATCAGCTCTGACATCAAAACTGCTCTCTCTCTCTCTCTCTCTCTCTACATATAAATATATATATACACATGAAATATCAGACAGATTTCATACTTTGATAATTTTTTTTATTCCACCAAGACCACTGGTACACCAGGGCTTTTGCATTTGCCTAAATTTTATACTGCAAAAACATTAAGTGTTGATATAGAACTGCTTGTGAAGATTGTTCACAAGCAGTTCTACATCAGTACAATGCTTGTTTCACAAGCAGTTCTTTGCTTGCCATTGCCACATAAGCACCCCTGGCTCATGTAGAGCCTGGCATGCAAGTTGGATCCTAGTTTGGTAAATATTTTCATTTGGGTTCTATTTTAGTAAATTTTTATTTTATTTTTAAAAAAACTCCATATAATTACACCAAAAGGGAAAAGGACCCACTAAGGAAATCATCATATCTCCAATATAAGAAGACTAGCAAAAGATGCTTGTTTTACTAACAAGATCAGATATAGCTTTCAGGGAAAAGGAAACCCAAACCTTGGAGACTAATCGCATGGATCTTCTAGGACGGATTATCTCAGATTGTCTCGTTCTGCTCCTTAAATTCATAGCATTACATTCACTGCAGCAATTGCGGTCTTGAATAGCAGAATGCCGTCTCTTTTTATTTGGTACTTTGTCAGCTCCCGAGTTCTCGGGCATTTTCCCTAATGACTTGTTGGATTGGAAGGATCTGCAAGGCGCAAATATGTACGCATAACATAAGTATATGTTCATATTGCCACCACGTTTAAATTCTCAAAGGATAAATTATACTACTAGTCACCGAACTTTGCACTCCATAACAAATTAGTCAATGTACTTTAATATTTGTCACCACAATCACTAAACTTTAATTTTTGTTATAATTCAATACCTTTTGATTTTTCAACAAATTCTGTTAACAAAAACTGGCATAATATACATTAATATAAATATAAAAATCACTTAATATTAAAATTAACATAAACCCCACAATCAAGTGATTTTGAGGCTTATGTTAATATATATCATGTTAGTTTTTGTTAATAGAATTTGGCAAAAAATCAAAAGTGGGACTCAATTGTAACAAAAATCAAAATTTAGTGTCTGTGGTGACAAAAATTAAAATACAGTGGCCAGTTTGTTACAAAGTGCAAAGTTCAAGAACAAACAATGTAATTTACCCAGTTCTCAAATGATGTTATTCAAGAGGAAAAATTACTCTGAAGTTTCTTTATCATTGGTGAGCTTACTCCTTTCCTGCATCAAAACAAGTTGAAAATAAATGTTTTACCATTATAGCATCTACAGGCAAGAAATGAAGGGCAATGGGGGTACTTCTACAACAAATAATGATGATGATAAAAAATAAGAATCAAGATCTAGATCCCTTAATCCTGTCAGACTAGAATCCAAGATGCATTTCAATGTCCTTAAAGAAAGATTGTTGTCTCAAGACGCGGACCACCAAAACGGAAAATGCAGAAATAGTGTTCCCTTTTCCTTTTTAAGGTGCAGTTGGGGGCATAGAAGAGAATCCAAAAATTAGGGATCTCATGTGTGAGCTCCGATCCAAGAAAGAATCCAGAAACATAAATCCAAGGAAAAGGTAACTTCCTAGATAATCTCTCAACAAAAATAGTATCTCCCATTCTATCGTTTATATACATATATATTTCCCAGTGGTGTTTCTGAAAAATCAGAAAAAGTACACATATACGACAGTCTCTTTCATTTCTATATTAATTAGATCTTGATAGAGCTGAACAAAATCAAACTGAGTCCTAGGAAATTCAACTTTTTGGAATAGTAATGCTTGAATTGAATGTGGCTATGAATTAGATCACATATATGGGCATGGTATTATTACAACATTACTGAAGCGTGAATAAGAAACATAATGTGTCAAGATGAAATAGAAATTTTGGTACTTCTGGGTAATGAGGAGATCTTCAGTTTTGGAGTCGGATCATTTAGGTTAGTTGGGAAAGGGAAAGTTGAAAATATAGCGTTTCAATAGTCATGTCCTGGGATTATACCTTACACAAACATAAGCTTCCTTTAGCATCTTTTATTAAATTAATTCATATTGAAATGCTTAACTATAATTCCGAAACCACATTGATGCAAGGTACATGGGTACAATCAATTGATATCCTTTCACCCAATTCTATACTGTACATGTTCAGTAATATGGAAAGTTAAGCCTTTCAAGATTCAATTAGTGTATGGCTGCTCTGTAAGTAAAGCATTAAATGATACTAAGCCTATAGAACATTCACAAGTAGTGACCCATGCAGTGATTTGGAGAAGGCCATACCCATTCATTAGCACATGCAGACCCATAATCTTGACACGTGCTTGAATTAGCTAATTCATCTTCTATTGCTTCCACGTGGACCATAGGATCAATCGCATCCATGCAACCATTTGTGCAACGAGAATATAATTCATCCTTTTGCTGACTCACAACTTCTGAAGATGGAATCTCCATAGAGCCACTTGATGACCATCCGGGATACACAAGGGTAGAGCTCACATAATTGGAAGTGTTTTGCAGGGTTAGGTCATTAGAGTTTTCATCACCAACCACTGTATTCTGATGAATTTGGGAGTTGAAACTTTTTGGACATTCAGGAGTGGAATAAACAACAGAATTACTGGATGATTTTACCTGGGGATTATCAATGACACACAGCTCAATAGGAACTCTTCCCCTGTCCATTGGGCAAGATTCTGTGCCAGAAATGACATAAGTCTCTACACCAGACTTGGGAGATGAGAGCGGAAATTTTTCAGTTTCATCTAACTGTGGAGACATTTCCAGACCATCAACTCCACAAGTGTTATCAACCACAACCAGACCACTCTGTTTATTAATTGGACATGGCAAAAATCCAGCTTCTTCATGGCCGCTACTCATTTTATGCTCTGAATCTGCATTGCACAGAGATGAATTTTTTATTTCTTTGCTGCTACTTCCAAAAAGCTCCTCCCTAAGACTTCCAAAGTTTTCATCAGGCATGCTGCTGGGACCACCAGACACCATTTTGAACAATCTCTTAGGCAAGTCTGATGGGCTTGAATTCAAATCAACAAAAAGGTCAATTCCATCCTCTGAACTGACATGATACTCATAGGAAGGAATGCCCTTTGAAGATTTCACAAAGGAAGAACCAATTTCTGTTAGATATGCACCTCGATTTGGACTCCCACAGCAAACCTGGTTTGCATGGTTTAGACTTACTTCTCTTGGACAAGACAAATTATTATCATTAAAGCTAGTGCTTAGAAAGTTCATTCTATGGCCAAAATCATTAGCACTGTTTCCAAGCTCATTTTGTGAACATGTCGCTCCCTTTTTCTTGTTTAAGCCAGAATCTTGAGGAATGTCAAATGAAAAATTTTCTGAGCCTTGAACAACTTTAACACCTGGTGCCTGTATCATGGTAAACAAATGGACCCAGTGAGGTTTTTTTTTTCTGAACCTGATGGAACACAATAAAGAAGTACAAGAATATACAGTGGGAAAAAAAAATAAAAGAGGGGAATTCTGAAAAAATAAAGTAGCTGAACCAATTGACCCAGCCAACCTTTGTTATTTCCTCAGACCTCCATAGAAAGTTCATGGATTCAAGTAAGGGTTTGCTGGAGTTATTATAATAACAGAAGCAATTATTTCACTTAAAATTAAAGCAAATGCCTTTTTACCACTTAACAAAAGGCAGCTGGATTAAGAAGACAGGACAATGCAAGGGTCACCAACAGTTACAGCAATTTAGTCCTTTACAGACTCTAATGCAGACAACAAACAAAAATTCACAGCAGAAACTTTATGAGAAGAAGTATTCTTGCATACAACCAAATCCAATATCCATGCAAACTGTGCACGTGCACATTTGTGTGTGAGGGGGTGGGGAACAAACCTTGCTACAACTTCCAGCTTCCTTGGAACTTCCTTGTTTATTGCACCTAACAGTTTCAGAATGGCTCATTCTATTGTACTTCTCCAAGGGAAAATTGCTGTTCGCATGGGTGTCTGCAAAAGACGAACTAAGTCATTCATACATGCATTCATATTCCCATTGTTAAGGGTAACTACGGATGACCCAAAGAGATAATGGTGTTCTATTGTGCTGGAGTTCCAAAGACTAGAGATGATGTACATAGTAAACAAGTTTTAACCTTTTGGATCATGCACCATATTTTCTGACTCTGGTCTAGACTTCAGAATAGGCATCACAGAAGTAGAATGTACAGCTGAGTCTCCACGAGGGGATATTGATCTCAGATTCTTCTCCTGCATGGTTGTCAGGTATTTACAAAAAAAAAAAAAAAAAAAGATATAACTTTGTAAGCTAATCTTTTTAGGCAGTAAATTTTCTATGATTAACTGAATTACAAAACCAACAAGAACTAGTACATAGAAGACAAAAATATAACTTTAATCTAACACTGGGCAAGCAATCTAAGATAAAATTTGTATGTTAAGACAGCCTTAATGTCCACTAGGTGCCAAGTGCTAGAAGTCTGAGTAAATTGGGAACTGGCCAAACAACACAAATTTTAACTTTCAGAACCTCCCTCACATGCAATTCCCTTTCACATATGGATCAATCAACAAATGAAAATGTATGCAAAAACACAAACAAAATATAGTGTGCGGATGCTATAATACAGGAATAGGTATATACAACAAGACTTGAAACAAACCTCCAGAAAACCAAAACTTTGATAGCATTAAGTCAACCAGCTGCTCAAAATTCCAAAGCCGGTTCAGGATTAAGAATCAAGCTCCAACATCAAAATTGGAAATTACAAGTCTAAGGAAAAAGATTGTCTGTTCATCATAATTTAATGAGTTCAAGGAATAACCAAATAAATAAAGCAACAAAAAGTTAATCCCATTATGAGCACCAAGGACATTGACTAATAAACATAGATATCAGGACCCAATACCAATATGTACTCTACAGGGTAGTTGGTGTTACAAACCAATAAAAATAGAACTTCTGGCTAAGATTAACTAATACCTACATGAATTGCTAACAATTTCAGCTAAATTTCCAGTGAAACGCATTGACAGAAGCACTGGAGATAGAGTAAGAGTTGGACTGACATGATGGTGATTGGTGACCTGAAATTAAGGTAAAAATAAGATGTTTATTTTAAGTGTCACAAATTCTTCAAGAATCAAATCGCAAAGTCTGTTTGTTATAGCTGATCATTCATATCTTTATATTGCTCTCAGCTAGGCAGTTAGAGATGCACTCAACATCTTATATCTAATTTTGTTTCATATAATTCTTCTATTTTTCATATCATGACCTTTTTGTATCCATTTTTGGTCCCAAATGGAAAGATGCCACATTAGAGAAGAAGGTATAAGCAAGCATAAGTCAACAACCTTGAGGAAATTAGTCTCCATTACAGGAGGCAATAAATAAAAGAGTAAATTTTAAGTGGGCGTCCACTGCAAAAAGAAGGTAGATGAGACAATTAGAGATACAAGCAAGAAGGGTTCCTAAGGAACTATTGGAACTTATTGCATTGACAATCAGGAGCAAATATGTTTGCTTCTGTGGCAAAGATGAAGTATATCCATACTCATCTTCTTATGCTTCCAGTTTCATGGCCCGCATGCAACAGTTACAACTTACGGGTGATCAAAGACACTGTAGCACAAGTCGTTGCATTCTAAGGCCAATGGCTTTCATGGTGTTTTCATACTTGAAAAAAATATTATCTTATAAAAGAAGAGAAGGTGCCAAAAGAAGGGAGTACACATTCTGTACAGAGATAATGTATTTTAGACTTAATCAACTAGCTATTCATGAAGAAGTTATAGAAAATTCCTTCTCTAATTACTTGAATCCAGGTGAAACTTTAGTCAAGTTCATAGCTCTTAAGGATCATAACAACAATTTGATCCCCGACCATCTGCTAAGAACAGAATAAACACAATCAGTTCAATAAAAGGAGAAACAGTTTCGTAATTTTAGTGCATAATGGAGGAACTTAGCCAATGTAGTCTTCCTCTCTACCATATCTGATGGGAAAATCTCATCAAAGTCATTTGACTCATCTCCAGCTTAGAAGTCTTTCATATAAGTAAATCTTTTTTATGATAAATAAAATATAAAAAAAATGGACTCTACATTTAAAGGGGGTATATGTTACACAGCAGAAAAAAAAAAGACATAAAAAACATTGCAATAAAACAAGAAAGACGATATAGTAATGTCTCACAAATTGAGAACAAGGACTTCTAACATAAACAACAAAAGATAGTATTATTAATAATATTCTACTAGTACTCATCAAAATCAATATTAGACCAATATGTATGATGCCCCTAAAGTAGGCATGGGAAATTTCAAGGAAATACAAAAGGAACAGTATTTCACTAAAAGCTCTCCTAAAGTAATTCCTCTTCCCTTTGCTTTTCTGCACACGTTCATATCATATGCAAGTGTAGATAGAGAGGGAAATTATGTAATTATATCATCATTCTCAAATAGGAAATATGTTGTGCACAGGCATAAACAGAATAGATATAGACGAGATCATCTATAACACAAAGTTGACAACTTATATAAAAATACTAGATTAATGTCAACATCTACCTTTAAGTAAGAGTAAAGTGAATTCGCTAAATTGTATTTTGTTGTATATGGGTACAAGCCATATCCCTTGCACAGATCTTGAAGTTCTTTCTTTGGAAGGCTGAGATAGAAATCCTTGTCCTCCTTATATTCCATCTGCCTGAACCTAAAGAATTAACAATTAAGAACAGGAGAAAGTGCTGAGACATTTCACTGAAATTCATTTGAGATAGAGCAATTAGTAAAGTACTTGAAAACATAAGTATTCGGTATAGAACAGCTAATAAGAAATAATCTAATAAACTGGGCGATTTTAAATGCAATAGAGGAGATATAAAGAAATAAAAAGGGACCTGTGCGGTTCAATTTGTATTATGAATCAAGACACGCAGAGACATAATACTGAAATAATAAAGGATTTAAGTCACGTTATCAAACTAGGTAGAAGAACATCTCAAACAACAGTTACGCATTAAATTTGACTGCATAACCCTAACAATTACCTCAATTTACAAAAAACAAGAATTACTGGGAAAACCTTTTTAATTTCAAATAAACCATATATATACATAACTAACAAGAAAACAACAATTAACTCCACAAACAGTAACAATAACCTCAATTTTTAACAAACAACAATTACCGGGAAAAAAATTACTCATATCTAATAAACCAGATATCCATTCTGCTCAACGGCTATGGATAGAACACTTCAACCTTATAGCTCCTTACAACAAAAACGTGCATAAATTGTCAATTCAAATTTGGAAGCATGCCACTCGGGTCAAGGAAAACAAAATGGAAAATGCAAATTTCATCTCTTCTCCAAATGCCATCAACTGGAGCAACCAGTTCCAAGAAATAGGGCAAAACGAACAAACAAACGAAAAACAAAAAGGTTTTCGGATCAAATTTAGCTCGCTATATTGCCAGTTCCAAGAAATTCAAAGTCAAAAGCACTGAACTAAACAGTGGACGGTGCAAGAAACGAATTAATTGCTTGCTTAGGTCCCCAAAACAATGACAAAACCTAGCCCTCGCAATAAATTCGCATTCACTCCCTTGCTTCCCAACACACACATTGTCTCCGCAGCCCAACAGAGGCAAGTGCTTCCGGATTTCGCACATATAAGCGGGCAGAAAACGAAGAGGCAGCGAAGGGAAGATGCAAGGGTACCTGATGCCGGAATTCTCCGGGAAAATCACCTGGAAAGTTGACGGGGAAGCGAGAGAATTTGCGAATGCTTCTTTGAGCGTCGATGTGAGAGTGTGGGCGCTGGGAAGCTGCATTTATTGTCCGAATTTGGTATCATCCTGTCAATTTTGGAAACCCGCGTGTTTCCCTTCTCATCGGATATTATAATTTATCACCATTTCATAGATTCAGATTCAAAAGCAGCAGCCAAATCATGCTTCCGGAAGTTAGCTCCAAATTTTGAAGAAATGTGTCCAGTTTTTAATTTTCACAGTAGGGCATAAGATTACCTCTAATTAGGGTTTTAAAGTTTAGGGTTTTTATTTTAATATTTAAATATTTATCAGTGATGATGATTCTAAAATGGAGTGTCTCATAGTCATGTTTGACTCTAAACTTACTCAAAACTTGTATGAGACTCAATTTTTTTTAATTTATTTACATTTATCTATGTTTTTTGAAGTGTGTCCCGTAGTCTTGTTAAATATTATATATATCAGTTATACAGTACAATAACATAGTGTATATTAATTTTTAGCGTTAATCGAGATCATGTCGAAAATCAGACTAATTCAAACCCCCAATTAAGTATACTTAATCTTCGATTAGATCGATTGACTACTTTGATTTGATCTGATTTTTAAATTCCAATCAATACTTGAATACCCAAAATAATTTCATTATAACATAAAATACAATAATAAAATTACATATAATTTTTTTGAGAGTGTCAAAAATACATTTATTTATATTTATTTAGTGAATATAATTTGTTAATTTATATGCCTAATTATGACTTCTTATTATAAAAAGTTAAATTTCTCTATTGTTATTTTTGTTTACACCGTAAAAAATAATATTTATTTTTCATGTTTTTGCCTGTAATATTAAATAGCTGGAGAGAGCTTTATGGGATTGTTGCTGGGTCTGATGGAGTCATGGGCCACTTTAGTAACTTTCACAAGGGTAGAATTGTAATTGTGTCAAATATTTTTTATTTTGAATAAAAACTATATTAAAAATTATAGGGAAGTTTTGAAATACCCAGGGTGGCCCACTCTACGCATGTGCAAAAAAAAAAAAAAAAAAGAGAGTTTATTATATAGTATTTAATTGTTATAAGGGTAAAATATATAAATCTCTACACTTAAGGTCATGTATAACTTAATCTGTTTTTTATTGTATTAGAAAAACTCTTTTACACTTTCAAAATGTTACAATCAACCATAATTTTTTGTTATTTTATATAATTTTATGCAATCTATTGATTGATTAATACAAAATTTTATATTTTTTTAATATATTGAGTAGAATTATGTATTTTGTATGTAGATTATTATATAAAATTATGTAAAATAATAACAAATTATGACTGATTGCAACATTTAAAAAGTATAAGAGAGTTTTTTGATATAATTGAAAGTACAAGGAGGTAAGTTGCACATAACCCTAAATGTATGAGGGTTTTTTTTTTTTTATTAGATATTTAATTTTTTTATTATTTCAATTACACTTCAAAATTATATCAATTATACACCTTGACAAATTTATTGAGGATAATAAATTAAATATAATTCAGAGTCATAATTAAAACAATAAAAAGTTTAAGAGTGCACTTAATTCAAAATTACATAATTTAATAATATAATTTAAAAAATTAAGTATTTAAATGAAAAAAATACAAATTGAAGAGTTAAAATATATATTTTATCGTGTTATAATTATCCTTTTATCTTTTAGGAAAATTTTAAATAAACGAGTGAGTGATACATTCAAAGCAAATGTGCAACTTGATCGCGTCGATGACATCCACAATTAACAACGTCAAGTGACATTTGTCGCCCTTAGTTGAGTGACATATTAAGTTACTGCCTTACTTTTTAAGAACCCTTTAATCCTAAGAAGCTTCCTGCCTTGCATCACTGTGACAACATCTTAAAATGATTTTTGGCTACTTGAGAAGTGAAAACTCATTTGTAAATAATTTTTTATATTTTTATACTAAATACTCTATAAACTTTTCATAAACATCCGTAAAATCTTAAATTTTACCTGAAATCACATTGAACGAACTTAAATAATTAGATGGCTCTTCGACGCCTTATAATTAGAACCAACGGATTATTTTAGAACTCTTCAAATGACCATTTGATAATTAAATTATAAGAAGTATCAATAATTGCATTTAAAACGACATGCAGATAATCATATAATTTTTCCCTTTTGCAAGTGTAAGTTATCTCAAAATTCTTAAGCTCATAAAGTTAATTAATTAGAAATATATAGCTAACACGCAATGATATATTTTTTATAGTATAAAGATTTATTATTAAATTTATAAGAAGATATCAATTGGAATAGTAAAAATGGATTATATTTAACAATACATTTTAGCATTATTAATATTATCACATCATAAATTAAAAATATATATTAATTAATTTTATTATACGATCACATCAAATGATAGATAAAGTTTATACGCCCAACATGAGAATTTAATATTTTTTAAAATTATTTAATTAATATAAAATATTATTATAAATATCAAACTCGAGCACACGAATAATGTTTATATATATTATGGATTAGGGGTGAGCACTCCGAATCAATCAAATTGTTTAAAGCAAATGGATTAAATTAGTGTAAAAAAATTAAATTGAATTAATTGAATAGATTTTTAAATTGAATAAATTAAAAAATGACCTTATTGAAAAAATAAAAAAATTAAAAATTAAAAACATTGAAAAATTAAAATAACAAAGTACAAAAATGTCATCAGTTTTAACATTTCAATTGATTTGATTATTTTATTTTTTTTAATATAAAAATCTAATTAAATCAAAATAATTAAAATTATTAAATTTAAAAATTAAATTAAATCGACTTATAATTTGAGCAGAATTGAATCTACAATTCCAACCGATTCAATTTAATTGTTTCAAATGGTTAGTCACCTTAGTACAGAGTGGGACCCACAATTATGGTAGCTGGGAGCCAATTGCAATTGCAAGAGTATAATAAACAAAGCCTACAAAAGGGTATTAGCTGTCACTTTGTGTTTGGTGGAATGAATGAATAGCAGCAGCTGCTTCCACCACTTCAAAGTCAACCATAATCTTTATATTATATTGAGACGATGTTAATTATAAATATATTTTATTTTTAAATAATATTATTTTTTAAAATTTTATTATTTGATGTAGTTTTATTTTTGATGGAAAACTCCATTTAACATTATTTTTTGGTCAAAAAACTAATTTTATATGTTAAAAAATAACCACAATATTTTAATTAATTTTAAATAATTATACAATAATTCTATTATTACAAATTTATTAAAAATTAAAATATCAAACACTATAATTGTATTATTATTTTTGAAGGTGGTAGCCTCTATCATTTTTTTATTTTTTTTTTTTGTGTGAATATGTTGTGAGGTGATTTTTTTTTTGGTTGATTTTTCACTACAAAAAGAAAATTGAATTTATAGACAAATTTTTTTTATCTATAAACTCATCAAATTTTGTCTTTAATGTTTTAAAGATGAATTTTTGTCTGTCTCTATTAGAGATGAAAATAAATTCTGTTTCCAAAAATAATTCTTTTTAGAGTATTTGGTTTTAAGTTATTTTATTTCTATTTTTTTTTTATAGTTGTTCAAGACATACCTTAACTTAATCTGTAAATACTTTGAGCTTTTGTTTCTTACTTATAAACAAAAAAAAAAAAAAAAAAAACCTCAATCATTACGTAAACAAAGTAAAATTTCAATTTATTTCCAAATAAGTGCAAAAGTGAATTAGTCTATAACTTAAGCAAAATCTAATCATCTTTGAATCACATAAGCAAATTAGTTTCTAATTTATCCTTAAATCACGGAAGTAAAGTAATCCTAGAAGAATTGAATTTTTGATTATTTTTTTATTTTACTCAATAAATATGATTTTTGATTGAATTTTTAAATACATAGTTTTTTAAATTTTCTTTTCTTTTTCTTCCATAGTAGATGTGCGTTTTGATAGAATCGTCAAACTTTATATTTGTGGTCTAATTCCAAAAGTTAGAAATTATTTTGTTTTCATGGCTCAAAAATAAATTGAAGTGTAATTTGTTTATACGATTCAAAAATGAATTAAGTTTCATTAGGGTTATTAATTGATTGATTTTTCACTTCTTTAAAAATAAATTGGATTTTTGTTTTGATTTAGGATTGATTAATTAGAGCTAATGGTTATATTTTCTCACTTTATTTTTCCTATATTTTCATTCAAATCATCAATTGACACCACTTCTCTCCACTTAAGGGTAAGTTTGATATTTTTATTTTTAATTAACTTATAATAAAAAATTATGTATAATTAAGTTCATGAGTAACTGGAGTTTACATCACAAATATTAACATTCGAATTTAAAGTCAAAATAATGGGTAGGAAAGTAAGTGAATTAATATTTGTATATAAATTCTCGTAGGGGTGTTCATGGTGTGGTCTGACTTGTCTAAGCCATTTTTAGTAGGTTAAAATCATATGTGTGATTTTTTTGTTACTCCAAACCGCACAGTTTAATTTAGTTTATGTAAATTGCACCTCATTTTGCAATGCAATGCGATTTGTCCAAAACATGCCATATCTATTCAAACACCAAGTAATGCATAATCAATTAAACTCATGGAGTTCAAAGTAAAATAAGTTACAATCCAATTGAAATGCAAACTTAAAAGTTTAAGATTTACAACACAACTACATGTCCATAATATAAAAATAACACAAAAATTCACAACATAATTCATAATCAAGTAAACATGCTCCAACTTGAACTTCATCACTAATCAAGGTTAGTGAAAGAGCTAAAATGGGAGGATAAGAGGTACGGTGCGGTGAGGGGTTGGGGTAGAGAGGAATGAAAGGATAGGGTTATATTTTTTAATTTTTATATATTGTGGTGCGATATGGGTGATTCGATTAAAAATTAATTTTTTTTTATTAAATCGTAAACCACACGATTTGTGGATTTATAAAATCATCTCAAATCATTCTCCTAAAAAAATCGCACGGTATATTGTAATGCGATCGATTTTCACGATTGAACGATTTTTTTAAACACCCACAAATTCTCGTTGCTAAGAGGAATGTAATATACGATAGTAGTTTATATATTTTTTCCACATATTTTTATTCTTGGTTGTGCTTTTTGGGGTATGCCCAAATTTAGAACTATAAATATTTTGGGTTTTTTTTTTAATGCAATTCTTACTTATGAAAATAAAAATCTTATTAATGTTTTTGAGATCATTCTTTCTCTTTTACTATTTCTTTAATCTCATTTATTTTTTTCCCTAACATGACCAAATTATATTTATTGTTTTTACACATCTTATTTTTATTAAAAATTACTTTGACTTGATAACTTCTAACCTTATTTTTAGGGGTGTTTAAATGCATGACCAATTAGACCCCGGTCCACTTATGTCATGCAACTGATTTTTTTGTTTTGTCTAGTTCAAGACTAGTCCAAGATCAAAAATCGATTGCAATTAATATAACATTATTATTTATTCATAATATACATATAATATATAATATATTAAATCGTAAAATTTTAAATATGCATATTTTTTAATTTTTATATAAAAATAAAAAATATTCAAGATGGAACCAGACTAAACCTAGGTTTGGTCCAATCTTTGATTCAAAAATTTTAGAAATTCCAAACATTTTACAGTTCGCTCTAAAGTCAATTCAAACTGAATTTTAACCATTACTTTTATACTTAGTTATCTATCGTGATATATCCGTACTTACTATGTTCATATTTTCGTGTTATATAATTAAGTTGGTGTGATAACACTTTGATAAATTTTTTCTTTTTAATTTTGATTGAATTTTACTTTAAAAAATATTTTTAAAAAGTCGAATCTCATGAGATTTTTGAGACGATTTTAAATATTTTGACTCGAGTATTAACAAATTAGTAACTCATTTAAATACAAAGCTCTAATCAATTTATATGATATGTAATTGGTTTTATCATAATTGAGTTAAAGTAAATTCTATTTATGAAAAAAAAACTAAAAAAATAATCAGACTCATTTTAATTAATTTGGCGATGAATAAACCATAGGGAGGAGAAATTATTTGGTGTGTCGAAAACATCAAATCAGCTTGCACATGTGGTGCCACTAACTAATGGCAAGTTGCCACCTAATAAAAATTTATTATTAAGAGTAATTGAAATCTTGATTTAGATTATTAGATCTCCATCTACTTATAAATTTTAACAAATTTTTAATCTAATTTAGAATTAAAAATCAATTTAATTAATATAATATAATTAATTTCTCAAACAAGACGATGTGTCAATATTTTATTGTTCTATTAATTATTAATTATTAATTATTTAATATTAAATATTAAAATTTATTAAAATCTCCTAAAATTTCTAACCAATTTAAAAAAGTAATTAAATAATCAAACTTTGTGCCACCGAGTGATTTGTCCGGAAGGAGCGGCGGTGCCAACTCGCGTGAAGGCTCCACGTGTCAGCATCTCAGCAAATACGCGGTTATAGCCGTTGGGGAAGGTTGCATTATTAGCCTCCTGTTGCTTTCTATACAACGTTATTCACTTGGTCATGACCCCAGCGTCTCTTTCCCCACTTTGGTCTCAGATCCGTTATTAACGGTCACATTTCATTCTCTCTCTCTCTCTCTCTCTCTGACTCACCAGCTTTTAATTTCAAATATTACACCTCACCCCCAACATTTTTAACTTGGAAAAAGCAACTGTCACTAATAACTTTTTTTTTTCTTTTTAAAAGCTAAGATTTTTTTAAAATTATGGATGAAATTAAATTGTATTTATATATTTTATAATTTTTAATCTGATTTCATCTTTTAATCAGGTTTGAGAAGGATGAAATGTCAACAAACATCTATTATTGAATTCACCCATTTGATAGTATTTATTTAAAAAATATCTAGTATCAAAATCATTGAATAAGTAAGTCGTTAATCATTAAAATAGATTATTTATGAGTTGATATTTTTCAAAAAATTTTAAAATTCCTTTGTGTGATTCACATAGAAACATATACTTGAGTGGATAAATTGAAAATTATTATCCTTTAAATAAATGATGGTGAACATAAACTCTTATTTTATTTTAAAATTTATTAAAAATTTTGCCACATTCTTCCGATACAAAATTTCATATTTATCATGAGGTTTTCATCATTGCCTGAGTCATTTTTGGAAACAAATTGGGTTCAACTTTATTTTAAAAGACAATTTCTTTTAGGACGAATCTACATGAAAATTTTTGTGTGCTTATTTGATACTTGTGTTTTGTGAACTATTTTATGTTTGATAAATACACTAAACAAGGAACACATAGGACCACACATTATAGGCCGAATGGAAAAAAACAAGGGTCTAATGGAGATTTTACCCTTTATTTGTTTTAATTAAAAAGAAAGGGTTGACCCTAGATTTCACTCCATTCAACCCAAAATTGTTGAGTTGATTCAGAGTAAAAATCATTATCTCGATCCGTATTAAGAAATACAAAATATAGCCTCCTATGATTAAGTTAGTTTTTGAGAATAAGTGAAAAGAATAATATCAAATATTTAGATGTTCATAGATTTATCTATTGAGATCTTATTCTTTATATAAGTTGAGCCTATGATTCTTAATAAGATCATTGACCAAGATCATTGGGCTTCAAGAAACCTCTTTTAGTCGCAAATATGTTTACCAATTTGTGGATGATTTGGTAGAATACATGTAATACTTTGTTTTGTGAGACCTTTGTTAGGTTTTTTTTTTTTGATAAATAAATATTTCATTGAAACAAAATCACAAAGTGTTTATAACTTTTGGTAGGGCACATAAAAATAGACTAAATAACAAAAACAGAATCTATACTTCTAATTTCTATGAAACATTATTTCGAACATAAAAAATTCATACAAGTATTAGAGAATATCTTTGAAAAACTTTATTGTAAACTTGAACTTGTATTCTTGGTAGGTCTTATCTCCTTAAGTATTAAAAGACTTTTGATATAAAAATATTAACATTTATGATATCAACATCATATTACTCACTTAAATAATATTTAAAGAACACCACAACTCTCTTGTCTAAAATTTTTTGACACGAATATAATATTTATGATGAAAATACTCCAATATTCATCTAAACAAAACACGAAGAGGGCCACAATCACTTATTCGCATGCATCAAAGCTTCACGTATATACTAAACATTAATTATTTGGCTTTTGACACGATAAACCCTTAAAAGATATCCGAGAAATGAATTTATAAATAAGCTTAAGTAAAAATAAAAAAACAAACTGTAAACTCCAAGAAAAATTGAATATTTTGTAGGATTTACAGCCGGGAAGCACCCAAAGGGGGAAGCAACAATAATTACAACGCAACGCGGCTTTGAAAAGGCCAATGGCCACCCCCTCCTCCCATGTTCGTTCATGATAATAATAATAATACCAAACCTAATACGCGTGAGAGACAGCCAGACCCTTTTAAAAAGAAAAGACATGGAGAATCTAACCGGCAGTCTCGGCTAAAAATGCTATTTTAATGTTACATTAATATACGGGTCTTACTAAAAATATCATATATAAGTGTTTTTAAGTATTAGGATCCCGAGACGTTGTCTCCCGACCCCACCATATAATTAATGATCCCATTGGTTAAAATAAGGGCAAGTTTGTACGGATGGATCCCATCACATTAGGTTAGGGTAGGCTCGATGCAACTACTTCGGTACTAGTTTTGTTTTACTGCATTTAGGTGGGAATTTATGAGAACGATATTACGTTTGTATGACTTTGTTAATCTTTGGTGTGTGTGTGTGATGATGATGATGATGATTGGATGGCATGGATGGATGTCTATAAAATACTGGCTGTCTTTGCAAAGCCAGGCTTAGTCTTTCTGTCTCCTGGTTTCTCTCAGCACCACGAACAAGCAGAAATGGCAGCCCTTTTATGGAGGATTTTCCTCCTCTACCACCTCCTGAATGCACTCCTCCTCTCTCTGGTCCCCAAGAAGTTGAGGGTCTTTCTGCCCTCTTCTTGGTTCCCGCCGCAGCCTCCAGTCGTGGACGCCGCCGCCGCCGCCGCTCCTCGCCGCCGCCGCAGCATCAGCAGCAGCAGAATGGAGGCCACCGAGCTCCGACGCGTCTTCCAGATGTTCGACCGCAACGGCGACGGCAGCATCACCAAGAAGGAGCTCAACGACTCGCTGGAGAACATGGGCATCTTCATCCCGGACTCGGAGCTCACCCAGATGATCCAGAAGATCGACGTCAACGGCGACGGCTGCGTGGACATCGACGAGTTCGGCGACCTCTACCAGTCCATCATGGACGAGCGCGACGAGGAGGAGGACATGAGGGAGGCCTTCAACGTGTTCGACCAGAACGGCGACGGCTTCATCACGGTGGAGGAGCTGAGATCGGTGCTGGCCTCGCTGGGGATCAAGCAGGGCCGGACGGCGGAGGACTGCCGGAGAATGATCATGAAGGTGGATTCCGACGGGGACGGGATGGTGAACTTCGCCGAGTTCAAGCAGATGATGAGAGCCGGCGGGTTCGCCGCGTTGGGATGACCCGGAATAGACGGGGAGGAGTTAGGGGAGATCAATTCCTTTCTTGATTAATTGGGATTGTTTGATTCATTGGGTTGTAAATACTTTCGGAGCAAACGAGGTGACATTGTTGCCATCATCATCATCATCAACTTCTTCTTCAAGTCATCCATCACCATCGTTTTCGCTTTCTTGGTTTCTTTTTCTTGGCTGATGAATCTGTTGAAAGAAAGAAAGAAGGAAAATCTTCTGTCTCTTTCTCTCTCTCTCCACCTTCTTCGTCTTCCTCTGGGCAAGGCATAGGGAACGATTTTAATTCAGTTCTTTCTTGTTATGGATTGTCGACATTTTTGAATATATATCCGGTTTTGTATTTTTGTTTGTTTCTATAATTAAATTTCATTTTCTCTTTTTCGATTCTTTTTAAGTTCATACAGATACAGTGTGCTGTTACCATCTCCATTTAGCCTTCGCTTTCATAGCAACAATAAAATTATTCATCATTTCTCTTATACTTATCTTAATATGAGTATTTACGAGAGAGGGCCTCTGATGCTCAGGTTAATAAGAGATGTGGATAATAAATACGTACTGATGTTACAATCCTAGGGTTTGGCTAGGGTTGTGATAGAAATTTAGGAGAGATTTAGGAAAGAGAAATCAGTAAAGGGGGAGATTTAGAGCTGAACAGAAGAAATGGGGAGGAAGAGAAGAGGAATCGAGAGAGAGAGAAATTAAAAGAGAGAAATAGACTTTGAAATTGTATTCTTCAATTCAATGATAACCTCTCCTCTAACTACTCAAGCCTATTTATAGGCTTACAATTGAAAATGCTAACAACAACAGAAAATACAACTAATAAGGAAAATACATGTATTACTAATATACTCTAAGGGTTCCTTGGGGTCATGACAATCCCCACCCCTTCAAACAATTCTTGTCCCCAAGAATTGGCTGCTCTTAACCTTATTATTCACCCAATTCCAGCCTTAATAATTTGTTTTCTTCTTCGCCTTTTCCTTAGCTGAAACCTTGTTAGGAATTTGCTGAAGCCATGCTCTTGCATTTCCAAAACAGTGTTTTGTTTTATCAATGCAAAACACTGTTACCCTCCTTGAGAATTGGCATTGTCCAACTTATGCAAAACCTCATTTTCGACCATACAACTTGAATTAATTCTTTTCAGTCGCTGTCCTTCAATTACAAGCTGTCCCCATACTTCCTTATCAAATCCACACACCTCCACAACATTAGAGGATATCCTAGCTAAGGACATACCTCCAAACATACCATTTCCAGCAATAGTAAGGGACTCAAATCTCCTTGCCCTTGCTGTCCGGACATACTGATTGCATAAAAAGTGACGAGAAAGTCCTACAGGTTCCTCAATGGTTGATACCAGGCCTCCATCACAAACTTCATCCCAAACATGATTTATAATCGGGTTACCTAATGAGACAATAACCCTAGCTGGAGTATCAGTTGCAAGGAAGCCATCTTCGTAGCAGTTACCTTTCCCAATCTGATTTATAGCCTGTTTTTCAGTCGAGTTATCAGCCTCCTGGCCTTGAAAAGCGTGATTCACACCAATCTCTTTATCCAATCTTCTTTCATCTTCGAAATCCCGAGTTTCCATTGAATTGTTCACTTCATTTACAGTGCCAACTCCCTTAATATTGGCTGAAGTTTCAATTGGAATCTCAAACAATTCAGCAACTTTTCGGTCCTTGTGTTTGCTGGAATTTTCCTCTATATGAACTTCTCTTTCAACAATTTCAGATTGTTCCTTTGCCTTTGCTGCCCTATTAATTTGTTCATCACAGATTTCCTTTGGATAATGCCAATCACCACCAATATCATCACTAATGTTGCATTCCTCCTTGATAATTCTGCTGGAACCAGTACACTTCTTCCATTCCCTTTGCAATTGTTCATGTAGCATCCGGCCGAATTCTTGGCTCGATTCATGTACCATACTTCTTGTTCCTTTGTCCAATGGGCTGCTCCCCTTCGCCAACTTCTTTTCCCATGTAGAAGGCTCTTGGCCATATTTCCCTTGACGTCTCCCTCCAGCTGAAAATGCAGCATTATGCGGCTGTAATGGAGACCCCATTTCAACTAAGAATGACGAATTTTTTCTGCTGCAATTGAGGCTCCCACAGTCTCCTACATGCACTGCTCCTCTTAGCCGCTTTTCACAATCAGCATACTTACTAGCAGTCTAGGATTTGATTGGAAATTCCGCAAAAGAGTGCTGGAAGCCACAACCAAGAATCGCCCATCCAAATGCGCCTTCCACAATCCATTTCCAGCTCCTCCAAATCTCACGTTTCTGCTGTGCAATTACTTCCGAAACTTGATTGAATTGACAGCCTCCAGATTTGCCTCACGAAACCCCTGGGATTTGGATCTACTTTGCCTCCAAATCCGATTCAATTCCTTCCACTTCGGCTAAAAAATTACTGCAATTCGCAGCTTCGCCTTTCAAGTTCGCCTAGCTTGTCGGAATTTACGGCCAAATCGTTGGCCTGTTCCTCCAATCTCTATGAATCCCCTCTACAGCTGCTTCCTACTTCGCCTGCACTTCAATTCCTCAGCGACTGAACAGCTAGGCAACAGATCCGATTCTGTCTTATGGCTCGTCTGTTGCAGAGTCTCCTACTGCAACTTGATCAGCCTCCTCTAAACTGCCGTTACTATCTTCTTTGATCTGCAATTGACAGTCGATCAAGACTAACAACAGTTGCAATCTCAACGATTTCTCAATCCAAACAGATCGCTGGAAATCACTGCACCCGATCGCTGTGGATCAACTACCGTGCAAGATTTGCTTCATTGTGGATCAACGTCTAAACTTAATAGCTTCAGACGTCAAATCTGAGATTCAACCAGAGACCGCCTGGTTGCTTCTCGGTTTCGAATGCGGAATCGCCTGGGTTGCTCGCTTCCTTGATCGGTTAAGCCCCGCACCTTCTTCAATCGGTTCTGTTACTCAGTTGGCGCCACTATAACATGTTAATTGACTCTAACGCAACCATCGCTTGCTGAATTTCGCCTCTTCACAGCCTACTACGATCACCTAGGATTACAGAATCTCCTGAACTTGCTTCGCCTTCCTTAATCGACTGAAAAAATATTTGGAATCTCCTTCAAAACCACTGCAATTCCGAGCTGAGAGTTGCTTCTACCTTTCGATTAGAATCAATCGAATTTGTTGGAATCGTTGAATTCACCAACTCATCGGAATTTGCTGCTCAACCAATTTCATCGAGAGTGTCGGACTTTCGATCAGAGTCGCCTGGCCTGCTCGTCTATTAATTCCAGTCAGCTGAAATTGCTCCAGGAGTTGTCGGAAGCACTGTCGGAACGGCTTGGCCAGATCGTTTTCACACGCCTTCACAATCTGGACCTTAATCCAGATCCTTAGCCGAGAATTCCTCCAACGGAATCACTGAAGCTAATTTAACCAGCACAAATTTGAACACAGACTGCTAGAACAAAAACTTGAATGGACGACTCTCTCCAAATAGAATCAAAACACAGCCAGGGATTGGTGCTCTACTTCGAATCTGGCTTGCTTACGTCCAATCTGATCAGACTCTTTCGATTTTCCACAACCACAGCCAAGGAATGACTGCTCTGATACCAATTGTCACAATCCTAGGGTTTGGCTAGGGTTGTGATAGGAATTTAGGAGAGATTTAGGGAAGAGAAATCAGTAAAGGGGGAGGTTTAGAGCTGAACAGAAGAAATGGGGAGGAAGAGAAGAGGAACCGAGAGAGAGAGAGAAATTAAGAGAGAGAAATAGACTTTGAAATTGTATTCTTCAATTCAATGATAACCTCTCCTCTAACTACTCAAGCCTATTTATAGGCTTACAATTGAAAATACTAACAACAACAGAAAATACAACTAATAAGGAAAACACATGTATTACTAATATACCCTAGGGGTTCCTTGGGGTCATGACAACTGAGTGAACATTTACGAGTGGGATGGTTTTACTCATGAGGATATTGACCCTCGTATTGGCGAAGCAGCCTTGGATACTTAGATCTATCTCCGACATTCTTGGACTTGGTTATCTTGGATTGACGGAGAATTTGTCAAATCAAATTGGGATAACGTGGAATCTCTTGAATAGGTGTTGGATTCTTTAAAATTGAGATTCAAATATTCAATCTTATTATCTCTTAAATTTGAGTTGGATACAAAGACATGTATGAACACCATGGGAGGCCATGGACTCACTACTCCAAAATTGGGTACTCAGTTCGGTCTTCTCAAAGAGAAACCCCCGTTCAAACCACGTTTGTTCTTTGCTAGATCTCTATTCTTAAAAAGCAAGAGTTTCAGAGACCCATATTTTTCCCTTTAATGATATAAAAAGCTTATCACCGATTTGAACTTTAAATATGACATATAATTTATATCTAATGACTATCTAATATGATTTAAAATAATGCGTGAGTTACACACAATATGAGTTGAAAAAAAAATGGAAAATAAGAGAAAAGTCAATCAAACTTGTAAGCACCCCCGCCCGGATATCTCAATTCACCCGGTCTATCCGAATGAAAGCGCTTACGTAAGAGAAGAGAAATAGACATAAGACAAAAATACTCTGGCATGCATACATACGAAAAATACAACAGCGGAAACAAAACAATATACATGCACGCCCACAAGCACCTTGCTAGAACAACAGTCAAGGAGTACATAAAAATATACTGACACCTGTGCCAACAAATAAAAGATACAAGGAACAACCGGGCACAGTAAAAAATGAGAGTCAGAACTCCTAACAAAACATCAGAGAAGACGGGGGTAGCTAACTATACACCCTACCGACACGACTGACTGCTAGGTGGCGCGGTCCTCTCCCTCGACTTTTGCTTTACCCTTACTTGGAATGATGAAAAGTAAGGTGAGTCGCAAGACTCAGCAAGTTTATATGAAAATGAAGACTGTAAATGAAACAGAAGAGGAGATCACCCCAGATATAAACCCACATATACATACAAGCCATGTGACGTAACAATGCAACAGTGCTGCATAATAAAAACATATACCGGTCCTTGGGGCCCACATAAAACACCTGACACCCAAGTCCCATACCAACCTGTCGCTGCTTTGAAAGGCAACATAGATCTCCAACAAACCTGTGCGCACTGTCCCGGGTCGGTACTCTCGTCACCCGTATCCCTGCCAGTACTCCCGACAGCCGAGCCATAGGCTCCCTCGGAACGGTACTCCTGTCAGAGAACTAAATACCATAAGTAATCATGCAATGCATATAAAATGCAATGGCGTAATGAGCATCAACGTGATACAAGACGCCCATACATCCAGGCATCAGGCCATGCTCCGCCCATATAGTAAATCACACGCGATGCATATGCCCGTGCTGGATGCAACCTGACCAAGCTAGAATGTCCGTGATTAAGCATAACCAAATCATGATAATCCCAACATGCAACCCGTACCCATGTGCATAACAAACCATGCAACAAGAATAAAATATAACCAGGCATGTTATAATCACATAACGGCAGAGCTAGTCAGCAGTGCCTGACACCGATTAGCAGTCCGTGACTAGGAGAGACCAGCCGACGGCCTAAGATAGACCGTACAACAGTCACACCGTCTCCGAACAACCGATCTTTGCCCCTACTGCACAACTGCTCTAGCCAATAAACAACCAAAGATCCATAATAATACCCGAACAGCTAAGAACCTAGCGCCGGGTGAGTACGACATCATTTCCATAGGCTTGGGGGTGGCATAAACCCCCGTAGACAACCAACGAATAAAACCCTCGAGACCAATTTAATAAATTAAATTTTAAAACACACTGTTTTAAATTTCTTAATTTATCAACAACAGAAATCAACGAAAGGAGGTTAAATAAATTGACATCGAAAGAATCGACAATGAGGGTATAAAGAACTTGCCTTTCCAAAGATAACCTTAAACTCGATTTGACCCAACGCGGTCAAAGTTATACAAACTGTAATATTCTAATTATTGACAAAATTAATAAAATTGCACTCTAAACAAAATTTCGACCACACAAAATATTAATTATTAGCTTAACTACAAACCTGGATAATTAAATCTTACATTAAACTGCGTTTAATCCGAATTTGGAGCCCCAAATCTCTCAAATTTTCCTCGCGCACGCTGCTGTTTTTTTCTGTAATTTTTCACTGATCAATTGCATAAAATCACGCCCGAAATCGGGCTTAAAATTCGGCCAAAACGACTAGCAAAGGGGGCGCCACGTGGCAGCGCTGGGGCGGCCGCTGGGGAGGCCATCGCCTCAATCAAAATGACGTCGTTTTGACGTCTAAGGGCTGAATTAAATCAGCCAAAAATACCCCATTCGTGCGCGCCTCCCCGGTTTCGATCCCTCGCCCGCTGCTTGGCCGCCTCGCGCGCGACCGCATGCTTTTTCAACTTAAATATGACTTAGGTTATATTTAAAGTGAATTTTTGGCCTTTCCGCTATTCACATCAGCCACCCCCATCTTCCATTAATCACACAAACACCCACTTAATTAATTACAGTAACGCCTAAAACTTCTGAAAATCCCACAATTAAATTTATTTTAATTTTTTTGTAATTCCAGAAATTCCTAAAATAAGTTAATTAATTATTTTAATTTCTTATTTCCTTAAAATCACATAATTTAATTTTATTTAATCACAACAAATTATTTTACTATTTCTTTTAAAACAAATTATCCCAAAATTAGATTAATTACCGATTACGGGGCGTTACAGAACTTATCCTTTCTTCACCCTTTCATTTCGCCTTTAGTTGTCGTCTTTGCTCTTGTTGACCCAAAAGAAAGAATCGATTCTCTTTTTAATCGTCACCATCCCAATTAATTTTGACCCTTTCTCTTTACTTCGATAGACGATATGCGAGTCGCACCCAACCCATTCTTCCCGTTTATCGTCTTAAATGCATTGAAAGTTATTACTATATAAATAAATGCTATTTAAATATTTAATTTTGATATTTATAATAATATTTTATATTTTATCATATTAATACAAAATATCAATTAAAATGATAAATTGAACTGTTTAAATAACATTTCGATAATATGAATATATACATTGGAGATTTGCTCGCGTTATGCAGCAAGTAAAAAAATAAAATATTTCAAAAGTTTATGTAGTAATTGGTAATTATAGTTGAATTTTTATTTTTAAGACAATTTAAATAAAAATAGAATTTGATAAAATGATAAAATCAAGTTAATTTTAAGTTGAAACTCATGAGCTCAAATTGTGTTAATATATAGGGTTAGTTTTTATTTTTTGAAATAAAAGGTATAGAAAATGTTTTGATAATTCATAGAAGTTAGGTTACACAGAAATATAAATGAAAAACGAATATGATATGTAATGAAAATAGAGAAATGATATTTTTCAAAAAAATAGGAAATAGAAAAGTGGAGAAAGGCATAAATAAAAATATATGAGCCTTTTATAAATATAATTTTTAATTATAAAAAATATATATTAAAAATTAATGTATAATATATAATATAAAAAATTCTCATATATTTTTATATTATATAATATGTCGAAATTTTTTCTATCTATGACATTTTTGTAGATAGAAAAGTGTTTTTAAATTCAAAATGTATTTATGATATTTTTTAATATTATAAAATAATTTCAAAATATTTATGAGATTGTAGAAACGAATCAAAAATATTTTTATGATGTTTCTCAACATTTTGGAATAAGAAATGTTTGGAAATGCTGAAACTTTAGTACTAGTGAGGTGTTTTTGTAAGCATAGATATTGACATAATATAATTATTAAATTTTATTACAGATTATATTAAAAATAGTATATTCATAAATTTTATTTATCATATAATTTTATATAAGTTTTTTTTTTTTATAAAAGTACCATTTAGACACTCATTTGCATTACACCAATAATATTTATGTATTAATTTATTATACTTTATATTATGTTAATATAAATATACAACATATCAATACATAAACGTCACTAAAAATGTCTTTTTTATTTTTTGTGTAAGTAAGATGAATTATTATAAGAAAAAAGCACAAAAACATCTGCACAAGCAAAAACTAATAATACTACCCCGAGGCTGATATTAAAAGACTAATATTTAGTCTTCATCTCCCGCGAGGGAGGGCATCCCAATATTTACTCTTCTTCTTGAGACTGATATTCAGTGACTAATATTTTGCCCAAGTCTGTCTCTCCTTCCGTCTTTGTTGGGTTTGGAACCCAACAAAGACGGAAGGAGAGACAGACTTCGAGAAGCCAACTTTGGCGTAATGGATTCTATAGACGGAAGGAGAACTGGATTCAGAGTAATGGAGTACTGCGTGGTAGACTCCGTGATCCAGACTTTGGCGCCACTGATAATCAATGAAGCGAAGCTTTTGAGCAATGTCCGCCGAGATGTTGCGAGCATCAAAGCTGAATTGGAGAGCATAAAGTCTTTCCTAAAAGACGCCGATCTTAGGGCAGAAACCGGAGATGAAATTGCCATGGTTTGGGTGAAGCACGTCCGGGAAGTGGCGTACCGAATCGAGGATGTGATCGATGAATACCTACTTGATCGAGGAAGAAGGCGTGGTTTCGGCCGTTTATTCCACAGAGTAAACATATCCTCTCAGATTCAAGACATCAAACAGACGATTGGTGAGATCAAGGAGAGGGCTGATAGGTATGGATTCAGTGTGATACAGGGATCAGAGAGCCAAAGAATTGAACGGCCGTGGCATGATCCTCGAGTGGCTTCCCTCTTCATCGAGGAAGATGAACTCGTAGGAATTGAATCCCTCAGAGATGAATTGACCCGGCAATTGATATCCAAAGAGTCAAAACGAGTGGTGATTTCGGTAGTGGGGATGCCTGGAGTCGGCAAGACCACTCTTGCTAGCAACGTCTATGGAAAACAAACGGTGATCGGACACTTTGATTGCTGCGCTTGGGTCCCTGTCTCTAGATCATACAAGTCGGAGGAGATACTCAGAACAACGCTGAAACAGTTTTACCAATCTGAAGGAATTGATGCAATGGGCCAGAACTCACTCGTTCACAAGCTGAAGGAATTTCTAACTCAGAACAGGTATCTAATTGTCTTTGATGATGTATGGACAATAAGCTTTTGGGAATTCATCAAACATGCTTTGCCCAGAAATGGGAAAGGCATCAGGGTAATTATCACCACCCGCAGTGAGGAGGTTGCAGTTTTCTGTAAAGAATCGCCATGGGATCATATCCACTGGCTTCAGCCCCTGCCCGAAAAGAAGGCTTGGGAGCTCTTCTGCATGAAGGCCTTCCAAAGGGACTTCGAAGGCCGCTGTCCCCCTGAATTGAAGGACGTATCTCTTCGAATCGTTAAAAAATGTGAAGGATTGCCACTTGCTATTGTGGCAATAAGTGGTATTCTGTCCATCAAAAACAAGGTTGCATCAGAATGGAACAGGTTCTACGATAGCCTAGGCTGTGAGTTACAAATGAAACCTGGCCTTACAAGCATCTCAAAAATAGTGTTGCTTAGTTACCATGATTTGCCCTACTACCTCAGATCCTGTTTCTTGTACTTTGGCATAGTACCTGAGGATTACTCTATTAGATGTGGACGATTGATTCGATTGTGGATAGCAGAGGGCTTCATTGAAGAACGAAGGGGCAAAACTTTAGAAGAAGTTGCAGGAGAATACTTGACAGAGCTCATCCATAGAAGCTTGGTTCAAGTGTCAAGTAAGAAACCCGATGGGAGAGTTAAAAATTGCAGGGTGCATGATGTGGTGCGAGAGATCATCCTATCAAAGTCTATGGAGTTGAACTTTTGTTACGTTTTAGGGGCAGAGAATTCGACTTTCAATGATATTGCTCGAAGATTGTCAACACGTATGGATTGCAATTTGGATAAGGTTCTCAAAAGGGCTAAGAAATCCTGGATTCGTTCAATTCTTCTTTTTCAAGTGGCTAAGTTGCCAGAGAAACCTTTGATGAGTACACTAGCAAGAAATTTCAATCTTCTGAAAACGCTAGATCTTGAAGATGCTCCTTTGGTTCAGATTCAGGAAGAAGTGGGAAATCTATTTCATTTGAGGTACCTGAGTGTAAGGCATACAAAGGTGATGGTGATTCCCAAGTCAATTGGGAAGCTACATAACTTGCAGACTCTAGATTTGAAATATTGTTTTGTGCGTGAGCTACCTTCTCAGATCAACAGGCTCCATAAGTTGAGGCATATTTTGGCATTTAATTGTGACCGTTGGAGTTTAAGTTTAGATTCCATAAAAGGGGTAAAGATGCGGGGAGGGATTGGTTGTTTAGAGGAGTTGCAGAAGCTATGGGTTGTGGAGGCAAATCATGATGGAGTTAGCCTATTTAAAGGGCTTCAAAATTTGCAGAAGTTGAGGAAGTTGGGCATCTGCAAATTGAGAACAGAAAATTGTTGGGATCTTTTTAACAGCATTCAGAATATGAAACATCTTAATTTTTTGGCAGTATGCACTATAAGTGAACATGAGATTCTTGATTTGGATTCGGTTTCTGCTCCACCTGAATCTCTTGAGCGACTCGACTTGTGTGGATGTTTGAAAAAGCTGCCATGCTGGATTGCTCAACTTCAAAATCTACGAGGTTTACGACTGCATGGGTCTGATTTGGTTGATGATCCACTACAGGGGCTTCAAGCTTTGCCTAACCTACTAATGCTCACTCTCATTAACGTGTGTAATGGGAAGCAACTGTCTTTTAAGGCTGGATGGTTTCCAAAACTTAAGGGCCTAATTCTTAGTTCTCAGAGGGGATTGTGTTCAATGAGAATAGAGGAAGGGGCATTGACTCTTCTGGAAGAGCTAATAATTGGGCGATGTCAGCAGCTGCAAGAGGTTCCTTTAGGGATTTGTCACCTTAGGAACCTCACAACTCTTTTCTTTCGTCATATACCTACAAAGTTCTTAAACAGAATGCTACCAGACAAAGGCCAAGATCATTGGATTGTGGAGCATATACCAACTGTTAAGTTTGGTATCTGGCTTCACGGATGGAAATACAAAGTCTGTGCTCTTAAGGAATTCCAAAATTATGCGAGTGACCTACAATTTAACGATCAATGAAGCTCAAAATGGATCTCTTGACTGACAACCATCTCTTGTTCTGTTTGCAGTTGAGGCCTGAAGGAAAAACTCTTTAGATCATTCATGCAATGTTACAGAATGGACTCACTAACTAGCTAGGAAATTATTCATTTCAAAAGAGTTGTATCCTTTGTTTTTGATATTGTTGTAGATAGTGGATTCGGAGATTTGTTGAGACAATAATGCTCACGGATTACACTGTTAGATGGTACCGTGGAGTACACTATATCTGCAAGCAAAGACAAAAAACATCATATAACTAACCTTGAATGGGTTGTTATCCCCTTTACAGGCATGAATGAAGCATCCTGCTTATGCAAGCCATACATGATGTAGATGAAATCTAAACACCCCCCCCCACCCCCCCAACAAGAAAAGATTAATTGTCAGCACACTGCAAGCCTATTGACAATGGTTGAGCCCCTAAATAATCAAATGAACTCGTGTAAGATGGTTAAACCACCTGCTTACATGTGCTCCTACCTAAGGTGAGTGGAATCATGAGACTCCAAATTGCTGGAGAATCAATTTCCCTCCTCATGAATAAAATTTTATGGAGAAGAGAATCGAAAGTACACGCTAGCTGATGCGAAGGAGTTGCCTCAAGAATTCAGGTTATAAAATTTTTTTAGAAATCAATCATAAATGGAATTGAATTCTCCGCAACTGATCTTAAATGGACAAGTTGCAAACACCTAAAGTATCCATACAACTCTCATTAAGAGGGACTACTCTAACCACAGCCACCGCTGGTTCATGATTATAACATTTCACCCAATAGTGATAAAGTATGCACTCAGCAACTATCAAGTGAATCTAACAAACCTATGCAATAGCAGTATAACTATAATTACAAGAATGAGAAACGTACCGAAGAGTTCAATTTTGGGACGAAAGTCTACCGAGCTTTCATGAGCTTTTCTCCCAAATTCATGGTCACCTGAGGGCACAAAGACGTTCAGAATCCAGAAAATACAAAACAGAAAGAGAGAATAATGAGCTGAGATTCGTCAAATTCAGCTAATAGCAGTAGATTTCCATTCAAGCATATGCAAATGCTAGAGAGAGACAGACCCTAACCTGAGGAACTGCGGGAAATGTAGAATGAGAACAGGAGGTTTCTTCTCGGCTCCTTCAACGCCCATCGGCGAAGAGAGAGAGAGCGCATGTGTTGCGAATTGGGTAAGGGAAGGGACGATGCTGAACGACGTCGTTTTTATTTTCTTCTCATCCAATACAAATTGGCGGGTACAAATAAGTTATTGAAAGAAATCTCTAGTCACAAATGAGTAAGTCGTTTTGGCTCGCTATTTTGTTTGATAATTTTTTTTTTGAGTTTGTTTGTTAATATGAATGAGTTGAACTTTAATCTAATTTTAAATTTTTATTTATAAATAAGTTGAGTTTAAACTCAATAATACTTAATTTGTTAAAATTGATGAACATATTAAATTAGAAACTCATAAATATTAATAAACTCTATAAAAAACTTATAAACATACTCATTTAAAAAGTTTGTAAATATCTTATAAACAAACTCGTTCATAAATACATTAATATATTTATTTATAAATTTATAAATATATTATTTAAGTAGTGTTTGTTATCCAATTTATAAATTAAAAAATAGAATATAAAAAGTATTTCAAATCAAAGTATTTTCTATTGTATTTGTTAAATTTATCTGATAACCTTTGAAAAATAAATCACATGATTTTTTATTTTAAATTTTTTAGATAAATTTATCTCTCTCCCTCTCTAGATAAATTTATCTGGAACTTTGCAAATAAAAAAATAACACATATATCCCTTAATGCATTCTAAAAAATTGAACAAAAAGTTTGATAAAAATTTTAAAATGTTTTCTAGTTTTATTTTAATTATTCCAATCTTATCTTAACTATTTCATATATGGTCCAAAAAATATTCCAACCTTATCTTCATACAACTTTATTTTGCTCATTTTAACAAATGTTACATTAACATAAAATTATCAAACTTTAAATTACCAGCAGGCACTTGAGCTCAGCAAAGCTTGATTCGATTGCAAGTTGTAATACCCTGAGAGCCTAGAGAAGTTAGAATATATCGAGAATAGTGTAAGAAAGGAAACAACACCAGCTGGATACCTTTTGGGCTAAATGTTGGCAAAGAACTCCCAAGTTAAGCATGCTTGACCTGGAGTAATCCAAGGATGGGTGACCCTCCTGGGAAGTTCGTGTAGGCCCATCAGCATAAGTTGTTCCAGTTCTTCCTATAGCTCGAGTGGGATCTTACAGATGGTATCAGAGCCGACCCCCGAGCCTCTGAGCGCGGTAGTGAGGCAAACCTCAGCGAGGAGGTTGAGTCCCAAGGAGGGTGTGAGGCCCCTATGGGGGGTGCGTGTAGGCACCTTAGGCGAATCCCACATCGGTCATGCACGGGGGGAGATCTGAGACCGATTGTAAGGTCGCATGACGAGGATGTCATGTGCTTAAGGGGGAGAATGTAATACCCCGAGAGCCTAGAGAAATTAGAATATATCGAGGATAGTGTAAGAAAGGAAGCAACATCAGCTGGATACCTTTTGGGCTGAATGTTGGTAAAGAACTCCTAAATTAAGCGTGCTTGACCTGGGGTAATCCAAGAATGAGTGACCCCCTGAGAAGTTCGTGTAGGCCTATCAGGGTAACTTGTTCCAGTTCTTCCTATCGCTCGAGTGGGATGTTACACAAGTTTAGAAATCTCTTTATTTTTTAGATCAAATTTTTTATTTAGATATTTAAATATGATACTTTGATAATATCTATTTGTTATAATTTATGCCACAATAAATGCGAGTATTATCAAAAGTAGAGAATATTTTAAAAAAATTATAAATTTTAAAATAAATGAACAAAATCACTAGAAAAGTGGAGTTGACCATATAAATTTTAAATTTTCATTCAACTAAGCTCTTTACTTGATGTCAACATAATCACAAGAGAAGAGAAAAATATAATAATAATAATAATAATAATCACAAGCCTTAGTCCTATCAAAAAAGTCAATTACATAAATTTTAATTCTCCAATCATCTCTATACCCGTAAAAAAATAATTACAAGAGGGATGATCATACAAAGAGGGGTAGTTATAGAAGGCTTGTGGCTGCCATTCTCATATTCCATCCCATTCACACAACATAAACAATACCAATACATGTAAAACGAGTGAAAGAGCCTCCACCACCGTAGTGTGTTTATTCGCACAAATTCCCCAATTTTGTATACAAATATTTGCAACAAAGGTCACACTCAAATGGTGGAGCATTTGAGGATACTTTTGAAGTCAGTTCTCAAACAAAGGACTTACTCAAATCATTATATGGAAGTTGGCTCCATACAGAAAAACCCATGAGCCATTAAACCAAATACCTTGAAAAACAAAATAAATATTTTAGCACGTGTACTTATATGTTTGTTTTATTTAAATATTTAAATTTTGTGTTATTTTAATTACACATTTGAATTATCTATTTCGAGTCAATTGTACTCCTAAACCTTTTATTATTTCAGTTACATTTCTGAAATATACTTAATTCATTGTTCTTACAAATTTGACGAGATGTGTAATTGTCGAGGGTGTATTTGACTCAAAATTACATAATTCAGTAGTATAATTAAAATAACAAAAAGTTTGAGTGTTTAAATGAAATAAACGTGCAAGTACAAAGACTAAAATATATATCTTGCCAAAGTTATTACTATATAACTATATGTGATTTAAACATTTAACTTTGATATTTATGGTAGTATTTGGTATTAATATTTTATATCTTATGTCATATTAATATAAAATATCAATTAAAATGATAAATTTAGTATTTAAATAACATTTTAGTAATATATATATATATATATATATACTCGAGGTTTGCTTGTGTTATGTAGCATGTAAAAAAATAAAATATTTCAAAAGTTTATGTAGAATTTGGTAATTATAGCTAAATTTTTATTTTTAACACAAAATTTAAATAAAAATATAATTTGATATAATGATAAAATTAAGTTAATTTTAAGTTGAAAGTCATGAGTTCAAATTTTGTTAATAGGGTTAGTTTTATTTTTTAAAATTAAATGTATAGAAAATATTTTGATAATTCATAGAAGTTAGGTTGCACAAAAACGAAATGAGAAATGAATATGATATGAAATGAAAATAAAGAAACGACATTTTCAAAAAAATAGGAAAAAAATAGAGAAACGTGTAAATAAAAACATATAAGGGCCTTTTTATAAATATTGTTTTTAATATAGAAAATTATATATTAAAAATTAATATATAATAAATGATTTTGATATTATATATTATAATATATAATATAAAAATTCTCATATATTTTTTATATAGTTGTTTTTTTTTAATAAAATGTTTTGATGATAAAAAACTTATTTAGAATTTGAAAATGATCAGTGACGTTAATTTGTAAAATATCTAAACTAATTTTGATGATAATGTTGTTCAAAGCCTTTATATATTTCAATTATGTCAAAAGAAAAGAAATTCTAAATTTCCTTTCAATATATATATATATATATTTTGAAAAATATTTCTTCTTGAAAAACAACATCATGACATCAAAGAAAAGTTATTTTGAAATCAAATGAATTATTGTATGAAATGTGTCAAAATTATTTAAAAAATCATACATATCTTTTAAAAATATAAGGCAAAATTGTCGACTATGTTAAGATAATTGTCGAATGTTTTATGTCTTAGTTTATGGGCTATTAAATCACGTAAATTGTCGATCGTTTTTAAGTTTAAAAGCAAAAATAGTTGACAATTCATGTAAAATGTCGACAAGGATTTTTTATACTTTCGATTGTTTGTATGTGAGTTTAAATTTGGTTGATATTGACTTTATAATGTTGACTTTCTTTTCAAATTATCGTCTTGTTAATGAAAACTGTCAGCAATTCTATTGAAAATGTTGACTCCTTCATTAGAAAAGTCAACCATATGCTTACATTTTAAATATTTTCAAAAAAAACTATCGATCGGTTCTTTTGAACTATTGACTGTTTCATATTTGACAATATCAAATGGCTAGTTTTTCAAGCATTAAATGCAGCCCAACAGTCCCATTAACAACTAATCAATGCTTAGACAACCTAGAAATCTATAAATAGAGATTGAAGTTGGTCAAGAACTAGTTAATGAAGCAGTACACGTGTTCAAGTGTTTGATTCTTAAATTATTCAAGTGTTTTAAGCTTTCATTTTTCATTCAAAGGCAAGTTGTATCTTTATAATTCTTATTAATTAGCCTTTGAATTTATATTCTAAGCTTCATTGTAATTAAGAGATTTAACCCTTATATTCATTCAATTGTAATTTATTATTGGATTGCATAGATTGTAAGCTAGAGCGTGTTGGTGTTAGTGCCATAATCCTATATTTAAATGACATATAATATATGTGTTGGGTCTAATAATATAATATTGCATATCAATAAATGGTTATATCTTCATTCATACGTCTCCAATAATATATGAATGATTCTTTAGATATTTTGATGATTTTATTATTAAAATGTTATGAATATGTGATAAAGATCTATAACACATGACTTCTTAAAGTAATTCTTGGTTCTTAGATTTTTAGAAGGAAAATATGATTATTCGATTACAGTATGGCACATGAGTTACTACCATTGATTAGTATGAAATGTAATAATGGATGGTGAGTCACATTCTATATTACATGAGATGCAGATAGTAGACATGTGAGTAGATATTAGTTGAACATCTACCGAATGTGACGCATGTAACAAATCACATGATTGAGAGGATTAATGATTTGTTATTGAAATTCAATTGTGTAACTAGTCTTTGAACAGAAAAAGACACAGTTGCCTTGTACATTGGTACAAAGATTTGTCATTGCGCAGAATAACTCGAATATGAAGTGGGAATATTATCTATGTGGTCTATGTTCAATGCCGTATGGAGATAGGTGATCGCTGATAGGATCCATTGACCTCCAACGCAGGGGCAGAACTAAGATTTTGATTTAGTGGGAGAGAACTTAAATACAAAAAATAAAATTTAAAAAATAAGACAATAATAATAATATTAAAATAAATTTTTTTTTTATAATTATTTCATATGACTTTTCATACTTTGATAATGCTGTATAATGACATCGTTATCAATTTTATTAAATACATCATTTTTAACATACACAACTAATGTAATACTTCAAGAGTTCAGAGAAGGGTAGTATATATCGAAGATAAGTAATAAAAAAAATAATACCAATTAGATACCTTTTGGTTTGAATGTAGGCAAAGAACTCCTGATGCGGGTGAGTTCAAGCACGATGCAGGTAAGTTCACGTAGGCCCATCAGGGTAAGTTGTTTCAGTCATTCATATCACTCGATGCGAGATGTTACAACTAAGCTATTATTCTTCTATTGGTCTTCAATCATATTACACAATCGATTATTCACAATGTTCATTGTAGAAAATACTCTTTCAACTGTAGCAGTAACAACCTGAAGAGTTAATGCCAAAGTCACAAGTTTGTAAACTAATGGGTATACTATATTTTTTTTTATTACAACCAACTTCTGTATAAGTTCATTAACTCCTCGTAATTCTTCAAACTCTTTGTTGGAATACATATAAAAAATATAAGTTTGAAATTGATCATCATGAGCTCTACTCTTGAAAAATCTTCAGGATAATACTCAGTAAGACGAATTAATTTTTCTTTATCAAAAGTAGAGAATGAAGATACTTAGAATTTAACTTTCGATACTATTGAAGATATAAGGAATGGCTGAATTCTTGTTTTTTACCCACTAATTTTCAAATTTGTGTGCTTAAATCTTGCAAAATTTACTTAACAATATAGAAAATATCAAAATAAAATATGATCAACATTCTATAATAAGATACAATAAATAAATATAAAGGGGAAATAATCAAAGAAATGGAATTGGGCAAACAAGAAAAAAAAAGTAAACAATGAGAAGGATGGACCATTACTGAGTTTTGCCTTGCTCGAGTGGTGTTGATGACTCGGTGTTGCCACCGTGTCGAAATTCCATTAGAATAACTTTTTGGATTCTTAGATTTTTTAATTTTGCAGTCTGCATATAAATTGGGTGAGAATTGGAAAAGAAAGCAAGAAATGAGATAAATTTGAAAATGAAATGGATTAGGACTTTGGAGTTGGTGGATATGGGCCATTTGGCCTATTTGAGTTAGGCTTTAATACAATAATTTTGGGTTAATTTTGGGGGTTGAGCTTGGGTTAAAAATAATATAAAACTATATTATTATTACTTTTAAGGTTCGGTCGTATGAGGTGAACATCCTATGTGATCTCAGTTGATTCGTAATTGAAAAAATCTTGGCCAAGGAACACACGATCGGGAAAGAGTTTTCGATGTTAGAAAGAGTTCTAACTTGTCATCTTAATCTTGCCATACTAGATCTTGGCATTGTTACTGAGTTTTGTGAGTTTGATTAATTCATGACTCTTATTTGATCAAGATGTTGGTCTATGAAAAGATTATAATACGTGGTAATCGAAAGCTTAAATAGGTTTTTTAGAAGTATTGACTTCACTGTTGATAGGATCATTCTGACATAATATTAATTATCACTCAGGATCTTTTGTGATATTTTGAAGAGATGAAAAGATCTTCATTGTAAATTAAAATGTTCTATCGATGTCAAAAAATTTGATGTGTCTTGATTGCTATTCATCTATGAATCTGGAATATTGCACGTAAAAAGAGGCATAGTATTAGAATTAGTGATATTGAGCTGGTTCAGTGCCCTAATCTATCATTAATAATTAATGAAAATTAAATTATTGTTAAGAATTAATGATTAATTAAATTATTATTAATAGTTGATGATAATTTTAACGGTAAAATATAAGGAGTATACATATTATATATTGTATATAAGAATTAATAATTATCAAAATAAAAAAAAATTGATTGCCCCTTTAAAAGTCAAAATAGCTTGTCAAATGGAGAGAAAGCCTTGGCTTTCTCGGTACAGCTCACAAGAGCAATTAATGCGCCTGTGCAAGGTTGAAAATGGGCCGTTGAGAAGGAGACCAAATGGAGTGGGATTTTGTTCACCGCCTTTAACAAGGGTAAACGTAACTTCAGTATTTTGAAGGTTAAAAATAATAAAGAAGTAGTCTCGATAATATGGGATTAACTTTTTTTTTTGTTATTTTTAATTTTTAAAATACTGAGGGTTATGTTTACTCTCATTAAAGAGAGTGAATAGAATCACACTCGATCAAATAATAATGGTAAAATTAAAATTATCACAGAAGAAAATTAAAAAAAGTGGGAGGTAGGTAGGTTAGGTTGGAAGAGATAAGGAGACTATCATTATTGATCCAAATATTCTATCAGCATTAAAAGTTTGATGTGTTTTAATTATTATTTAATTTTAAAATTAAAAAATATACTTAAAAGTGAGCATAACATAAAATTAGTAATATTGAGCTGATTTAGTATTTTAATTTATTATTAATAATTAATGAAAATTAAATAATTGTTAAAAGTTAACAATTAATTAAATTATCATTAATAGTTGATGATAATTTTAACAGGATAATATAGATAAGAAATTTTTTTTATAGATAATTAATTTTTATATAATATTAATTGTATTATTATTATTATATATATTATATATTATATATAAGAATTAATAATTACCTAAATCAAAAAGGGATTAGATTGGTAATTTGAAAAGTCAAAGTAGCGTGTCAAATCGAGAGAAAGCTTCGGCTTTGTCGGCACAGCCCAGAGGCCCAATTAATGCTGCACAATGGTCAAAATGGGCAATTGAGAAAGAGACAAAATGGCAATCGCAAAATTAAAATTACGAAGGAAATTAAAAAGGTGGGAGGCGTCAATTGCGCCAGCAACACATCAGAAATCAGAAATGGGGCTTTGGGTGGGCCCACAAGATAAATATATATTATATTATATATAATATCACGCGCAGCCTCTCCCTCTCACTCTCGACAATTTGTATATTAATATATATATATATGATATATAAATATTAATATTAGCAGAGCGCCCGAGAGCCCCAACATCGTTCTATGTATATATACATAGATGAGATACATGTATATATTGTAGATAAATATAATAATGGATAATGATTAATTAATATTTTAAAGTGATTAAAATAAATTAATTTAATTAAAAATAAAATAGGAGGAGATAATTTTTTATTTTAAAATAAAATTATAAAAAATAATAAACACTTAAGAGGAGAAATTTTTATTTTTAAAAGAGTGTATTAACTTATCTCTCGATCTACAATTAAGTTATATCTAACTCTATTTTTTTATTTTTTTAATATTATTATTATTATTTAAAATTTTATTTATTTTCCCAAAACAACATTGAGATCACAATTTCACTAAATTTGAGAGTTCGAATTATATCAGCTACGCGTGAGAGAGAGAGAGAGAGAGGGGTTTTCAGGGGTCACCCACCCCAGTTCAGATTCATGCTAGACATAGATGGGGTGTGATTTGCTCCCACTTTTTGGACCTAGAACCAAACTGATCCAGGGATGGAGGAAAATCCAACAAAACCCAGTTCAGATTCATGCTAGACATATTTAGCAGTGTTTGTCTGCTACAAGCTAATATGGTAAACAGTAGGAAACCGAACAAATACGGGAAGGAGAGAGAAGACTTTGTGAAGTCAAGGCAATTCCTTTATACATTAGGTTAGTAGGACTTGGTGTATATTGGAATTTGGAGGTGAGCGCTTTCCTATATATAAAAACAACTAATATTTTTCTTTTGCCAGAGAAATAGTGGTGCCCTTATTTGGGGTCCAAACTTGTGCCAATGTTTTCACCTTGGCCTTGGGCCCCCTAAAAATACAAGATTCATGCTAAAACCAACACTAATTTCTTTCAATCACACTACATCATCAACTAATATGATTTGAAAAATCATGGAAAGTGAAAAATCATGGTCTGCCCTTTACTTTGAGAAGTCTAGACGGAAGGAGAGACAGACTTTGAGAAGTCAAGGACAGACATACTTTCACATGTCAAAAGGGAAGTAGGTCGATTCAGCGACGCCATAGCCTAATTGAGGAGAAGAAGAAGAAAAGAAGAAGAAGTAGATTCCTCCAGACTAATGGCGTACTGCGTGGTAGACTCCGTGATCCTGACTTTGGCACCACTGATAATCAATGAAGCGAAGCTTTTGAGCAATGTCCGCCGAGATGTTGCGAGCATCAAAGCTGAATTGGAGAGCATAAAGTCTTTCCTAAAAGACGTCGATCTTAGGGCAGAAACCGGAGATGAAATCGCCATGGTTTGGGTGAAGCAGGTCCGGGAAGTGGCGTACCGAATCGAGGATTTGATCGATGAATACCTGCTTGATCGAGGAAGAAGGCGTGGTTTCGGCAGTTTATTCCACAGAGTAAACATAGCCTCTCAGATTCAAGACATCAAACAGACGATTGGTGAGATCAAGGAGAGGGCTGACAGGTATGGATTCAGTGTGATACAGGGATCAGGGAGCGAAAGAATTGAACGGCCGTGGCATGATCCTCGAGTGGCTTCCCTCTTCGTCGAGGAAGATGAACTCGTGGGAATTGAATCCCGCATAGATGAATTGACCGGGCAATTGATATCCAGAGAGTCGAAGAGAGTGGTGATTTCGGTGGTGGGGATGCCTGGAGTGGGCAAGACCACCCTTGCTAGCAAGGTCTATGGAAAACAAATCGTGGCCGGACACTTTGATTGCTGCGCTTGGGTCCCTGTCTCTAGATCATACAAGTCAGATGAGATACTCGGAACAATGCTGAAACAGTTTTACGAATTCGGATTAAGGGAGTCTTCTACACCTCCAGAAATTGATACAATGGGCCAGAATTCACTCGTTCACGAGCTGAAGGAATTTCTAACTGAGAACAGGTATCTAATTGTCTTTGATGATGTATGGACAACAAGCTTTTGGGAATTCATCAAACATGCTTTGCCCAGAAATGGGAAAGATAGCAAGGTAATCATCACCACCCGCAATGAAGAGGTTGCAGTTTTCTGCAAATAATCGCCATGGGATCATATCCACTGGCTTCAGCCCCTGCCCGAAGAGAAGGGTTGGGACCTCTTCTGCATGAAGGCCTTCCAAAGGGACCTCGAAGGCCGCTGTCCCCCTGAATTGAAGGACGTATCTCTTCGAATCCTTCAAAAATGTGAAGGATTGCAACTCGCTATTGTAGCAATAAGTGGCATTCTGTCCATCAAAAACACGGTTGCATCAGAATGGAAGAGCTTCTACGATAGCCTGGGCTGTGAGTTACAAATGAAACCTGCCCTTACAAGCATCTAAAAAATTGTGTTGCTTAGTTACCATGATTTGCCCTACTACCTCAGATCCTGTTTCTTGTACTTTGGCATAATACCTGAGGATTACTCTATTAATTGTGGAAGATTAATCCGGTTGTGGATAGCAGAAGGCTTCATTAAAGAACAGAGAGGCAAAACTTTAGAAGAAGTTGCAGAAGAATACTTGAAAGAGCTCATCCATAGAAGCCTTGTTCACGTGTCAAGTAAGAAACCCGATGGGAGAATTAAAAACTGCAGGGTGCATGATGTGGTGCGAGAGATCATCCTGTCAAAGTCTATGGAGTTGAACTTTTGTCACATTTTAGGAGAAGAGAATTCGAGTTTTGATAATATTACTCGAAGATTTTCAATACATATGGATTGCAATTTGGACATCGTTCTTCAAAGGGCTAAGAAATCTTGGATTCGTTCAATTTTTCTTTTTCGAGTGGTTAAGTTGCCAGAGAAACCTCTGATGAGTACACTGGCAAGAAATTTCAAGCTTCTGAAAACACTAGATCTTAGTGATGCTCCTTTGGTTCAGATTGATAAAGAAGTGGGAAATCTATTTCATTTCAGGTACCTTAGTGTAAGGCATACAAAGGTGACGGTGATTCCCAAATCAATTGGGAAGCTGCACGACTTGCAGACTCTTGATTTGAAATATTCTCTTGTGCGTGAAGTACCTTCTCAGATCAACAGACTTCATAAGTTGAGGCATCTTTTAGCATTTAACTATGACTATTGGAATTCAAGTTTAGATTTCATAAGAGGGGTAATGATGCCAGGAGGGATTGGTTGTTCAGAGGAGTTGCAGAAGCTATGGCTTGTGGAGGCAAATCATGATGCAGTCAACCTATTTAAAGAGCTTAAGAATTTGCAGAAGCTGAGGAAGTTGGGCATCCACAAATTGAGAACAGAAAATTGTAAGGATCTTTTTAACAGCATTCAGAATATGAAACACCTTAAAGTTTTGATGGTATGCTCTATAAGTGAACATGACATTCTGGATTTAGATTCGATTTCTGCTCCACCTGAATCTCTTGAGAGACTTGCCTTGTTTGGATGTTTAAAAAAGCTACCATGCTGGATTTCTCAACTTCAAACTCTGCAAGTTCTACAACTGTTTTTTTCAGGTTTGGTTGATGATCCACTACAGAGGCTTCATGTCTTGCCCAACCTACTAATGCTCAGTCTCTCTGATGTGTGTTGTGGAGAGCAACTGTCTTTTAATGCTGGTTGGTTTCCAAAACTCAAGAGGCTAAATCTTCGTTCTGAGAGGGGATTGCGTTCAGTGATAATAAAGGAAGGGGCATTACCTCTTCTTGAAGAACTACTATTTGGGTCTTGTCAACAACTGCAAGAGGTTCCTTAAGGGATTCGTCACCTTAGGAATCTCACAACTCTTTTCTTTCGTCATATGCCTACAAAGTTCCTAAATAGAATGCTACCAGACAAAGGCCAAGATCATTGGATTGTGGAACATATACCAACTGTTAAGTTTGGTTTCTTGCTTCAAGGAAGGAAATACAAAGTTTGTACTCTTAGGGAATTCCAAAATTATGCAAGTGACCTACAATTTAAGGATCAATAAAGCTCAAAATGGATCTCTTGATTGAAAGCCATCTCTTCTTCTATTTGCAGCTGAGGCCTGAAGGAAAAACTCTCAGATCATTCGTGCAAGGTTATAGAATGAACTCACTAACTAGTTAGGAGATTTTTCATTTTAAAGTGTATCTTTGATTTTAATAATGATGTAGAGAGTGGATTTGGAAATTTGTTGAGATAAATAAGTGTTGAGGCAACTTGCTCCATTCAATCTAATTCTAGTTTTGATGGATAACAAAAACACATTTATGTATTAAAACTCTATTTGAGGCTCCTAAATGTTAACTAATTAATTCATGTGATTTTATCCAAGTGTTATATACATGTTAAATATAGTTTTTTAAATTATAACAGTATTATAAAGTTTGTATAATTTTCTCTTAAAGTATTTTCAAATTTTTTGGACCAAAAGTCGACTCCCATATGGGAGAAGTCGGCTCCTCTAGTGCCAGTCGACTGGGGCATAGCCACAATCAATATAGCCGAGGCTTGGTTTATGCAGAGTCGACATAACCAAGAGTTATGTTTCGATAGTCGACTCTCTTTGAAGGGAAGTCGACTTTGGATTTCCCTGGAGTCAACTCCTTTCAAGTTGAAGTCGACTGTTGGACAAGACAGTCGACTATCTTGGTCCAACATTCGGATTTTTAGCTCGATGTCTGCTCATTTCTTGGTTCATATAAATAGATAACTTTTGTCCAGAGAAAAAATAACGAATCAAAAAGTGCTCTCTCAAGATCTATCCTTCAAGAAAAGCAAGCGAAGTGCTCAAGTCTATAAAGCCTACTCAAGAAGCACTCAAGCTCACAGATCTACACAATTGTTTCTAGAGCTCTTGCAACCAAGGAATCAAAAAGCCATCTTGCAAATCTGCTTGAGGTCAACTGTATTTGTTTGATCTAAGTTGTATTTTATATATTACAGTTGTATCTTTGCATCTTATTGTGCTTCATTGTGTTGTCCAAGGTGGAGATTGTTGTAATACCTAAACTTTATCTTTGTGATTGTTGGTTAGTTTCCTAGAACCATTACAAAATCTAGTTGTAATAGTTTATGAGGTTAGCTATGGTTTGAATCTCGGGGTGATTGAGAATAGTGAAACTCTAAGGGTTGTTGATACTTTAGGAGAGTGGAGCAGGCGTGGGATCGCCGAACCACTATATGCGTTGTGTGCATTGTTGCTTTTACTTTTGGTGAATCTTGAGCATTTAAATTCTCATCCTGAAGCTTTTTGGAATATACAAGTATATATCAAAGTATTCTTATGTATAAAAATTAATCAAGAGTTTTTAAATAAATTAAAAATTAGATCTAAATTTTTATCAACTCAATTCATCCCCCCCCCCCCCCCCTTAATTTGCCATTGTATTGTGTCAAGGGACCAACTTTAAGTTCATGGATTACATTGTTAAATGATACCATAGAGTACACTATCTTTGCAAGTAAAGACAAAAGCTTCATATAACTAACCCTCAATGGCTATTCAATGGAGTTGCTACCCCTTTACAGCACACTGCAAGCCTATTGACAATGGTTGAACGCCCAAATGATCAGATGAACTAGTGTAAGATGGTCAAATCACCTGCTTACATGTTTTTCTACCCAAGGTGAGTAGAATCATGAGACTCCAAATTACTAGAGTTCCATATATTACATACTATGTTATATGTTCATACAACCTAAACATAGAAATTGTTCCTGCACTGTTGAATTGGCAGTAAACCCAATGGTGGGAAGAAATATAAAATTAGTCCCCAGAATACATGTACTTACAGTGCATTTGGCAACAAAGTTTTCTTGCTGATGGAAGACATTCTCTAGACCGTCACAGGTGTCAAGGGCATGCTTTTTGGGCAAATGGCTCTAGTTCAGATACTAGCCATCCTCAAATTCAAGTTCTTTCATAATTTTTATTATATCTTCAACTCTAATAGTGATGAATTTTGCATGTTCCTCAAGATCTTTAAGTATCCCATTTAACTGTTGCTGGAGTGCTGCAGATCGTTCTATTTCATGCTGCAATTTGTCAAAAGTTCCTCAATCTTCTTATCCTTCTCTTCCTGCAAAAAGATTACAAGTCGGCTGCTACACGTAAGAGTTAAGCTGAAAATCTAGAGGGAAGTATAATTAGGAGCATTGTCATAATGCAAGCGACATACTATAACAAGAAATTTGTTATAGTATTCAACCTTTTTTTTTTTTTGCTGAGTAAATTCCAGAGCATTCACCCAATTATGATGGGCAGATTAAGCCAAAACCTAGAACATCTATATGCAGTTCAGAGCAAAAATGGATAACCCACAAATTTCTTAAGGATCAACAAAGGCCTAATCCAGAAAATACTATAATTGGAAGTATACGTTTTCTTGATATTCCCCTATACATCTAGATCGATGATCATGATTAATACAATCTATTGAGTCTAAATCGTCATTGCTAAAGCCCTAGTGATCTTGCATTTTTCTTGTACTTCAAATGCTCAAAAAGAAACCATCTTAAGCTTGAATCCAGATCACACAAAACACATTCACAAGAAGCTCACAACCTTGAGCAATATAGGTCACTCTTTGCATAACATGATACCATAACAAGGGCCACAATTAGATGACAAAAACCCATAAAAAGCACAAGTCTTATGCAGTTTCTATCTCAAATTCAAAAGCCCAACTAAAGAACAAACAGATCTAGAGTGTTCAATGTTAAGTTCACACATACCTCACTGAGTATATTAACTATTGGCAGTTCCCCAGGAAATTTACGGCTAGGCATTAACTTATGATTGTGCTCCTGTACAAACTTTGTGACTACCCATTTATTTCCATCTTTGACTGTTGGCCTTGTCATAGTCTTGCACCCTTCTCCTGTAATTGGCCTTGGTGAAAGAACCCTGTCTTTTCTAAGCACATGTTTTGCTGCACGAAATCCTTCTCTTGAACACACCAAGTCCCGACCAATGATAACCATATTCCTTATTGAATGTTGAGTTCAATTTGTCCGTATGATGAAACCTGTACGCTTGGCATATTCAAAATAGAAATCTCTGGCATGATCTAAAGATGAAAAACTCATGCCAATAAATGGTTCAAAATGACCCACATTTAAATCATTAGGCAGTGGCTCTGTGAAGCTTAAATAAATTGTCACTAAGACCACCATTTGAATCACAATCATGCAACAGTTCATCCCCCCTGGCTTCGTGCCCGCCAAAGTTCTCAGAAGTTCCGTCATCATAACCTTGGTCAGTTTCAAAAGAATCATATCCGCCCGAGGTGCCCACCATTAAGCTGCTAACTCTCTGTAGAAAGCATTACAAGGATTATGTTACGAAATTGGATCAACAATAAATTACAATTAAACCAATCAACTACAAACGAATGCAAAATTTATGTCGAACACTTAAATCGAGAAAAACATAGGTAGAAAGAATAAAATATTACTAATCAAATATTGATAATGCAAAAGTGATTTATGTGCAACTAACTCCAAAGCATTAGACATTTATTTATAGACCTAAAATCATATATAAATGTACACAGAAAAACATATCCTGATTAAAAGATGATTGATGAGGATATTCTTTCAAATAAGATAAATTTTACATAAAATCAAATTTGACAACATCATAATTATAATCAAATTCAAAGTCATAATCATTGTCAAATTATGAGTTTCAACCTCAATTAAATTATGGGGAAGAGAATGAAAGTACAAGCTAGCTGATGCAAAGGAGTTGCCTCAAGAATCCAAGTTAGATGATTAGAAATACTTATTTTGTGTTGTCTGCAATTTCATTGTAGGTTAACCCCAATGCATCTAAAGTTTAGCTTTTATAACTCCTGCTCTTCTGTCCAAGAAATTCAACCAAAAGAACTGTAAGGGAAAAAGAAAAAGAGCACAAAGCCCACTCACCAAGTGACTAAATATATTACTCGTGGCCTCAAGATTTACACAACTCTTAGAACATCTCCAATGGAACACTAAATTAGCGCCCAACATTAATTTGGTGTCAAAATACACTTTAATGAGTATATTAATTTCGTGTTAGGTATAAATTTTAATTACCAAATTTGGTCTTGAGTGAATAGTATAACACCAAATATCAAATTTGTTTTTGATGTTATTTTTAATTTTATCTCTCTTTCTATAACTTCAAAACAAATTATTCCCTGATTAATAATTAAAAATATAAATTAAATTATTATAAAAAATATATACTGATGAAAATATTTTATTAAAATTTATAAAATGAGTATAATATTTAATATATTTTAAAATATTTAATATATATTATAAATGGCATGTTAATATAAAATGAACTAACATTGTTTATGTATATAATTTTTTTTTTCAATAATTACTTGATAGAAAGATAATATTCTTAATGGAAAAATTTAATAATATAATAAAAAGTAATAATATTTTTATTAACTTAAATTAAAAATGCATGATGCAAATAAAAAAAAGTTTAAAATAAAAAAAAAACAACATGGCTTAAAAAAAAAAACTTTCTATATTTAATTCTAAACTACCATTTAAAAATTTCATTTAAAAATTCGAAAGATCATCTCCACTTTCTCCATAACCACCAAAATATTGGATCAATGAATTTGATGATCCGCTTTCTTCTTGAAATTGTTGCTCAAGGGCCCTTTTTTCACAAATTCAATTATGGGGTAAAGTGAGTTGTGAAATAAGTGAGGAAAAAATATGTTGATAAAAGAAGGTGGGAAAATTAGTTGAAATATTAGGTGAAAAAATATTTATAGGAAAAATAGTTAGTTTGATTTAAATATTAGTTGAAAAAATGAGATGGATAAAAAATTAGTTTGATAAAAGGTAGGTGAAAATAATTAATTAAAAAATTAGTTGGAAAATTAATTAGAATAAAATATTTTGTAAAAAATTTTAAAAAATTATGAGTAATTATTAATTTTTTTTATAAAATATCACTAATTATTTTTAATAATAATATTTTAAGTTAAATAAAATAATTAATATTAATTAAATAATTATTTATAAAATATTCTTTAAAGATGTATTTTACACTAATTTTGTGCGGAGAAGTGAACAAAAATTTGATGTAAACTACTGTTGATACTAAAATGGCGTCAAATTTAATGTTATACACAGAGATGGAGATGCAAATATTTTAATAACCCGTGGGTAAATATTTTACAAATCAATCATAAATGGAATTGAATTCTCCGCAACTATTGATCTTAAATGCATAAGTTGCAAACAGATAAGGCATTCATGCAACTCTCATTAAAAGTGACTAATCTAACCACATGCACGTAAAGCATCCATACACGTAAAGTGAATTCAAGCCACCGCTGGTTCATGATTATAACATTTCATCCAATAGTGATGTCACCTAGACTTCTACTCCTAGCTAGCTCCCATTAAGTAGCTTATATAATAAAGCATGCACTAAGCAACTATCAAGTCAAGTGAATCTGGCAAACCTATATATGCAATCGCAGTATTATAACTACAATTACAAGAATGAGAAACGTACCGAACCGAAGAGTTCAATTTTGGGACGAGAAAGTCTACCGAGCTTTCAGAAAATACAAAAAAAAAGAAAGTGAGAATCATGGGCTGCGATTCGTCAAATTCAGCCACTAGCAGTAGATTGATTTCCATTCAAACACGGGAAAGAGAGAGGAGACTCCGTCAAGTCAAGGAAAGTAGGCGGCGTGACTTGCCCAGCCGCCCACTCTATCTGTCTTCAACTCTCAAGCCTGCAGTCACCGCCCGGGGTCTGCGCTTTACTTTGAGAAGTCTAGACGGAAGGAGAGACAGACTTTGAGAAGTCAAGGAAAGACATACTTTCACATGTCAGGGAAAGTAGGTCGATTCAGCGACGCCATAGTCTAATTGAGAAGAAGAAGAAGAATAACAACTAGATAATCTTAATGTTAGAAATCAATCATAAATGGAATTGAATAATCCGCAACTTACAGATCTTAAATGGACTAATCTAACCACAGCCACCCACCGCTGGTTCAAGATTATAACATTTCACCCAATAGTGATGTCACCTAGACTCCTACTCCTAGCTAGCTCCCATTAAGTAGCTTATATAATAAAGCATGCACTCAGTCAGCAACTATTAAGTCAAGTGAATCTGACAAACCTATATATGCAATAGCAGTATAACTTAACTACAATTACAAGAATGAGAAACGTACCGAACCGAAGAATTCAATTTTGGGACGAGAAAGTCTACCGAGCTTTCAGAAAATACATAAAAAAAGAAAGTGAGAATCATGAGCTGAGAATCAGACCCTGTGAAGTCAAGGAAAGTAGGTCGATTCAGCGACGCCATAGGCAAATTGAGGAGGAGGAGAAGAAGAAGAAGAAAAAGAACTGGATTCAGAGTAATGGCGTACTGCGTGGTAGACTCCGTGATCCAGACTTTGGCGCCACTGATAATCAACGAAGCGAAGCTTTTGAGCAATGTCCGTCGAGATGTTGCGAGCATCAAAGCTGAATTGGAGAGCATAAAGTCTTTCCTAAAAGACGCCGAACTTAGGGCAGAAACCGGAGATGAAATCGCTATGGTTTGGGTGAAGCAGGTCCGGGAAGTGGCGTACCGAATCGAGGATTTGATCGATGAATACCTGCTTGATCGAGGAAGAAGGCGTGGTTTCGGCAGTTTATTCCACAGAGTAAACATAGCCTCTCAGATTCAAGACATCAAACAGACGATTGGTGAGATCAAGGAGAGGGCTGACAGGTATGGATTCAGTGTGATACAAGGATCAGGGAGCGAAAGAATTGAACGGCCGTGGCATGATCCTCGAGTGGCTTCCCTCTTCGTCGAGGAAGATGAACTCGTGGGAATTGAATCCCGCAGAGATGAATTGACCGGGCAATTGATATCCAAAGAGTCGAAACGAGTGGTGATTTCGGTAGTGGGGATGCCTGGAGTCGGCAAGACCACTCTTGCTAGCAAGGTATATGGAAAGCAAACCGTGGGCGGACACTTTGATTGCTGCGCTTGGGTCCCTGTCTCTAGATCATACAAGTGGGAGGAGATACTCGGAACAATGCTGAAGCAGTTTTACCAATCCGGATTAAGGGAGTCTACTACACCTCCAGAAACTGATGCAATGGGCCAGAATTCACTCGTTCACAAGCTGAAGGAATTTCTAACTCACAACAGGTATCTAATTGTCTTTGATGATGTATGGACAGCAAGCTTTTGGGAATTCATCAAACATGCTTTGCCCAGAAATCGGAAAGACAGCAGGGTAATCATCACCACCCGCAGTGAGGAGGTTGCTGTTTTATGCAAAGAATCGCCATGGGATCATATCCACTGGCTTCAGCCCCTGCCCGAAGAGAAGGCTTGGGACCTCTTCTGCATGAAGGCCTTCCAAAGGGACTTCGAAGGCTGCTGTCCCCCTGAATTGAAGGACGTATCTCTTCGCATTGTTCAAAAATGTGAAGGATTGCCACTTGCTATTGTGGCAATAAGTTGTATTCTGTCCATCAGAAACAAGGTTGCATCAGAATGGAAGAGGTTCTACGATAGCCTAGGCTCTGAGTTACGAATGAAACCTGCCCTTACAAGCATCTCAAAAATTGTGTTGCTTAGTTACCATGATTTGCCCTACTACCTCAGATCCTGTTTCTTGTACTTTGGCATAATACCTGAGGATTACTCTATTAATTGTGGAAGATTGATCCGGTTGTGGATAGCAGAGGGCTTCATTGAAGAACAGAGAGGCAAAACTTTAGAAGAAGTTGCAGAAGAGTACTTGACGGAGCTCATCCATAGAAGCTTGGTTCAAGTGTCAAGTAAGAAACCCGATGGGAGAGTTAAAACCTGCAGGGTGCATGATGTGGTGCGAGAGATCATCGTGACAAAGTCTATGGAGTTGAACTTTTGTCACATTTTAGGAGCAGAGAATTCGAGTTTCAATGATATTACTCGAAGATTGTCAATACATATGGATTACAATTTGGACAACGTTCTAGAAAGAGCTAAGAAATCCTGGATTCGTTCAATTTTTCTTTTTCGAGTGGCTAAGTTGCCAGAGAAACCCCTAATGAATACACTGGCAAGAAATTTCAAGCTTCTGAAAACGCTAGATCTTAATGATGCTCCTTTGGTTCAGATTCATAAAGAAGTGGGGAATCTATTTCATTTGAGGTACCTTAGTGTAAGGCATACAAAGGTGACGGTGATTCCTAAGTCAATTGGGAAGCTGCACAACCTGCAGACTCTGGATTTGAAATATTGTCTTGTGCGTGAGCTACCTTCTCAAATCAACAGGCTCCATAAGTTGAGGCATCTTTTGGCATTTAACCATGACCATCGAAATTCAAGTTTAGATTCCATAAGAGGGGTAAAGATGCGAGGAGGGATTGGTTGTTTAGAGGAGTTGCAGAAGCTATGGCTTGTGGAGGCAAATCATGATGCAGTTAGCTTATTTAAAGAGCTTCAAAATTTGCAGAAGCTGAGGAAGTTGGGCATCTACAAATTGAGAACAGAAAACTGTAGGGATCTTTTTAACAGCATTAAGAGTATGAAACACCTTAAATTTTTGGCGTTATGCGTTATAAGTGAACATGAGATTCTAGATTTGAATTCGGTTTCTCCTCCACCTGAATCTCTTGAGCGACTCGCCTTGGGTGGACGTTTGAAAAAGCTGCCATGCTGGATTGCTCAACTTCAAAATCTACAAGATCTACGACTGGGTTGGTCAGGTTTGGTTGATGATCCACTACAAGGGCTTCAAGCTTTACCTAACCTACTAATGCTCAGTCTCACAGAAGTGTGTTATGGAGAGCAACTGTCTTTTAAGTCTGGATGGTTTCCAAAACTCAAGACGCTAGATCTTCGTTCTCATAGGGGATTGCATTCAGTGATAATAGAGCAAGGGGCATTAACTGTTCTTGAAGAGCTAATGATTGGGCCATGTCAGCAGCTGCAAGAGGTTCCTTCAGGGATCCGTCACCTTAGGAAACTCAGAACTATTCACTTTTTTCAAATGCCTACAAAGTTCCTAAACAGAATGCTACCAAACAAGGGCCAAGACCACTGGATTGTGGAGCATATACCAACTGTCAGGTTTGTTTTTAGGCTTCAAGGATTGAGATACAAAGTTTGTGCTCCTGGGGAATTCCAAAATTATGCAAGTGACCTAAATTTTAAAGATCAATGAAGCTCAAAATGGATGTCTTCACTGACAACCATCTCTTCTTCTGTTTGCAGCTGAGACCTGAAGGGAAAACTCTCAGATCATTCATGCAATGTTACAGAATGGATTCACTAGCTAGCAAGGAGATTATTCAGTTCAAAAGAGGTGTATATTTGTTTTTCATAATGATGTAGAGAATGGATTTGGAGATTTGTTAAGATAATAATGCTCACGGATTACACTGTTAGATGGTACTATATATTACACTATCTCTGCAAGCAAAGACAAAAATATCATATAACTAACCCGCAATGGCCATTAAATGGAGTTGTTATCCCCTTTACAGGCATGAATGAACCATCCTGCTCATACAAGCCGTACATGATGTAGATGAAATCTAAACACCCTCCCACCCCCAACAAAAAGAAATTAATTGTCACCACACTGCAAGCCTATTGACAATGGTTGAACCCCCAAATGATCAAATGAACTCATGTAAGATGGTCAAACCACCTGCTTACCTCCTATCTAAGGTGAGTGGAATCATGAGACTCCAAATTGGAAGCGTTCCTTCTATTACACACTATATTATATATTCATACAACCAAAACATCAAAATTGTTCCTGCACTGTTGAATTGACAGGAAACTCAATGGTGGGATGAAATATAAAGTTAGTCCCCAGAATACATATCCTCTAAACCTCGGTGGGCTCGGTTATATGAATTCTAAACCTTTAGCCATCTCTGTGTGTGGTCATATTCTCTAAATTAGAAGCTACTACAATTAAAACAAAATGTAACAATGCCGTTTTTTTACATCTATAGTAGGACTAGAGCAGTTGTATTGATTAAAGTGTCCAATATTCCAAACATTTCAACACAATGCTGGATGCATTTAGGAGCATGGTCTGCAGGCTAGGTCAAGGTTCTCCATTTCAGTCTAGCAGTTCTTCTACAAGCCTGAAATTGTTAAAGAGTGATAAAGATGTATCCTATATAAGTATCCTACAATTGATTGTTTTAGCATAACTAACATAGTAACATGATAATGGGACATTTATATGATCGCAAAGCACATATAAATGGGACATTTATATGATAATGGGACATTTATATGATCGCAAAGCACATATTAATTTCTACGATAGCCTAGGCTCTGCGTTACAAATGAAACTTGCCCTTACAAGCATCTCAAAAATTGTGTTGCTTAGTTACCATGATTTGCCCTACTACCTTAGATCCTGTTTCTTGTATTTTGGCATAATACCTGAGGATTACTCTATTAATTGTGGAAGATTGATCCGGTTATGGGTAGCAGAGGGCTTCATTGAAGAACAAAGAGGCAAAACTTTAGAAGAAGTTGCAGAAGAGTACCTGACTGAGCTCATCCATAGTGTCAAGTAAGAAACCTGATGGGAGAGTTAAAAAGTGCAGGATGTGGTTCCTCAAAACCTAAAACATCTATATACAGTTCAGAGCAAAAATGGATAACCCACAAATTTCTCAAGGATCAACAAAGGCCTAATCCAGGAAATACTATACTTGGAAGTTCAGGTTTTCTTGATCTTCCACCGTACATCCAGATCGATGATCATGATTAATACCATCTATTGAGTCTAAATCGTCACCGCTGGTGCCCAAGTGATCTTGCATTTTTTCTTGTACTTCAAATGCTCAAAAAGAAACCATCTTAAGCTTGAATCCAGAGCACAAAAAACACATTCACAAGATGCTCACAACCTTAAGCAATTAGATGACAAAAACCCATAAAAAGCACAAATCTTCTGCAGTCTCTATCTCAAATTCAAAAACCCATAAATATCTATTGAGTATATTAGTTTTAAGCTTCTAACTTTCTTTAATTCCTTTTATCCTGGTTCATATTATCTGTTTCATATATAGGAAGACATGGGGGATTAAAACTGTAATTTTGACAGACAAAAATTAGAGAATGTTCTGGAAATTTTCCCTCTCCCACTCAGCATTCTAATTCTTGTCCTCCGTCAATTATTCTTATACATATAATGATTAAACATGATCAATATTTTCATATAATGAAAACATAAACCTAGAGTAAGGGGGCAAAAGTAAAAATTCCCTCCTCATGAATACAATTTTATGGAGAAGAGAATCAAAAGTACGCGCTAGCTGATCCAAAGGAGTTGCCTCAAGAATTCAGGTTAGATGATTAGAAATACTTATTTTGTGTTGTCTGTAATTTCATTGCAGTTTAACCCCAATGCATCTAAAGTTTAGCTTTTCTAGCTCTTGCTCTTCCATCCAAGAAATTCAGCCTAAAGAACTACAAGGGAAAAAGAAAAAAGAGCACAAAGCCTACTCACTAGATGACTAAACTAAATATATTACCCGTGGCCTCGAGATGCAAATATTTTTAGAAATTAATCATAAATGGAATTGAATTCTCCGCAACTGATCTTAAATGGACAAGTTGCAAACACATAAAGCATCCAGACAACTCTCATTAAAAGCGACTACTCTAACCACAGCCACTGCTGGTTTATGATTATAACATTTCACCCAATAGTGATAAAGTATGCACTCAGCAATTATCAAGTGAATCTAACAAACCTATGCAATGGCAGTATAACTATAATTACAAGAATGAGAAACGTACCGAAGAGTTCAATTTTGGGACGAAGGTCTACCGAGCTTTCATGAACTTTTCTCCCAAATTGATGGTCAACTGCGAGCACGAAGACGTTCAGAATCCAGAAAATACAAAACAGAGAGAGAATCATGAGCTGCGATTAGTCAAATTCAGTCAGTAGCAGTAGATTTTCATTCAAGCATATGCAAATGCTAGAGAGAGAGAGAGAGACCCTAACTTGAGGAACTGCAGGAAATGTAGAAGGAGAACAAGAGGTTTCTTCTCGACTCCTTCGACGCCCATCGACGAAGAGAGAGAGAGTGTGTGCGTGTTGCGAATTGAGCAAGGGAAGAGACGATGTCGAACGACATTGTTTTTGAAAGAGATCTCTTCAAGTCGTCCTGGCTCGCTATTTTGTTTGATAATTTTTTTTTAAAGTTTATTCATTAAGATAAATAAGTTAAATTTAAATTTAATTTTAAATCAGAAGCTAAATTTAAATTTAATAAAATTTAATTTATAACTCATGAACATATTAAATTAAAAATTTATTAATATTAATAGACTTTATAACAAGCTTGTAAACATTCTCATTTAAAAAGTTTGTAAATATCTCATAAATAAATTCGTTTATAAGTAGATTAATATATTTATTTATAAATTTATAAATATATTATTTAGATAGTGTTTGTTATCCAATATATAAATTGAAAAAAATAAAATATAAAAATTATTTTAGATAAAAATATTTTTCATTGTACTTGTTAAATTTAAATGACGATCTGTGAAAAATAAATTACGTAACTTTTTATTTTAGATTTTTTAGATAAATTTATCTCTCTCATTCTCTAGATAAATTTATATGAGACTTTACAGATAAAAAAATGACACATATGTCCCCCAATGTATTCCAAAAAATTTAACAAATAGTTTGTTAAAAATTTTAGAATGTTTTCCAACCTTATCTTAACTATTTCATATATAGTTTGTAAAACATTCCAACCTTGTCTTACTCATTTTAAAAAATGCTACATTAACATAAAGTTATCAAACTATAAATTATTATAATATAATTAAATTAAATATATTTAAATTAATATATTTATATTAATTTAATAATTTAATATAGTATAATATATGTATATACATAATGAAACAAAATAATAGATTTTGGCAAGCTGAGCTACTAGCAATCTTGTGTTCTCAAACTCAAGCTCACCAGCAAGCGCTTGAGTTCGAGTTGAGCTTGAACTTAGCGAAGTTTGATTCGATTGCAATCTTAGAAATCTCTTTATTTTTTAGATCAAAAATTTTATTTGGATATTTAAATATGATACTTTGATAATATCTATATTTATATGTTATATTTTATGTCACAATAAATGCATGAGTATTATCAAAAGTAGAGAATGTTTTAAAAATACTATAAATTTTAAAATAAATTAATAAAATCATGAGAAAAGTAGAGTCGACCATATAAATTTTAAATTTTCATTCAACTAAGCTCTTTACTTGATTTCAACATAATCACAAAAGAAGATCAAGAGAAATGTAATAATAATAATCAGGAGTCTTAGTCCCACCAAAGAAGTCGATTACATAAATTTTAACTCTCCATTCATCCTTATGCCCGTAAAAAATATTACAAGAAGGATGGTCATACGAAGAGGGGTAGTCATGGGAGGCTTGTGGTTGCCATTCTCATCTTCCATCCCATTCACATAACAAAAACAATACCAGTATGTAATACGAGTGAAAGAGCCTTCACCACCACAGAGTGTTTTTTCACACAAATTCCCCAATTCTATACATGTAATGTGATTTTTAGATACAAATATTTGCAACAAAGGTCACACTCAAATGGAGGAGTATTTGAAGATACTTTTAAAGTCATTTCTCAAACAAAGACTTGCTCGAATCATTGTAGGGAAGTTGGCTCCATATAGAAAAACTCATGAGCCATTAAACCAAATGCCTTAGAAAGCAAAATAAATATTTGAGCACGTGTACTTATACGTTTTTTTCATTTAAATACTTAAATTTTTTATTATTTCAACTATACTTTTGAACTATCTATTTTGACTCAATTGTACCTCTAAATTTTTTGTTATTTTAATCACTCTTGAAATATGCTTAATTTATTATTCTTAACAAATTTGTCGAGATGTGCAATTGACTTGAAATTACATAGTTCAATAGTATAATTAAAACAACAAAAAATTTAAGGGTGTATTTGACTCAAAATTAAATAATTCAGTAGTATAATTAAAACAACAAAAAGCTTGAGTGACCAAATTAAAAAAAATGTACAAATACAAGGATTAAAATATATATTTTGTCAAAGTTATTACTATATAACTATATGTAATTTAAACATTTAACTTTGATATTTATGGTAGTATTTGGTATTAATATTTTTTATCTTATGTCATATTAATATAAAATATCAATTAAAATGATAAATTTTATATTTAAATAACATTTTTGTAATATATATATACCCGAGGTTTGCTCGTGTTATGTAGCATGTAAAAAAATAAAATATTTCCAAAGTTTATGTAGAATTTGGTAATTATAGCTAAATTTTTATTTTTAAGACAAAATTTAAATAAAAATATAATTTGATATAATGGTAAAATTAAGTTAATTTTAAGTTGAAAGTCATGAGTTCAAATTTTGTTAATAGGGTTAGTTTTTATTTTTTAAAAAATAAAATGTATAGAAAATATTTTGATAATTCATAGAAGTTAGGATGTTGCACAGAAACGGAAAATGAGAAATGAATATGATACGTAATGAAAATAGAGAAACGATATTTTTCAAAAAAATAAGAAATGAAAAAATGGAGCAACGTGTAAATAAAAACATATAAGGGTTTTTTTTATAAATATTGTTTTTAATATAGAAAATTATATATTAAAAATTAATATATAATAAATGATTTTGATATTATATATTATAATATATAATATAAAAATTCTCATATATTTTTATATTGTTGTTTCGTTTTTAATAAAATATTTTGATAATAAAAAACTTCTTTAGAATTTGAAAGTGATTAGTGACATTAATTTATAAAATATTTAAAATAATTTTGATGATATTGTTGTTCAAAGCCTTTATATATTCCAATGATGCCAAAAGAAAACGAAACATATATATATTGAAAAATATTTTATCTTAAAAAACAACATCATGGCATCAAAAAAAGTTATTTTGAAATCAAATGAATTGTTGTATGAAATGTGTCAAAATTATTTCAAAAATCATACACATTTTTTAAAAATATAAGGCAAAATTGTCGACTATATTAAAATAATTGTCAAATGTTTTGTGTCTTAGTTTATGGGCTATTAAATCAAGTAAAAATTGTCGACCATTTTTAAGTTTAAAAGCAAAAATAGTTAACAATTCATGTAAAATGTCGACAAGGATTTTTTATACTCTCGATTGTTTATATGTGAGTTCAAATTTGGTCGACATTGACTATATAATCTCGATTTTCTTTTCAAATTGTCGACTTGCTAATGAAAACTGTCAGCACTTCTATTGAAAATGTGAACTCCATTAAAAAAGTCAACTATATGCTTGCATTTTAAATGTTTTCAGAAAAACTATCGATTGGTTCTTTTGAACTAAACCGTTTCATATTTTACAATATCAAATGGCTAGTTTTTTAGACATTAAATGCTGTCCAACGGTCCCATTAATGTGTAATGCCCGAGAACGTTGGGTTATTTGAGAAATAGTATTTTATTAGAAAAATCGGATTTTGAGAAAAATAGGTATCAGAATAGTCAGAGAAATTGACCGAATCAACTGTAGGGAGTACCCTGGATCCGAGATGCCTAAAGAAAATAATATGGCAGTGTCGAGTATTTTAAGGAATGATTTATGGCATCAAAAGAATTTGGGTCGGGAATAGTTTTCGGTACAACTAAAAATGCAGCTTTGGGATAGGTTGTAAAATCGAATTATTGTAGGGGGCCTCCAGAAAGACAAAGGAACCCCGAGAGGATTCAGATTTGGTATTTAGAACAACCTTTTAGTGGTTTCAGGAAGAAACTAATGGATTTGGGGCCAAAACAAAGATTCGGGCCAAAGTGCAGTTTACCGAATTTGCCGGAGGGAGGCAGAGATGGCGAGTTTTTGGAATCTTCCAAGAAGAAATGAAAGTTTTTATGACTTGAGGGATGTAATGGCAATATTGGAAAGTTCAAGAGCTTTGTGAAAAT